>CAXKVI010000001.1:29541341-29688841 GCA_964058755.1 Campiglossa producta | reverse complement strand
ATAAAATAAAAAAGTGAAACTAAAAGAAATATAAGAAATAAAATATAAAAAAAATTTCAAAATGTAAAAAAAAATAAAAAAATAAAAAAATAAAAATAATTAAATTAAAAAAATTAATAAACTAAAAAAAAAATAAGTATTAAAAAAATAAGAGAAAAAATAAAACAAACAAAAATAAAATAAATAAAATAGATAAAATAAGATAAAATCTAAAAAATTCAATAAATAAATAAAATAAAAAAATAAAAAAGTAAAAAAAATAAAATAAAAAATAAAGTAAAAAACAATAATCAAAAAAATAAAGTAAAAAAAAATAAATAAAAAATAAAAATATGAAAAAGTAGGATAAAATAAATTAAAATATAATAAAATAAATTACTAAAACTAAAATGAAAAAATGAAACGAAATCAATTATAAGAAATATAATATAAAATATAAAAAAAAATAAAAAAATGTAGAAAAAAAATATAGAAGAAAAAAAAAATAAAAAAATTTAATTAAATAAATAAAAAAATTTAATAAATAAAAGAAATAAAAAAAAATGTAATAAACTAAAAAAATAACAAAAGTATAAGTATAAAAAAGATAAGAGAAAAAATAAAAGAAACAAAAAAAAATAAATAAAAAGAAAAAAATAAGAAATATAAAGAAAGATATAAAAATAAATAAAAAGAAATTATAAAAAAATAAAAAATAAAAAAATATCAAAAAATAATAAGAAAAAAATTAAATAAAATAGTGTTAGGTATAACAAAAAATAAACAAATTTAAGATTAAAAGAAATAAATTAAATCAGACATAAATAAAAATAATTAAATAGATACAAAAAAAAATAAAAACCATAAAAAAATAAAAAAATATAAAAAAATAAAATAAGAAAATGAAGTAAAATCAAATAAAAGAAAAAAAGTAAAATACACAAAACACAGAAAAAAAACAAAGATAAACTAAAAAATAAAATAAAATAAAATAAAATAAAATAAAATAAATTAAAATAAAATAAAATAAAATAAAATAAAATAAAATAAAATAAAATAAAATAAAATAAAATAAAATAAAATAAAATAAAATAAAATAAAATAAAACAAAATAAAATAAAATAAAATAAAATAAAACAAAATAAAATAAAATAAAATAAAATAAAACCAAATATAATAAAATAAAATAAAATAAAATAAAATAAAATAAAATAAAATAAAATATAATAAAATAAAATTAAAAAAAAATAAAATAAAACCAAATATAATAAAATATAATAAAATAAAAAAAAAAATAAAATAAAACCAAATATAATAAAATAAAATAAAATAAAATAAAATAAAATAAAATAAAATATAATATAATAAAATAAAATAAAATAAAATAAAATAAAGTTAAATAAAATAAAATAAAATAAAACCAAATATAATAAAATAAAATAAAATAAAATAAAATAAAATAAAATAAAACAAAATAAAATAAAATAAAATAAAATAAAATAAAACCAAATAAAATAAAATAAAATAAAATAAAACAAAATAAAATAAAATAAAATAAAATAAAACAAAATAAAATAAAATAAAATAAAATAAAATAAAATAAAACCAAATATAATAAAATAAAATAAAATAAAATAAAATAAAATAAATTAAAATAAAATAAAATAAAATAAAATAAAATAAAATAAAATAAAATAAAATAAAATAAAATAAAATAAAATAAAATAAAATAAAATAAAATAAAATAAAATAAAATAAAATAAAATAAAATAAAATAAAATAAAATAAAATAAAATAAAATAAAATAAAATAAAATAAAATAAAATAAAATAAAATAAAACAAAATAAAATAAAATAAAATAAAACCAAATATAATAAAATAAAATAAAATAAAATAAAATAAAATAAAATAAAATAAAATAAAATAAAATAAAACAAAATAAAATAAAAAAAATAAAATAAAATAAAACAAAATAAAATAAAATAAAATAAAACCAAATATAATAAAATAAAATAAAATAAAATAAAATAAAATAAAATAAAATAAAATAAAATATAATAAAATAAAATTAAAAAAAAATAAAATAAAACCAAATATAATAAAATATAATAAAATAAAAAAAATAAAATAAAACCAAATATAATAAAATAAAATAAAATAAAATAAAATAAAATAAAATAAAGTTAAATAAAATAAAATAAAATAAAACCAAATATAAAAAAATAAAATAAAATAAAACCAAATATAATAAAATAAAATAAAATAAAATAAAATAAAATAAAATAAAATAAAATAAAATAAAATAAAATAAAATAAAATAAAATAAAATATAATAAAATAAAATAAAATAAAATAAAATAAAGTAAAATAAAATAAAATAAAAAAATTAAAGCAATGCAAAAATGTTTATAAAATAAATATGTAATACCAACACTATTGCAACTGCATGTAGCACATCATCTTAAATATACATACATATTTATTACCACTTTCCTATAACCTTTTTGATTTGCAGAATTTAATGCGACTTCAAATTGAAATTTATAGCATTTTTCGCACAAGAATATAAACAGAAGGAGGAAAGCATATAAACAACTAATTTTCTATTATTATTATTATTTTCCTTCTTATTTCACTTTTACTTTTTTATGTTCTTCTTTTTTTAAAGCTTCATGTAAATAGTTAGTTAATATGTATGCGGCAGTGATTTTTTCTTATTTCTTATGATTTATGTATTACCTGTGCAAACTTCTCAACATCAACTCTCTTCGCTCTTCATAACCTGCCAGCAGACGTTGCTCCAGCACGAAGAAATGGATTTTCTTTCTTTTATTTCCGGCGTCACGTATCCGCAGCGTAATGAAAATTTTCCCTCAAGGAGAAAGTGCAACATCATTGTTGCTGTTGGTTTCTGGTTCTTGCTCAATGCTGCAATTGCCAGGTTAAGACAATTTTACTTCCTATCAACGCGAAATTGCCTGCATCATCTGGATTGTCCACACACACACACACGCACGCACGCACACAAACACGCACAGAGCGCAAGGTAAATACAACTGAGACTGCCTGTAGCAAGACAAAAGAGCGGTGAGGATGACAGTTGGCTGTAAAAAGTGCAGTCAAGTTTACAGTGATTACTGAAAGCAAGTGTGATGGAGAGACGGGAGCAGCAGCAGGAGTGCGCGTCTTCAGAGACTCTATCATATACAATTTCATGTTTTTTTTTTCTATATTTATTTGATGTGCTCTGTCAGCATTTCTTTAGTGTTGTGCCGTTGTTTGTGTTTTTTGCTTTCACTGTCGATTGGACTTGAGTGGCTGATAAATTATGCAATTTTGTGGGTAACTGTTGTTTACATATTGCTCTTTAATGTTGTCGCACATATGTATGTATGTTTGTACTTATGTTTGCAGCAAGTCAAATGTTACACAGGGGAATTTGGGTTCATGAAAAATTTCATCGCTTAATTTTCTTTATTATTTCCACCTTTATTATATATATATGGCCCTTTGGGATGCGATATCCATACTTTGTAGCAAGCGTGATTGGAATAAGGTTTTCGCCTTCAAAATACTTTATACGGTCCGGTTCACAGTTCTGAAGTCGACTCATGCTCAAGTTCATCTGTGTAGATATTGCCAACAGCTGTTGAAAAGCTATAGCAATTAAAGAAAGTATTATTAACTATTTATTTTTATTTTCATATATGCCAAGTCACATACGAATCTAACACACACACACTCATTTACACACTGCAAGCCATTGCAGCATTTAACCGCTAAATAGCCTTAGAAGTGAAATTAAACGCTCATACTTTTAAATCGATGAGTGCAGATGCTGCTACGACTAAAGCAAGATCCCAGAGCCGCCAGACATCACTTATTTTACTCAAGTGTACTCAAAAGGAGAATGAAAGAAAAGTGCCCGAGCTTTGAGGTGTCTGGCTGAGGTTTTTGTCATGGGACGCAGTCTGAAAATGTCAGTTACGACTTAGATGTAGTGTTCTATGACACACCCCTAAAGATCCGCTATTTAAAAATAGCCAAAGTTCAACATGTGAAAGCGCAGTAAATATAATGCAAAGTTTCCAGCTGAGGTGTCTGGCTGAGGTTTTTGCCATGGAACGCAGTCTGAACATGCCTAATACTACTTAAGGGTAGTGTCCTACAAAGAATGGGAAGAAATCGGGTATTTAAAAAGAGCCAAAGCTGGCTAAATCCGTTAAACTGTTAAAACCGAACTAATTTCCATAGGAGATTCCACGAGATTGGGGTGTCTGGCGGGAGTCCTTTCACTAGTACGGGTCTAACAACACTACAAACTAACTCAGGGGGTATTTGACGACAAATATATATGTGAAAATTATCCATTATAAAATTAGTGAAGTTAGTGTAATTTTTTGTCGACTTTGAGCCTTTGGTAGCTTGGCCCCTGTCGTGGGTAGAGCTTTAAAATGTCCACTTTCTTCCAGGTGTAAAGCCCCAATTGCCCAAAACTTACATACAAAGTTTGTGGAACGTAAAGCGAATCGAGATTTTGGCAAGAGCTCAAAAACGATGCGCGCATCTGTCAAAGCTTCACAAAGTTTTATGCAATTGGGGCTTAATGGTTTCATCCATTACACTGTACAGCAGCCGGCTGGGTATGGGATCTAGCCAACATTTTTTTAAGAGATTGATACATACATACATACTTAAAAAAATACGTACCCATATTGGCATATCTTGCTCAATATTTAAAAAAAAAAAATTGAGATATGTGGCAACCCTGTGAACCGCCCCAAGTGGCAACACCCACGCATGTAATCTTAGAATTAATCATACTATCTTAATGCCAAACTTTATCCACATCGGTCAAGCGGTTCCCGAGATATCAATAAAAATAAATAAAATGCGGTTAGGTGGCAACCCTGCTTGAGATTTACATATTTGGAATACGGTCGAAAATACCTTTTATTTGATACCCATATTGGCATATCTTGCTCAATATTTAAAAAAAAAAAAATTGAGATAGGGAGCAACCCTATAAACCGCCCCAAGTGGCAACACCCGTTTTTCAAAGTTAACCTCCAAAATTTAGTTATGGGCTTTCGAAGTTCGCAATAAGAGACTTTCAATTTTGCTTTTCCAATTACTGTATGCAAAAAATTAAAAATGTGCGCGTGGTCTGCTTGACTTCCTTGTTCGATTGGTATCCACTTTTTGTTTTTTAAAGTTTTCAAAGACGTCACAAGTTAGATCTTCGAAAAAATTAAAAGAAAAAATTGTTCAACTAATTTCGGAAAAGTGTACGAATCGAACAAGGAAGTCAGGCAGACCACGCCCAGATAAGAGAAATACAGCAATTGTAAAAGCAAGATTAAAACGGTCTAATCGTCGAGCTTCTAAAGCCCATAACTTAATTTTGGAGGCTAACTTCGAAAAACGGGGTACGTAGTTTTTTATGCACGTTTTAATATCTTCAAAAAAGTGGCTTAGATCCCATACCGACAAAAAAAGTTGATTTTGTTGTATAGTGTTATAGAATAAGTAATGTCTGGCGGCTCTGGGATCACGCTCTAATCCTTTTGAAATGGGCCGAAAGGGTTTAACTTTTCATGAAGTAAAAACTAATATCATAACACTTTAGTTGGCCATTAGGACAGTGGAGAGCTCGTGTACACTATGATGGTGCCGTTTGCAATGCAATGCTCACGTGCGCGCATTATGGCCATTTTAACATTAGGGAGGACTTTGTCTGCGAAACTTGAAAAAAAATGAAAACAATGAATAGAGTTTTTTGTATATCTCGACCAGCGGATCATTTTTTTGCAAAAGAGTTTTCTTTTCCCTCTATTGATGTTTTTGATTATTCATATATAAAACATACGTGCCAAATACATATGAATAAAATCGGACCATATATTTATACAACCGCCGTGGTGTAGCGCTTAAGTGTTCGGCCTTCTACACCAAGTCGTAGCAGTTCGATGCCCGGCAAAAGTAACATCAAAAATTATTTAGGAAAAGAATTTTTCTAAACGGGGTCGCCCCTCGGCAGTAGTTTGGCAAACTCTTCGGAGTCGGCAAAAAACTGTAGGTCCCGCCAAGTTGTAGGAAAAACTCAAAAAGACAACACACCACAAGTTGGAAAGAGAAGCTCGGCAAAAATCTCGTTAGAGGTTATGATAACCTATTGATATATCGCCGCCATTAGTTTTTATATACGAATTTTAAAAACTTCAGCGCCATCTAGCGGAAAAAATATTGCCTATGTTAAGAGGACGTATCCAAGGAGAGAACTGTCAAAATTTGGCAAAATCAGTTCAGCAGTTTTTGGACCAAATCGTCTATCATTCACTAGACAAAACGTCTAGGCCTCTCTAAGAGACATAAACGCAATGGGCATCGAAAATATTATAATAACTTTAAAATAAGGTAAGACTTTTAACTACTTAAGTCGTTTTATATGAACTCCTATCTAAATTTACAACCTATTTTTGTTCCACCCTAATATACTGCAACACTGCCTAGTAAGGATGTAAGGACTATCTGCTACAGTCTAATAAGCACCAACAATATCCAAGATAAACTTACAATATTTTTACTAATCTACACATGAAGTTTATATCAATAAAAAATACGTGCCAAGCATAATGCAAGCACTTCAAGCCTTAGGGGTAACAGGAGTAGGTATATGTAGTTATTGATGTGAAAAAAATTAAATTGCAGTGCAGAAAGGGGAATACGCAGTGAATGCGCGAACAGTGCGAACTTCAATACAATGAACCGGAATGCTTGATCTTAAATCATAAGTAAATTATAATAAAATTAAATAAAAAAATATTTAATAAAATGAAGTAAGTAAAATACAACAAAATAAAATATAATAAAATATAATAAAAAAATTAAAAAAAAAATAAAGTAGAAAGAAATCAAAAATTTAAAATAAAGAAAAAAAAATTTAAAACAAAATAAAAATGATAAAATAAACTAAAATAAAATAAAGTTTTGGCTGTTATTGCTTCTAAGATGCAAAGATGTACTTTGGTTGTTTTTACATTTCGCCACAGATATAAAAAAGCTAAACAAATCTATAAAAAGCTTCCTATAATTATGGTTGTTGCTACAGTGCTGAATCAACTTTTCCTAAGCTTCTAAAACTGTTCAAAACAAAATAAGTTTGGCTACTTTGTTAGTAGTCCAGTGTGAGCCAAACTGATACAACACAGCTATTCAACATGCCTTAAAATCAAATTTCACCACACTAAAAATATTTACCACACATATTCACCTCAAGAGTTGTAGTTTATAGTCGGCGTTGCCATTTGGCTGCATTCACTACGAATGTGGATATTAATTTTTAAAATAAAATTACAAAAAAAAAAAAAAAATTAAATAATAAATTTTTAATAAAAAAAACAAAATAAAAGAAAAATTATTTAAAAAAAAATAAATAAAAATAAAATAAAATAAAAATTGAATTAAAATAAATTAAAAAAATTAATATAAAACAAAATAAAAAAATAAATAAAAAAATAAAACAAAAATAAAATTAAATAAAAATATAAAACAAAAATAAAATAAAAATATAAAACAAATAAAAACCAACAAAATAAAAAAGTAAAATTAAATCAAATAAAACCAAAAAAAAATATCTACAAAAAAAAAAATAAAACAAAATAAGGCAAAATAAAACAAAATTAAATTTCTACAAGTAACACAATTTTAATGTTTTTCTGTCCGTCCGCCAAACCTGCTAAATGGAATTGAATGAAAATTGCATAGTGCATTACTGGACGTCTATAACTGAAAATGTAGAATAAATCTTAAAGGGCGTTTACTTTGCTCGATTTTTCATACAATTTCTTGTTGATTCTGAAAATTGACTCGTTTAAACGAGTTTTGCAAAATTGCATGCAACAAAGTTGGTAGCTAGCCGAATTTGATTCAACTTAGCACTCAAATTTTGAACTACCCTGGGTTTGTTGTTTACGAATGTCAGGTTTTGATGTAAAATTTTGTAAATGAAATTTAAATTCATTTTATTTACAAAATTGTTCGTAAAACAATTATACATTTTTCTTTTATTTGGAATGAATCCGCCTACGAATTTATTGCTTTATGCAACGCCAACACCCAGAGAAAACCAATGCGTTCCATCCCATCTTAAGCGGGCTACCCACCTGCCAAAAAATGACTCAAGAAAAAAACGAGCATATATTTCTTGTGCTTGGTCAAGAAATTTTGACGTATTCCAAATTTTAAATTTTTTTGCAAATTACTCTTATAAAAATGTATAAAACATGTTTAGCGAAATATGTACTCACCTTTGCCGTGGATCTGCACGTTTACCTCAAGAAATATATACGAGCTTTTTCAATTCTTGACGTAAACCGGCGTTGCCAACTATCGAAAAGTGCTGAATTTTTTCTTATGAACTGAGTATTGGCTCAAGAAAATTTGACGTGTGGAAACGTGTCTTGACCATTTCTTTATCGTTTTTTTATATGGAGTTTGACACTTCTTGGCAGGTGAGTAGCCCTCTTTAACCAGAAGAGTCTGCAAGGTGCTCCGATTGGACTCCATGCGTGTTGGACTCCATGTGCGTTTACGGAGTCCAAAAACACTTTCTCAGATATAAAAAAAAAGTTCCCTTTAGACACACTTCATAGATGTCCCCATTAGTTTCCTCATAAAGCTATTCTAAAAGATTTCAAGGAAAAAACCAGTCTCAATAGGGGTTGGGTTAGAAGAGTATGCTTCGAAGAGCAGGGAGTGAATAAGTGGTTAGGGTTAAGAGGAGAACAGCATTCCGGACAAATATTTGGCATTTCGGGGTTCAGTCTGTCTTAGTAAGAGCTTCGCCCCTTAACTTGAAGTTACCAAGATCGGAGTTGAACGAGAGTGTTTTTGTTCTCTCTTTGGAGAACGCATTCCTCTTCCGTGAGTCAAACGGCTTTGTTATCAATTAATTTGCTTTCAATGACAGTTTTCAGAAAAAATGATTAATGTAATTAAAATTGGAATCAACTATACATGCAACTAAAATTTATTCCATAATTGAACAATGTAAACAGTCAAAAGTTAACAGCTGGGGGGTCACTCTGTATTGCGATGCGAAAGCAAATGCTAGTAGCAAGCTGTCAAATCACATACATTTTTTTTGAAATGCGAAAGAAATTTCTTTCGAATCGCAATACAGAGTAACCCCCCTGATTTCGGAATTATTGAACAATATCATAAAAAAATCAAATAAAATAAAACAAAAGTAAAAAAAAAAAATAAAAAAATAAAATAAAATAAAGTAAAATAAAAAATAAAAGTAAAACAACAAAAAAATAAAATATAAAAATGATTAAAAAAAATAAAATAAAGCAAAATAAAATAAAAAATAAAATTAAAATAAATTAAAAGACTTAAATAATATAAAACAAAATTAAAAGAAAAAAATAAAAAAAAATTAAATAAGTCAAAGCAAAGTCCAGTCAAAGTTAAAGTCAAAGTCCATTCAAAGTCAAAGTCCAGTCAAAGTCAAAGGCAAAGTCAACTTAAAGTCAAAAGTCAACTTAAAGTCAATGTCAACTTAAAGTCAAAGTCAACTTAAAGTCAAAGCCAAAGTCCAGTACAAGTTAAAGACAAAGTCAAAGTCCAGTCAAAGTTAAAGTCAAAGTCTAAGTCCAGTCAAAGTCAAAGTCCAGTCAAAGTCAAAGCCAACTTAAAGTCAAAGTCCAGTCAAAGGCAAAGTCAAAGTCAAAGTCCAGTCAAAGTCCAGTCAAAGTTAACTTTAACTTTAACATTAACTTTATCATAGAGATGCAATTTTATGTATTCGGCCTGTTGCTAACACCGAACCTTTTTTCACAAATATCCGTTCAGTTTTTTTTTTATTTAGGTGCCTAACCCGCGATAAAATCTATGCAATAGCTTAAAAACAAGAAAATAAAATAAAAGAAAATAAATCAAAAAAAAAAATAAAGTAAATTAAAATAAAATATATAAAAAGACTTAACTTAACTTAAGTACAATTTCACAAAACTGTTCCAAAGAAACTCCACTTTCACACACACTGGCAACCACTAGCAAAACAGCTGGTGTTGACAGTTTACAAATTTATCTTTCACATAATATTCGTAGCTCTGTTCTTTCGACATGTTTGGTTTTTTGCATTTTCAGTCTTTCTTTTACACGCGTTCGTGCAGGTTGAATTGTAAATTACAAAACTAGTTTATTATTGTTTTAAAGTGATGCATATGGTTGTTGTTGCTATAGATAATAACAATTTGCATATTTTTCATACGCGGCTACCAATTGTGCTAAACTCAACATCAACACCAATAACCTTCTGCGCTAAACTAAAAAGAAATTTATTTAATACGGCTGCAGACGTAAAAGAGAAAAATATCGATTAGTTTTCCAACACTCACATCCACCCAAACATACATAACAAGTAGTGAAAAAGGGCGAGTTGAAAATCTGTTTCCTTTGACGGTCAATTGTGTTTTCCAAACAACAACAAAAAAATTAAAAAAAAAAGATGTAGACGCAAAAATAAGTGTAGGTAGTAAGTAAAATTGTAGAAATCTGTGAATGTTTGTGCAGTGGTGCAGTGATTGACGGCAATTGGGTAGCAGTGAGACAGCGCTAGTTATGAGTCCGTGTTAAAAATTAAAAATACACAAGAGTTTATTTCAGTCTCGTTTTATTTACGGAACTGTTTTCCATTTTTACGCTTACATCTATTTATACTTATTTCTAACTATTGTTTGTTCGGTGATAAAAAGATGTTTACATGTTTAGCATTATGTTATCATAATGCTTTGTTACTTATCACCGAATATAATTATTGAAAAGATGTTTACAGGTTTATACTTGTCTATCGTATTCTCTTTGTTATTATGTTATCATACAAGGTTAAAGGGCATATAGTTGTTTGTATGTATTTTGTGAATAATGATTATATGTATATGTGTATGTATCTAGTGTTTAGGCTAACGTCATTAACTCTCCCCTGTGTTTAAAATGAAATGTCCTCATTTCAAATCTACTGTGGTTGAAGATTATTGGGCGTCTCTTTTCCTATCGTCGACATTATTTTAATTTTATATACGTATGTATGTAGGTATGTTTAAGTTAAATGTTAGAATACAGATAATTATGGAATAAATTTTAATTGATACTATTCTCGAGGTAAATATATGTACATATATAATTGTTTGATATAACTAAATTTATAATATGCATTTATTACATTTTGATTTCTTCTTTATGATTTACATGCGTTTTACCTATTTTAAAGAATATGATGTCTATTTACCTCCGCCTTTATCCCGTACGTATGGTTTGATGTTTTCTTCGCTTTGCTTTTGCATTGTGCTCATTGTACCATTTTTCGTTGCGTTCATTTTCTTCACTTCCTTTTGTATTGTGTTCACTATGATATTTTTCTTTGACTTAATTTTCTTGACCTTGTTGCCATAATATTTGCTTTTTGACCATGCTGCATACTTCCGTTTCACTTTTGCCGAATTTGTTTCTTTCATTTTTGTTGTGCGTACTTGTTTCTTCTTCTCTTTATGTCCAATTTCTTTATAATAGTTTTCATTTTGTTTTGCTACAACTTCTATATTCTTCAGTTTGATTTTGAGTATCGATTCTGCTGTTTCTGGTATAATTTCGCCTGCTGCTTTTGCTGTTGTATTGATCACATTCGTATAATCCTGAGTTTTTTCATTCAGACATTTTAGTGATTCTGTTTTTTGATATGAATGATCTGCTTCCATTGGTAGGTTCTGGTGGACAGGTGCAGTCTTATTGTATTGCACCTGCACGTTAAGTCTGTATTCTTGTGGTTCATCGTACATATAATCCAAACATTTAATCATTGCATCAAAGTTAAATTGGTTTGGTTGGCAACTTAAAATAGTAAATGCATCTCCTCTAATTTTCGAATGCACAAGGCATACTGCTCCGTAGTATGCGGGTGTTGTGGAATAACTCTTGATGCTCTCCATTATTGCCCAGACACGTTTTCTCCATGACCTGTACTGTCTCTTATCGCCGTAAAAGTTTGGAAGTTTCTTAAATACTTCCAAGTTTCCCAATGTGGCCATTATGTCTTGTATTGTAGTCATTTTGAAAATGATGACTGTTGATTTCGGGATTCACCGTAGTTAACTGTTATTCCAATTTTTTCTGGATTTTTTTTGATTTATTTTGTCAATTTTTTTAAACTGATGTCCTTTGATTTCGGGACTCGTTTTTGTTTTTAATTTTAATGGATTATCTATTTTTCAAGACCTATCCGTGTTGATTATAATTCCGATTTTTCAGGAATTTAGTTTTGTCAATTTTTTAAGCAGTTCTTTCAGACATTAGTGCTGGAAGTCCTACTTCCCGTGGAATTGTTTTATATATATTTTTTAAATTATAAAAAAAATATATAGCTCTTTTTAATTGCGGTTGAGCCCCCAGTTATGAGTCCGTGTTAAAAATTAAAAATACACAAGAGTTTATTTCAGTCTCGTTTTATTTACGGAACTGTTTTCCATTTTTACGCTTACATCTATTTATACTTATTTCTAACTATTGTTTGTTCGGTGATAAAAAGATGTTTACATGTTTAGCATTATGTTATCATAATGCTTTGTTACTTATCACCGAATATAATTATTGAAAAGATGTTTACAGGTTTATACTTGTCTATCGTATTCTCTTTGTTATTATGTTATCATACAAGGTTAAAGGGCATATAGTTGTTTGTATGTATTTTGTGAATAATGATTATATGTATATGTGTATGTATCTAGTGTTTAGGCTAACGTCATTAACTCGCTCAAGTGGCCCATGTTTGTTGCTGTGAATCGGCAGGCAGCGCAGCGTCTCAAAGTGATACTAATTTAACGGTATTGCTGGGGGTCGTTTAAGAGGGTGCAAAGAATGAGAAAAATGTATTAATTAATCGCTGTTGTGAATAATAATATGCTGGGTACACGCATTTGCTCGTATCAAAGTGTTTATTAAAGTCGCGTATAAAACTAGAATGTTATAAGAAGTCAAAAAAATTATTAAAATCTATGTGGTTCAATCCATGTCAAATCGTCAATGTGCAGAAGTCAACCACATTCGACTTAAATGAATTTTAGTGGGTAGCTTTCTTTAAGGTATTTGTTTCATAAAGCACCCAACTGCTAAAAAATTAGCTAAAATTATGGGAGAGGGCTGGAAATATGTACGTGTTTTTTGTTTCAGGATCACGAATCCGGAAGCGCTTTTTTTTTTTTTAATAAAAAAGAACCTAAATAAAAATAAAAAATAAAAAGAGAAACAAAAAAAAAAGAAAATAAAATAAAACAAAAAAAAAAATAAAATAAAAAAAACAAAAAAATAAAAAAGAAAAAAGGAACAAAAAATAAAAAAGAAATAAAATAAACTAAAAAAATAAAGAAATAAAATAAAATAAAAGAAAATAAAACTAAAAAAAAAGTAAAAATAAAAAAAAATTAAGTAAAATAAAAGAAAATAAATTGAAGTAAAATAAAATAAAATAAAAAAATTAAACGTTATTTCGTTAATAAAACATTTTATAAACTAAAAAAAATAAAATAAAATAAAAAAATAAATAAAAAAAAAATAAAATAAAATAAAAATTAAGTAAAATAAAAGAAAATAAATTAAAGTAAAATAAAATTAACTAAAAGAACTTAACAAAGTATGTCAAATAAAACAAAAAATAAAATAATAAACTAAAAAAAAAAAAAATATAAAAAAAATAAAAAAATAAGTAAAAATAAAATAAAAATTTAGTAAAATAAAAGAAAATAAAATTAACTAAAAGAATTAAACAAAATATGTCACATAAAACAAAAAAAAATATTAAACTAGTTAAAAAAAAAATAAAAAAATAAAATTAAAAAAACCAAAAATTAGATAAAATAAAATAAAAAATAATAACCTATAATAAAATAACATAAAAAAATAAAAAACATTAAATAAATAGAATAAAAAAATAATAATAATATAAAATAAAAAATAGAATAAAAAAAAAATTAGTTAATAAATTTGAATAAAAAAATAATACAAAATATGTGAAATAAAACAAACAAAAAATAAACTGAATAAAAAAAATTTTTAAATAAATAAAATAAAAAATTAAAATTAGATAAAATAAAATATTAACAAATAAAATAATATAAAAAAAATAAAAAACATTAAATACCGAAATAAAATGAAAAAATAAAATATACAATAAAAAAAGAATAAATAAAAAAAAATAAATAAAAAAAAATAAATAAAAAAATAAAAATTAAATAAAATAATAAAAAAAAAATTAATAAAAAAAAAAAAATTAAATAAAATTAAAAAAAAAAATAACAAACTAAAAAAAAAAAAATATAAAAAAAAATTAAGTAAGGTAAAAAAAATGAATAAATAAAAAAAATAAAACTTAAATAAAGTTGACTAAAAAAAAAATTAAAATAAACACAAGTAAGGAAGTCTAAGTTCGGGTGAACCGAACATTAAATAGCCAGCGGTAGTTTTATGAAAGGGATAGGAGGATTTACATACAAGTTTGTACTAAGTAGTTTAGCTATGTACCTTTCCGAATTATGTGAATTGAGGTGATTTTCGAAATTTTCCATATCGAAAGTGGGCGTGGTCGGAGGGCGATTTTATCCAATTTCATTAGGTTTACTCCTTATAATGCTAGTATACCTTGTGCCAAATTTCATGATTCTACCGTAATCAGTTTAAAAGTTGGTGCCACGCCCACTTTAAAAAATGTATCAAAAATTCATAATCGAATGACAAGGGGGTTCATCCTACCAAAATCTAACATTTTAGCCCTTTACGTTACAGAGTTGTGTCAATTTAGGTGATTTTTTAAATTTACGATATCGAAAGTGGCCGTGGTCGGAGGGCGATTTTATCCAATTTCATCAGGTATACTCCCAACGATACTAGTATGCTTTGTGCCAAATTTCATCATTCTACCGTAATCAATTTAAAAGTTACGACCAGTCGAATTTTCAAAAATGCCTGCCTAAATACCCTATAAAATTATATTATTTTAGCCGTTTCAGCTACCGAGATATGCCAATTTATGCGATTTTCGAAATTTTCGATCTCGAAAAAGCGGGCGTGGTTATCAACAGATTTCGCCCACTTTCAATAGAAACCTATTTTGGCCAGAAAGGTACCTGCATAACTACAAAATTTCATGCAAATATTTCAATTGTTACTCAAGTTATGTCAATTTATCTGATTTTCGAAATTTTCGATATCGAAAAAGGGGGCGTGGTTATCAACAGATTTCGCCCACTTTCAATAGCAACCTATTTTGGCCAGAAAGGTACCTGCATAACTCCAAAATTTTATGCAAATATTTCAATTGTTACTCAAGTTATGTCATGTCCGTCAAGTTAGCACTACAACTTTGAAACAATTAATATTACTATATGGGATTAATTCCCGCTTTTTAACCGTAAACACACCGTGAAATCCAAAAAATTACCGTTTTTCATTTTTTAAAAATAACCCCTAGTAATGCTAACTTGACGGTCAAGTTAGCATTACTAGGGGTTATTTTTAAAAAAAAATCGAGAAAAAAAATTTTTCAATTTTTTTTATTAGCACTACTTAATTACAGTTATTAAACGGGAATTATATGCGCAATTGATTTTAATTTTAGAGTCGAACTAAATTGTTTTCGAGGGTGGTAGTGCTAACTTGACCGTCAACTTAGCATTACTAGGGGCTATTTTAAAAAAAAGTCGAGAAAAAAAATTTTTCAATTTTTTTTATTAGCACTACTTAATTACAGTTATTAAACGGGAATTATATGCGCAATTGATTTTAATTTTAGAGTCGAACTAAATTGTTTTCGAGGGTGGTAGTGCTAACTTGACCGTCAAGTTAGCATTACTAGGGCTTATTTTTAAAAAAAATCGAGAAAAAAATTTTTTCAATTTTTTTCATTAGCACTACTTAATTACAGTTATTAAACGGGAATTATATGCGCAATTGATTTTAATTTTAGAGTCGAACTAAATTGTTTTTGAGGGTGGTAGTGCTAACTTGACCGTCAAGTTAGCATTACTAGGGCTTATTTTTAAAAAAAAATCGAGAAAAAAAATTTTTAAATTTTTTTCATTAGCACTACTTAATTACGGTTATTAAACGGGAATTATATGCGCAATTGATTTTAATTTTAGAGTCGAACTAAATTGTTTTCGAGGGTGGTAGTGCTAACTTGACCGTCAAGTTAGCATTACTAGGGCTTATTTTTAAAAAAAAAAACGGAGAAAAAATTTGTCTATTTTTTTCATTAGCACTACTTAATTACGGTTATTAAACGGGAATTATCTGCGCAAATGATTTTAAATTTAGAATCGAATTGAATTGTTTTCGAGGGTGGTAGTGCTAACTTGACCGTCAAGTTAGCACTACTAGGGGTTATTTTTAAAAAAATCGAGAAAAAAAATTTTTCGATTTTTTTCATTAGCACTACTTAATTACGGTTATAAAACGGGAATTATCTGCGCAATTGATTTTAAATTTAGAATCGAATTAAATTGTTTTCGAGGGTGGTAGTGCTAACTTGACCGTCAAGTTAGCATTACTAGGGGTTATTTAAAAAAAAAAAACGGAGAAAAAATTTGTCTATTTTTTTCATTAGCACTACTTAATTACGGTTATTAAACGGGAATTATCTGCGCAAATGATTTTAAATTTAGAATCGAATTGAATTGTTTTCGAGGGTGGTAGTGCTAACTTGACCGTCAAGTTAGCATTACTAGGGCTTATTTAAAAAAAAAAATCGAGAACAAATTTTTTTCAATTTTTTTCATTAGCACTACTTAATTACGGTTATTAAACGGGAATTATATGCGCAATTGATTTTAATTTTAGAGTCGAATTAAATTGTTTTTGAGGGTGGTAGTGCTAACTTGACCGTGAAGTTAGCATTACTAGGGGTTATTTTACAAAAAAAAAAATAGAGAAAAAATTTTTCAATTTTTTTCATTAGCACTACTTAATTACGGTTATTAAACGGGAATTATCTGCGCAAATGATTTTAAATTTAGAATCGAATTGAATTGTTTTCGAGGGTGGTAGTGTTAACTTGACCGTCAAGTTAGCACTACTAGGGGTTATTTTAAAAAAAAATCGAGAAAAAAAATTTTTCGATTTTTTTCATTAGCACTACTTAATTACGGTTATAAAACGGGAATTATCTGCGCAATTGATTTTAAATTTAGAATCGAATTAAATTGTTTTCGAGGGTGGTAGTGCTAACTTGACCGTCAAGTTAGCATTACTAGGGGTTATTTTAAAAAAAAAAAAAACGGAGAAAAAATTTGTCTATTTTTTTCATTAGAACTACTTAATTACGGTTATTAAACGGGAATTATCTGCGCAAATGATTTTAAATTTAGAATCGAATTGAATTGTTTTCGAGGGTGGTAGTGCTAACTTGACGGTCAAGTTAGCATTACTAGGGGTTATTTTTAAAAAATGAAAAACGGTAATTTTTTGGATTTCACGGTGTGTTTACGGTTAAAAAGCGGGAATTAATCCCATATAGTAATATTAATTTTTTCAAAGTTGTAGTGCTAACTTGACGGACATAGTTATGTCAATTTATCTGATTTTCGAAATTTTCGATATCGAAAAAGGGGGCGTGGTTAGCATTTTTAACTTTGCATAGGTACCCAAGTTTTGAGTTTTTTTTTTGTTTTTTTTTTTTGGCAGAAGTTTATTTTATGACAAAAGAAAACTTCCTATCAAAATTCACTCCGATTGGAAGGGGTCGATTTCAACCATTTGACATGGAATGCCTCATCTATCAATACAGTAGTAGAAAAAAATCGGCACAGTCTAATGTCCATATGATTGTAGTTATCATAAATGCAGTGTGGTGGACAAAAGGGTGGTAATCACAGCAGAGTAGTGAAAAATAACAGAAAAAGTAAATGGCAATGAAAAAAGTTTAAAGTGCAAAAAATCAACCAAAAATAAGTAATAGTTGGTGCAAAGTAAATAAAGTTGGTATTTGAAGCTGCAAACACAAATAAGGCAGCGTAGCTAAAATGTTGAAAATAAAATAAGTCAAAAGTTGTGTATGTGTGCATATGGTGGTGGTGCTAAAGCAAATTTCAACAACGAAACCAAAATCCTCTAAACAAATTGCGAAAATCCAAAGGCTTTGCTGCTCGTTGAGATAGAGCTAGAATCAAAAGCGGATACGTTTGGACGTGACGTCGCTGTCGTTTTCGTCAAAGCATTTGTAGCCGTGCCAAAATGTGGATATCATCCAACAACAAATACGGCGTTGGTAAGTACCGCGTACGCGCCCAAAAGCCGACTACTACTATTTATACTTAGTTATGCATGTGAATTCAGGTGCGTTGTCACGCAAGGGTAAAGGAGGTAAATGCGCCCCAGTTTACTCAAATTTCAATAGTTATTTTGGGCAGTGTCGAGTACCTGGGCATGAAAAGGGGGCGTGGCAACCATAAAAAGCTTAATTTTAGAACCTGAGGGGTCAAGGAAGGATCTTGAAAATTGGTTTAAAAATAAACGATAGATATCACATATTTACAAGGATATAACTAGTTAAAGGTACTATATCAATAGCATACCCACGGAAAAAAATGTGTGGTATGGGAAAAGGAGGCGTGGCATCTTAATACATAATATTTATAGCTAGGGGGTGTAAGAGTAGGTCGCCTCCCCGTTGGTGCACCCTGGATAACGCTAAATGACCTACATGGCCTACATGGCTAGTTTCTTGTATTGCCGGTTCTACGACAACGGTACCAGTACTTGTTCTGCACCCATCGTGCCGAAACGACCCGGGCCGTTTTCTTATATCGACCCGGCCAAGAGCAATACACACGGGGTGACCCTGTCTGACATTTAGGCAGGGCTACACCTCGCTACAACAACAACAACATAGCTAAATATATTTTAGAGGATTACGGGTAGGTACCTGGAAATTGCAATATCAATACCATCCTAACAGAAACAAGTAAGGAAGTCTAAGTTCGGGTGAACCGAGCATTAAATACCCAGCGGTAATTCTCAGAACGGGATAACAATGATATAGCCCCTAGGAGGATTTACCTAAAGATTTTACTATCTTAGCTATTTACCTTATCGAATTAGTTATGTCAATTTATGTGATCTTCGAAATTTTCCATACCGAAAGTGGGCGTGGTCGGAAAGCGATTTCGTCCAACTACATCAGGTATGCTCCCTATTATGCTAGTATACCTTGTACTAACTTCATCGTTCTACCCTTATCAGTTTAAAGGTTATGACCCGTGAAATTTTCAAATATGCCTCCCTGAAAAGTGGGCGATGCCACGCCTACATTTAAAAATTTATCAAAAAATCATAATAGAATGACTAGGGGGTTCATCCTAACAAAATATATCATTTTAGCCATTTCCTTTACCGAATTATGTCAAGTTATGTGATTTTCGATTATGATTTATAATTGCTTATATACATGCCAATAATCTAGCTTGCCGGGAAGTAATCTAAAAGTGAGTCGTAAATTTTCAATTTTAAAATGAATTTACCATATATCTCGATCCGTGAGCCACCTAGTGGATACTTTTAAACGGGAAGTTACCTTTCGTATGAAAATGGTGATGCGAACGAGATAGCGACTTTATATAAAGGTAGTAAAATTGAACTTGAAGCAAATTTGCAAGCAGTAAGCCCCCCTTGCCACAAAAATGCTACCCAGGCCACTGCCTTCACGGTCACCGTCAACCCCTATGTTTCATGCAGGTGGCGTCTACAATGTTGACGGTGGCCGATGCCAAACAACCACCCACAAATGTTGCTCATCTGAAAAGCTGCTACTGCGAATGTGTATGCGGTCGGTGGAATATACAAGTGTCAATATGTATCTATCTATCTATGTATCTCGTATGTATGAAAATGAAACTGTAATGTGTATGTTTTTTGTTTTTTTGCGCCAACATGCGGATTTCCTTGTGAATCACGTTTGGTTTCTGAGAATCGGTGACGTTGAATGCTGATGTGGTTGCTGTGCCGCCACAGCACACAACCCACAGCCACGGAAAAGCGTATAGACATCAGCCGTTTTCCGCCTTTCATCTCAATTTAAGCTCTTTTTTCGCTCTGTTTTCATCATGCGCTTGTTTGATTTTTCTTTGAATCTGCTCTCGAGCGTATTTTTTTTGTTTTACTTTGGCTTGTACGCTTGCTACTTTGTTTGTTTTTATTTTTGTTTACTACAATATTAATACATATTTTTTTGTTAACCTCTTTGTTGCTCTGTTGCTTTGTTGATACGGGACTGGGTGTGGGCTGGGGGCGGAAAAGTAAACATCTCTCAGGTGTTGCTCCGCTCATAGCGTTTATAATATTGGCAGCTCGCTGGAAGATTTATTATTTTGCACTCTTCTCTCTTTTAGTAATTTGTCATACTTAAATTATTTTTTTTTGCTGATTTCGATTCCATCTGGCGAATTCTTTACTGCTGATTTCATAATTTCCATATTTGTTCTGAAAAATGTATTCGGAACATGATTAAAAAATAAGATATTTATTTAAAATTTTTTGGGGCTAGTTATCAGCGATTCCGACTATTCGGGAGAGTCGATATATGTATATTTAATCGACTTTATCGAAATTTGGTAATGAATTTCGATAAATTCGATGAAATATCTATCGAATTTCCCAACGGAAAGCTCCGGCGCAATAGCTGATATACCCCATTATATAGGTTACTTTCCGGACAGGGCCTTCGGCGAAATTCAACGAAATTAGATATTTTCGATATCGAAAATTTCGATAAAAATTTAAATAAAATAATTCATTGAAAAAAGGGTAAAAATTGGTAGCGTTTGAAAATCCGCGGAGTCGTTTGAAAACCACGCCCCTATTTTCGATATCGAATATTTCGAAAAACATATAAAATTAGATCATTTATTATAGCTAAAATTTTCGATATCGAAAATTTCGATAAACATATAAAATGAGGTAAAATGATCGCCTTTATTTTCGATATCGAAAATTTCGAAAATCATAGAAGGCGGATAAAATAGTAAAATGTGATTTCTATTGAAAATGGCTGAAATCGAATGATAATCACGCCTCTATTTTCGATATCGAAAATTTCGAAAACCGTATAAAATGATAATTGCATTGGCGGGTGCAGCTGAAATTGTAGAATTGCCTGCTATTAAAAAAAAGGGAAAATCGGATGATAAATAGGCTCTTGATGTCGATATCGAAAATTTCGAAAATCATAAAAATGATATAATTCATGGGCTAAGAAAGCTAAAATAGTAAAATGTGATTTCTTTTGAAAATGGCTAAAATCGAATGCTAGCCACGACTTTATTTTCGATATCGAAAATTTCGAATATCCAAAAAAAATTATATAATTCATTGGATGACGCAGCTAAAATAGTAAAATTTGGTTATTACACTATCCGACAAAATAAACTTTTTTTTGGGTATGAGACCAAACCAACTTTTTTGAAAAGATCAAGACATAAGTAAAAAAATGGAGTTTCCCGTTTTTCGAAGTTAGCCTCCAAAAATTAGTTATGGGCTTTCGAAGTTGGATGTTGGGCCCTTCCAAGATTTGGTTTTCTAATTGTTTTGTTTTAAAAATTGAAAAAGGTTAAATGTGGGCATGTCCTTCTTGCTGCTCTTACTTGGTTGGTGTACTTTTTTTTAATTTGAAAGTGTATGTATAAAGAAATATTATATAATTAAAAATATACGGCTTTTGATTTGTTCGAAGATCTCACTTTGGCCCTGTATAGCACTTCTACATACACTTTTAAATAGAAAGAGGACACCAATTAATCAAGCGAGGCAAGCAGGTCATGACCACATTTTGCCTTTGTCAATTTTTTAAACAATACAGTTAGAAACCCACTTTCGAACATCAAATTTCGAAAGCGCGTAACTAAATTTTGGAGGCTAACTTCGAAAAACGGGAGACGCCATCTTTTTACTTATGTCTTTCTCTTCAAAACAGTCGGTTAGGTCCCATACCCAGCCGCCTGCTGTACAGTGTAAGTGAAAGGAAACGAAGTCGAATGATGACCACCAAAATCTTCAATATCGAAAAATTTAAAAAGTCCATAAAATGATATAATTCATGGACTGGCGCATTTAAATACATATGTATGTAGTTAAATTTAGAAGCCATTGAATATAAGCGAAATCGTATGATAACTATGTTAATATTTTCGATATCGAAAATTTCGAAAAGAGTAAAAAATTACGAAATTCTTTGACCAACGAAGATAAAATGTTAAATGGTCATTCTATTTTGAAAAATGGGCGTGACATCACTAAGGCATGGAGCCCGGGGAGTCCCGAACCCGCATCTATTTTTTTCGTCTCGAAATCCCGTGATTAACTATATTTATTCAACTGCTGAAACACGTCCAAAAATGTCGTAATTAAAATTTTCGTTTCCGTGAAAAGTTTTTGGCAAACAATCGATAATTTTGCCGGGTCTGATTTCGAAATTGGTGAGCGACCCATGGTATATCTCTTGACAGAAATAAAATACCACGTCTTCGCTTTCGGATTATGCACAACGAAGTGAAAACGCGTATTTTGTTACCTCTCCCAAACCTTCTGGACGGTATCTCAGATAATTTAAAAAAAAACCTCGAGACACAGGGTTGTCATTTTAAAATCCCGAAATTTTGGGTCTGTGAAAAACCTTCGGGATTAAATGCCTTAGACATTAACCATTTAAAAAAATATGTCTATGTGACAATTACCTTCATTCAATCCTGTAAAACCTAGCATGTGGGTGACCAAGCCCGACCACTTTACTTTTATTACTTTGTTAACTTGCTGCCCTTGCCTCTTTATAAACAATCCAGCTCAATACTAAGTACTATCGCATTTTTCAACATTTTACGGTCATTCAGTTTTAATTGAACCCACTAATTGCCGATAAGCCTTGAAAAAGGGAAACGCATCTGTGGCGGCTTAAAGTATTTAATGGAAAATGTAGATAATAAGTATTTATTTAATATAACAATTGTCGTGAGTATTGCGTTGATTGCGGAAATCAATTTATAAATGCTTCCAGCACAAATGTGACTAATTATATATACTTACTTATTTGCAATAAATGAGTTGATAATCAATTTTAAAAACGGACATACTTAGTAGCATTTTTTTTTTTTTTTTATTATATTTAATTACTACATTTATTCGCCGACAAGACTATCAATTAGTATAAAGCGGGTGTTAAATATATATTTTAATGAGAATAAGTGTCAAGTATGAATGATTTATAAAAATAAATATTGACATACAGATGTTCAAGTAAAGTAGTATGAACGAGTATACTGAATCATAAATAAAGATTGTCACTTATATGATTGCTAACAAATTGTCCACAGAAAAGTGATAACAGAATAAGTGATTACGCTTTGATTAGTGATTAACTTGCCATAAATACTCGTTCATAAATAGCATGTTTAATGTCCGATTACACTTAGCGTACTTATTAAAGTAATGATCTAAGCTCAGGCTGGTTTTAGTGTGACAAATGCAAACGATTATTCACACAAACGCTACCCTGCAGCGAAACCTCAAACTAGTCAGAAAAATACTACATAGTATACAACTATAATTTTCTGGCAGAACTCATAGTAGTCAGGAAATATCCATTTCATACCAGTTTACAACTAGAATTTTCTGGATGAAATTATACCAGTTAAAAGATTCAAAATTCATTCGTTTCGTTTTCTCTTATAATTCACAGATGTTTTTCGTGATAGGGTAAATACAAATAGTCGCTGCTTTCTTAAGAATAAGCATGAAAATAAAGTCAAATGATTAAATAAAGTGCAAGTCAGGAAAATTTTGGTTGAAACCATACTAGTCCAGGTTCAATGCTTTTTGTACTAGTATGGACTAGTATATTTCATAGTAGTCCTTTTTGGACTAGTATGTGGACTAGTTCATTTTATGGAAATTATACTAGTCCAGGATGAACTAGTATGGAACTGGTATTTTACAACTAGTATGAAACTGGTATTTCCTGACTAGTAGATAACTGGTATATTCTGGACGAAATCTGACAATTGACTTCTCGTAGGACATCAACACGTAAAAAATACCAGTTGCTTATATGGAAAAATATGGACAAAACACTGACTAGTTGGGCCCGGTGCACCAACTAGTTGTAAAGTAGTTTTCAACTAGTTGCTTTCGCTGCAGGGTACTTACTTGATATCATAACTTAAGTACGATATGCTAGACGGGGCATAAATATTGATTTTGTATGAAAATTTTCGTTCCGCAAGCATCCGGCAAACAAAAACTGTTACTCTAGAATTTTGTTGTTTGATTGTTAGCCCACTGCGGGTGTATTTCTGCCATGAGAAGCTTCTCAGCAAAAAATTCATTTGCTTTGCAAGTGCCGTTCGGAGTCGGCAAAAAATTGTAGGTCCCGTCAACTTGTAGGAAAAACTCAAAAAGCAACACACCACAAGTTGGAAAGAGAAGCTCGGCTAAAAATCTCGTTAGAGGTTATGATAACCTGTTGGTATATCGCCGCCATTACTTTTTTTTTTCATTCACAGTCACAGCCAACTGATCTTCCGCTGAGCTATGCCGCACATTAAGTTTTTGTGGGAAAATTCAATTACATTCAAACAAACCATAAATAAAAAATTTAGACTGCTTTTTCATTTAGATTTTAAATCGAAACCAAAAGAAATTTAAAATCTTTGTAGATATTTGGACGGTTTGAAATATTGTACAAAAAAGTTTGAAAAATTTATTAAATTTTATACGGGTTTAAAATTTAGGTTCATTTTTTTAGCCGTGTGGTTAAATTTTTACTATAACTTTTGTGTAGCTTTTACTATATTTTTTTTTGTATTTTTCACTATATTTTTTGTGTAACTTTTAATATATTTTTTGTATAATTTTTCTTTTTTTGCGTACCTTTTTTTGGTTTTAACCTGAAAACCACACCCGTGGATCCGCCCCTGTTTGAACGGAATATTTTGTTAAAGTAACTGCATTAAACTGTTATAGATCTGTCAGTTTTTAATTAACAAAATTTATATTAATCTAAATTTAATTAATGTTGTTTATATATGTTGTTTCAAATATATACAATTCCCTGATGATGATGAATGCATTGAAATGCATAGGAAGAAAAAGTAAAAACTTTTGTTTTTTTCTTTCAATCCAATAGGCCGAAAAACTTGACCCAATCATAATACTCAAAATTTAGTAAAACTGACAGAATATTTGATGGTCAAACTAAGTTTTGTGTTTAAACAATAACTTCCTCTAGTTAATTTAACAGCATAGGAACTGTAATTTTAAATTTATTGCATAATCCAATTAAATTTAGTAGAACTGACAGAGTTTTTGATTTGTTATTACTGTCATAGAACAAAACTGTAATTAGACGTTGGCAAGCATAAGTATACGATGGCATCATGGTAGACAGCTGAGTTCGATTCCCAAAATGAAATCAATAAAAGAGCTCTGAAAAATAATTATTTTTTTACTTTCATTCCTTTTGGTATTAAAATAGCACTTATTTTAGTTTAAACAACAAAATTTTCTGTTAAAACAACAGTTAAGTCAAGATTAACAGTTTTAATGCGGTTGAATCAACAGCATTGAATAATGGATCAGAATTGACCGTGATTTTGGTTGAATCAACGCATATTTTGATTGGTATGACCAGCTAATTTTTCTCTGTGTAAAGGAAACTAAATCTGTGAATTACGAGATAACATGTTTCTTTTTTGAAAGAGGCAGAGCCGTACGAAAAGGTAGGGAATGGGGCGAAGAGACTTTGTCCACAATACGCAGTCAATTTTCTTGGAATACTAGTGCGCCACATAGAAAACTACAAGATTACACTCACGCTAGGATAAACTACGTTAATTATGTTTTCACTCAAACTCCTTTATTTTCGCTACAATCTTTTCGAACCACTCTCAGCAATGTTCACACTTTGTAGTAGTTTTCATGTAGTCGAGTTTTTGTAGTTAATTTATTTTTTTGCTTTTTCTTTATAAAATACAACATATTTACTCGTAACTATCGAACAAAAACGAAATAAGCTGTTGCAGTTACAGTAGTTATATGCACTTAGTATGTGCTTGTGTGTTATTACTACATAGTTACATATATTTTTTATTGCTGTCATACTTCCTTGTTGTTGTTATTATTGTGGTTTTTTGGTCATTGTCGTATGCTGTTTTTATTATGGTCATTGTTGTCTTTTGCAGAATGTATTAAACTGGAGCAAATGTTGACCAAACGTTGACTTGTTTTTTTTTTTGTTGTACGAGTATGTTTGTGCTTAGTACGATTAAGTATCTGTTGGTTAAGTGTCTACATAATAACTGGTGAAAACATGGTGCTTTATTAAGTTGACATGATGGCCCAGCTTCTGTTGTTAAATGAAATGAACAAACCAAAAAAAAAAATGCAACTCAAAGTCATAAAAATGAAGAAGAAATTTGAACGAGAAAGTACACAGAAAAAAATGGAACTGGTAAAATCAACAATCTTGTACTGTTATCCTGAAGTTGGCCAAATTCTGCTAAATTGTTCAAATTTTGGATATTTGAACGGTATTTTTTGTTAAAGTAACTACATTCAATTGTTGATTGAAGAGTCATCGACAGAATTTTTGTTGATCAAACAAAATTTTGTGTTGAAACAACAACTTGTTCTAGTTAATACAACAGCGTACGAATTGTCATTTTAAATTTATTGCATAAACCATTTATATTTAGTAGAACTGACAGAGTTTTTGTTCATCATCTGCTTTTCTCAAAAATAGTATGGATAGGGCAGCGCGGATCCACGGGGTGGGTTTTCAGGTTCATCCACGGGGAGGGTTTTTCAATTTCAAACCCCCCTTCGGGATCCAAAAAGTCATATTTTTCACAGTAATTTTTTCATACGCATTTATCCTTGGAACCTGACAAGTACAATTCGGTTCAAGAATTAAAAAAAAAATTGTGTGATTGGAATGAAAATTATATCGGTTATTTTATTTAATGTTTGCAAAATGTATGTGTGAATTTAAAACAATTTAAATTGTATTAACTACAAACAGTGACGAGTCCACTGGGGTGGTTTCCAGGGTCACACAAAAAATACAGTAAAAATATAGTAAAAATTACACAAAAAATATAGTGAAAACTACCAAAAAAAAATAAAGTAAAAAAATATGCGAAAAATACAGTGAAAATATAGTAAAAATTACACAAAAAATATAGTGAAAACTGCCAAAACAATAAAGTAAAAATTACGCAAAAAATAGTAAAATTTACGCAAAAAATTTAGTAAAATTTACATTGCAAAAATTATGGTAAAAAATATCCAAAAAATATAATAAAAAAATAACAAAAAAAAAGTATAGTAAAAATTTCACAAAAAAGACAGCCAAATTAACACAAAAAATACAGTGGTTTGCAGGATCAAAACCTTAGTAAAAAATATGCGAAAAATATAGTAGAAATTAAGCAAAAAATACAGTAAAAAATACGCGAAAAAATGCAGTAAAAATATAGTAAAAATTACACAAAAAATACATTACGTGAAAAAAAAATAAAGTAAAAATTTCACAAAAAATATAGTGAAAACTACCAAAAAAATAAAGTAAAAATTACGCAAAAAATAGTAAAATTTACACAAAAGATTTAGTAAAATTTACATTGAAAAAAAAGGTAAAAATTATGGTAAAAAATACCCAAAAAATATAGTAAAAAAATAACAAAAAAAATATAGTAAAAATTTCACAAAAAAGACAGCCAAATTAACACAAAAATTACAGTGGTTTTCAGGATCAAAACCTTAGTAAAAATTACAAAAAAAATATAGTAGAAATTAAGCAAAAAATACAGTAAAAAATACGCGAAAAATACAGTAAAAATATAGTAAAAATTACACAAAAAATACATTACGTGAAAAAAATAAAGTAAAAATTTCACAAAAAATATAGTGAAAACTACCAAAAAAATAAAGTAAAAATTACGCAAAAAAAAGTAAAATTTACATTGAAAATATAGCAAAAATTATCGTAAGAAATACGCAAAAAATATAGTAAAAAAATCCCCAAAAAAACACAGTAAAAGTTACGTAAAAGATATAGTAAAAGTGGTTACAGTGGTTTCAGGTTCAAGCCCTTAGTAAAAATTACACAAAAAATACATTACGTGAAAAAAATAAAGTAAAAATTTCACAAAAAATATAGTGAAAACTACCAAAAAAATAAAGTAGAAATTACACAAAAGATTTATCAAACTTTACATTGAAAATATAGCAAAAATTATCGAAAAAAATACGCAAAAAATATAGCAAAAAAAATTCCCAAAAAACACAGTAAAAGTTACGTAAAAGATATAGTAAAAGTGGTTACAGTGGTTTTCAGCATCAAAACCTTAGTAAAAATTACACAAAAAATATAGTGAAAACTACCAAAAAAATAAAGTAAAAACTACGCAAAAAATAGTAAAATTTACACAAAAAATTTAGTAAATTTTATATTGAAAATATAGCAAAAATTAAGGTAAAAAATACGAAAAAAAAATTTAGTAAAAAAATACCAAACAAACACAGTAAAAGTTACACAAAAAATATATTTAGTAAAAGTGACGCAAAAAATATGGTAAAAATTACACAAAAAGAGGGTGAAATTGACTCGAAAAATATACTTAAAATTACACACAAAAAAATAGTAAAAGTTACCCAAAAATATAGTAAAAATTAACTACACAAAAAATATAGTAAACATTACGCGTGAATGAAAAATGTCCCCGAAATTAAAAGAAAAAATTTGAATCCCCCCCTTCCCAAATTTCTGGATCCGCCACTGCGTTTATGGCATGGTAATGGTATTGTAATGGTTTGGTAGTGGTATAGTAATGCCATCGACTCTATGTGTGAACTCTTCTGTGATCATCTCTAAACTAATTTGCTTAACTTTTCCTAGATTTTGCTTAACTTCAGTCCGACTACTTTTTGAACCACTTAAATTTTTTGCCTATATCCCACATATTGCTCCCATTTTTTGTGAGCTGTTCTCTAAAATATTTCCAATTGAAAATATACGTTCAAACAACATTTGTGTTGACTCTGGTTAAGCTGGTTGATTTTCTTAGTTATTTGCATTTCCGCCTCCAGCCCATTCATGTGAAAACACAATACAAGCTGCAAAACGGCGCCATCAACCCTTTTCATTGCAATAAGCAAATTTTATGACTACTTCTACTTGTACCTCTAACTAGCAGGAACTATGCAGTTAGTGTATATTTAAATTTCGAACTTCGCTTGGGACTAACGTCAGTTGCCTTTTTTTTGTATTTAGCTTTGCCTTGAATTGAATTTGTATACACTACTTTTCCAACTATTTCGCAGCATTGTTGGCACAGGGTATCCAGCGGGCAGACGCACTTGTGGAGCCCATGCGCCTGTGTCACATTAAGCTAACGCCCAAAGTCATTTTGCTGCCTCACAATAGTATTGAGGTCCTTCATAGTGATTCGGTCAAGTTAAGTCATTCACTGTTTTTCAAGTGGTTTTATGCTCTTGTTGTATTGTTCTAATTTTTTCGTTATCGTCTCTCTTTTTCTTTGCTCTACTTTTCTCTAGTATATAGGTACCTATTTGCTTGTAGCAAATTGTGGCAAGTGAGTGAATTAAATGGCTTGATTCCCATTCTTTGGCATGCTTTTGAATTTCATGACAATATCTTCTTGCTTTTACATAGGTAAGTAAATGATTGATAGTCTCGTTGTCGTTGACTTGAAATCTTACACTACTTGAATTTCGATCTGTGTGGCATGCTATTGTCACAATTGACACAATCTCTTGACTCTGCCCTTCACCTCTTCACCGGCTCGACTTCATTCACGTGCTTCGACTGCCAGCAGCACGTTCGTATTTTCTACTCTCTACCTTTTCAATTGTATTCAATTTAAAAATTACTTAAGCTTTTATTTTCACTTAAATGCGCTACACCGGCATTGTCACGTGTCAGCGCGTCGTCGTCGCCATTGCTTTTATTGCCGGTTGTGTTGCTTCCTGTGAAATTCTACAAAAATGAATTGCTGACTTTAGACTTTGTGACTATCACAAAAAAAAAGAGGTCGAATTGTATGGATGAGTTTAGTGTTCCAGCAAAGGGTGTTCTTTCAATGAATCTTTCTTGTGTTGCACATTCGATTCGTATTCATTTTTCAACCCTAATTGAAGCTGCACACAAGGGAATTCTAATATTTGAGCAGATTATGGACAAAAGTAGCAGGGTGAAATGATAACTTTGGAAATATAATTAAGGCTTTTTGATGACTTAATTTCGTTGGTTAGGTGGATACGTAGATGATTTGCGAGTTATTGTTTCAAAAATCAACCTTATGAATGTGAATGCGGTTGAGACCATGAACAATTAGTTAGCAACTTTGCCGAAGTTGCCACTAACCGCCTAGGCGATTTTGGCCGTTTCGTATCAAAGCACGCCAGTCATTCCTTTTTAGCGATAACTGACGCCAATTAGAAACCCCAAGAAACTTCAAGTCATCCTCCACTTGTTGTTTCCATCTCAGGCCTCCCCTTCCTCTGTTGCCGAATTCGGGTGTCGATAGGAAAACCTTCTGTGCTGGAGCCTTCTTGTCCATTCGCATAACATGACCCAGCCATTCGCTGCACTATGGTCAGGTCTGCGTAAAGCTCGTACAGCTCATCGTTAAATTTCCTTCGATACTCGCCGTTGGCATCATGGGAAGGACCATATATCTTCCGGAGAACTTTTCTCTCAAATACTCCAAGGGCCATTTCATCTGCTCTTGACACTGTCCATGACTCCGAGCCTTACATCAGGACTGGTTGGCAAGAGTGATTCTCCGTTCGAAGCTGCCACTACACAGAGAAAAATGGGCTGGTCATATCAATCAAAAAATAGGTTGATTCAACCAAAATCACGGTCAATTTATTATAAATTATTCAATGCTGTTGATTCATGATGATTGAAGGGAAAGAAAGGAAAGGTAATGAAAGTAAAGGAATGAAAAATAAAGAAAAATAGAGAAAGATAAAGAAAGGTAATAAAAGAAAAAGAGGAAATAAAAGGTAGGAAAGAGGAAGGTATGGAAAATAAATGAAGATAAAAAGAAAGAAAAATAAAGGAAAGGAAGGGAATGGAAAGGGGAAAAAATAATTAAAGGAAATGAATGGAAAATAAATAAAACTAAAGGAGCTACGAAAAGGAGACGAAAGAAAGTAAGGAAACGTAAGGAAAGGTAAAGAAGAGTAAAGGAAAGGAAAGGAAAGAAGATGAAAGAAAAGGGAAGAAAAGCAAAGGAAAACAAATGAAAGCAAAGGAAAGGAGAGAAAAGGATAGGAAAGAAAGACAAATAAAAACGACCTAAAATAAATAATTATAAACATTGAAAATTTATTATTGAATGGTATAAAGAGGTAGGAAAAGGCAAAAAGAAGAGGAATGTATAGAAACAGAAAATAAAAAAAATTAGGAAAATTAAGTAAAATTCAAGAAATAACAAAAAAAAAATGAAAGTTATAGAAACTGAACTTCAAAAGGTAGTGAAACAAATAAGGTTTTCTGGTGAATTTTAACCACTGGGCAAACTCTAGTTTATTATCTCTACATATACTAAAATTGTAACAGGTAGATGTCTGCACATGGCAGATATCAACAAAAAATTTATTGGGGGAAGCTTTATTAAGCGAGTAGAATCCAAATCAACCATTTAAAAAATTTTTGTGCATTTTTTTCTTTTTTATTAAAAATACCAATTTAGTGCCAAGTTGATTCATAATTTAATTTATGCTTAACATAACTAATTTGAGTGCTTTCACCTCTATACAATATTCATATACATAAGAAAACATATATACATATATGGTTGTTTACAAATGTACATACATACATAGTTCAGCTACCATTGGCATTCTTAAATAATTTTCAGTCTCCCATAACTCCACTAATTTCATTTATATTTTTATTTTATTGACAATGCGGTCTCAGTTCCTGTTTTGTCAGCTAATTTAGCATTGCCGGATGAACCAAGCGACACGCACAACTCTAAAAAAAATTGTATATATCAGTGGCGGATAAAGGATTTCGGGAAGTGGGGTTCAAATTTTTTCTTTTAATTTCGGGGACATTTTTCATTCAAAAATATATGCCTACATATGTACATACTTTTGTTAGTTTGGGCAATGTCAGATTCAAGGTATCACTTACGTAAATCGTTTAAAAAGTTACCGAATCTGTACTACGTAAACGCAAAAATATGAGTTAGCAGTTTGCTGACAGGTTTATTTTTTTGTGTGTCATCTTTCCTGTATTTTTTGCGTAACGCTTACTAACTATATTTTTCGCGTCATTTTGACTTTTTTTTTGTGTCATTTTTACTATATTTGTTGGGTAGTTTTTACTAAATTTTTGTGTAATTTTTACTATATTTTTTTTTGTAACTTTTACTGTATTTTTTGTGTAATTTTTACTTTATTTTTTGTGTAAATTTTACGATATTTTTTTCGTAATTTTTACTATATTTTTGGGTAATTTTTTACTATATTTTTTGCATATTTTTTACAATAATTTTTGTGTAATTTTTCTATATTTTTAATGTAAGTTACTAAATTTTTTTTTGTAATTTTTACTATATTTTTTGTGTAATTTTTACTGTATTTTTCTGGGTTTTTTAGGTTTTTTTTTGAATTTTTTTGTGTAACCTGTAAACCCCGCCCGTGGATCCGCCCCTGGTATATATGTATACTAGTCCATACATGCATATACCTACGACTAGGAAATTTTATTCATTTGCATTTAAGTGAATATGAGAACTTTGTTTTCGATTTTTGCTTAGTTTTCAAAGCAAACTCGAAAGACATTTTGAAAGACAAATCACATGCAAATGCCAAGTTGACAAGTGTCAAGAGGCCACCACATTTCTTTATTTACTATGTATTTTGTACATATTTATGTATGTCTTAATGTAATTATGATATACCATACATAACTCTAATAAATACATAAATAAATACTGCAAATGTTATGTCGTATTTACACTGACACACAAATGATATGCATATGGGGAATTCCATATCAATTTGTAACACTTAAAAGGAACACGTATCAATTCATTGATTACGCCGTTTTATTTTAATTAGCAAATACTATTACAAATGTTTTAAAACCGAACAAAAAAATATTCTGAAAAAAGGAACAATTATTAAAAATTGTAAATCATACATTTGGACTCGATTGAGGCACTTTAACTGGATCTACGTACGATTTTTCAAACTCTGACGTTCAAAATTAAGAGTCAAAAGTCCCGAGTCAGAACTCGTTTTATAGTTAGTACATTTACATTTGGCGCTTTTTTCCATACAAATCTCATTTTCCAAATTTGGAACTTCATCACATTTGACCTCATTTCATTAAATTTGCCGAACAATGCAATCCACAGTTCTTCCAAATAGCAACCCTGCGGGTTTTCCACATTTAGAATTGCCCAGCAATAGCCTTAATGGGTTAACGACGTGTGATAACTTATGCACTATGCACAGCTGTAAATAACAATTTCAACAATTTTTTTTTTTTAAGAAAATGGGCCAATTCTACCAGGAAAAGACAGAAGCCTTCCTGACTCTTCAATTAGTTATAACTGATGATAATTATTATTACTCTACAGGTGTTTAAAACATCACGGCATTGGTTTTTCTTTCGACTTTGTGTCCTGGTAGAAGATTCTTGCAGGGAAGGTAGAGCCAAATGTAAATTTGCCAATGTAAACGGTGTCAAAGTGGCTAATTTGAATTCGCCAATTTTGGTACCAGTGTAAATGTACTATTAGAGGTATGGTTCCTTCGGCAAAGTATTTTATTTGTATCCCGAAAATATGATTTTCCTTGTCCCGCTCTATTACATACAGTACTCCTGTAAGGCGCTTGAGACCAAAATAACTATTCTCTTTTAGATTATGCTGCATAACTTGAAAACTTGAAGTCCTTTCCAAAAGAAAAGAATTGGTATATTTAAGTAGTGATTGCCTGTCGCTGATAAATGTCCAAAAAAATCATTTAATGTCAATTAACCTAATGGCGGCGATATACCAACAGCTTATCATAACCTCTAACGAGATTTTTAGCCGAACTTCTCTTTCCAACTTGTGGTGTGTTGCTTTCTGAGTTTTTCCTACAAGTTGGCGGGACCTACAGTTTTTTGCCGACTCCGAACGGCACTTGCAAAGCAAATGAATTTTTTGCTGTGAAGCTTCTCATGGCAGAAATACACCCGGAGAGTCAAACTACTGCCGAGGGGCGACCCCGTTTAGAAAAATTCTTTTTCTAAATAATTTTCGATGTTACTTTTGCCGGGCATCGAACCGCCATGACTTGGTGTAGAAGGCCGAACACTTAAAAGCTACACCACGGCGGCCGCCGTTTAATATACATAATTTTAGCTTATCTCAAAAACTGAAATTTCAAAATATGTATCTCGAAAACTATTTTCATTTTAAGCCGAATAATTTCATAGTCAGAGAAAATTTTACATAGAATTCATGTTTTAAATGTAGAGGATATGGAAATTTTGGAAAATGTGTTGGGCAAAAAAAAGAAAATTTTCGATTGTGGACTTTCAATATAGCGCGGCTTATAAAATCCAGGTCACATCACAATGTTGTACTAGTGTACCTAAAATTTTCGTAATTGAATTGCCTTTGGTAAAGCAGGGCTAACTTTTTTTCGTCCCTAGACTTTTTATGATTTTATGGTGGTTAAATCTGACACTTGGTAAAAAATTTCGATTTTTTTTCAATCTTTTTTGAACTACCAAAAGTGGCCAAACTACTTAAGATACTTATAGAGATCGAGGTAAAACATGTTGATGGAAATTATGATAATAGGGCTGATACTTTAGCGCAAATTCCGAATTAACTCCGCTTTTGGGAGTTAACTTGAGCATAATCTTCATTATAAACTCCAAAAAATGAAGAAGATTTGAGCAAATATCAGGAAACGAAATAACGATTTGACCGCTACTGTCACCGATAAATAAACAAAATTAGCTAGGACAACTATCAAAATTACGATTGTACCGCTACTGGACACAAGAGTCACCAACAAATAAACGATCCTCAGCGACATCTATGTAGTTTTAAACCGCAAGTAATACAACCAAAGCACTAGATGGCGCCGATTGTTAATCTTCAATGTTGTGTGTGTCAGGGTAAAAATTGGATCTGATTATGCTATGGATACACATACGGAGATTATCTCCAATAAATTTTCTTTAATCAGATCCAAATTTTACCCTGATACACACAAAAATGAAGATTAACAGCATTGAGAATTACTACTTTGGTTGTTATTGCACTATATTCTTACCTACCTCAGCGACACCTAGTTGTCGAAAGTCGGATCTTAGAAACCAGCGCGACGCCTATATGTCAGCTACCCTTAATTTCCTAGTGTTTCTTGGTGTTGTTGTCTATTTATGTACAGAGTGTTGCCAGTGCAAATTTTTTAAAACTGCTCAAATCTTCTTAATTTTTGGGAGTTTATAATGAAGATTATGCTCAAGTTAACTCCCAAAAGCGCAGTTAATTCGGAATTTGCACTAATGTATCAGCCGTATAACATACAATCCAAAGGTTTAATCGATAAAATAAGTAATATAAATTTCTAACGCATTTGTATAAAGCAAAGTCTAGTAAAATGGGTTTCTTCATATTTTTAACGATATCTCAGAAACTAGATCTGCCACTGGAAAATAGATGTGATAAGACAATGTTATCTCATTTTTGATCATTTTTTTTTTTTTGTCGAGTAGTGTTATTTCTTCAATAGCCTTTATCATGATTATTTTTGATTTTTTTTTTTTTATAATATCATCAAATCATTCGAGTTAACATGGAATGCCCCCCATATACTACATATCTACACATGCATGCGTAGAATTTTTGATTGAGTTTCTTCTCTTAAAGCACACAATACTACTTAACACTACGTAACCGGATGAAGAATAGCGGCATACAAGAAAAATCCAGAGGGACGTACATACTACACTGTAAGTGTATTAAGGTTCAAATCCAAATAGGAATAGCCGATTATTTGAATTGCGATTTGAACATGCTGATGAATCGTGAAGTACTTACTTAATGTTTAATGGAAGTGTGTAGTTGAAAGATTTGCCAAAGTAGCGGTAGAATATCCACTTGCCCTATACGGTTTTGAGGTTTTACTTTTATAACATTTACCTATACTTATGTACTTGCACGTATGGAGTATGTATGTTTTAGATATACAGTGCTCTCAACATTGCCGTGCGTTAAGAAGTACATAAGTGCGCAGATATGCATACAATAAATCCACGAGCTGCATGTTTGATTAGAACTCGTACCTAAGTGTATAATGAATGAATGAATAAACTGCCCATTAATAAATATGTTGAATATTCACATTTGCTTACCTGACGTACAAAGTGCAACTGCAGGATGAATTGTTAGAGCAAGACATTTGCTGGAATGAGGGAAAAGTTCGATGTAAAATTTGCTACCAAAGAAGAGCTCAGTTTCAGCGATCACTTTTCAAGTTAACATCTTAGGCGGCGATGAAAATTTTTTATGGAGAGTGAAATTTGAAAAAAAAAAAGGCGTGAGTACCAAGTACTCGTGAGGTGTGATGTGTAAACATGTGTATTCTGCATGAAACTTCAATTCATAAATGACTCGCCTATGAGTAATTTTTGACTCATCAATGAGTAAATTTTGACTTATCAATGAGTCATTTTGGACTCATCAATGAGTAATTTATGACTCTTCTACGAGTCATTTATGACTCTTCCACGAGTCATTTATGACTCTTCGACGAATCATTTATGACTTCCACAAATCATTTATGACTCGTCCACGATTCATTTATGACTACAACTACATGACTCTTCCACGAGACATTTATGACTCTTCGACGAATCATTTATGACTTCCACGAATCATTTATGACTTGTCCATGAGTCATTTATGACTACAACTACAACATACCCTGCCTACAACTACAATATGGCCTGTCTACACTGCCTAAACCGCCTACAATGCCTATACAATACAATCGACCCTGCCTGCAAAGCCTATACTGCGTGTAGGCGGCGTAACTTTCTTGGATGACCCCCCAGCGCTAAGATGTTTACACATCAAAAATAGTGGCAACAGTGTTCGGACTTGAGGCAACGAATATAGACAACGGACTTGACATGGAAACTGCTGAAGCGATTTGGAAAAAATTTGGCATACCTATGTTATTCCTAGACTTTCTTACCACTTCGAGCGGTTTACATGGTTGCCACCTATCTCATTTTTTTAATATTAAACAAGATATAACTACCAATATGGGTATAAAATTAAAGGTATTTTCGGCCGTGCTCCAACAAAGATACTTTCGGGCAGGGTTGCCACCTAACCACACTTTATTTACCTGGCTATATCGACCAATACCTCAGAAACTGTTGAAACGATTTGTAGCAAATTTGGCATATAGATAGTTTGTTTCATTCTAAGCCTTTCTACTTGGGTGTTGCCACTTTGGGCGGCTTACAGAGTTGCCACCTGCCCCAATTTGTTTAAAAGTATTAAACGAACTATGCCAATATGGGTATCAAATGAAAAGTCATTTCGGTCATATACCAATGCAAATATTATCAGGCAGGGTTGCCACCAGAACGGTTTTGAACCATAACATTCTGATAAAGCACTATGTTTGGCTAACTATATGTTCATTAGCTTCATGTCGCTCACGCACGAGAACTAATCTAATCTTAACCGCCTAGACGATTTTGGCCGTTTCGTATCAAGGCACGCCCGTCATTCCTTTTTAGTGATAACTGACGCCAATTGGAAACCATAAGGGAGTTCAAGTCATCTTCCACTTGTTGTTTCCATCTCAGTCGAGGCCTCCTCCGTCTGTGCTGGAGCTTCTTTGTCCATCCGCATAACATGACCCAGCCAGCGGAGCCTTTGGGCTTTAATTCGCTGAGCTATGGTCAGGTCTGCGTAAAGCTCGTACAGTTCATCGTTCAATTGCCTTCGATACTCGCCGTTGGCATTACGGGAAGGACCATAAAACTTCCGGAGAACTTTTCTCTCAAAAACTCCTAGGGCCATCTCATTTTCTCTTGACACTGTCCATGATTCCGAGCCGTACTTAGTCCAAAGTAACACTTGTTGGCAAGAGTGGGAGAACCTATTGCAGAAAAATCGTCTTTTAGGATACCAAGTAGTTGAGGACTTACGTTCATTTATCAACGAGTTTTTGAGACGTTGTGTGAGCCTGCAAGAACAGCCTCGAGATAAAAATCTGCAAGGGCGTTCCCTACGGAAGGCTTCTAATGAATGGATTATTCCTGAAAAACCTGTGTGAAGCATCATATTTTTCAAATTTCTGTTCTTCGCAGCTCATTGGGCTCATTAAGCTTCATTTATCATTCCTGGTGATCGGCTTACACAATCCGGAATGCACGCAGTTCACTTCACCCCTTGGGAAATCCCTCCTACTTCATCTGCATGGATAATGACAAGGTGGAATTATCGATTCACAACATACCAGCTGTCTAGCTACGGCTTCGGATTATTCGGTTTGCCGGAGTACTTATCTGCGTTCAAGGTCCTCACCTATCGAAATTATATCGTGGCAATACAGCATCATATTACAACTATCCTTCAGATTGTCTAAGTTAGCCTCTCCCATTAAGGGTGGCTGTCACTAAACAAAGAAGATCGCAATACTGTGGACAATTCTCGCTCTCAAAATCTGTAAACAGACTCAGTGAATTGAAATTAATTGCTTTTCTTGTTTGTCAACAGATCAAAAATATCCTGCTGGGTTAATTGCAAAGGCTACTACTGCCTGCCATTCTCACACTTCATTACTTTTACATATTGCAGAACGTGCGCAACACAATATCATCATCTATCATAGGCGGTGGTCGCGGCATACTTTATTCTAATTAACCCAATTAATTCTCTTGTGGCAAAACGAGAGCTTACGATTAAAATTAAATGCTCATGTACGTGCTTATTTGTTGTAAGTTTACGCGTACCAATACATTTGTGCATTATTACGCAAAAAAAAAAAATTACAACTTATATTCGACTTATTTCATTCGATAAAAGTTTTACAAAGCGAGGTGTTAGAATTTGTTAGATGTGAAGTTTTTCGAAGTTGTTTTTTGTTTATGACCAAAAAACTCCCCGAAAGTTTAGAGAATTGTTGCCAATCCTGATAGCTTGACTATAGTCACGGTAGCAACAACTTGACCCCGTCGATTTTTCGGGACGCCCCCACCTTGTAAATGATTTCTCCAAAAGATGTATGCCTGATTTTATAGAATCGCTTATACGATCTTTTGCGGGTAATATCAGAATACACACTCTTAGTTAGTTGGCAAAGTGAAGTATTCAAAGCTTTTTCCATCTGACATACTCATGGTGCATATAACAATTTATGAGCTTGTTCATGGATTAAAGTGAATGTGTTTACGCACATTACACAAATTTTATTTATGATTTGAACTCACTGAGTTGACAATGCCAACAAATTCACTTACAACAAAAACGAAATAGTTTGGGAAGAATAAAGTATTTTCACAAAAAAAACTGCACATCATTAAATTACTTGGGTTGAAATTTGATTTTTCCAGTTTTGGCTGGATCCAGACTGTATACTTTCTTACGTCGCAAAGTGAGCTGGTCTGGGATTCTAGGTGTACAAAATTAGTTAATAGAGTGCTGAGTTGATTGGGTCATGTCCATCCGGCTGTCTGTTTAAACCAGGCCTAGGCACTTAGTGGGACAATTTTCCGAAAATCTGAGAGCCAAATTGACATAGATTATTACGCTCTTTGCTTGGCTTCTCGAACAGTGACATTGTTGCTATGATCGCATTGACCAATCAATGGATGTCGTTGATTATGCACGGTTTCGGTACTTGCTAGTGAGCGACGGAGCAAACATATATGTGATGACCGCTCTTTCGCTAACACCTCTCTACTTCCAATTTTGCCGGGTCCTGGTTTAAACGCAAACTAGTCTCTCTGAGGGACTTCGACTATTATTAATTAACACCGAAATAAGGAGAGTCACTCTTGCCAACAAGTGTTACTTTGCACTAATTAGGCAATTGAGAAGTAAAGTCCTCTTTCAACAAAGTCTCTCATCAAAACCAGTCCTGATGTACGGCTCGGAATCATGGACAGTGTCAAGAGAAGATGAGATGACTCTTGGAGTATTTGAGAGAAAAGTTATCCGGAAGATGTATGGTCCTTCCCGTGATGCCAACGGCGAGTTTCGAAGGAAATTTGACGATGAGCTGTACGAGCTTTACGCAGACCTGACCATAGCTCAGCGAATTAAACCCTAAAGGCTACGCTGGCTGGGTCATGTTATGCGAATGGACAAAGAAGCTCCAGCACAGAAGATTTTCCTATCGACAACCGAATTCTGCAGCAAGGGAAGGGGGAGGCCTCGACTGAGATGGAAGCAACAAGTGGAGGATTTGGGTTTCCAATTTGCGTCAGTTATCGCTTAAAAGGAATGACTTGCGTGCTTTGATATGAATCGGCCAAAATCACCTAGGTGGTTAAGCGTCAATGAATGACGCAAGATTAGATTAGAACAAAGGGCGGGCAAACGAAAATTTTTGTTGGGCAATCCTGGACTAAGGATTGCACGATTTAGCCAACAAAAAAACATCAAAAAACCAAATTTTTGTTCTTTACATAAAAACTTTTTTTAAGCTATTGCATAGATTTTATCGCAGGCCTTGGCGCTGGGAGTGAAATGAAAAAAATGTTAATGTTAAAAAAGTTCGTAACGGACTTTTTTCAATGTTAAAAGGTTCGGTGTTAGCAACATAACTTGACAAAAATAAATATAAGCGTTGCCTACATTTAGGCGAATGACGTTGTACTAATGTTAGTAGCAGGCCGAGTACATCAAATTTGAGCTGTATAGGCTATACTGATAACAGGTTAAGGCTATACTGCTCTAAAGTCATAAATATGCTCATTGAGTTTTCATAAATATTATAATTGTATAAGTTGATAAAAAGTGATATGCAATAGCTTTACCGCGGCAGTCCCAGAGTGCCACAAGTCCTTTTTTTAAATAACTTTTTTACTAAGGGTAGGCAAACGAAATTTTTTCCTGGACAAACGAATGGCATTTAGTTTTTTTAATTATTCCGACATGGAGGTGACAACTTCACAGAGTTAAGAAGCTCTCTTTATTTTCTGCTTAAATAGTCGTTAAAATATTTCTATTTGGCGGTATTTAGTTATATAAACTAATTTCGTAATTATTTCTTTATATCAAGCATCGCCACGTAGTGTCTCTTTTGAACCGCTGTGGCCCTACAACAACATCACGTGGCCCTTTTTGTGGTTCCAGAAAATGTGTTCTTGTAAAAAGTACGACGTTGTTGTTGTTGTTTATGATCCAGCAGGTTGGAAGACCCGGTGAGCCCTGCTTTATATTCTTCCTTAATAGAAAAGTATACTCCATCTACTACTTATTTTAATCTCCCTTCAAAAGAACTTAAATAAAGGATAAAAAGAGTAGTTAAGCCTTATTTTGCTGCATTAATCGCACAGGTATTATACATAGGCGCCAAGCGTTTATAGCACTTACATTTCATTGAATGCAATTTTTTTTGTTTTTTTTTTGTATTTAGGTCCGGTTGGATTTAGCTTTTATTTATTCTGTATGCTTTTTCACTTCTCATGTGCGCCTCCGTTTGTTAAATGCTTATCAGTTTTGTAAAGGGATTGGTTGCAAGGAGTAGGTATTCATGTATGCAGCAAGTGTTTTATACCAAAGCTGCCCATACCTAGCGCAAGTATTTTCGCATTACGTATATACTTAGTCAAAGCTATTTATTTAAAACTTTGTTTGCACGATATTTACACAGTTTTTAATCGGTTTATCTGCTCGCATAACTAACTAACAATACAGAAATATATTGCTCTAGTTCATACATTCAACCGATTTAAAGGAGCTTCTCTTTAACACACAATGTAACCTTTTAGCCAAAAATCACAATATTATTACGCACCCTTATGGAAGTGAATTTGTTTGATTATTGATTAATTTTACGACTTTTAGGTAAAAGTAAATTTTTCGGAGTAGTCAATGGTAGCTGCGTAATAACGACAACCACCTAGTTCTTGTTTCTGCCACTATCGTCAAGTTCTAAATACTCTGAAGTGATTTTACATAACAACAACAACATGACAGTTTGTTGTTGTAGCGAGGTGTAGCCCTGCCTAAATGTCAGACAGGGTCACCTCGAGTGTATTGCTCTTGGCCGGGTCGATATAAGAAAACGGCCCGGGTCGTTTCGGCACGATGGGTACAGCACAAGTACTGGTACCGTTCTCGTAGAACCGGCAATACAAGAAACTAGCCGTGTAGGCCATGTAGGTCATTTAGCGTTACCCAGGGTGCACCAACGGGGAGGCGACCTACTTTTACACCCCTTTAGTCAGTTCTCGTCATTATCGTCTCGTTGTAATGACTTTAAAAGGATAAACATGCCACATGCTGTTTACAGTTGCGAATTGGGACTTTGTAGTAAATATTACCCCAAAGTTCCATATTGTCAGTAGCTTTCAATATTTTTAAGTTCTAAATACTTTTAAGTGGTTGGAACAACAGTGGAACATAGAAGTTTTGGTTGTATTCAGAGGTTTGTAGTAGATGTTACCTCAAAGTTCCATGTTGTTAGTAGCCGTCACTATTGTCAAGCTCTAACCACTCAGAAGGGCGTCACAAGACACTTGAATTTGGTAGTGCCAATTGGGACTTTGTAGTAAATATTATTTCAAAGTTTCTTATCATCAGTAGCCATCACTATCGGCAATTACTCTGAGGAGCATATATAGGTCGATTGTTGCTGTCAGCTCCCGGGACTTCTTTGCACAACCCAATTCTCAAGTACTCACTATAGGGTTAAAGTAAAAGTAGAATTTTCATACATAAAAGCATGCCAACACTAAATACCGCTTGCAACATTCCCTTTTTTGTTCTTATTTACTTTTTATTTATTTATTTAACTATTCATAACAAAAAAAAATACTTTTTCTAGTTAATGCGAGAAAATCCTCTGGAGCGCCATAACAGCTATGCCCTCCTTTGGAGGACTTTATCGCGTGTTTTTGCTGTTTGTAGCCCAACAACATGGCACCAACATGCACTTGCAACCATGTGCCTCTTATCTTAATGTGACTGACCTATTTAGGAGCGTTTTAGTTGCGCCACTTACGCTTTGCAATGCTCATGTTGTTGTGGGCTTAAGCTTTTTTTGCTTGCTGCTATTTTCCCAGTTGTAGGTAAGTGTGAGCATTTAATGTCACTTTTGTCAGGCGCATATATGTAGTTGTTTACTTTTTCCTTCATGCAATTTTTCTGCTGTAATCCCTACATAGCATATACTCTGCTAGTGCCACAAAAAAAGGATAAATAAAAGAAGTAAGCCACACACAAAAATTGCACAACTACTCGTAATTGCCTGTCAGCGTGTAGCGCAGTCGCGTTTTTTGCTAGTGCAATTAGTGCTAGTGGCGGTATGTTTTAATTATAAAATACTGAAAAAGCCGCGCTGTTTCCCCCTTCCTCAAGCGCGTTAAGTATGCGTATTACACACCCACTTTACTTAGGGAACGCACTTAATTATCTTAAATACTTACTACTTACATTTATGTTTTGTTTGTGCTACTTATCCTCTTTTTGTGCTCTTTATTAGCACTTCACTTTTATGACGAAGCTCTACTTGCTCAGCACCAGAGGTGTGATGGGATTAATGTCGTCGCTGTGAGGGAAAGTTTTATTTTTTAGGTATTTTTAATAAACTTATTACATTTGTCAAGTTCAAATTGCTACCCGTAAATTTTATATCGAACTAGTTTTAACATCACAACTGAAATTTGTAATGACATGCGGAGCTGTGTAGTAAATATTACCTCAAGTTTCAAATTTTCAGTAGCCGTTACTATCTTTAAGCTCTAATTACTCCCAAGCGATTTAACCCGACATAATAATGGAACTTTATAGTAAATACTAGCTGGTAGCCGCGACTTCGTATGCGTATAATTTCTGTTTTTTTGCAGCTGAGTTAGCAAAGAATAAAATCCAACAAAAAGACTGGAGTTCAGCACTTAAGGCTACCATAATGTACTAACACATTTTTGTGGAAATATTCGTCGATACCTCCGAAGCCGGTCGAGCTATCGAAATTTCAAGATATCTCCCAAACCATTTCAGATATTTCAATGAATCACATCACATATTAACTATAGCACTCATTGACTTTCGTTTGACACCCTTATTGTACTAAGACATTTTTGGTCACCCCTGGTCCACATACTGGGCGATAACCCAGTTGAGTTATCGCAAAAAAAAATATCTTTAACTTTAAGTTGAACGTCTAGCAATCCAACGATTCAATTCCATTCAGTACTTTTAGCGTGTTATGACCACAAACATACAGACAGACATGGTCCACATATTGGGCGATAACTCCAAAACCGGTTGAGATATCGAAAAAAGTAATATCTTAAATTTTAAGTTGAGCGTCGAGCAATCAAACGAATATAGTTTCATTCAATTCCATTCATTACTTTCAGAGTGATACGGTCACAAACATACGGACAGACAGACAGACGGATAGACAGACACACAAAAATTTTTTAAATGGTTGATTTGGATTCTACTCGCTTAATAATGCTTCCCCCAATCAATTTTTTGTTGATATCTGCCATGTACAGACATCGACCTGTTACAATTTTATTATATGTAGAGATTACCTCAAAGTTCCATGCTGCTTTTTGCTGTCCCTATCGTCAAGTTGTAATTAAACTAAAATAGTTTAACATGACACACGAAAATATTTATTATTTAACAAAAGCTAGCTCAAAGTCAACTCCAAATGAAGGGTTATGTGCTGTTCATGGTGAGCCTGAATTTTGCATTTTAGCATTTAGCCCAAAAAGCATTATTTTGTCATACAATTTTGAAAGCTAAACGCAACCAAATGTTACTTTATTTCTGCATTAGCTTTAGCATCTTCGAAGATACAGTCCGAACAAAAATTTCCTTGTATGAAGAAAAAAATGTTGCATACTTTTGGGCGAACCGCTGTTTATATTAGGGTATCTTCTCACTAAGCAAGTCAACGTACTTATGCAATAATTTTTCCTGTTAAAAGTTGCAATTTACGAGGTGAAGAGTTTGCAAGTTTGTTTAGAAAGCCGGTTTCTTTACCCACGAACTCACTTTTATAAAAGAAATGGAACTTATCTGAAAAGCAAGGACTGAAACCGAAACCGTAACCGTAACCGATTAAAACCGATTCATTTTTCAAAACCGAAACCGAAACCGTAACCGTTATTTTGATCTGGAAAAGACCGAAACCGAAACCGTTTCAAAAGCCGGAACCGGTTCCAAACGGTTTTGAATTTTTTCAATACCTTACTTCTGTGAGTGGGCACATAGGTACTTCCTTTTACAAACAGGTACCCTGAAAGTTTTCATGGAAGATTGTCGAGCCACGTTTTGACTATAGTTGAATGAAGCGATCGAAACAAATTTACGAGATCCGAAAAAGAAATGTTCAGGCTTGTCTCGGAAAGCGCCACTAATTTTAATGTTTTTACCGATTTATACATTTCATTTGGCTTCCATTTTAATATTTTTTTAATAAAAAAGTAGAGTTAACTTTAGGAATTTGTTTTGCAGAAATTTCATCCATGCATAGCGTTAATAAATGCATTATTATATTGGAGAAATCCCATCATGGCCGCAGGAAAAAAGTTATGAAAATTCAGACCTATTTCGTAGCTACATAGGTAGTTGAGTATTTTAGTAGTAAATTTTTTTTTTCATGTTTTTATTTGGAAACCGAAACCGGAACGAAACCGTAACCGAAACCGAAATAAATTTTGAAGAACGAAACCGGAACCGAAACCGAAACACGTTGCAAAAACCGAAACCGAAATCGGAACGTTATTTTAATCGGTTTCAGACCTTGCTGAAAAGACAAGCATACTTACACCTGCGATGTAGGAACACACCTTAAGCATTCGAAAATTAGCTAAATGCGCATTTTCAAAACGCGGCAGCATGAACGCATCTTCGAAATGTACGACCGAAAATGGAAAATGCTGCTTTTAAAACTCAGCATGAACACTACATTAAACTCATATGTTTTTGACAAATCCACAAATTAACTCTGAGTTAAAAAGACAAGGCGGCCGCCGTGGTATAGCGGTTAAGTGTTCGGCCTTCTACACCAAGTCGTGACGGTTCGATGCACGGCAAAAGAACAATAAAAAAATTATTTAGAAAAACAATTTTTCTAAACGGGGTCGCCCCTTGGCAGTAGTTTGGCAAACTCTCCGGGCGTATTTCTGCCATGAGAAGCTTCTCAGCAAAAAATTCATTTGCTTTGCAAGTGCCGTTCGGAGTCGGCAAAAAACTGTAGGTCCCGCCAACTTGTAGGAAAACTCAAAAGCAACACACCACCAGTTGGAAAGAGAAGCTCGGCTAAAAATCTCGTTAGAGATTATGGTAACCTGTTGGTATATCGCTGCCATTAGTTTTTTTTTTTTGTTTTTTTTTTAAGAAAACTTGCCGTCGTACAAGTTGACCTAAGAGCTCAAATCTTAACTCGTGCTCATCCACTGCCGAAACATTTTTAAAGTCTAACTGATATCCACAAATCTTTTTTTAAACCTACCACTTTTGTCTGGCAGATCTAGTTCTTATTCCATACCTCACCCTGTTGCTCAAGTCGAGTATCATTTCAAATTACCCCTTAACTTAGTCATGCCCAGTACAAATTTTTGGGCCTAGGTTATATTTATACTTAAATTTGAGAACTAAGTTTAAAAATTCGGTTAGAGAACGATTTGAGAACGTTTAGAGCAGGCATCACCACGTAGTGGCTCTTTTGGCGCGCTTTAGAGAAACAAAGCAAAAAATTAATGTCAAAAAAAGCATTTACACTCTTGTGTACTAGGAGTAAGAGTACCTAATAGAAGCAAAAAAAAATAACATTTTCTTTAAATTTTTGTCGTCTGTCTGTATGTTTGTTCGCGCATCACTCAAAAACTGATGTATAGAATTGCATAAAGCTTTCGCCGAGATATTGCTAGATGTCCAACTTAAAGTTTAGGAAATATTTTAAAGCAAGAAAATGTTTTACACGTGCTATTTACAGTGGTGGCAATAAAATTTGGCTCAAAACACTTTTTTTTAACAAATTCCAATTCTGCACTAGGCTATCATTAAAAAATGTCTAAAGAATGATTCTCAATTCACACATTTTTTTTTTAATTATTTTGAAATCCCTTTATTGCAAAAAACCAACCCCACCTTTTTAATATTTTTTTGTTCCTTTGTTGTTTACAATTAAATATTAAAAATTAAGTGCTATAAAACAGCTTAATAGCCTTAAGTAAGTATGTGTGTGTGTGTGTCTGACTGTCATAATCTTTTTTATAAGCACCTCAAATGTCCTTTATCTTGATCATGAATTACGCTACATACCCTTCCCCAAACCACCCTACACGCACGTCAACGTTCTTTGTTTTGCTTGAAAATATTCTACTTTGTAGCTAACGCTCGTGCTGTTCTATAGAGCCAAGCCCGTAGCGTTAAGCATACAGCTGGAGCTGTCAACTCTTTCTCTCTCTTTCTCTGCCAATCCCCAAAAGCTGGTGGAACTGCCCGTCTGGCTGGCTGCCTGCCTAGTTGTCTGAGTGACTGGCAAGTGCTCGTTCCAAAACAGGAAACCGCACTCTTTTTATTTTTGTTAACTTTTTATTACTGTTTACATTTTTATTGTTTTTGCTTAGTATTTTTATTTTTTATTTTTGCGTTGCACGTCCCTAAAGCTTTTGTTGGCAGCATTTAATGCTACTTCATTTCTTGCTGCTTTGCTTCAGCGCTTGCCGGCTGGGTGAGTGAGTGACTGACTGCCGGTCTTTATCTACGCTTCCCGCCGTTTGTCTTTCAAGCAATCATACGTATGGGATATACAATATTTTTTATTTTATACCATATTATCTCGCCATGCAAATGCTTAAAGCATGCCAGTGCAAGTGTATCTATGTATGCAATTTCGGATGTGGGGTATTTGCATATGTGAATATATCCCATCTATTAGGGATGACAATTTTTTCGAGTTTAGCGATACCGGGATTTCGGGAATATCCTACGGCAGATCTCGGGAAAAAACGGGAATCAAGGGACCTAAGCCTGTTTGACGGTTTGGGCTCGATGTATCGACTAAAATTTTATGTTTTTGTTTATGAAAATTAAAATACAAACGGATGGCACCTCTGTGAACCGCGCAAGTGCCAACACTAAAGTATAAAATCGTAGAATGAACTATGCTATCCACATACCAAATTTCATCCAAATCGGTCAGCTAGGTGGCAACCCTACTTAAAAATATCGTTGGTCTGCGCTGAGAATACCTTTCATTTAATACCCACGCTAGCATATCTTGCTTAATATTAAAAAAAAAACATTCAGATAGGTGGCAATCCTGTCAACCGCCCCAAGTAACATCACCCAAGTATAAAATCCTCCAATAAAACATTTTAGCCATGTATCAAATATCACCTAAACCGGTAAATAGTTGCCCAATGTAATGGTCGACATACGAAGGAATAAAGTGTTAGGCGGGCAACCCTAGTTGCAGGTAACTTGGTATGTGGCCGAAAATACTCATATTGACATTTCTTGCTCAATGTTTAAAAATACCAAATAGGTGGCAAGCCTGCGAACACCCCAAGTAGAACATTTTATAATGAAGCATAACTACTATCCTTATACCAAATTTCATCCAAACCGCTCAGTTAGTTTCCGCAGATAGTGGTCGATAGATGGCAACCCTTCTTGAAAATATCTTCGTGGGTCGAGAATAACTTTAATTTAATAACCATATTGTCATATCTTGCTCAATATTCCAAAATGAATGGCAACTCACAGATCAGAGTCCTTTAACGGTTACGAGAAGAAAAAATAAATAAATCCCGAGAATTTCGGATTTGTGGACTTGCAATCCAGAAATTTTTCTCCCGGGATTGCCATTCCTAGAATATACATACATAAGTATGCATTTCGATGTGCGCTTTATGGCACTCCATGAAGTTTAATACGTATGTATGTAGCCATATGTGCCAGTTGCGTCTCTATTCCAGTCTCATAATTAGATAGTTATAACGAGTAACGCAAATAAGAAGCAAATTTTACAAATTTTTCGCATTTCGGCTGTAGTAGTGTTCTGATCTAAAAGGAGTCACCTGCAGCTAGCAATACACTCTCGCAAATCAAATTCAATTCTACGCGACAGTTTTTCAGTGATACGCGAACAAACATACAGCATATTTGCAGCAGCAACATAAAAATTAATTCTTTGTTTCATGATAAACATCCTGTAATATATAGGCTAAGAAACTATTCAATTCTAAACAATAGTTCTTGAGTGATGCGCGTACAAACAACAAACATACAAACAAAATTATTAAAAACTGTTTTTTTTTTTTGGCTTCTGTTAATGTTATGAGATACAATTTGGTTATGCTATAAAGATTTGACATTTGCGTTTTTGACCGTGTTACCATCGCTCTTAAAGGATGTGATGAAAATTTTGAGTAACGAAATTTTCCACTTAATTATAATACCGCTAACAGTTGGAATACTTCCTGTGAGCATATCATTCGCTTGAATGCTTCTCCTCCTTTCTTTTAATACTTTTAAGTTTCTTTTGCATTTATTTTGCGCTGAATTTATAGACTGCAGTTGGCAATGACGCGTATGCGCTTTGAATCCATAATTGGCAATGCTGCTAAAGGAATTATAGCAACAAAAAAAAATACTTTTCGTCTATAAAAACATTTTTTCTGTATAAAACACATACATAAATGCAAGAGCTATTGCAAGTATTTAGTTTACTGTTGCTTGGTAGTACCTGTCTCCACATATGTATAAATATATTTCGCCCATAAATATTTTCTGGCTGCACCCGCTACTATTTTTAAATCCTGGCGCCCACACTTTACAATCGCGTTGTTATTTATGTTCCTCAACGTCTATTGCTTGTTAAATGTTTCAATGAAATCGATTAAGTGTTTCTTGACTCTATTTAATTGTTTAAGGTGCTAATTATGTAAATCACGGCGATAATGCGTTGCGGTCACTCACATTCGTCCTTCACCACTATACAGTCTTTGGAAAAAGTCGAGCGACTAACTTAACCTTCATAGATCCCCAAAATTGTTCGTCATTAAAGTCCTTCGGGTTTAATTTGAACCCTGTAGTAAATACGTAAATACATGGCGTTCAAATAATTTAATACACTAGAATTTTATACAAAGTTTTGAATTCTATATTTACCTTCATTTAATAAAAAAAAAGATTAGTTTTCCAACGTCAATTATGTAAGTATTAATATTAGTATTTTTGTAAAATAGGTCAAATTTGACTCGAAGGAAAAATTTGTTAAAAATTCTCTAGGTAAGGAATTTGTGAATATAGGAGACTGAAATTATTACTAACTTTTAATATTCAAAAATAAATAGAAGTCATAAAATATCAGAAACATTAACCAAAAACTTTTTCAGGAAAAACGTTTTTCTAAAATGGGTCAGATTAAACCCGAACATTCTATGAAGGTTAAAAGATTAATCTCTTTCGTTTTTGTACTGTTCTAATTGGTTCATTTTGAGTATAAATAGTTGAAATAAGTTAGTTTTAATTTCTGTAGCATATTTAGAGGGGTAGAAAGTACTACCCAACACACACTAGGGTAATTTTCTAACCATTCTCTATTCGAAGGCAGCAGTAAAGAACTGTGTATGTTAAAACTTGTTTAGAGATAGGTTAGAGAACTAGGCAAAACTAAAATCATATTAGAACTCCATTAGAGGATGACACAAGAATTCGACTAGAAAACTATGTTTTCTCGATTTGAGAATTGTGTCCCATTTTGATGTAGAGTGCTATGTTTCTCCAGTGTTTCTCTAGTCGTCGTCTAAGAGAATGGGGCTAGTACCCTAATGTACCTCAAATTGAAATCTAACTTCATGGTTTGTTGGGATACTACTAAAAGTATAGCATACGCTTAGGCGCCAATGAGCTCAAAGAGTAGATTATAAAGGCATACTATCTTAACTTTAATTTTCATTTCAAGTTTTAATAGTTGTTTCTCTATATTAAGATCTTTGAACAATTTATAAAAAATCACTAGGGTGGTCCTTATAATCAAATGTAGTATTTTTTCCAGTCTCACCCCCTAGATCGGTTGCACCACGGTGAACTATATCGTACACAAATTTTTATCCCGATTGGAGATGGCTTAGGTCAAAGTTCATATTGCTCTATGGAGACTCAAAAAATAAAAGTGAATTTTCTTTTTATCTAATACTTGAAATCGGTTGCACTATTGTCGTAGATATCACATGCAACGTCTAAGGCGTGCCACAGGGGCGGTTAAAGTTCAGACTATCCCATGGAGACTCAAAAAATAAAAATTATTCTTTTTATGTAATACTCGAAATCGAAAGCACCATGGTCGGAGATATCACATACAAAATTTTGGTCCGATTGGAAACACCTAAGGCGTACCGCAGAGAGTAGTCTGAGCTGTAACCCCCTGCGACACGCCTTAGGCGTTTCCAATCGGGACCAGATTTTAGATGAAAAGAAAAATCACTTTTATTTCTTGAGTCTCCATAGAGCAATCAGAACTTTGACCCCCCTGCGACACGTCTAAACCTTCTCCAATCGGGCTAAAAATGTTTACGTTATATTTTTGGCTATATTAACTACTATCGATTTAGGGGTTAAGCCCTTGGAAATCTGATGATAAAATTGTCTCCATACAAATAAGGACCACCCTAATGAACATACAGAATAATTTTTGTCAACATGGACCATATTAAACTAACAAGAAAGATCCTGTTAAATTTACATGAGACAATGAGACAGATAGTGTTGATTTAAGAGGGATTAATGTTAATTTAACAGGAATTCATGTTGATTTAACACGAAGTCAATTTTTTCAACACGAGATTCATGTTAATTTAACACGCTTTGATGTTATTCAACATGAGCTTCATGTTAAGATAACATGATCAATAGCGTTGAAAAATAATAAGTGTTAAAAAGTGTTGATTTTACATGAAAATTTGTCTGTATCAACATTGTTTAGCTTTGTTGTAGAAAGGCCAATGTCATTATCAAAGCTTAGTCACATATGCATTTCGTGCAGATAAAATTTATATACAAACATATGTTTGTAACTACATATCTAGTTATAAATGTAATCCATAATTGTTTTGCATTGTGGCTCATCCATATTTCCCAGCGGCTGTTTTGTATTTTGCGCACTTTGAGTCGCCCAGCTGTCATGACTAATACGATATGATGATGAGCTGCCACCACAAGTCATATTGCGTTTGGTGTTTGCTTGCAGCTTCATTCATACAGAATATAATGTAAATTCTATAGAGCTAAGTAATTTGCGTACATTTATCGGATCGTTGAACCTTATTTACAATCATACACACTATTAACGTAGCAAAACAACTGTTACTACTTGTAGGTACATGGGCGTTGCTGTTGCAGCGGCTGGCAAGTGGCAACGCTGCCCCATCATGGACTAACAAATGTTTTGGGCTGCATTACAAACAGCGACTAAAAACTTTGCAAACCAAAACTGAGCTAAAATCATTTATGTTGCTACCTACTTTTCAAATATTTATGAGTGGTTTTCCTTTAACTCCTAATCGCGCTGATCCTGAGTACCTAGATGACATAGTCTTGCCTAAATATATTCTAAACTTTAAGTCGGGCATTCAGCAAAGCATCTGTGAACTTTGACTTCAACTCTAAGAACAGCTTTAGACAGACAAAAGCTCTGCAATCTGTCAATTCGGCTTTTATTACTATTATAAGGACCCAACGCAAGACAATTTTTTTATTTAATTTTACTTATTAGCACAAAGTAACTACACAGAAGTGTGCCAATTTGTTAGAGAACCAAGGCGGTATACTCTTGATAAAAACCTATCTACGCCTCTGCCTTTAGATATTTATTTAAGTACATTTACTACAAAGAAATAATATACAAAGCGGAAGAACATGTTCATAAGTACATATGTATGTGCATATCGGAACAAAAATACGATAAGGCACAACTGTGATGTAAAAATTTGTGGACATTATGCGTAGCTTTATACTTATCAACAAAAAATAATAATTTGTTGATATTTTAAAACATAGCTGATGTTAATACAAGGTTGAAACAACTTTTTATAACATACCCCATACTTTTTAAGTGGCTCTTAACATTCTCGTTCACGCATCAAGCGAGGCTCCACCAATTTTTTTCAGCTCAGAGGGCTGTTGTTCCCGAATAACTTAAGCAAATTGACGACTTTGGGGCGGGGTACTGTCTGCATGTCGCACAATTTTTGTAGGACAATAACGCTACTGAATTATGCCCACAACTGGCAACAAACTGTAGAAAAAACTATTGTTTGTTATTAATAAAAATTTCGATGACTTGATTTTGACATATTTGGGTCGCCAGACTCACTATATGTAGCACCCAATTGGTAGGAAACATATATTGCTGAGTTGGTTACGACAGTGGCAGTTAATGAAATGAAAATAAAACTGCTATTAATAAAAAAATGGCATGCACCAAATTGACATGTTTCACGCCCACTACCTCCCATGGGTCGCATTTTCCAGTAATTTCGAAGACCAAAAAGTTGGCGGTTTCGGATGATACCCATATTTGCATATCTTATTTTGAAAAAATTTAAATAGGTGGCAACTTTATAAAAGCATTATTAGTGGCAACACCAGGTGGAGGATCTTAAAATATAGTTACATAAAAAAAGTGGTGCATATACAATAATAAATCTTTAAAGGTTTTAGATTTAACTCAATACAAACAAAAGACTTAAGAAACGAACCGTATGTCTAATACATACTTGAAAAAGACCAATGACATCGCAATCTGCCTATATGATCCAAAACGGTTGAATAGTTTCCGAAAGAATAGTGGATTTGCTGGAATAACTCGTTTAAAATTATAAACCTACATAACTCCATAAATAAAAGACTCAAGAAACGAACTTGATGCCTAATGAATTACATCACACGCTATCTATTTTATCCAAACCAGCTAACAGTGAATTTGCTGGAATAACTCGTATAAAATTATAAACCTTACCCAATAAACAAAAAACTTAAGAAACGAACCTGCTGTCTAATGCTTGCAAAAGATCAATGCATCAGTCGTAGTCAATAAACAGATCCGAGAGAATAGTGGATTTGCTGGAATATCTCGTAGTTATAAACCTTACTCTATAAACAAAAGACTTAAGCAACGAACTTAATGTTTAATACACACTTGCAAAACACCAATGACATCGCAATCTATCTATTTTATCCAAATCAGTTGAACCGTTTCCGAAAGAATAGTGGATTTGCTAGAAAAACTTATTTAAAATTATAAACTTAACTCAATTTAAATAAAAGACTTAAGAAACGAACTTGATGTCTAATGCTTGCAAGAGACTAAATACATCAGTCTCAGCCAATAAACAGTTCCGAAAGAATAGTGAATAACTTATAAACTTAATTCGATAGTACCTGGGTGACCGAGCTTGCTCGGTGCTATCAATTTAGTGCTAACTTTACTTACCAAACTTGTGAGGATGTGTTACATTGTCCTTTATATGTAGGCAAATTATTAAAATTTTGTAATTTTCGTAGCCGTAATGGACTTTTTGCGGACAACCCTACTTGAAAATATTTTAGTTGGTATGTCAGCAAAAATACCTTTCATTTGATACCCATATTGGCATATCTAGCTCCATAAATAAAAAAATTAAATAGGTGGCAACCCTGTAATACAAATATACTGCGATAAGGTGACAACCCTAGATGGCAACTGTACTTAGAAATATTTTAGTTGATATGTCGCCGGAAATACCTCTAATTTGATACCGATATTCGCATATTTTACTCAATATTAAAAAAAAAAAATGCGATAGGTTGCCACCCTTAAAAGCCCTCCAAGTGGCAACACCTAAGTGGATAGTCTTAGAATCAGGCATGCTATCACTGTGCCAAATTTCATCCAAATCGGTCAAGCGGTTCTCGAGATAGTACCGGATATAGAAATATAGTGCGGGCAACCCTAGGTGACAAACCTACTTGGAAGTATTTTAGTTTATATGTCGCCGAAAATACCTATCATATGATACCCATATTGTCATATCTTGCTCCATAATTAAAAAAATGGGATAGGTGGCAACCCTGTAAACCGCCCCAAGTGGCAACCCTAAAGTGGGTAGTCTTAAAATCGATCATACTATCACCATGCCAAATTTCAGCCAATTCGGTCAAGCGGTTCTCGAGATAGTACTGCGGTAAGGTGGCAACCCTAGGTCGCAACCCTACTTGAAAATACTTAAGTTGGTATCTCGCCGAAAGTACCTTTCATATGATACCCATATTGGCATATCTTGCTCCATAATTAAAAAAAATGGGATAGGTGGCAACCCTGTAAACCGCCCCAAGTGGCAACCCTAAAGTGGGTAGTCTTAAAATCGATCATACTATCACCATTCCAAATTTCAGCCAATTCGGTCAAGCGATTCTCGAGATAGTAACGTATATACAAATATATTGTGGTAAGGTGGCAACCCTAGGTGGCAACCCTACTTGAAAATATTTTAGTTGGTATCTCGCCGAAAATACCTTTCATATGATACCCATATTGGCATATCTTGCTCCATAATTAAAAAAAGGGATAGGTGGCAACCCTGTAAACCGCCCCAAGTGGCAACCCTAAAGTGGGTAGTCTTAAAATCGATCATACTATCACCATGCCAAATTTCAGCCAATTCGGTCAAGCGATTCTCGAGATAGTACCGGATATACAAATATATTGTGGTAAGGTGGCAACCCTAGGTGGCAACTCTACTTGAAAATATTTTAGTTGGTATCTCGCCGAAAATAGCTTTCATATGATACCCATATTGGCATATCTTGCTCCATAATTAAAAAAAAAATGGGATAGGTGGCAACCCTGTAAACCGCCCCAAGTGGCAACCCTAAAGTGGGTAGTCTTAGAATCCATCATACTATCTTTGTGCCAAATTTCATCCCAATCGGTCAAGCGGTTCTCGAGATAGTCCGAACATACAAATATACAAATATACAAGATTAACTCGTTTAAAGATATTAGATAAACAAAAGACTTAAGAAACGAACCTAATGTCTAATACATACTTGCAAAAGACCAATTATGTACATCGGACGCTATCTATTTCATCCAAATCGTTAATATAAACAAAAGACTTAAGAAACGAACTTGATGTCTAATGCTTGCAAGAGACTAATTACACACTGAGAGAAATGCATTGAATGTTGTGACAATATCACTATTGATAGCGCCGAGTTTGGTGCAATATTCATTCAGAATGAGCGAGTTATCAAATATTATTTGCTCCCAATAAAAAGTAAAATGACATGTCAACTATTTCGATATGATGTACTATTTTTTATATTTATGGATAGAATACTAATATGTTTGAACGGCATGTCAATATCTATGGTCGTGATATGAATTTCTATTGTCGGTATATCCATATCCATATTTACTACATAGTAATAATGGTAGAGACAGCGTATTAATATATATGGACGAAATGTAAATTTTTCTGGGACGCATAATCATAATAGTTCAATAATTTTTACTATGGATTTTCTAACAATATTCCAACTTGTTGGAGCGATTTTTTTAAATTCAAAATTTTTTGAATTTCTTTTGATTGAACATTTTTCTAAAAATTGTATAATATGCCGTAGCCGAATGGTAGAATACTGGGATAACGTGCCAGAGGGGCATGGTTCGAGTCACACTGAAACCAGATGTCAAATTATATAAAATTTTGTTTTTTTAAACTATTTAGAATTTATCAATAGTTTATATGGATACCATTTCAATAGTGATTTATCAAAAAAGCATTGATGAAACATCCATATTCATTGATGGGACAGAAATATCAATTTTTATTTAATGTGATATCAATAATTATGGATGTTCGATCCATAGATTTCCCTCCGTGCATCATTCTCAGTCAATAATTTTACAAATATGTTTCTTCTTCTACATACATATATGATTTAGATTTCTATATAAATTCGTTTCTTTCTTCTTCTTTTCAGCCATTCACAATTGGCATGGCGATGTACGTTATGGTCTTCCACTCGATGTTGGCGATTTCGTTGAAATATTGGAGGAATGCACAAATTGGTATCGTGGCACATGTGCGCGCAAGTCACGTGGTGTCGGTATCTTTCCCAAAACATATATACACATTAAGGATCTGGCGAAAATTGATCCAGTTGTTGCCGAATGTACGCAGGTGTTGCGTGAATGGTCGGAAATATGGAAGAAACTTTATGTGGTTTGTATAAGCAACAAAAAAAAAATAAAGCATTTAGATTTTAAAATTAAATTTTTTTACTGCCTACTATTTTGCTTAAGGATCGCGAAACATACAAATTTCACACACTGCGCAAGGTGATGTTATCCATATTGGAATGCCGTCGTGAATTGTTGGGCGCCACGCTGACGCAAGATCAAACATTGGAATTGCAAACATTGGTTGTGTCGCGTATCGATTGGGGAAATCGGTGAGTGAATTAAATTGTTTGAATAGATTTTGTAGAGATTAAATGCTCAGGATGGATATGCTTTAAAGGATCAAACTTTGTAGCAAGTTCTGAAAAATTTTAATAAAATGTGGATAGATGGTTAATAGTTTAAAGCATAATTGGAATATAGGCTAAATATAACTTTTTTTAAATTATCCTCTAAGGACATGGAAAAAATATCTTTTAAAATTATTATCCTTCAACTTTCTAAAAACTTGATGTGTTATAAAAAAAAAGTTGTAATCTAAAAAAAGTCCTCAAAATGTATAGACAAATATGAAAGAATGCACAGGAGATGGGCAGCAGATATCCCAGAAATTGTTTACAATATGGATATCAAATAAAAGGTTTTCATGAGAGCCTTAACGTAGTGTAAGTTTTATTTCGATATCTCAATCCGTTTCGGAGATATCAACCAAAACAAGAATACAATTTATCTGAACTTTTCTTACTTGAATTACTAAATGTTACTCATACGCCATGTATGACCTATAAAAAGTGCACTATAATTGCAAAATTTGAAAATATACACAATTATTTTTGCTAGTAAACGCAATAGTTACGCAATATACTAAAATACTTTTAGAATTGCAATGTACTTTTGTCGTGAATACGTTTTTTTCAATATCATTGTGAAGAATCCCATTGTCCTTATAAAAATTCTAAAAAGAATATTTGTTACACAGTTTTTTATATGTGGGGAATGGGTATGCATAACAAATCTCGAACCAAATTTTTTTTTGTGCATTTTTGGAACGCTCTAATATGGGGGTTAGTTTCGCAACCGTGGTAACTATATGTAGATGAATTTTGAGGTTTATTAGCAACTTTATCTTTTACCTTGAGAATTGAGTTTTTAAATAAATCAACGCTAGTTAAATAATTTTCGCTTCATAAAATAGAAAAAATTTATTTAAAGAAGTCTCCCTAACAATAATCACAATGTTCTTCACTCTTTTTTTTTCTTTTCTTATATGAATTTCTAAATTTTTAACTTAACTAAAATACATTATTAAATGCATTTGTAAGTTTTTTTTTTCTTTTTAATTATAAAATTTTCAGATATTTAAAATGTGTGTATAGATATAGATCAGGGGTCACCAGCTCTTTCAACTTACTGGGCCATACAACAACAACGTTATGCTTTCTACAACAACATCGTTCCTGGAAACACAACAAATTATTCGAAAGAATTATTACTGAAATACAGACAAAAACAGCGAAACTCCATCAGCAAGCACTGAGTCTGAATTCGAAATGAGTTGAATGTGCGTTGTTGTGGCACTAACGCTATTTTTCCAGCGCATTTGGGTTTGTTTTTCTGGACCCATGATGTTGTTGTAGGGCCATAGCGAGCCAAAAAAGCCACTAGGTGGCGATGCCTGATCTATATGTATATGGTCATTTGAAGGGCTTCGTAATGTTGGTAGTGACTTATGAAGTTCTTTTCCTTTAGTTGTGAGCTTCTAAAAACCACTGTCAAACTTTTTAAGCCGGCATATTCATATACAAACACATCATCAGTAAAGTAAAGTCTAAAGTCTTAATCATTATGTGTTACAAACTTTCTTTTATGTACTAAGGATTTATAAAATACATATCTACTCTAATAAAATGCACATATTTTGCTTGGTATTTAAAAAAAATATTGAAATTGAAGTAATCATAAGTATAAAAATATAAAAATTTAATATTTATGATTTATAGGGATGTGCAATTAATGGATTGAAGAAATTTTTAATTAATCATTTTCCCAATTCATTAAATATTTCCGTTACTGATCCTCAAACTAATTTTTTTAAATCTCTATCACTTAATTCATTTACCTTCTAGTACTTTTCTTAAGTGACTTAATCCGGAATGTGCTGATTAATCAGATTTAATCAGGATACTCAGTTTTCTAAATAAACTAAACTAATCGTTTTAGCAATCAATAATGATTATCTTGTTGATAGAGAGATTAATCGTTTTGTGTAATCGATAATCGATTATATTTTTTTCTCTGAAAGATTAATTGGCCTGTACCAGAAATTGATTATTCGCTCCTCCCTTATGATTTATGTTCGTATTGGCTGTGAGAAATATTACGTCTTCTCTCGTTTTGAAAAATTCTATATTTTTTTTATGTTTTAGATAATTTGAGTGGGTTTTAGTAGTAATCGATATTTGTAGTTTTTTCCTCCATGTTTTTTTTTTTACCCTTTCTCTATGATTTTTGAGAGACTTATCAAAATCTAAATAATCTTTCAAGTCATTTAAATGTAAAAAACTCTTAATCGCTTTTTTTATTGAAAAATATCGATTACGATTGCTTGTTCGATAAAAACCTGTCAATTTGATAGCGTTTAATTCCAAACATACTTTCTTTCTTGTATCTTTATTAGGAATGTGTGATTAGTCGATTAAACAAATTCTTAGTTCAAGTTTTAATAAATCAGTAATCAAATTTCGAATTAGTCATATTCCGAATTATTACTGTAAAATCAAAATAAAGATAAACAATTTTTCATTGCGATTAATCGGTTAAAAAAAATTTTATTCATTTTTATTAAATCGCTATTCAGATTTTGATTAATCAGATCCCAAGTATTTACAGTTTGCGCATCAAAAATTATTTGAAATTTCAGTAATTTTAGTTATTTGATTTTATTAAACTGATTAGTCACTTTTTTGAATAATAAAATAAATTAGATTATGAAATCGAAACGAAATAAAAATGTGATTAATGATTAATCAAAATGCGATTAATCAGGAAACTAATCATTTGCTAATTCTCGAAATTAACAGCTTTTATTAATTGATAAATTTATGTTTAACTAATCGGGCAATCATTGACGTTTTAGTACTGTGTCTACAAGGGATGTGCGATTAATCGGTCAAAGAAATTTTTGATTAATTTTTATTTAATCGTTATTCAGATTTTGGTTATTCAAATCCCAAGTAATTACAGTTTGCTCGCAAAAATTAATTGATATTTGAGTAATTTTGCTTATTTCTTTAAAGTGATTTTATTAAACATTTTAGTCAGTTCTTAGAATAAACAAATAAATTAGATTATGAAATCGAAAAGAAATAGAAATGTGATTAATGATTAATCAAAATATAGTTAATATTTAAAATCATTATTCATAATATGATTAATGAGATGAATCAAAATGCGATTAATCAGGCAATTAATCAATTGCTAATTCTCAAAATTATTGATTAATTGATAAGTTTATGTTTGATTAATCAGTCATTTAATCGCTTGTTTAATCGAAAAATCAATCATTTTGTTTAATAGCTGAATAAATCGTTTTGATTAATCGACAATGATTCTGAACTAATTAACTAGTCAAGTCTAGATTTATTTGCATGTTCGATTAATCACACAATCCTAATTTTTTACACTTATTTTAAAAAATTTTAATGGCGCCTCTCTCTGTCACTCCTTCGTTTTCTTCATTCACGTCCGTCTCTCCCTCTCTTGCCTCTATTCTCATGTCTAAGCCTTATTTCAATAGCGTTCATACGCTTCAAGAGCATTTATGTTTCGGTCTCCTTGCCGAATCGATCAACTTCCGGATACATTGGATGCATTTCCAAAGTGGATGGTGCAGATGGAGTGCGTGAAGTACCAAGTACATTGCAGAGTTCTTGAACCATTTCACAGTATGAACGTGTATTGACATTTTGTCCCAAAAGGTGTAAAATAAGGAAGTCACCCATCTTAAGCGAGAGAAAAATAAGTATACAACGAAAAAATTTAATTTTTAAAAGTGCAACTTACATCCAAACGACGTATTAAGCTTTGTATTTCCTTGCTTTGTCCCGAACGATATGAACGTTTGATAATAGTTTCGCGTGTTGTTGGCATCATTATAACAACTAATGAGTAAACCAAAGCCACACCAGAGATCACTGAGAGAATAATGAACCAGAACCTGAAATTTGACAAAAAAAAAAATTATTAATAACTTCATTAATTCATTGAATTTACACCATCAACTCACCACAAGAAAATATAAATTTTCTCATTTAAAATATTCAACGCCAACACGCATAAAGTGTCATGCGTCTGTGGTGAGCCACCTGGACCAAATTTACGGAATGTACATTTAGTTAAACGTGGAAATATCTCAATCATTGGATCAAAGCGACGTTCCTGATCCATATTTGAGAATTTAATAACATCCGTGCCGTAGGTCATGAATGCGCCACCCAAAAACTTATCAACCAAAAAGATATTCAATACAACATTTGCAAAATTCAATGCCTCACAAAAGTAATAAGCAAACGAGTAGCTGCTATGCGAATTTAAACTATCTTTAAAATAACGAATAATACGCGCTTGACGACTCTTACGATAATCATCGGGTAGCGTAATAAAACCACGTAAACCTTCGGTAATGTGACGCATTTTATTATCCTCCAAATTTTTCCATATCCAATGGGGCACATAAAACATTAAACCCTAAAATTTGGTAAACAAAAATTAGTTAGGATTAGGAATTATGTTGAAATGTTATCACAAACCCACCTGAAAGAATAGCACGAATGGCACCCATTGATAATAGCTATGATAACGTTTCTCGTTTCCGTATTCATTCCCTAAACCATGCGCTGCTACATCGGTGCCAATTTGTCTATGCTGTTGACCGGGTATAGTAAACGTGTACGTTATCCAACAGAACGTATTAATGACATGCATTGGTATTGAACCATCATTGATGCATGCAATGGGATCACCTGAAATCAAATAAACATTTTTTTGTTGGATTAATTGATAAGCAAGTTATATTCTCATTATAAGGAGTTTTTACGTAAATATTCCTTCAATTTATCGAGATTCGTTACATTAATCTTTTAAAAATTCCAATAAAAATTTTTCAAAATTTTCGTTGTGCCAGAAACATGAATGTGCTACACACATTACAAAAAAAAAAATGAAACGAAAATGTTTAAAAACTGAATTTTTATTTTTTTTTACAACAAGAGACTCCGTAGCGTATACGTAACAATTTTGCTTCACATTCATGTTTCTGGACAAAAGTAAAATTAAAAAAATTAAGAATTCAGTTTTTAAACATTTTTGTTGCGCCAGAAACATGAATATGGAGCACATTCGTTTTACTGGCACAATTTTTACAGGAGATTGAACTACTGATTCGTGAAAATGGCATTGCAAATTTCCGGGGGTTCCTTGTACATACTTTCAAAACCGAGAATTTTCGTGAATCGTCGAGAAACGAGGGCTTAATCACGTGAGCCTATTACCTCAAATCTGGATAATTGCTACATTTATGCCTCTGGCAAGCGAGCGACGATATATAAAAACAAGTAAGGAAGTCTAACTTCGGCTAAACCGAACATTAAATACCCAGCGGTAGTCTTAATATGATTATCGAAGTTTTCCATTTTGGAAGTAGGCGTGGTTGGGAAGCGATTTCGTCCAATTACAGCAGGTATAGTTACTCCCTATTATGCTAGTATACCTTGTACCAAATTTCATCGTTCTACCATAATCAGTTTATGACCCATGAAATTTTCAAATATGCCTCCCTGCAAAGTGGGCGGTACCACGCCTACTTTTAAAAATTTATCAAAAAATCATAATAGAATAACAAGGGGGTTCAGCCTACCAAATTATATCATTTAACCCATTTCCGTTACCGAATTATGTCAATTTAGGTGATTTTTGAAGTTTTCGATATCGAAAGTGGGCGTGGTTGGAGGGCGACTTTATCCACTTTCATCAGGTATACTCCCAACGATACTAGTATGCTTTGTACCAAATTTCATAGTTCTATCGTAATCAGTTTAAGAGTTACGACCAGTCGAATTTTCAAAAATGCCTCTCTTAATAGTGGGCTGTGCCACGCCCACTTTAAAAAATGTATGGAAAACTCGTAAGAGAATGACCAGAGGGATTCACCTATAAAATTATATCATTTTAGCCATTTCAGCTACCGAGATATTTCAATTTATATGATTTTCGAAATTTTCGATATCGAAAAAGGGGGCGTGGTTATCATCCGATTTCGCTTATTTTCAATAGCAACTTACCTTGGCCAAAAAGTAACCGCTATACAAAATTTCATGTGTATATTTAAATTTTTACTGAAGTTATCGTGTACACGGACAGACGGACGGACATGCCTTAATGAACTTTATGGTCCCTGTTTGTTCCAGTATCACTCAGAAACCGTTGTATATAATCGAATGCAATCTTTATCAAAGCTTTATTAGTTATCCAACTTAAAGCTTAGAATACATTTTACTGCGGCCCCTGTGGCCCTACAACAACATCATGTGGACCTAAGTTGAACTAAGTTTAAACTTGCACTAAAAAACCTGGCCTTAGAAATCAAAACTTGAGGTAGGAGAAAGTTAAAAAGAAACTACTCCTAAAAATGAAACACCCTACTCTATGAGCTAACGTGCTGTGTGGGCGTACGACATTGCTGCTTCAAAATCATAAAAGCGCAAATAAGATTTGTAAATAAAAATGTCAAGAAAAATAAACAAATCTGGGGAGTTATACATACATGTATTTCTCATGAAGTTCACCGACTTAGCTTTTGTCGAAATAATTTTTTTGTTTTTGTATTCTTTATTTTTATTAAAATTTTTGTTTACTATCTTCTCTTTTTTTGTTATTTTTTTCCTCTATCTTTTTCCTATACCGTTTATTTTACTTTCGTGTAACTATATACTAAAAAGATAAGACCCTAAAGGGCATTGCTCGTTGTAAACTAATAAACTTTCTTTTTCAAATAAATTCTGGGGAAATATAAGCATAAGGGTCTGCCTGTAAAATTACAGGGTGGTACAAATTAAAGAACGAAAGCGTTTATGATACATGACACACAGTGCACTAAAGGGTTAAACTTTTTACCTACGACTCGAGTACAGCAGGACAAATGTTACTGGTAAAATCAACTATCTTGTACTGTTACCCTGAAGTTGACCAAATTCCGTTAAATTGATCGAATTTTGGTTATTTCAACGAAATGTTTTGTTGAAATAACTGCATTCGATTGTTAATTGAAAGGTCATAGATCTGTAAATTTTTATATAAGAAAATTTTATAAAACTGACAGAATTTTTGTTGATCAAATAAAATTTTGTGTAAAAACAACAACTTCGTGTAGTTAATTCAACAGTGAATGAACTGTCATTTTGAATTTATTGCATCAACCAATTAACTTTAGTAAAACTGACAGAGTTTTTGTTGATCAAACAACATTTTGTGTTGAAACAACAAACTTCTGTTAAACCAACAGCGAAGATACTGTCGTAGAACAAAGCCGTAATTAGACGCCGGCCAGCATGAGTACACGAGGGCATCATGGTAGACACTTGCGTTCAACAGTCAAATATTGTGATTCTCGGTGAAGGCATCAAAGTAACGGCAGAAATTGTGGTCTCATTTAGAGCAAAGCTGTAAAGGGGGACCACCGCTTTCATTTGGAATTTGGTTCATTTCGATATACATATTTATCGATAACAAAGTTATCGGTCGAAATGTGGTTGCGGGTAAATTTTGGAATACACTCACCAAATTGGTATCAAACGAACCGCTTTCATTTAGACTTCGGGTTATTTCGATATATTTATCGATAACAGAGTTATCGTTGAGAATGTGGTGCCGTATGAACTTTGGAATATTCGCCCAAATTTGGTATCAAAGGAAAGGGGAAACCACAGCTTTCATTTGGATTTTGCTTCATTTATGCTAACATCAATTTTGAAAACCGCTGGACCTAATAAAATTAAATTTTAATGTTAGATTTTGTATCAGCTCGGGATGGTTATACGCTAAAAAAAATAAAGGCATTTGAAAAAGTTTTGGAGATATCCCTCAAAATGTGAACCAGGTTAACCTTATAAAGTGTTCATTCAATATGGGCATCAAATGAAAGGTATTAATGAGTGTTTTAAAATGGTCTAGTTTTTAGTGCAATATTAGACCCCGTTTTCGAGATATTGATCAAAATGTCGAGGGCCCCTGATGATGTGGGTATCAAATGAAAAGAGGTGGCAAGTGGTTTATCATGTTTTAGCTATTCTTCTCATATAAAGACCAATGTTTCTAGATATTGACCAAAACGTGGACAAGAAGTGGAGCTAGAAGGTTTTTGTGAAAAATGGGTCTAAAATGAAAGGTGTTGAAGAGAGTTTTGAAGGAGGATAATTTTATGTCCTTTTGTGATTGGGACTGAGATAGGGATAGTTATATGGATGACAATTAGAAAGAGAATATATAAAAAATGAAAAGGATGAAGGTGGCGTGGACAGGAAGAAGGATGTGAAGCTGAAATCAGGAGGGCGAGTCAAATTTTATAAATGCAAATAAGTTAATGTTTGTGCAGGACAACGTCTGCCGCATCTGCTAGTACTTTCTAAATCTAGACGAAAAATCTTTCAAAATTCAAAGACAATCCGAAACATGAATCACCCTTTACATTCATTCTTTGCCCTTATGTGCACTTTGTTTGAAAATCCAGTTTTTTGAGTTTTAATTGAGCTCAGTTTGTATGTTAACTTCGAGAAGGAGCACTCATCTTGCGACAACATACCAATGCACATATTCTTTATATGCAGATAAAAAATTATAATAATAAATAAACAAATTTACTCTCTGCATGTGCTCATAAAAACAAACATACATACATACATGTGTGAGTATGCATAATTTTTTATATGGATGGCTTTCATACCCGCTACATGCGAAGTGGCATAAACTTAGGCCAGACCTTATGGCTTGCATATTTTTTATTTATGTATATGATGAATTTGGTCTGAAATTGAGCTAATGTGAGTGGACTGTAGGGAGTTGCCCTTTCATGGGAATTAAATTCATACACAAGTATTTTTTACTCTCCTATGCAGCTTATTTGTGTGTAGTACTTATTACTGTAAACAAAGGTGGGATTATTATTCCCAAAAAGCAAAATATGTTTATAGTACATTTACACCGCACAAAATTTGGCCAATTCAAATGAGCCAGTTCGACGCCGTTTATACTGGCGGTCAAATGGAATTCCAAATTTGGAGAATGATATTTGTATGGAAAAATTGCAATTTTTCACCAAATTTGGTGCAGTGTAAATGTAGTATTACTATGAGCGCAATGTTTGGAAAACGTTTATTGTAACCTTTGGAAAAAGTTCTTAAACAAATCCTAAAGATTATGTTATGTGCTGTTCATGCTGAGCCTGCATTTTGCATTTTAGCATTTAGCCCAAAATGCAACATTTTTTTCATACAATTTTGAAAGCTAAACGCAACTAAATGCTACTTTATTTCTGCATTAGCTTTAGCATACTCGAAGATACAGTACGAACAAAAATTTCCTTGTATGAAAAAAAAGTGAAAAAAAAAAAATGTTGCATAGATTAGGATATCTTCTCACTAAGCAAGTCAACGTACTTATGCAATCATTTTTCCTGTTAAAAGTTGCAATTTTCGAGGTGAAGAGTTTCCAAGTTTGTTTAGAAAGTCGGTTTCTTTACCCACGAACTCACTGTTATAAAAAAAAGGAGCTTATCTGAAAAGGCAACCATACTTACACCTGCGATGTAGGAACACACCTTAAGTATTCGAAAATTACATAAATGCGCATTTTCAAAATGCGGCAGCATGAACGCATCTTCGAAATGTATGACCGAAAATGGAAAATGCTGCTTTTAACACTCAGCATGAACACTATATTAAAATGCTTGAACCGAATTAAAATATGAGTATAAAAAGTAAAACAAAAATACAAATACAAGCAACCTAATTAAGGCATTCTAAAACTGCCTTCACTATATCTACATATGATTCATGTTACAATTCGTGGTATAATAAGATTGTTTAAAGGAAATGAAAATCAGTATAATCACTTAAAGTCTGTGGTTTGTGCCACTTACATACATGACGTGACGTTCAACTCGTTGATTCGTCAACAGAAATTAACATATCAAAACTAACAAAAAAATAAAACACAAAACAAAGGCACAAAAATTTAAAAAAAAAGCCACTTTTTCAGCATATTACAATTCATGCGGGCAAGCATGACTTATCAAATTACGCTTCGAGGTTTCACTCAAGCGCGTTGTACAACATGCCTGCTGTTACGAGGGTGCACGCTTATTTAATGACAGGCAAGAATTTCAATTAAAAAATTTATTTGTGAAAGAATTGAATAGAACATATTTGTGAGTTTTTTAAGAGCTTTATCGACTTTTGACCACGAATAACTTTTTTAGCACACATTCTTTCTGGCTCTGTGGGAAATTGTTGATATTTAATACTATTTCAATTCATTTTTTGTACCCAGCGTAGTACTAGTGCAAGCGTATTATAATTTTGAAATCGAATGATAACCACGCTCCCTTTTTCGATATCGAAAATTTCGAAAATCAAATAACTTGACATAAATTGAGTAAAAATTGAGATATTTGCATGAAATTCGGTATACATTTTACTTTCTGGCCAAAGTAGGTTGCTAGAGAAAATGGGCGAAATCGGATGATAACCACGCCCCTTTTTCGATATCGAAAATTTTGAAAATCACATAAATTGACATAACTTAAGTAAAAATTGAGATATTTGCATGAAATTTGGTATACGGGTTACTTTCTGGCCAGGGTAGGTTGCTGTTGAAAATGAGCGAACTCGCACGATTACCACGCCCCCTTTTTCGATATCGAAAATTTCGAAAATCACATAAATTGACATATATCGGTTTCATGGTGGTATAAGAAATATTCCAAATGAAAGTGGTAGAAATCGCTGGGTATTTAATGTTCGGTTTACCCGAACTTAGACTTCCTTACTTGTTTTTATTACTTTTGAAGTTTAATCCCTTTTATTTGTGCCATTCTCAATTAAAAATTTTGCACACCTCGTACCCTATATATCGCTGATATCGCTTAAAAGCTGTACTACTTTTTTTTGTTTTGCTTTTTTCGTTTAATTTTTTTATCTAAACTTTGTATAAAAGCCCGTATTATTTTTCAAGGCATACAAAATACATTGAAAAAGAAAATAAATTTGCAAAACAAAACTAACAAAAGCGTCACTTAGCAACAATCCACATTTGTAAATTGCAATATATCAATAGCCACTTTCGAAATAGCTCAAGCTCGTCCAATTTCCCGCTTTTTTTTTTTTGTTAAATTTCAGCTAATTATGCATTTTTGCACAAACTCACTAGTACAAAGGAAAATGTAAATTGCTAAAAAAAACGTGCGCTACTCAATTAGCACTCTACTATTAAACTTTTTTGACCAGTAGTAAGCAGTATTAGTAGGAAAATTTGTAAATGCACGTTTTACAACTCGATTTTTAAACATGACAACAGTTTATATGCTGACTGCTGTAATACACACTCATAATCAATTATCAACCTTCATAAAACTCTTCCTGCTGGCTCTCGATCGAATTCAGGCATGTCCACGTAGTGGCCCTACAACAAGATCATGCGGATCTCTTGAGGCCTACAGCTTTACTGTTCGTTCGAATTATTTTTTGTGATTCCAGGAACGATGTTGTTGTAAAAATTATGAGTTTTGATGTTGTATAGCCCAGTAGGTTGAAAAGCCTGGATACCCCTGATGTAAGTGGTAAAGGGCGTTGCATGAATTTTCACATAAAGCGTCGCTCATATGTGTTAATTTCTGAATGGTGAAAGTGCATTTTCTAACATAAATTGACTCGCGTCAACGAGTTCAACGCACAATAACTATAGTGTAGGCATTATCATACATATGTGAACACATGCGGCATCTCTTTTATGCTCATTTCTTTACTGACTTTTGCATTTAGTGTCTAACTGAGATTTTTGTTTGTTTATTTTTGTGCTCTTCTATCTTTGTCTCTTTCATTGTATCATGAACACACAAAACTGACTTGCTAATTTATTAATTTTGCTATACGTTGAGTGAATCTCTTCAGCCGACTACCTATTGTGCTATTAGATTTTGACTCGTCGCACTTTTAATCAAAGGCGAACTTGCAAATTAATCTTAACTTGACTAAAAATTAATCAGAGCACAATCATTATCAACTAATCACAAAAACTAATTCCAAGATTGCAACTCCCAGGTGATCAGGCGCGATTAATCTTTTAATCGAACTACTACGGACTAATTATTTTATGAAAGAATAATCATTACCGATTAATCACCCGACCACACAATGTGATTCATTATAACGCGATTAATCAAAACATTTAAATGCTTAATCATTTTCGTGTTTAATAATTTCAAGATTTCCCGATTTTATTTATATAGCAAATCCTTTCTCATTTTTTGCTTTATTTATTTGTTAATCTGTTAATCTGAACTTGCAAATCAATCGTAACTTGACTAATTAATTAGTAAAATAATAACTATTATCGATTAATCATGACGACTAATTTCATGATTACAACTCTCAGTGGATCATGCGCTCGCGATTAACCTTTTAATCGTACTTGTAAATTAATCATAACTTGATTAATTTATTTATCAGAAAATAAACATCGATTTATCTCCCGACTACACAATTTAATTAATTATAATCTAATTAATTCGATTATTCAGCAAACTGATTATAATTACAATGTGATTCATCAAAAAATGGCAATACTTAATCATTTTCGCGTTCCCAATTTTATTTAGAAAACTCCTACTCGTTTTTTTCTTTATTTATTTGTTAAACTGTTAATCGAACTGGCAAATCAATCTTAACTTGACTAATTAATTAGTCAAATATATAACAATTATTATCGATTAATTATGATAAATTTACCTATTTAACACATTTTGTTTAATTATATTCTAATTAATTTGATTACTCAGGAAAATGACTAATTTTAATGTGATTAATCAAAAAATTTCAATGCTTGACCCCAAAAATTTTTCGACTTAATTTATTTATTCAAGAAAGACCCACTAAGAAAATGACCAAAGTTACTCAGATTTGAATTAATTTTATCGAGTTAACAATACTCATTACATTACTCGAAATCTGATTAATAAAACCCCGATTAATCAACAGCATTGATTAATTAGAAATTAATTGAATGATATGCACGATTAAGTAAACCCAGCTTTAGTACCTATAGGCTTTTTCTGTTCGGTATTCATAGTTCTCCGTAGGATACTCTAAAACCCTGACTTTTTTATTTAAAATTTAAAAAAAAAAAATTTAAAAAAAAATTTAAAATTGTGTTCTACTCACCAATTAAATTATTTGCTGTTACAATAATGCAACACACAAATAATACCGCTGTTGTTACTCTATAATGACAACGAAACACCATATTATCGATAATTGCACGATCCAGTAAATTGCGAATTTTAACAAAGCCTGAAACGGCTGAGACCATGCCATAAAGCGACATTTTGTTGATTTAAAAGTTGCGTCGTAGTGTTTAAAAGCACGTCAATAAATATTGGCAGCAGTTCCCACTCGAAACTTTAATTTTTTTTTAACTGCAAAAATAAGAAAAAAAAGTATAAATAAAAATTTAATAGAAATCATAAATAGTCAGCTAAAATGAATACAAATTTAATTGTTCTATATACAATAACTATTTGGATTTACATAACAATTAAACAATTACAGCTGGTGCATATGTGAATTTGTTTATAATAGTGCTTTGTTTATGATTCTGCGAGCGTTTTTTTTTTGCATTTTCAAATAGTAGTCGGCTACTTTGTAGCGTATAAAATAAATATGGTGTGTGTAAGTGTACACACTTTTCGCGCGCACTGTAAATTGAAACCGTTCCAATATTTTTAAATATTGCGCTAGACTTGCATAATAATGATTGTTGATTTTTTTAATTAGCTTTCTTCTCATGCTAGAAATGTGCTAATTGTTTATGTATTTATTTGAAGAATTTATTAGGTAATGATAAAAAACTCTAAGGGGCTAATTATGTAAAACGCCGTGGAACTATTATTAAGTTTTTATATTTTCGGGTAGTCACTGAGCTAAGTGAACACTTTTATATTACGTTGGGTTTTGTTTTTAAGCGATAAAAGTGAGCCGCGTTTTACATAATCGACGCCTAAACAACAAAACGTTTTCCCAAAACTAAAAGTTGTCCTTAACAATTGTTACTATTCAAAATTTTATTTTAAAAACTCATTATTAACATAAAAACGGTTTGGGCAATCAGAATCCGTGCTAAGGAAATTAAAGGTCTTTCTAAAACTAGCCAGAGTTTAGTTTGAGCTAATTATCATAAATTGTGGTTTTTTATACATCAACAATGTACTGAGTTTTTTTTTGTGGTTGTTAAGTAATGTTTGTGTTACGCTCCAGTAATCTGTTTTTTTTACAGTCTGTTACAAATAATTGCATTTATTTGTTCGGTCACTTTTAATCCGTAATAGTTTTGATAATTTTCGAACTTTATCCGGTAAAGGAGTTTGTAATAAATTTTTTACAGTACATTTTTAGCAACAAGCTAACTGAATAGCAACGGATAGTTCTCTCACTCTCTCTCTCGTATATGTTACTCTTTAGTTCAAAAATAGCAATCCGCAATTTCCCACAAACAAACGAAAAAGAACACAAAAACTCAAGAATTTTACTGACTTTCAAAACACCCACAATATAGATTTCAGGGGCTACACCGTGGGAAAAACTGAATTGCTAGAATAACTATTTCAAATCAATTCTGGATCACCCATAACTTCTAATATTTTTCAACAACTGCCTATCTCAGGCATTCCACACACAAGTTCTGAAAAGGGCGATCATTCTTTCACCCGTCGATATGTTTTGAGATCAGTTAGCACCATCTGTATTTCGAAAGAGTGGAGCAAAATTTCGAAAATATGAGGACTGAGCCGATCGCAGACTATTGCAACAACAGCTTTGATTGTAGGTGTTCCCACGAAATATGTCATTTCACCAGTTCTACTTCTAATACTGCTGATATATTAGCGCAAATTCCGAACTAACTCCGCTTTTGGGAGTTAACTTGAGCATAATCTTCATTATAAACTCCCAAAAATGAAGACGATTTGAGCAGATTTCAGAAAACGAGCTAACGATTTGACCGCTACTGTCATCGATAAATAAACAAAAATAGCAAGGACAACTATCAAAATTACGAGTTTACTGCTACTGGATACTAGAGTCACCAAAAAATAAACAATGCTAAGCGACATCTAGTTTTAAATCGCAAGTACTACAACCAAAGCACTAGATGGCGCCGATTATTAATCTTCAATTTTGTGTGTGTCAGGGTAAAATTTGGATCTAATTAAAGAAGATTTATTGGAGACAATCTCCGTGTGTGTATCTATAGCATAAGTCTACCTCGCATTTCCTTAATCACACCACTCCTTCCCTATATCTCTACAACTTTTTTTCTGGCGAATTTATGTATCGAGTCTCGAAGCAGCAACTACTCTGAGTTCTAGAAAGCTTATAGTCCTGGTTATTCATAAGGTTCCTAATCTTGGTAACACTATGGATATATTCAGTCTATGGGAGGCTTTCACAACCTGTCCTAAGGTATCGCTTTTTCCGCGTAAGAGATGTGCCCCTCCGACGATTCCAAAATAGTTAACAAATAGTTCTATAGGGCACATGCACTAAAATATTTTTTTCATCTGAATCTAATAGATTTGTAGAGAATAAAACTCATCATGTCTGTGTGTTTGTTCGTTTATCAGTCAATCACAACGGCATGAAAACGAACAAAATTTCTGCGAAAGTGTCGCTAGAGCTCTAACTTAAAGTATAGTACTCTTTTGCTGTTGTGAACTATTTAGTTTTAGGAAAATACAGTCGTGGCAATAAAAGTAGGCCCATATTTTGTTTAAACATCTAGTGAAATGGTAACAAGGCGATATCTGCATGTAAAAATGCACAGCATGAGCAACAGAAGCAAAATCACTACCTACTACATATAGGTGAATACTTTTTTCACATCTACTAGATAATTTGTATGAATTATGTATTTATTACAATTGTTGCTTGCATTGCCCTATATTTGCATGTCATTTGATTTTTTTTTTTTTAACATTAACTCTAGATTTATTAAAAGCAGTTTTGTATTGCTCAGCTGACTTGAACAACTCAACTTGTGACTCGACTCAAAGATACACTCATGCTTGATGGTACTTTCAAATATTCGAATAGAAACAATTGTTCGAGCTCTATAGAGTAGAGTTTTTACTTTGCTCTATATTACTTGCTTTATTTTTGTTTTTATTTTTTCTTCTAGCTTTTCTTTTTTTATTTCTTACTGCTATTTTGCTTTTAAATGCATTGAAAAAAACTTCACCACAATATGTGTGGCATGGAAATAAAAACTCAAACATATTTACATGTGTATTTTTGAGTGTAAAGAGCGACCTGCACTTCATTTGGCTGTTGACTGTGTGTGTGTGTTATTTTTTCGTATTTTTCTTTGCTTTTCAATTCACAATTTCGAAACGGGTTTTGAGTTTTTGTTCTCTAGTTTCGAAGGTGGTCTTCTGTTTCTATGTATTTCACTGCTGCTTTTGTTACAGCTTCAGCTGCCACTCTTTATCCACCACCTTTTTTTTTTTTTTTTTTTTTTCAATACATGCCTACTCAAAATTGTGAGAGTAGTCAAAAAAGTGTGTAGTCCCTGATAAGAGACCAAACCCTATAAACAACAGTTTTTTTTTAGAATTCATGTCTGTCTGTAAACTGAGGGGAAACAGTGCAAATTCAACCAAAACGAAGTAAAATCGGCAAAAAAAACGGCGTTGAAAATTTTTACATTAAGTATAAAAATGTTATTTTAAAATATATCTGTTTGTTCGCGCATCACTCAAAAACCGCTTTATAGAATTCAATGCAATTTTCACGATTTATTATTAGATGGCGAATTTAAAGTTAAGGATCCCTTTGACGTTACGAAAATATTATTTTCGCGATGTATACAGTGGTGGCAATATAAGCTGGCTCGGAATATTTTTCAAAGCTGTACATTATCAGAGACAAACGCTTGCGGGATTTTTTATTACAGTACTAAAAGCCAAATAAAAGTTGTTGGAATTTATGTCTGTCTGTTTGAATGTTTGTTCGCGCATCACTCAAAAATGAATTTATAGAATTGAATGCAATTTTCACCGATTTATTACTAGATAGTCAACTTAAATTCAAAGATTCCTTTTACGGTGCGAAAATATTTTCAACTCGATATATGTATACAGTGGTGGCAATATAAGTTGGCTCGGAATATTTCTTAAAGCTGTACATGATATATATTTGAGAAAAATGTTAACGAACTTTTTTATTAGAGTACTAAATGCCAAAACAACAATTTTTAGAATTTTTGTCTGTTTGTATGTATGTTTGTTCGCGCATCATTGAAAAACCGCTTTATAGAATTGAATAAAATTTTCATCAATGTATTGCTAGATGCCCAAAATAAATTTTACCATACGGAAATACTTTATTCCCGCTGCATACAGTGGTGGCGAAAAAAGTAGGCTCAAAATATTTTTATAAATTTAGTAAAGTTGAAACAGCTCTAAATCTTTTATTTTGTATTCTTAAGACTAGTTCGAATACATCCTTTACTAAATGCATTTCTTGCCTACCTACAACTCGCTACTGTTGCTTTGAGTGTATTAGTGAAGTGGTTGTTGAGCTTCAGATATACCCATGTATGTTTGAGTGTGTGTGTGAATTGTCTGCATGTGAGTATTTTAGAAGAGTGTTTTATGTCCCAAACGAGATGTTCTTGATGTTTTCAGCTATTACATTTTATACGGTTATTTTGACACTTGGCAATTTTATAACTTTTTTTTTTTGTGTCGAATATTTAATGAAGTCAAATCTGGTTTTGTTTTGGCTCATTTTCGTTTATGCAAATTTTTTTTTTTTTTTTTAATTTCTTACATTTACCAATACTTTCCCATAGTTGCGAAATATTTTCAAGTCTTTTTCTACAATATTTAAGCCGCATATAAATTTGTTTATTGGCTCGTTCGAAGCAGGTTTGCTTCTTCTTACCTTTTGAATTTGAATCAATGATATTCGATTCCTTTCTATTCGTGAACCTAAACACTTATTTATCTGTTTTTTTTTTTTTTTAATAATCGCTATTAAAATATTTCTTCAAATTTTCGTAAACATTTTTATTTTATTTTAGTTTAAACATTTTTCACTTTGTTGGCCTTAAATTTTAAAATTTTTTATTATTTTTTATTATTATTATTCACTTTATCCATGCATGTATACGAATTTGCTTCTGTTCAGCCTTTTTTACTCAAAAAAACTTCGTTGTTGCATATGTATGTATTGCAATTACATATGGAAAAAATTACAAATGGACGTTTTTGCTACTGTGCCTGGCTAGTTTTTCTGTGACCTGACTGGTTTAGTTAAATAGTTAGTTTTGCTCGTTTGTGCGCTCTACTGCTACTGCTGCTGACTGATGTTGATGATGATATTGGTAACATTTAGAGTCAGTAGCTAAGTTTATAATTCTTTGTTTTATTGTTTTGGTGACATTATACGGTCCCTAGAGAAGTTTGCTCTGTCACTTCGTTTCGACCGGTTATATCGTGCGAGTTGCTCTACCAATCTTTATGCCTTCTCAAATCGTACTGGTGAATGTACTTTGAATGAGCGGCTTACAAAACCCGTACAGGGAATGAAAACTAAATCTCAGCGATACAACTCTGACGCCAGCAGAAGTCAACATGCACTGCGCTGTTGAATGTGTGCGACCGGCTTATAGTTAAAAAAAAGAGTTGCCAAGAGGTGTGCATAGAACGATTTTATGATGTATTTTGAAAGGGGTATAATTCGAACAAGTTGATGTCTTTTTTTTCTCAAGAGGTATTTTGAAGTTTATATATCTTGACCTCGAACTGCATCTATAAGGATAGAGATAAGGATAGGGATAGGGATATTGATAGGGATAGGGATAGGACTAGGGTTAGGGATAGGGATCGGGATAGGGATAGGAATAGGAATAGGGATAGGGATAAGGAATGTGGATAGGGATAGGGATAGGGATAGGGATAGGGATAGGGATAGGGATAGGGATAGGGATAGGGATAGGAATAGGGATAGGGATAGGGATAGGGATAGGGATAGGGATAGGGATAGGGATAGGGATAGGGATAGGGATAGGGATAGGGATAGGGATAGGGATAGGGATAGGGATAGTGATAGGGATAGTTATAAAATAGGGATAGGGATATTGATAGGGATAGGGATAGTGAGAGGGATAGGGATAGCGATAGAGATAGGGATGGGGATGGGGATAGGGATAGCGATAGGGATGGTGATGGGGATAGGGATAGGGTTAGGGATGAAATAGGGACAGGGATAGGGTTAGGGATAGGGATAGGGATGAAATAGGGATAGGGATAAGGATAGGGATAGGGATAGGGATAGGGATATGGATAGGGATAGGGATAGGGATAGGGATAGGGATAGGGATAGGGATAGGGATAGGGATAGGGATAGGGATAGGGATAGGGATAGGGATAGGGATAGGGATAGGGATAGGGATAGGGATAGGGATAGCGATAGGGAAGGGGATGGGGATAGGGATAGTGATAGGGATAGCGATAGGGATGGTGATGGGGATAGGGATAGTTATAGGAGTAGGGATAAGGATGGGAATGCGATATGAAAGAGAAAACGCATATGGCAAGAATGAAGGAGGGGTTTATGGGACAGGGATACTATGTGAACGAAGAAAATCTTATGCAAATAATGAAGGAAGGGTGGATGGGCAGAAGAATGTGGAGCTCAAATCAAGGGGAGAGTAAAATTGTATACATCCAAACAAGTAAATTTAGCAGGGCAGCGTCTGCCGGGTCTGCTAGTAATAATAAAAAATAACTTACTTACTCAAAATAGAATTTAACTTTTTAATATGGTAATTCGTTCTTTTTTTCTGTTAAATTTTTTTTTTTTTTTGAAGTATATATTTTTTATACTCGGAATAATCAATTTGTCCATAAATTATTCCTTAATTAGTTTAAATCAAAACGCACTCTCCACATATTTGCTTCTCGTTGGCAACCCTGTTTTGTATCTTTTTCTATACAAATACTATACAAGTCATTCACCAACGCAGCTATAACTCTCCCTCTCTCTCTCTCTCTCTCCTTAAGCGTATTACAGTAGATAGGTTTATGAGTAGATAATTGTTAATGCCGCTCACTTGTGAGCTCACCATTATGCTCGCTGACCTCTTCATTCAGCACTAACTAGGCATTCAGTCAAAAACTCCATTTCCAAGCCATCAAATACAAATGCATTCATATGTATGTATGTATAGGAGAAAAGTGCATTGTTGCATTTCTTTGACTTTAACAAACTCATATTTAGCTACTCTTACAAATTTTTGCACTCCACTCTTCAGCTATGCGAAATTTTACTCTCACAATTATATTAAGCTGAGGGAAGTGATTAACCTGCAATAATTGCGATTAGGCTGGGATGCGTTTGGGGATATTACGATGAAACTAGGTACCTACTTATATCATTTTTGTAGCTTTAACTAGAAAGACCTGTTTGTTTCTATTCAAATACGTCGAATGAGGAGATATACATATACCGCAAAAGATGTGATGTAGGACTAGTCGACTTTTTCCATACTCCACCATATTTTAATTTACATCTACTAGAAAATTGATATTTTGTCGCACCAGTTCTTTCTGTGTCAGAAAATTACAGTTATAAACTGGTTACCTGCCGAGCTCACTGTTTGACTGTTGTATTGGTATTTGTAGTTGTAGCATTGATCCTGACAATTCAATGTCTCAGTAAATAAGTTTGTAGGCTGTTCCTATTTGGCCTGTTCTTCTTCAACCTTTTTTTTCACTCAATTCGAGCACACTTATACGATCATTTTGTGGTTGTTTTTGTTGTACATATTTAGTGGATATATTGGCCGTTGCTACCTTAAATTTCAATATCTATTGCATGGGATATTTGCTTGTCAGATTCCGGCTTTTCTCAGCTGAGAATATTATTTTCTTTCAATTTGCATGCGGCAGGAATTTGCTGTGTGTTGCTGTGTGTATGTCGATATGTATGAAGTTGCACACTTATGAAGGTGGGTATGTATTTGGAATATCTGCAACTAAGGAGGTTATAAGAAAACCAAAACTTTTTTTCTTATTTTGAACGCTGAAGCTCTATACCTACCTACATTATATTTGAAAAAATTTTTTTTTTGGAAAATTTACTCTGCTTTTTTATTTGCAATTAAGAAATTAAGCCTTTCCTAAGGGAACAAAAATTTCACTTTAGGTACCCGTAGGTACACACAGAGAATATTGAGCTGGTGATGGATAAGAATTGACAGTGATTTGGTCATATCAACCAAAATATAGTTAAATCAACCAAAAAATCTGTTGATTCTACCAAAATATGGGTTGATTCATACAAAATCACGGTAAATTCTTATCCATTCCCAGCTCATTTTTCTCTGTGTAGTGGTTTTTTTTAATTTTATCATTTCTTTTTGTTTTAGTTAAGATGATAAAATATTTATGTTTTGTTTATCATTTTTAAAATAAATTTTGTTTTATTTTATTTTTTTACTATACTTTATTATGTTTCCTTTCACTTCCTGAGCCATTAGATTCTGTGCTGTTATTTTCCTATAATTCCTGCTTCTTACTTTCATGTTCTTTTTTTAATTTATTTCATTCGGATTTTTTTTTGGATTGTATATGATTTTTTGTTTTATTTTATTTATTTTTATTGAACTTTATTTACTTTTTGTTGTTTTTTTATTTATTATATTTTTTATTTATTTTATTTTGTGTATTTTTTTACTATTTTTTTGAAAATTTCTTCATAATAAACTCCCAAAGTGATCCGAAAAGAAATGCCGATATGATCCAACAACAACCCTGAAAAAGTCCAAAAATAATAGAAAAACAATCCCGAAAAAGCAAAAAAAAAATCCCGAAAACAATCCCGAAATGATGCGAAAACAATCCTAAAATGATCCCGAAATGTTCTAAAAACACTCCCGAAATAGTCCCAAAGTAATCCTGAAATGATCCCGTGACATTTCCTAAATGGTCCCGAAAAGTTATCGAAATGGTCCCTAAAGGTCCCAAAGTGATCCGAAAAGCAATCCCGATATGATCCCAAGATGATCCCGAAAAAGTCTCAGAATAAATCAAAAACAATCCCGAAAAGGCCTCAACAAAAATCCCGAAAGCAATCCCGAAATGATACGAAAACAATCCCAAAACTATGCCGAAATGTTCCAAAAACACTCCCGAAAAAGCCCCAAAATAATGCCGAACACAACCCCGAAATGATCCCGTGACAATTTCGAAATGGGATAAATTTTCTTCCGAAAAACGGACCCAGGATTGACTTATTCTAAACTATCGGTTGGATTTACTTGAAATTTGGTATGTAGGTAGCGTTATACTAAGGATAAAGTGTGGGATAATTTTTCATCCAGAAGTTTAATAGGGCCCGATATTTTCTAAACAATCATATTTATGACTCGATGAGCTTGATATTTGGCGTGTAGCCGGCGTTTCACCTTGATAAAATATGAGATAATGTTTCTTCCGAGAAATGGTAAAAATGGTAAAATGTTATTCAAGTGATTTTCTTTGGCGTAGCAACGCACGCCGGCTATCCTACTAGTTCTAAATAATTTTAAAATGAATTTCCGTTCTACCAACCATATTAAAGTAGACATAATATTATTTAAAATACTTAAGTGTTATTTTTGCATTGTAACGATCATTTATAATTATCCAACAATATTATTCTACAGCACACATGCCGACCGCTTGGTCACTGTTCGTTTGAAAAAACAAAAAAAGTAAAGTCATAAAACTTCAAACAAAATAAAAAAAAAATATTTCGATTTCACGCATTTTATTTAATGGTTATCTTTGGCGAACTGCAACATAATCTTTTCGAGTTTGCAAATTCATACATGCTGCTATCTGTATACAGCCTTATATGAATATGCTTATGCTAATGAAAGCCGACCGAAGCAGGTCATAAAATAATCTTATAGACGATTCCATTTGTGTTTAAACTCCTTTTGCTACAATCGATGAATTTGTTGTTGTTGTATGCAAATGTGCAGATATTAATGTTGGTATTAAATGCATTTTTCTGTTGTTGCTGCTGCTTAGTATTGTTAATTTCATTATACTTCCACTTACATGTGTGTAGCATGTATTTTTTGTGTCGCATCATTTTAAGATAGGTTCAGGCGCGCTACCTATGCATGAACCTGTTTAGTATTTAAGTGCTTATATCTCACCCAGTTGGAAGTTAAACCAAGTTTTATAGTCGTATAGATACTAACTAGACAATAGACCTCGTAAAATATTATTAAGGCTCTGAAGTTGTTGGCACAAAGAAGAGATTCACATTTCTGATTGGAAAACGTAATGGGTTCCATTGTACTTTTTTATTAGATGAAGTGAGGAAAATTGTTGAGGGGGGGTAGTTCTCGTCGTTCTTCGGCACTTGAAACTGTCACTTTTGTAACCTATACAGGAAAAGTCACGAAGTGTGACTCCAAAAGGTGTGCAGGTATTCTACGAAACAGAAGACTGAAACAACGAACTCGATTTTTTTTTAATATTTTTTTTTATTCCACACAAATCCAACTGTTAATTAAACAGGAAGAATTTAACAGGAAGTCATGTTAATTTAACTCCTGTTAAAATAACACTAACTGCCTCATTATCTCACGCAAATTTAACAGGATCTTTCTTGTTAGTTTAACATGGTTCATGTTGAAAAAAACTATTCAGTGTATGTTAAATTGACCAAATTTTTGGTTATTTGAACTGAATTTTTTGTTGAAATAACTGCATTCAATTTTTGATTCAACAGTCATAGCTCTGTCAATTTTATGTTTACAAAGTTTGGTAGAACTGACATAATTTTTGTTGATCAAACTAGGTTTTGCGTTAAAACGACATTTTCCTCTAGTTAATTCAACAGCGAGGGAATTGTCATTTTAAATTTATTGCATCATCTAATTAATTGGCTTTGCCAGATGACGTTGAGCAATGCCAACAGCTCCATCAGAATCGGGAAGGACCTATCTGAGCCATTTGAAACCAAACGAGGCTTCAGACAGAGCGACTCCCTTTCGTGCGATTTCTTCAACCTGATGCTGGAGAAGATAATTCGAGCAGCAGAGCTAAACCGCAATGGTAGAACCTTTTACAAGAGCGTCCAATTGCTGGCGTATGCCGATGATATTGAGATCAGTAGCCTTAACAACCGCGCCGTAAACGCTGCCTTCTCTGAACTGGATAAGGAAGCGAAAAAAGTGGGTCTTGCGGTCAACGACGACAAGACGAAGTATCTGCGTCAGTTATCACTAAAAAGGAATGACTGGCGTGCTTTGATACGAAACGGCCAAAATCGCCTAGGTGGTTAAGCGTCAATAAATGACGCAAGACAAGTTTAGATTAGATCATCTAATTAAATTTTGTAGAACTGACAGTTTTTGTATGGTAATTCACTGTCTAGTTTCTATGCGACCAAGCTTTGTTATTGCGATAACTTAACGCTTTTAGCCATGTGCCCTGTGTGCAAACTTGCATTTATATTCCTACTAATGTGCCCTGTGTTCTCACTCTTTATAGACTTCTTGAATACCTTGTGTTTTCTTAAGGCGATTACAGAAGCTTGTGAGTTTTTAGGCGCGCTTATCGAAGCTATTTGCTTTTGGGGGGGCGGAAATGTTTGGCGTCATGTATATGAGTTTATGAGTTTTTGTTGATCAAACTGAATTTTGTGTTAAAACAACAAACTCCTGCAGAGCCTTTCAAATTCCTACAGGGTTCCTTACATTCTTTAAACTATAATAGATGACGACGGATAACGAGCACATCACTGTTTTCGATACAGTCAAGAAAAGAAGATATCATTGCTGAGAATTTGTCGCTAAGTCATTGCCGCGAAACCTACATACATACATACGTGAACAAAAACTTGACAAAGCTTGAAAGCGACTAAAGGTGACGGTTGCCCGACATCAGATGGCTTCCATGACTCTTTAAATATGTACATTTGCATTTACATATGTATGGTTTGTGTAAATGTGCTGTGTAGAGCAGAGATTTATGCTTTAACTTAGATCAGGACGGTATGTAGATAAAGAGATTACACATAAGACCACAATTCGTAAGACATTACGTATGTAGATACACACTTTTACTCATTTTAAATGTCACATTTTCAATTTGTATGCACTTTTTTGGTTTTGATCTAGGTTTACTAAGCAAAGCAAGCTGTTGAAAGTTTGTTCACATTCTTCTTTTTTTTATTAAATACATATTTGCGTACAATTTTTTTTTTTTTTTTTGTCATACTTTACCAACAAAACCACTAAAAACGTTCAACAACTGTCTTTTTTCTATGTCCGTTTATCAAAGTGTAAATAAATGTAAAATTTGTTATCTTTATTGTTTGCTTAAATTACAACTCTAACTCGAAACAAAAAATCTCTTAGTCATTTCTAACATTTCTTCACTCTAATCATTCTCATTTGTTCTATTTTTTTTTAAGTTTCATGCTTTTATTTATATTTTTGTATCTAAAAATTTTTTTTTATGTCTCATTGTGTTTGTATATACCTTAAACTTATCCGAAAAATAATATTTCGTTGTTGCGCCCAATTAAAAGCGACTTAAAGTGTTCATTACTTAAACTGCTACTGTTTCGTTAAGTGGATTCCGGGCACAACCAATAACCAGCCATACGACTGCTGTTGCGGCTTGAAGTTCAAAAACTCGCTTTGGTTAGCTTGCTCAATTCTAACAAGTGATCTTTTAAGCCGCTTTACTGCTATAGTTGATTATTGTAAAAGTATTGGTGCAATGCTCTTAGCCACTTAGGCGCGCTCTCTTTTTTTTTAAGCTCTCATTTCTCTTTTATTACACAGCAGCGCAGGTGATAAATGTGAGCACCTATGCTCGTGTACACTTAATTATTGAGCCATTTTTCAAGATTAAAACTAGTTTTTATCAAAAAAAATCCACTACTTGAAAATGTAAATTTATCAGTGAATATGTAGGATGAGTTATAGAGTTGCCATAATTTTGTGTATTTAATATTTTTCTATTATTGGTTTCAGCATGATATGTGTATTTGATAGAGACTAGCCTAGTCCGACTAGGGTTGGCAAGATTAATCAATAAAATAGCGTATTTCTTCAGATAACGATTAAATCGAATTCGAATCGACATCGAAAAATCTATTCTGACTAAACAAATCAGCAATCGATTAAAAATCGATTAATCGAAAAAATACAACCAAACACAGAACTATTCTTAAAGGACATGCTTGCCTGCAGGGTTTGGAAACATTCACTTTCGTTCACTCGCACTCACGAACCATGAACATTAAAAAACAAAAATTGCATTCGCGTTCGTGAATAAGAACGCATCAAACAATGCATACCGTTGAAGTTCACGAATCATTCGCAAATGCATTCATGTAAGCACGTTCTTCTTGTCGTTCAACTTCATAAACGTATACATACATACATATGTACATATGCTGCGCGGAATGATTTTCGAGTTTAGGTATTTAAGAAGTTGGAGTAGTAAATTTTAAAAATGCTATTGCGAAACGACGAAACTTCTGGGTCTTATTCGGGGATCATTTTGGGATTATTTTGTGGATTGAATATTTTGGAATATTTTGCGGTAGATTTGGGGTTATTTTGGGATCATATTGGGATCCTTTTTGGAGTAAATTTGGGGTCATATTGGGCTTAATTAAGGATGATTTTGGGATCATTTTGGAATCATATTTGGATCATTTTGGGCTCAATTTTGGAGGATTTTGAGGTCATTTTGGAATCATTTCTGAATAATTTGGGGATTATTTTGGGTTCATTTTGGGATAATTTCAGGGTCATTTAAGGATGATCTTGGGGTAATTTTGGGATCAATTTTGTGGTCAATTTAGGGAAATTTTCGGATCATTAAATAAATAAATAAAAATGAAAAATAAAAATAAAATAAAGTAAAACAAATAAGGAAAGGGCTATCTTCGGCTGTGCCGAAGGCTTCATAGCTTCCAAGAGTATGTGTCACGTTATTTAAAATATGAACAGTCTATAAAGGAGTGGCGGTTTTCCGCTGATAAATAAAACGTATATAGCTCAAACCCCGTTTATTGATACAATCGATTTTATGGGGGCTATGTGAAAAATTAGTTCAACCCTAACATTTTTCAAAGAGCCAAAGATATAAAATGTCACGTTCCTATCTGTTTAATTACAGGAGTACTATCGATTGTTTAATGTTGGTCCGATCTTATTGGTTCCGACGAATGATTAATATACTACAAAATGAGTAGTTAAGTTGAGAGATCCACCTAGCTAGTTAAACAATTTGACATCCCTTTAAATGGGCCAACTTCAAGTATATTTTTTACTTATATTGTAAAATCATATATGTACATATTTAGCCAAAATGACTCACTGAACTCTTAGCAGATCTAACCTCAACCATACATGCATACATACAAATCTCTACGTATAAACCAACATACACGTGCGCATGCGCTCATATGTAGGTACCTTTGAAGTCCCACAAGAAATGAAGTTATAACCTGTTGCCATTTGCTTGTGAGTGAGTATCTTGTTCGGCACATTGTTCTCGCATAAAACCAATGAGTTATGTACATATCATTAACTGGCATAACTGACGCTGGCTGACGGAGCAGCGACACTTTCCAAGGGAGTAAAACCTGCTGAATTGCGCAAAGACAACCCAAACAGGCGCTCTTTATAAAACGCCAAAACGATTTATACCTAGATGTATGTATGTGTGTATGTTTGCACCTCTAAAAAACGAAATAAAGTGAAGAAGCATACATGCATAAATAATGATAAAAAAAAGGTGTAAAACAGCAACAACAAGTAGGCATTCCAAGACTTTAATGTATGTATCAGAGCTGTAAGGTATTGCAATCAAATTTGACTGCAATCGCTAACAAAAAACATATAAAATTGCAATCTTATTTGATTGCAATCACTGCTGATTGATTTCATAATGATTGAAAATTTTACAATCTACAGTCATTTTAAAGCAATTGATTGCAATCATGCTTTGTTTACAATCATTGATTGTAAATACGTTTTGGGAACAATCATCGTTTGTAAAAATACAAAAAAAAAATAATCATTTAAGATTGCGAATTTAAGTTGATTGAAATCAAGTTGATTGTAAACGAAAGTACTTACAAACAATTGATTGCAATCTATGATTGTAGATAAAAGCAATCAAATTAGTTTACAATCAAACAACTAAGTCAATAATTGATTGTAAAAAAAACAAAACAAAGTGATTTCAAATGTATACAGCTCTGTTAATATGTTTGCAAACCTAAAACGGTAACGTGATAAATTGCATGAGATGGCTGGATGAGCATAGGTTCATACATACATACAGATATAGAAAAGTATATCAGTGCATATATGATATATGGTACATATATACGTACATAAATATGTATGTGTGTATTAACTGCATACAAATGTAACCGTGTAGGTGTTTTTACCTTCTCCTCCTCCTCATGCCATATTGTTGCACATTTCTACCCCGTTAGAGTCATCATCTGCATCGGCGAAAGCTTCACTCAATCGCGCAACTCCTCATCACAGCAACCGTTTTTATTTTCTTTTCTTCTTTTGTATTTCGTTGAGACCAACGTCTTCTCTACCCATGATCGGTCGCTACTCCCCAAACAAATGTATAACTTCGTCGTCTTCGTGCATGCCATACTTCATTTTCACTGCTACCGCCACCTTCATTGCCTTCATCATCATCACCAGCGTCATCGTCATCGGTACCATTGCATTGGGCCCATATTGGGATGCCGTCTCTTTCTTTGCGTAAGCCAGGTAGACGACGTAAGCGTAAAACAGCAGCTCACTGTGTAGCACAACAGCGACAGCGAGCCTGCTGCTGCTATACAATACATAAATATATGTACATTAGAGTGGGTCGACTTTTTTATACCTTTCATGAAAATAAATTTCATCCGATGTTTGTAAGTATGAGAAGAAGAAGAGATGGACCGGTCAATAAGTATACCGATGTGATCAGGATGACGAGATGAGTTGACTTAGCCATGTCTGTCTGTCTGTTTGAACGCAAACTTGTCCCTCAGTTTTTGAGACATTTAGCTGAAATTTGGTATGCGCCCACCATTTTCCAATATAGAAATAATTTTGCGGAACCAGCAAGATCGGACCGATATTACATATAGCTCCCATACAATCGATTGTTCCGATAAACGGATTTCATCACCCTAATATGTTTATATGTAAGCATGTATGTATATGTGCAAAATACATAAGTGCCTAACTAGCAATTGCTGATTGCTTTTTCGTTCCGCCTGGCCATTTTTGTTTTAGTATTTGTTAGCCAAAATGTTCTACAGTAATTACCGATCTCAGGTCTCTCGACTCATGATCTTAGATACCAAAACAGATGTGCACCACCGAAATATTTTGTCGCTAGTTTGGTATGTCGCCTACTCACTCTATCGACTCTCAGCTTGAATGTTGGACTTATTTTAATGACCCTATATAACGAAATGAATGTGACGTGTCTTTGGCACAAATGATTCGTGGTTACTTTGTAATGAACTTGAGTTTGCTGAGGTCGCACAAACTTATTTCTGTCTAGGTATTTAATTTGTAAAGGTTTTTGTAATTTGAAACTTGTTCTTGCTTAGCCAGCTTCCGGAAACTATGAACAAGAGTTGCTCAACAAAAGAGATCAAACCCATTGCGGTTCTGGATTCGGTTTCGCAGAGCTTAATTTTTCTATTATTACTAACTTACCGGGCAGACCTTGTTCTGCCATAAATTTATATCCCTGCATGTTTCTCTAACCCGATCCCTATATCTATCCACATCCCTCTCCCTACCATCAGGTTCTGAAAGGCAATATGAAAAAACTGACGGGTGCTGTAATGCATGTCTAGCAGGGTTTAATTAAAAAAAAAAAAAAAAAACAATGCCATGTGTCGCTTTTAAAGAATTTAGAGGTAGAGTTTTATATATATAGTATATAAGTATAGATATAGATAGTATAGATATAGAAGAAGAAGATAGATGAAATATTTTATTCGTATGGGAGGTGACACGCCCTCCTTTTTCGTTATCCCCAGTTTTTTTTTTTTTTTAGTTGATGGGGCTTAATCACATTTAACACCTCACCAAATTTCAGTGGTCTAACCTAAATACTTACCGAGATATGGACTATGAAGTATTTCATTCGTATTAGAGCTGCCACGCCACCTTTTTCGCTATCCCCAGTATCTCTGAAGGTGGTAGAGATCGATCACCAAATGTTAGTGGTCTAACATAAATACTTCCACAGATATGGACTATGAAATATTTCCTTCGTATGGGAGGAACAACGCACTCTTTTGCGTTATCCCCATTTTTTTTTTTTTTTGAGGTGATAGGGATTAATCTCATTTAACTCCTCACCAAATTTCAGTAGTGTATCCTTAATACTTCCAGAGATGTAAACTATGAAGCATTTCATTCGTATGGGAGGTGCTACGCCCCCTTTTTCGTTATCCCCAGTTATTTTGGAGGTCGTAGGGATCGATTACAAGCGGACACGACTCCTTTTCCGTTATCCCCACTTTTTTTGGAGGTGATAGGGCTTAATCTCATTTAACACCTCACCAAATTTCCGTGGTCTAACCTAAATACTTACCGAGATATGGACTATGAAGTATTTCATTTGTATGGGGGATACCACGCCCCCTAAATATATCAAAATATTTTTTAGCCTGTGACCATCCCTGGAAGATATTTAGGGCATGTGTAAAATTTGCTTACGATGTCGCACTGTCCAGTGAAAAGACGCACAATAATTTTACAGTTTATTTTCCAACATGAATTATGTTAAAATAACAAGAAAGATCCTTTTAAATTAACATGAGATAGCGAGACAGGTAGTGTTGTTTTAACAGGAAGACATGTTGTTTCAACAGAAAGACTGGTTGTTTCTACAGGAAATCATGTTGTTTTAATAGGAAGTCATGTTAATTTCACATGAAGTGAAGTTATTCAAAATAAAATTTTACTATTATCTCTATTTTCAGAAAACTTGGCTTGGATCAGGTGCCACGTATCGGTCCGTTAGCTGTCGATCCGCACAACATCGGAATCGTAGGTTTATATAATGTGCATGTGAGCAGTGCAGACAATGCCAAAGCATCATCGGTAAAATACATAAATCTATTTATTAAATTCAAATTTATTTTATCGCAACTTTTCCACAGAGTCGCGGTACGTTACGCCGTAAAGTTCAACGTAAAATCCTCACACATCATTTATACTTTTGTATGCGTGATTTTGGTCATCGTATCGGTGGCGATGATGCTGAGGTATATTTCTTCCTATATGATGCCAATCCAGCGCGCATGCGTGCATTATCCGAACGTTTTATGGTTAGAATCTCTAAAGATGGTTTCTCAAATTATATAGAAAAGTTACATAGTAATTGTACAGTATTTACTGATTTAGGTAAGTTTGTGAAGAGGATAGAAAAAAGGAACTTATGAAGGATCACACTCTCACTTCCCTCTATTTCAGGTGCTGTAGATTTGAATGAAGATTTACATTTGGTAGCTGTGGTAATGCGTGTGGGTAAAATTAATCCCTCGGAAACGGGCAAAAAGGTTGAAAAGAACAATAGTCAGTGTTGTGCGAATGCCATTTATCGTAGACCTTTTGGTGTGGGTGTGTTACCGCTTAACGATATTATACACTATGATAGCAGTGTAGAATCGGAGGAGAAGGAATTTAATTTTAAGGTTTGTTGGTATAATATTTGTTAAAGTTAATAACAACGTCGCCGGTTGATGGTACATATGAAACTCAACTCCAGTTTCCTGGAGTGCCTTTATTTATATCTTTTCTTAATCTAACATCACCTTACATCTAACTATTGTACGTAGTACGCATGTACATGTGTACATGTGTATACATACATATATCTTAATCCTAAGTAAACCCAACAACGTAGATGGCACATGTATGTGAAATCTGTCACTATGCGAAAATATGTTGTGGACTCAGGTGTGTCTTATCTAACTGATAACCATACTGAGTCCCATCATTATCGTCCTAGACGACCAACACAAAGGTGAGATAGCGGTCTCGCCTAATGTATATTAAGTAAATATGCATGGCGAGATCGTTATGTATGTACTAATTGTGTCCACATACATAAACACATACATGCGCGCATCCACATATGTTGGGATCCGTTCACAACTGTGAACATACTGCCCACGTTGAAATGTTTACATTTCAAGACTAAATGCTTTTAATAGTTTTATTCTTAAACATGATATTTAGTTATTCTTATTATTATTTTTTTTTACAAACATACAAGAACTTCTCAGCGGTTATTTGGCGGTCGAGACTCATGTTTTAGAATACACGGATATTTTTTAAATCTACCTCCCTATCCATAATAATAAATCCTTATACATATCTAACCTCTAAATATGTATCCTCCAATTGGATACGCGGACCTTGTAGCGTTGCATATGCGTCGTAAAACGAGAATTACTACGATTGCTGCGCTGATGAGAAGAAGAAGATTCGTCGTGCTCATGCTATAGTGCGCAATGTGATGCCAGTCCAAATCCAGAGGAAATCCCCAAATTATTTTTAGTTTCGGTATTTCGGGGATTTTAAAAGTTTTGACAGTGCCCTCAAGTTCAATATGATTGATAGGTGGAAGATGTTTGGTAATGTTGGTCTGTGGTATTTCAACTTCAGCCTTTGTGGTTATTGTTTGATATCCCCAAAGATTGACATTCGCTGTGTTCAATTTGCAGTCGGTGTCTAAACGGATAATGCCCTGATGACTCAATTTAAGTATTTGTATGCTGCCGTTGCAAATTACTGTTGCCTGCTCCTCTATTGCCAATGAGAATAGCCAGGTGTTTGGTGACTGTAACTGAGTCCAGTACTCTTGAAGCGGCATGATGTTGATTTCACAGCTTGCTGGCAGCGTTTTTGGATCTTTAAGTAGTGCCATCTCACAATTTTGCGTCTCTCCTATTCTGAAGGAAGGATGCCATTGAGAACATACCATCAGCTTTGGAATATGTTGACATCGATTGAACATTTGTTCGTTCAGTTCATAGAAAACTGTCCTATTTTTGTCCACTAGTATATGAGGACTATTGACCTTTATACTCACAAAGCGCCCATCGTGTATTGTGGGGTAAGAGTAAATAGTATACGCTTCAAGCTTAGGCTTGCTTATTAAGGGTATTTTAATATTAAATAATATGTGGTTTTCAGTTGTTTTTGCGGTAGTAGTTGCCAAGTGTCCAAGCACTAAAGGGTCAGTATCTGGCAGCTCTAGGTGTTTGTCGATGTTTTCGGAAATTAATTTTATTTGCTCCTGGAATCTCTTCATGGGTAGTACTCGTTGTAAGAAATTACCTCGAGAATTCCAAAGCACATTAATGATGTCTCTCTGCATAAGCTCAAAAGTTACCATTTGTTCATTAAGTGCTGTGATCGCTTCGAACAGCAACTGATAACTGAGGTGCGAATTTATTGTAGTCCTTAGTGTTTGAATTGCAGTATCGAGTAATTTGACGTTGTCTTCGTGCACCTGATTCTGCCTTTTGAGTACATCTAAAGTGACATCTTGGACAGAAGACTGATTTCGCACTAAATCGAGAAGATAGTTCTCATTGTCTTTGGCTTTTTCTATTTTTCCTTGTAGCATGTCAGCCTGTTCTTCATCCATCAGACCAAAGAGGGAGTGATACATTGAACCTATGAAGGGTAACACTGATCGCGACTTCCGATTCCTCCTCCCCGTGAGCGCGATGATCTCGTGATTTTGCTCGATGTGTGAATATTGATTTTGTAATTGCTGCATCATCGTGTTCACTTCAAATTGCCAACTCGACGCCTTAACAATTTTAAGAGAATTTCGTATGCTTGCATATGAATTTGTGTATGCTTTCATATCTAGGTGAACAATTAAATCCCATGCAGTCCTGCTTAATGCTACAGGTCCCCTTTTTTCTAACATTATTCCTGCTCTATTGGTAATATGTTCTACATTAATTCTGTTGCATGATATGCCTTGTAATATTAAGAAAATTCCTAATAATGTAATCAACAAATTTTTATTCTTTATACGAGCCGACCGCCTTGTTATTGTTTTATCATTACCTTTAATTGTAGGTTCTATACTTTCCTCTGTTTCCGTAGGAAAAGGACAAACATTGTGTACCGATCTTTTCGATATGCCATTGCTGGTCCTTACGTCTACCATCCTACATTTCCCGTCTGGGCCAAGTATGGTGCTTATTACACGCCCTCTTCTCCACTGCATCGGTGGAATATTATCTTCTTTGAGGAGCACTAAGGTGTCAATTTCAATATTTTTAAAAGTCTCTCTCCATTTATTTATTTTTTGCAATTCGCTCAAATATTCAAAATTCCAGCGTTTCCAAAATTCTTTAGCATTGTTTTCTACTGCTTTCCAATGGTCTTTTATTCCATGGTAGCTTTGATTATCGACATCATCAAATATCGTAGCTAAAGGTTCACCAATTAAGAAGTGGCCGGGAGTTAATACCTGAAGATCATTTGGGTTATCAGATAATGGTGTAAGCGGTCTTGAATTTAGCATGGCTTCAATTTGAGTCATTAAAGTTGCCATTTCTTCAAACGTCATTGTACCTTCAATTACTCTGAAGAAATGCTTTTTTACTGATTTTACAGCCGCTTCCCATAGCCCTCCTATATGGGGAGATCTAGCTGGTATATTTACCCAAGAAATTTCTTTCTGGTTGCAGTATTTTGTGAGTTCGTTTTTAAGACTATCTTGGTGAAAAAGCTTATAAACCTCGTGAAGGCTATTGGCTGCTCCAATGAAGTTGGTGCCATTGTCCGAATATATTTTATTTGGACAACTTCGTCTCCCTACAAATCTTTTAAGGGCTCCTATAAACGCTGCTGAGCTTAAGTCTGAAACTACTTCCAAATGGACTGCTTTTGTTGCGAAGCATACAAATACACAGATATAAGCTTTGTCCGCCTTTTTCCCCCTGATTTTATGGTGAATCCAAATTGGACCTAAGAAATCTACTCCTACGTTATAGAAAGGTCGGGTAGCCATTACTCTATCCTGTGGCAAGTTTCCCATTAGCTGATGTAGGGGCCGTGGGCAAGCTTTAAAACATCTGTAGCATTTGTTTACCACTTTGCTTGCTAGTTGCCTACCGCGCAGAATCCAAAATTTTTGTCTGCTTATTGCTAATAATCCCTGCGGGCCAACGTGTAGATGTCTTTGATGCAGGTACGTCATTAGAAGTAATACGAATTCGTCTTCATACGGCAATAATATAGGGTGTTTCGCACTTGCTGGAAGTGTCGAATTCTGTAACCTGCCTCCTACTCTAATTATACCATCGTTGTCTAAAACTGGCGCTAATGTGACTAATTTTGAATTTCTTGGTATTTGCTTATCTGTCCCAATTAACTTTAACTCCAAACTGAAATATTTTTTTTGTAATTCTGTGACTATGAATTTTAAGGCCTGGTGTTTATAAAACAGTGGGGGTTTCCTCTGCTTTTTAAGGAGGTCTACAAATCTTAAAATGTTTGCAGTGACGTTCTGTAGAAATTCAAAACTATTTCTGTGGTTGATAACCCTTAGTATGGAATGCTTTTCTATTATTGCTGAAACTACTTTAGTCTTCTTGATTTCCGGTATACTTACATCTTTTGAGAAAGAATTTTGTGTAGGTTTATAATCACCGGTCTGCAGCATTGATGGTCCTTTTAACCACGTTCCGCTATTGATGAGTTCTCCTGGTGTCACTCCTCTGGAGATAATGTCCGCTGGGTTGTGCTTCGAGGATATATGCCTCCAGCGATCAATGGAAGAGTTGCATTGGATAAAGTTCACTCTATTGGACACAAATATCTGAAGGCGTCCAGGATCAAGCCGCAACCAACTCAGCAAAATTGTAGAATCTGTATAAAAATATAAAGAGCAATTTATTTTTAAGCTTTCTAATACCTTTTGCATTAATTCTACTAAGAGCACTGCAGCACAAAGCTCTAAACGTGGCAGTGTGACTACTTTAATCGGTGCAACCCGAGATTTCGCAGCTACAATGTTTATATATTTTACTCCTTCCGTATTTAAGGATTTTGCATAAACAACTGCTCCATAAGCTTTCATGGATGCATCACAGAATCCATGTAATTCGACTGTTGAAGGGTTGTTACAAAGGATGCGTCTTGGTATTTTTAACTGATTTAAAAGGGGAAGCTCCTCTGTAATTTTTTTCCATTGGTTTATTATTTCATTGGAAGGTTTGTCGTCCCAATCAGTTTTGGATTTCCAAAGTTCTTGAATTAAGATTTTTGTAGTTATTGTTACTGGACTAATGAGACCCAACGGGTCAAACAATTTTGAGATGTCTGACAAAATGTTTCTTTTAGTGATCGTAGTGTTGCACTCCCAGTTGCATTTTATGCGAAATTGGTCATCGAATGGAGTCCACGTTACGCCTAAGGCCTTCACATCGTTAGACAATTCCTTATTTAATTCTAAGTGATTTTCTCGATTATTAATGTGGATATTTCTTAAGAGCTCTATGTTATTAGCACACCATTTTGTAAGATTGAAACCATATTTTATAAAAATTTTTTTAATGTTTTCTTGTATTAATTTGAGTTCGTCTAGATTGTCTCCACCGGTCATTAGATCATCCATATAAAAATCTGTCTTAATCATCTCAGATATTTGTGGATATTCGTTCTGTTCTTTTTCTGCAATCTTGTGTAAACATTTAACAGCTAAGTAAGGCGCAGCTGCAGTTCCATAAGTAACTGTTTTAAGCGCATATGTATTTAAGGGTTCATTTTCTTTTTCTCTCCAAAAAATTAGTTGGTATTTTTCGTCTTCTTGTCGAATCCATATTTGTCTAAACATTTTTTCAATATCTGCAGTTAAGACATATCTATGTTTTCTGAACCTTAGCAAAATGTTAAATAAATCCTCTTGTAACTTAGGTCCAGTATGCATAATTGAATTTAATGAAATGTTTTTGTTCGTCTTGCAAGAAGCGTCAAAAACTACTCTCAGTTTGGTTGTTATGCTATCTGGTCTTAGAACACAATGGTGTGGTAGGTAATATTTTGTATCTAGTTGACTTACATTCTTTACTTCTACCATATGTCCAAGGTTTTTATATTCGTCCATAAATTGTGTGTATTGGGTTTTCAATTCAGTATTACCTTTAAACCGCTTTTCTAGGGCGAAAAATCGTCTTTTTGCATGCAAAGATGAGTCCCCTATACTAATATTTTTTTCTTTTAGTGGGAGCCCGACTATAAACTTACCATCTGTGTTGAGTTCGAAACTATTTTCGAAGAGTTCCTCACATGCCTTTTCTTCTGTGGTTTGCCCAATATCATTATTTTCCACAGACTCAATTTCCCAAAATTTCTTTAATTGGTCACTTATGTTTTTGTCTGAGTTTATAACAACGCCACAATGTACTGAGCTTGATTCGTTTCTAGCTGATCCATATATTAGCCATCCTAAGACACTATTTTGGAAACGATAATTTTCATGTTCTACCTCAATTTTGGCTTCCTTTAGTAAATCAAAGAATATATCAGCGCCTAGAAGTATATCTATTTTACCTGGATTACCAAATGAAGGATCTGCAAGATGAATATTACTTGGGATTTTCGATACTTTTATAGGTTCTGAAGGAACATGTGAGACTATATTTTGTACCACAAAAGCCTTAATATCTGTTTCAAAATTATCAATTAAGGATTTTATTTGAAGATTAATCCTCTCATTTACATTGGTTTTATTTTGTCCAATGCCTTCAATAACAAGTGACTCTTTGGTTGAACTAAGGTTAAGCTTATTTCTGAGTTCTTTTGTTATTAAATGCACTTGTGAACCATTATCTAGTAAAGCTCGTGCTTTAACGATTTTCCCCTTACCCGCTTTAATACCAATAATGGCAGTGGTAAGGAGACAATATTTGTTGCTGGAGTCATCTACCTTGGATTTTATAATAACACTTTTTGCTTTGGATTGCTTTTCTTTTTCCTTGTGTAGCATAAAGTGATGACTGCCATTACAACTTTTGCAATTATTACTCTTGCACTCCTTTTCACTGTGCCCTGTCTTTAAACACTTACTGCATAATTTGTATTGCTGTACTTTGTCCCACCTTTCTTGCGTGCTAAGTGCCCTAAATTTTTGGCAGTAAAAAATAGGATGGGAGGAGTTGCATCCCAGTACACACTTTTTTAGCATTTTTTGTGGTGATAACACCGAACCTTGTGATGCTTCCAATGCATCTGCTACGTGAGTTAGAAATTTTTCTAATGACTCTAATTGTGGTATTTGCTTGGAATTCGTTAAGGAATTCTCATACCTCAATCTTAGATTATTATCCAACTTTTGTACTAGTATAAAACATAATAAGGCTTGTAGCATTTGTTCATTGGACAAATCGAGTGTTGCTAAGGCTTGTGTGCTTTCAGACAACTTTTCTTTGAACACCTGCACACTAGAAGCGGTCTCAGTGACTACTGGTGCATCTAGGAGATTTTTAAAATACGTGTTTGCCAGTAATCTCTTATTTGTGTATTTTTCATTAAGTAGATTCCAGGCTACACCGAAATTTGTTGAAGTTGATGGCAAATTTGCAATACAACTTGCTGCTGAACCTTTTAGTTTGGTTTTTAAGATACACATTTTATATGTATCAGAGACATTTTTTGCAACTACCAATTGTTCGAATAATTCTTTGAACGTTTGCCACTTAGCATAGTCGCCAGAAAAATCAGGTATGTTTATTTGTGGCAGAAGATATTGAGCACTCGAATTTTGGTTTCTATTTTTTCTTGCTAACTCTTGGAATCTGTTTTTTAGCTCGTAAAACTTAAGGGTCAGTTCGTTTTCTTCACACTGATCCAGAAGCTCTAACACAACATCTTTTGTTTTTTCTAGAGTTTTTTCAGCGCTTTCCAAAGAGATGGCGTTTAATCCGTAGTCCACAATTGTTTCTTCTAAATCAATAAGCGAAAATTTAAGTCTGCGAACTAAACCAGGCTTGCTCCCTTCTGCCTTAATACTGGTGGAGTTTTCTAACTTAGATATTAAGTTACTTACCCTGGTGTGCGCTGTTGTATACAGCGTACTTACTTTCCCAGCAACGTCGTTTTTAACGTAATCGCTAGTCTTCGATGCCTGGGCTTTCATTAGCTCTTGGTGGGAGCTGTTGAAAGTTTCCCATAATTCATCTAGACTGTCACGGAGCATTGAAATGTTTTCAATCCCATCATTCAATGTCACCGCCATGGCCTTGAAGTGATGGTTTTGAATGCTCTCTGCTAAAATTAATTGTTGCTCCATTTTGTTTTATATTATTTAAATTACTTTTTTGTTTTAAATAAAAGAAGGCACTCGCGATAAAATTTGTCACTTATTAAAATTTGTTACTTATTAATTTTTTATATCGCGTTTTTGCTCGCACTAGGGGTCACCAAAATGTTAAAGTTAATAACAACGTCGCCGGTTGATGGTACATATGAAACTCAACTCCAGTTTCCTGGAGTGCCTTTATTTATATCTTTTCTTAATCTAACATCACCTTACATCTAACTATTGTACGTAGTACGCATGTACATGTGTACATGTGTATACATACATATATCTTAATCCTAAGTAAACCCAACAACGTAGATGGCACATGTATGTGAAATCTGTCACTATGCGAAAATATGTTGTGGACTCAGGTGTGTCTTATCTAACTGATAACCATACTGAGTCCCATCATTATCGTCCTAGACGACCAACACAAAGGTGAGATAGCGGTCTCGCCTAATGTATATTAAGTAAATATGCATGGCGAGATCGTTATGTATGTACTAATTGTGTCCACATACATAAACACATACATGCGCGCATCCACATATGTTGGGATCCGTTCACAACTGTGAACAATATTTGTAAGTGAAATTTTTCTAGCATAATTTTAGGCGCCCGGGTCTTTAACTCAATGGGCCTCATGCATAAAAGTCAAGCAATTGCGCAGGTGATTAAAAAGTAGGCTTCTTTGTTTTTCTTATAAGAACACAAGAGTCTGAGAAAATGCTCGAATTTTAAGCAAAAAATGAGAATGATGAGGTTAAGAATGCCCACGTAGCCCATATATCGAAGCCTGATTGAAACCTGGGTACTTGCCACCTTTCCCGCAATATCCAACATAGCATTCCAAGCCTACTAAAGGATACTGCTGTACGTACATATGACTACAAGCCTTTTGACTGTGCTCGACTTGGTCAATGCATTGTACGACTCTTAGCGAGAGGCGACACCTCCTGATGATGGGTATCCTGTCAGTACAACGGAAGCCTTCCTAGCCCAATCTTTCTATCGAGCATTACTTACTGCAGTAGAGCATAGGCCTTCAACAATGGATCTAAACCTCACTCTATTTGGAGCTTCGCGTAGTTCACTCTCGACAGTTCTTCGCCACATTTGAGCAGGAGCACCGGGTCGGCGAGATCCCTGATGATTCCACGTAAGGTTTGCTTCGCAATGTAGGTTCATTGCTTTCGGAGCGGGGGCCGATCCAACGCCATTTGCGACGTTTTATTTCCGGTTTTGACATTGCTTCGCCATGGCTAGTCAGAAGATCCACTTATGACAAGTTGAGTGACGGACCAGACAGGGTTGTACTGATATTGACAGTTCTTTGCCGGATATGCATCCGTTACGTTCCGGGGATACCACCTTGTGGTACTAGCCCGACTGTCTAGGGAACGATTGCTTTGACCCCATACCCGGGATCGAAGGGGATTTTAGTCGCCTCTGACGACAGGCATACCTATCTAGGGCACATTCTAAACCCCTAACACCACAACTTAAATCGGAGCGTTGGGCGTTTTTTAATCACGTTGTCTCCTTCCAACATATAGTATTTTGTTAAGTTAGAAAGAGACAACACGATGAAAAAAACGCTCAACGCTCCAAATTAGGTATGGGTCTAACCCACAGGGTCAATGTTGCTAAAGCGATCTGGCGTATCGATCACAATTCTATAATACTAACCCTAACAGACAAGACCAGCCGTTGCCCTCCAGTCAAAGGCAGCCTGAAGACACGGATTCTTATATCTTCTTGTTGATAAACCGATTTCCAATTAGGTGGGCTGATAGCCAATCTACAAGACTCTACGTATCTAGTCAAAGTTTCTAAATGATCCCATCGAGCCATTTGTCCAAGAATTTATCCCCGACCAGGTTGGCAATGTCATCAACATCTCAGTGTCTGCGGAGCCACATACTGCAAGATTATTTACGACCACGACCCAGATCAACGTATTCTAGCAATGTCATCACGTCTCAATGTCCGCGGAGCCACAGACTCCAAGTTCACTTACACCACGGTTCAGATCAACGTATTCTGGGTGCACTTGGTTTGAAGCCAACTCGATGTCCAGGATGGCACCCAGAGCAAGTTCCTTGTGCTCTACGGAGCTCTATTTTTTCACTATCTAGTGAGTAGCGGGTTTAAGCCGACCTGCTCTTGCAATTGATGTGCCGTGATACAGGTAATAACCCCCAAGAAATAGTCTTCAAGGTTTTTTCAAGGCGGAACTCGAGATAGGGTGATCACCCACTCAGTCATCGAATTACTATCAATTTCGGCTGCAAATTTCATTTCTTTCATTTTAAGTATCTAGAACTCAGCACCTCAATTTTATATGTCTTGTCCATGCCTTTTGTAATTTCTATTTCTGATTTTTTTTTTTCAGATATACCAATGCGAAGAAAAAGACTTTCATCAACTGCACGAATTAATTATTAAGAAATCAACGGGCAAATTTTCGCAAATCACCTCAGGCAATCAAAATACGCAAGGCATAGTGGTATCGCTTAAACTGCTACATGGCGGTCTCGTTCAGGCACGTCAAGAGCAACCGCTACTCTTTCAAGGCACGACAATCACACGAAAGATGGGTTTCCCCGATGTCATCATGCCCGGCGATGTACGCAACGATTTATTTGTTACCTTGGAACGTGGTGAATTTGAACGTGGTGGTAAAAATACTGCCAAAAATATTCTAACAACTGTGGTTGTGCTCGATACGGCTGGTAACATTTTGACAGAATGTTTATGGGGTGCCTCCGGCATGGACTCACAAACCTATTACAAATCCATGATATTATATCATCAAAATTCACCTTGCTGGAACGAAATGATACGGTTGAGTGTGCCAATTGATAAATTTTCGACAGCGCATGTACGTTTCGAATTTCGTCACTGTTCGACACGTGAAAAATCGGAACCAAAACTTTTCGCTTTCAGTTTTGCGCGCCTAATGGATCCAAGTGGTGCTACGCTAACCGACGGTCAACACGAGTTGTACGTGTATAAGTGTGAAGATGCAGCGAAATTGCATACTGGTAATTATCTAAAGTTACCCAGTAAACCAAAAGATCCACACGCCAAAGTGGATTGTAGCTCAATATTTCATCGTAGCTCCAAAGAAGTTTTTGTCATCAAATCGCTGTTATGTTCCACAAAGCTGACGCAAAATGCTGATCTACTTTCATTACTACAATGGCGCACAAGTCCCGAAACTATACAAGATTCGCTTACAGGCGTGTTGCGTTTAAACGATGAAGAGCTTGTTAAGTTCCTGCAGGATGTATTGGATGCATTATTCGCCATGTTCTCGAATGAGGAGGGCAATAGCACAGAGCATTCGGGTTTGGTATTTCATGTGCTCGTGAGCATTTTTAGCGTTTTGCAAAGCAATAAATTTCAACATTTTCGTCCCGTTATGAATGCGTACATCGAAAATCATTTTGCTGCGGCGCTCGTCTATAAAGGATTGATTACATCGGTAGAGCATATGGCTGTATTTATGACCAAGGCGGAACATCCCGATCCATTTCAGAAATGTTTTAGTTCTTTGGAATATATTTTCAAGTTGCTGATACAATCGCGCAAGCTATTTGCACGCGCTACAGGTGGTCAATATGAGGATTCATTTCGCAGAGATTTGCATTCACTATTTACAGCGCTAAATGGTATGCTGGCAGTGCCATCCTATGATGTGATCATACCAACACAAGAGGCATTGCTGAACTCTACAGGTGTGGTGCTCGAACAATTGAAAGACACATTGCCGGCGCCGGAGTTGGGTATGTTGGCACGTAACATGCTCGATGCTATACCCAGAGATGCGCCTGTACGTCTGATACAAGCGAAATTGAATGCGGTGAAGGATCTGGTTTCGGGCGAACTATTTCACGAAGATGGTAAGTTGATATTGGTGAGATAATTTTAATTGTATTAAAATTACTGAATCAAAATCAGAAGTGGAATAATGTATGTATGCTGATCCCTATATAAAAATCAAAAGTGGAATAATATATACTTAGATGTAGACTCTGTGCTTGGACGGGCTTTTGTCTTTTGAGCTTTGGGTGATAGCCCATCCCTCGTGTTAGAGCTATATCCAATCTAGATGGGTACATTAGAGCGTATCACCAAAAAAAGTTGAAAATGTTCCCCCCCAGTTTGAACACTTACCGTATGAGGTTTTCAAAAAAAAATTTTTTAAATTTTTTGTCACCCTGTAAAAACAGCGAAATTTGTTTTTTTTCTATAACTTCTATATTTCTAGTTCGATTTTCAAAAGTGATACATTTTTAGAAAGGTATTCACCAAGGCAATATTTCATCAATAGAAACTTTTAGCCCTTTTTTTCTTAGTTTTCCGGAAAAAAAATTTAGTTTTTTTTTCAAATACAGGGTGTTGGTTTTAGTAAAAATAGAATAAAAACTGAACTTGGCATGAAGGGCTAAAAGTTTCTATGGATGAAATCTTGCCTTGGTGAATACCTTTCTAAAAATGTATCACTTTTGAAAATCGAACGAGAAATATAGAAGTTATAGAAAAAAACAACTTTCGCTGTTTTTACAGGGTGACAAAAAAATTAAACATTTTTTTTTTTGAAAACCTCATAAGGTAAGTGTTCAAACTGGGGGGGAACATTTTCAACTTTTTTTTCCTCCATACACCGTGATACGCTCTAGGGTACATGTTGCTGTTTGTCTCTACTTATCATATTAAGTGACCTGGTTGTCTTCTTTGAGTAACAACAAAACTGGTTCCGGGAGGTTTTCGAGTGTTTTTGAAAAGTCATTATTTTTCCAGATACCTTTCCAGTACGCTACTATCTTCTTTGGGTACAAGTCCAAACGATTTCATATGGCCACGTCGAACCTAAAGATAACCACAATTCCCTAATGCCTCAAGGGCTTTGGGTCTATTGTCCTTTACACCATTAATCTTACTACTAAAGCTGTGAAGAAAGTCATATACTTGCTCTAAGTTAAGTGAGGCCATCAATCAGAACAATCCAACGCCTGCACACATGTCTAACTGCGGCAAGGGAGATACTGCTCGATCGTATCCAAACTAACCCTACTGAACATCGCAAAAACGGGCAGCGATAGGGGTAAATACTTCTGTTGTTGTCGTTGTTGTTGTTGTAACCGTACTTCGACCTGGGTAGTCGGCAGATCCACATATAAAAAGTTACGTTGCGGACCAGACCGGGTTGCACGGATGTTGACAGTCCTTTGTCGGATATGTACTAGCCCGGTTTGTCTTGGGGACGATTTCGTTGACCCCGTAGTCAGGGTCGAAGTGGATTTTAGTAGCCTCTTACGACCGGCATACCTACCTCGAGCTCTAAAGCCCTAACCCGCTGGCTTCGGGTAAATACATCTCGTGTTCATTTGAGTAAAAACTGCCAACTTCCGGAGGATGGCGATCTTCACCTTTGAAACATACTCACGAGAGCCGGGTTTAAATAACGGAATGACTAACCAAGGGTTCTTAATTCATTCTACTACCACACGATCATATTTGAGAAGAGGTTCAAAGTAGAACTAGAGCCAAGGTCACCAAGGAATTAGAGCGAAAAGTTTTGGCCCCCGTTTAAGAGTTTAGTATCGCGTAACAGCGTTCGTCCGGAGTTACACGCCATAAGCTTGCTAGAGAAACGAAAGCCATTTCTGGTAATAGGTTCGCTCACAAAAGGAGAAGGTTTCAGGAAAGAAGAGAGTATACTAGGAGTTGTTACAGTTCACTGTAGACTCAGGGGCCATATGCACGAATTGGCTATTGAGTCAGCCAGCTCGTGTAGCTTCCGTGAGGTTCACACTGCGGAGAACATACTGTGCTTAGAATACAGAACATCTTTGGACTTAAAAGACTAGAGCGCAAGCCCAAAAATCTGGATTTCCTAAAGGTGGTCGGCTTGGATGCTGTGAGGATAGGAGGTCATCTCATTATGTATTACTAGAACTTAGAGAAGATACTTAGCTTAATCCTCCGTCTTGGTCATGAAAATTTCCACCCTTAGAAGGCTTTCAAAATTTTATTAAGGCTCTGCTAACAGGATTCTCTAACCATAGTCCAGTGAAACAGATTAAACGAAAATACCGCGGCCATTTTTGTTGTTGCAAAAATGCTCTTTTCCCCGACAAGGTGTTACTTTTGGCTCCGATCAGCTGAGTATAGCTTCCTGAGCTCTCAACTGTAACTAGAAAGACATCAGTTTTTTTTTCATCTGCCAAAGCTTTCACACAAATAATCCAATATTACTCTGACCTCACTTAATATTTCAGATTCACGTACAGTAGTGCTCTCCGTCGCCTGTAAACACCTGCGCATGCATTTGGGACGGCGCGATGAGTTGCGTCTTTGTGCTGAAATAATATCCGAAATTCTAAATCATCTATACGATTTACAAAGACAACAACGCGAAAAAGTAACAAACACCCTCCAGCACGATCTCGACTCGTTATGTAAAAATATACTCGGCATACTCATCAAAACGATTAGCATAATGATGGAAGGTGCACATGCTGTACTACCACAATTGGTCTCATGCCTACTTGGCCTACTACAGTTACTAGACGAAACGCATTACAAACACTACTGGGATGAATTGAGTCCAAATAAAGATCCACGCGATTTAAAAGAATTCCTTAGCAAATCGCTGCTCGTGTTCGAGGAACTACTATCACAAGATTGGCAAGTGTTTCCCATTGATTGGTTAGTTATGAAGTTGGCGTGCAATGATGTGTTGCGCAAAGCTTTGGAAGAGTTTGCAAAACCACTGGTTTATCGTTTTCTTGGACCACAATCATTTGATTCACCTCTCTGGTGGGCTTACTTTAGTTTGGCTGTTACATTTCTAACGCAACCATCACTACAGCTCGAAAAATATCGTGAACCTAAACGTAGAAAGATTTTAAATACGCATGGAGATATGCGTGTCCTAATGGGTTTTCAAATACTTAGCATGTGGTCGCAGTTGGGTGAACAGAAGTTGCATTTTATACCTTCAATGGTGGGACCATTCCTAGAAGTGACACTTGTACCAGAGCCGGCGTTGCGGAAGGCTACGTTAACCGTTTTCTACGATATGATGCAGTGTGAACAGGTAAGCGGAATTGAAACTAAATTTAAAAAGGTGTGATCCCTTAATATTTGTATCTACTAGTGTGCTCGTGGCTCATTCCGTTTGGTGGAGAGTGAACTTATCGATAAATTGGATTTGCTTATAAGCGAAAATAAGGGCGATGATGAGTATCGTGAACTCTTCAGCACAATGTAAGTTTTCTCATATTGAAAAAATCTTTACTTGCTGTAATTGATTAGGGAACTGTAACTGTATCATAGGTTGGACTAAGAATGGTGAGTTTCTGAAGCTCGCACAGGTCTTTCTCGATATGGTGGAAATTGATAAATATCAATATTGTTATCGATAAAACAAGTGTTCGGTGTTTGTGCCGATATCGATTTTTTTGGTATCGAGTTTTTTTCTCACCGCCCACAAAAGTTTAAATTATATTATTTTGCTGTTTCGTATGAAAAAAGTGAACGATATACATATCAATCGATGTAACTATAGAAAATAGCGATGCCGATTATTTAATTTAGTTATCGATCATTTTTACACTAATCGAAAACTATGAAAATTTGGGGACTTCTGTTTAAGGCTGTACCTGTCCCTGTCGTATAGATTTTTTAATTCTAAAAAATATCGATATCGATTATTAAATTTTGCTATCGATTATTTTTTTACTGCCTAAATAATCGAAAACTATGAAAGTTGGGAAATTTTGTTTAAGGCTGTATCTGTCGTATGGATTTTTTTATTCCAAAAATGGTGCATTTTTTGCATGTTTTCCAAATACCGATAGATTTGCTCGAATGCTGTTTGTTTTGATTACTGTCGCCTCTTTTGGACCAGAGGGTGTCTCGTCGGTAGCTAAAGCTTTTGGGTGTGCTGAACCCGAATCTGAAATCAGAATTTTCGGGCCACCCTAGGTTTTTCCCCCAGGGGGTAGTTTGTTCAGATTTCGGCAGTAGTAAAAAATTATTTTTTTTTTTTAATTTTTAAAAATTTTGTTTCTTAATAACTTACTGAACCCAAATTTTTTGCACTATGGATCATATGTAGGTATGCCGGTAGCTTAAAAAAAACGCGTATAGCCAGTACACGTGAAAGAAGTTAACTTCTTAAATTCAGAAATAACTAAATATGAATAAGGTGTATTCGAGAATGGTTTAGATTCACAATTTCTTACTTCCGGGAAGTGGACCAGGCAACCGATCAATTCGAAAATATCTTATACATCGTGCATTTTCCTTCAAATTCGGTGCGCGGGTAGAATTATGCCTAAATTAACAGGGGCCAATACAAATGGGATATAGAGGAAGAGGGGCGTGGTAGAAGGAAAGAGGGGAATGAAGAGACAAATGGAGGAAGATAGTGTGAAGAAAGACAGGGAGGAGAGTTGTAAAAGGGGTTGTGAATTGTGGTTAGGTGGCAACCCTGTGTGAAATTGTAATTTTTGGAATACGGCCGAAAATGATCTATATTAAAAAAAAATTGGGATATGTGGCAACCCTGCAAACCGCCCTAAGCGCCATGTATATAATCTTAGAATGAATCAAATTGACTATATGCCAAATTTTATCCAAATCGGTCGAGCATTTCCCGAGATATACGAAAAAATAAGTAAATTGCGGTTAGGTGGCAGCCCTAAGTGGCAACCCTGCTTGAAATTGTCATATTTGGAATACGGCCGAAATACCTTTCATTTGATACCCATATATATCTCTATATAAAAAAATGGGGATAGGTGGCAACACTGTAAACCGCCCTAAGTGGCAACACCCATCTATATAATCTTAGAATGAATCAAATTGTCTATATGCCAAATTTTATCCAAATCGGTCGAGTAGTTCCCGAGATATACGAAAAGATAAATAAATTGCGGTTAGGTGGCAACCCTGCTTGAAATATCCTTTTTGAAATACGGTCGAAAATACCTTTCATTTGATACCCATATCGGCAAATATAGCTCTATATTTAAAAAAAAATTGGGATAGGTGGCAACTCTGTAAACCGCCAAAAGTGGAAACACCCATGAATTCTGCTCGGCCTAACTATTACAATTTATGCAATGTTAGCTAGATCCTAGAAAATCACCTCCTATTTGATTTGCACGGCTAAACATCGTGGTGAAAATCGCCTACGCCTGAAAGTCTGAAACAACGCCTGAAAGTCGGCTACAATTTCTATTTCCGTTGCATAATTTCCGCTGCATTATCAGCCATTTTCTCAAATTTTACTCTCAATCAAAATTCATATCGCCGCCTAAGAAGTTAACTTCAAAAACCAAAATTATATTATGGTTCTTAGACCCAAGAAAAATTGTTAAGTTATTTATTAAAAAAAAAAATTGTTTACCACTACCGATCTCCTTACAAATCACCCTCTGGAGAGAAAACCTAGGGTGACCCGAAAAATCTGGCTTCAGGTTCGGATTCAGAACATCCAAAAGCTTCAGAAACCGTCGTTTTAAGGGAATATGAAAAAAACCGGTTTTGAAAAATATGATATTTAGAACGTTATTCCCGATGATGCTTCAATTGTGACCACAATTTCTACTCCAGCCTATGGTACACTGTTAAAATTGTATATCTAAATATTATAATATATTATAATAAAAATATGTATGTGAATGTGCTTATATTACCCTTTTTTCATGATCTTCATTTAGCTCATATTTATGTATGTATGTATTGATGTATTTGTAAAAATGTAAAAATATGCATATTTTGTACTAATCGTAATCATGTTAAATATCTACTCATCGCCTAATTTTTTTTTTAAATCATACATATTAAATGTGCATACAATTTATAAATACAAAATGCTATCAACTAAACGAAGGGAACATCTGAGCTTGGTGTAAGTGAAATATTTTTGAAACGCTATCACACATTTTTGTTGTTGTTGTATTTTATATACTTATTCTTTACTATAATTTCATTTAAAATTTTCATTACACATTAGCTTTTCAACAGTGTTTATATGTTGTATTAAAATTATTATTTTTCATTATTTATTACGACACCGCTGTTAGTGGAGTAAAACACGTTTTTTAATTCAAAAGACGTTACTTTTCACCTTGAAAATATTTGCTTTACAGTTAGTTTTTGCACAATTTAAAATATTAATTTTTAGTTACAATACCTAACCTAACTTTTTTATTATATTAATTTGTAAATATTTTTATTTTTTTTTCTCTTTTATCTAACGCACCCGCTTTAGCTTACTTGAAAAGGTGCAAACAGAGAATCCTAACTGGAAGGACGCTGGCACTGCTTTCATAGCATCTGTGACACGTTTGCTGGAACGTCTTTTAGACTATCGCAGCGTAATGCAGGGCGAGGAGAATCGTGATAAGCGAATGTCTTGTACAGTAAATTTGTTGAATTTCTATAAGAATGAAATAAATCGCAAAGAAATGTATTTGAGGTGAGTAATAGAAACCGATAAACAGATCAGTTTTTTAATACCTCGATATCCGCGCCACCTGGCGAGATAACTTTTTGTAACAGAGTCCTTCCATAACAAACATATGTATGTAAGTAGTAAAAAGTAACAGAAACGAACCATAAGTACAGATTTTCTGAATATCTCGACTCCAGCGCCACCTATCGGGTAAATTGTTTTTGCAACAGGGAAGTTATATATCAAACATACATATGTACCAAATTTGAATAAATCGGTTCATAAATACGGATTTTGTAAATATAGCGACTAAAGCGCCATCTTGCGATAAAAATATAGCCTATTTTGAGAGGATTTATTCAAAGAATAAGCTGTCCAAATTTGGCGAAAATCGGTTCAGTAATTTTTGAGGCAATTCGTTACATAAAAACCTCTACAATTATTTTATATATCGCTACCTCAGAATACGATTGTCGTATGTGAATTTTTGGCATTTCGGTATTATTGCATATTATAAGTAAGCTTTGTAATCTCTTCCGAATGGCGTATTCTGAGGTAGGGATATATAGATAAGGACCGTCTGACTAAAACCTGACTTGCTTAAATATGAAAAACTGAACTCTCTCCTTTTATATTTAAATTTCATTTACTCAGGCTCACCATCTCTTTATTTATATTCCCTTCTCGGCAATATCATTTTCCCTTAACTCCTTTTTGTTTCAATCGCTCTCTCCCTCGAGCTCTCTCTCGCTACCTCTATCTATCTCTCAATCCTGAAACTATAACTTTCACTTACTCTGACTCACCATCTTACTATTTTTATTTCCTTCTCGCCAATATCCTCTTCCCCTGAGTCCTTTTCCGTTTCCCTCCCTCTACTTCTCAATCCCCTCTCCATATCTCCTTTCATTATACCCAGCGTACTAGTACTAGTACAAGGCTATTATAATTTTGTCCACATAATGGTACGCGTAACGGCACAAAATAATCGAGATAGATATAGAGTTCCATATATGAAAGTTGTTAGGTTGAAAAAAAAGGTTCATGACCGTCCGTCTGTCAGTCTGTCCGTGTATACGATAACTTGAGTAAAAATTGAGACCGCGGATTTTAAAACCCATAATAACTAAGTTGGCGAACTTAAAGGCGAGTTTTGAGCAACTGTAAATCAAAAATGTGCTCGAAAAAAATGACCCTCCCCCTTCCCAAAATCCTGGATCCGCCACTGACTCTAGTTATCCCTTTCTACGGTCTATTGTTTCCTCGGGATATTTTAGGCTGGCATTTTAGTTTTTTGAATTAGATCGCGTTACCTTTCGTTACAATCTTTTATATTTGACCACCACGATCATTTAATTTCACCTCTCTTGTACAGATACATTTACAAATTGCACGACTTGCACTTGCAAGCTGAAAACTATACTGAGGCTGGTTACACGTTAAAACTCTATGCGGACATGTTAAATTGGGATCGTCAATCTCTCTGCTTCGCGCCAAATGAACATAATGGACAACCCGAATGGCAAAGGAAGGAGCGTCTCTATCATGAGGTAATAAAAAAAACACTGCATAATACCAACAAATAAAATATGTCTATCTATTATATTATAAATCTGCTTACAGATCCTAAAATATTTTGATAAAGGCAAATGTTGGGAGAAAGGTATACCACTCTGCAAAGAATTGGCTGTACTTTATGAAACACGTCGCTTTGACTACAACAAACTTAGCGAAATATTAATACTTGAAGCGAAATTTTTTCAAAATATTTTAACACAATTGCGTCCCGAACCTGAATATTTTCGCGTTGGTTTTTATGGTCTAGGGTTTCCACTTTTTGTGCGCGTAAGTTTAAGTTCTAATTCTATTTCATATAATACTAATATTATTTTACAGAATAAGCAATTTGTTTATCGCGGCTTGGAATATGAACGTATTGGTGCTTTTACTCAACGCCTACAAACCGAATTTCCAACAGCTCAGATTTTGGCCAATAATAGTCCACCAGACAATTCGATACTTACTGCTGCTGAACAATACATACAAATTAGTAATGTACGACCAGTTGGAGATGCGCAAGCTTTGAAGACAGCAATGGTGCCAGTTCCAGAGAAAATCGCTAGATTTTATGAGGTGAGTTGTTATCTTAAATAATCTCTAATTCAGAAGTGGAATAGTATACACCTTTTTATTATTAGATATACGTATACTTGTGTAAAATATCTTATTTTCCGTTAGTGGTTTAAGTATTGACCTGAACTCTCCCGACGTTTAATAATGCCAAAATGCATTCATTCCCCCCGCGGACGGGCCACATACCCGATTGACTTGGGTACACCTGTCAAGCTAGTACCAGAGCTTATGCAATACTCCCCTCAATCTTCGGGGAGTGTTAAATCATTACAAGCAACTCGACTAAAGCTATTAATTCAGTATACCCCTGTTTATTTTGCATCCATAGATTCAGGTGTCCAGTATGTGGTGCGAAGTACTTTAACAATAACCACCTGCAACTCCTGCGGTTAAGGGGTATAGAATATGCCCATAAGATGTGCAACTTGATGGTTGATCTGCGGATATGATGATGTCTCTCATTACCAACCTTCTTCTTGCTTACAGAAAGAGGGAGTGAGCTGGGTTGAAAGGTGTGTCTGGTCATAAGGCAGTCGTCAAAGTACCGCATGGTTCTAGCACCGGAGCGTAGACCCTGTATTTGCAAAGATTACCATTATCGACAACACTGCCCAAAACCTTCAGTGAGTGTTTTTGCCGCTATAAACATCAGATCATTGTTAAATTTCCTTCGATACTCGCAGTTGCCATCACGAGAAGGACCGCACGTCTTCCGGAGAACTTTTCTATTAAATACTCCAAGTGCTATATCATCTTCTCTTGGCACTGTCCATGATTCCGAGCCATACACCAGGACAGGTATCATGAGAGACTTATTATTGTTACTCTTTTCGTCGAGAGAAGACTTTACTTGTTGTTGTTGCTAAGACAAAAATATTCCCCGGAGGTTTTAGGGAGTGAGGTCGAAATTGACAGTCCTTGGCCGGATATGAACCCCGTACTCAATTGCGGTACTGACCGACTACCTTGGGAGTGATTTGGTATGACCATTGGAACCTTCTAGGTCATGCCATCCCTCCATCCTTGAGGAAGGAGAAGATGTGTATCCGTAGATCAACCATGGAGTTAGCACGACATTACCTATGTGCATGTTATTCGCCTCTTACGACCGGTATGCCTACCAACTTTACTTTACTTCACAGTTGCCTACTGAGTTCTAAAAAGCACTTGTTGCAAAAGTGATTCTCCTTTGGATTTCGCACTTTTAAAGTCCTTATCAGGTTGTCTACTATGGACTTTAGTCTTTGGCAGAGCCTTATATGAGATATTAAGGAGACTAAGTTGGTGCGGTAAGCGGTATCGCGTTTCTTGTGGATTAGGAAGAGCACACCTACTTCAGTTTTAATCTGAAGGCGTGCACTTGTTCGACCATATTCTACATAAGAGGAGATGCATGCTTTTTACCACCTGTTCGCCTTCGTCTTAGAAAACTTGTCGGAAAGTTCGTCTTTTCCAAGCGCCTTAATGTTTTTTAGCCGGAATATGGCTTCATCATAGTCGGGTATTGGGACTTTTGTTCCATCGTCAGGAATTGGGGTATCGGGTTCGTCGTCTCCCTCGCAATGAGGAGAAGTGGTCCCTCCCTAAAAACGTACGTTCTGTACGTCGGTTACCAAGTCGCCATTGTCGTTACATATACAGTTGACCGATATGAATAAAATATGCACCGATGGAAAGGAAATTGAAAAAACTGAGATATAGGCGGTATATTTTCAGGGGCGTCCCCGAAATTTAAGGATGGGGGTACGGGGCTAGCGACCCCACGACCCCCTAAAGATTTTATTGGTAGAATTTTCGATCACAAGCGATATAAGTTATACTAATTGCATACTCTTCTCTCTTCGAAAGGTCAATGACGTCACCCGCTTCATCTATGATCGACCCATTTATAAAGGTCCAATCGATAAAGACAACGAATTTAAATCCTTGTGGATTGAACGCACCAAACTCGAAATAGCTTGTCCACTACCTGGTATTTTACGTTGGTTTGAAGTGAAACAGAAATCGGTACATGAAATCACGCCAGTAGAATTCGCATGCGAAACAATGAATAATGTTGGTAAAGAGCTGTGGGATCTAATTGTACAATATCGCAGCGAACCAAAACGCAATATCAACCCATTCTCAATGCGATTACAAGGCATAATTGATGCCAATGTCATGGGTGGTATTAGTAAATATCAAGAGGCATTTTTCTCCGAGCAGTTCCTAAAATCACCACAAGGTCATGGACAACAAACAAATGTACAAAAATTAAAAGGTCTCATACTAGAACAAATTCAAGTGCTCGAGCAGGCTTTAGAGTTGCATGGAACCCTGGCGCCACCTGGCGTGCAACCCTTGCATAATCGTTTACTTGAACGCTTCTCACAATTGAAACAAAGTCTATCGGGCTTAGGGCGTTTGAAACGACAACATTCAGAAAGTATTGTAAATACGCCCTTACCACCACTACCCACAGAAAAACGCACAATGAGTCTAGGAAATCCCACGAATGCTGCGCCAGCAACAAATTATTATGGCGTTTATGATCATGATGATATTTATACACGACCCGGTGATACAGTGCGTCCAGTTGAAGGCGCAAATCTGACGCTTGTAAATAATTCATACCAAACGCTGAGTAATGAGACTATAAGGAATATACAAGAAATGGCGCATGATAAGGTGCCACCTGTACCAAATCGTCCGCGTTCACAGAATTTTATGAGCCCTGCTGATGGGCCAGAGGTGCCACCCAAACGCAATCCAAATCAGTTGAGTTCACCAAATGCGCCACCACTACCACCGCGTGGCATAACGCCCGACAAACGTGCTTCGAATCCGATTGCCATAAATGATTTTACGAATAGTCAATATCCCACAGCTGGATCCATGCCAAGGAGACCTTTGTCTGCACACCATTCACAACAGCAACAAGAGCAAAAATATTCTGTGGTGGATATAAGTTTCGATGATCCCGAAGCTGATCAGCCACCACACTCGCTGTCAAGTGTGGGCGGCGACACCGCACAACTGAATGTGGTGGGTTATGGCCCAAACGATTTTCGTGACTCGGGCATCTCAACAACAAGTTCACATGATTTTAATAATTTAAATAATTTAAGCGAAGAATCATCAACGAATTCATTGAGCACCGTACATCATCGCGATCACTGTCGTATGGCATCGAATGGCAGTCTAGAAAGTACCTACACCATAAACACCACTACACTCAATATAAGTCAACGTGAAAACTCGTCAAGCTCTTTCGATATGGAAGATCTACCAATGCCACCACCTCCACCACTACCACCAAAATCATTAAATATTATTGCAACATCAGATTCGTCTTCATACGAACAAGAACAAAATTCGCCCACACCCAATGCTAGTAAAAATCAAAATAATACGCACGCACACCATCATGCACCACCATCACATCAAATGCCATCATCAACACATTCGAATCACAATCATAACAACTACAATCAACAGAACGGCCTTAACGTTAGTGATATTTATTCGACATCCACGAAAAAGAGTGATGCTAGCGCTAATAAAACCAGCGCCAATGAAACGAATAATGATGGTGGCACTTTTTGAGTTGCAATATGTCGCTGCCATCAACCGTTATTACGTCCACTGGCACCACTACCGTTGCCCACGACTACAGAGACCGAAACTGAGACTTCATCAATAACAACACAAACACCATCACCAACACCACCACCACCCCCTCTACTGCGCACTCATGCACAGCAATTGACTTTCACAGGTGGTCTTGGCGGTGGTGGTGGTGGTGCTCTAACTATGCGCCGACCACAAAATGCAAACTCAATCATAACCTCATCATCGCTACCCTGCAGCACCACACAATTGTATGCATCAACACATGCTACACATCATCATCATCATTATGATCATTATCATAGCACTAATTATTGTCATGATTGTCTTTCCTCGCCATCGCCATCAACACCACCACCACCACAACCGTTTGTATCAACCATTACAGCACAAGCTTTGGTACACGCTTCATCATCGTTATCCTCATTGGCTACACCACCACCGCTGCCACCTTTGTTAACACGCTCGCTGCCACTAGCACAAACAGAAATGCCACCATCGGGGCCCATGCTAGAGCATTGTTCCTGCGGTTTGACATTCACTGTGCAACAACAACAACAACACGCTGAGACTGATACTGAGGCTGAAGTTGATGCGATTTACGAACCGCCACCGCTTTCAGTACGTTTTGAATCACCTTTACCATCGACACATTATGGCAGCCAAAGTGTATATAGTAGTACTAGTAGTAATGTGTATGAATATGAACAAACGACAACGAATGATTCTAGTGAAGATTATGTGAGTCGAAAGCAAACACCTCAAACCACATTTATACATGCGCGCTGTTGTCATCATTCACGTTCGAATGCGCATGCGCAAACGGAATTTTCATACGAGCAGCGATGATAACGTTTAATGGTGGTGGCGTGTGGTGGAAATAGTGGCAGCAGTGGGGTAATGTGTAAGACTAGGTGTCATTAGTTGTATAGCGGTAATAAGATTGTAACTCGGATATACTCGGATAAAAAACAAAAGTGTATCAAAAAGCATATAAGAATGGCATAAAATTTCGGGTGTCGCTAAATTATGAATCTAAGGAAAAATGCAATCCAAAGAAGTATGTACATTAGAGCGTATCACAAAAAAAAGTCGGCCGTACCTCCCCTCATATGAAGTGTTTTTGAAAAACATTAAAAAAAAATATTTTTTTTTCTGGAACCCTAGATGTCGCCCAATTGCTTTTTTCTTCAAATCTTCGGCATTTGTTGTCGGACTTTAAAGTGTAATACACCAATTTTTTTGTCTCAAGGAGTGGGGTTTTCCTAAAATAAAGTTCATTAATTTCAGGTGCTCCGTTGTGGTACCTACCCCCAATACCTCAGTTTCTACCACCCTAATGTAACGACCTAATGTCAGTTAATTGAAGGCCGTAAAAGATTTACGATTTTTACGGTCTTTAATTTGCGGTACCACAACGGAGCGCCTGAGGTCAATGAGGTTTTTTTAGGAAAAACCCACTCCCTGAGACAAAAAAATTGGTGTATCACACTTTAAAGTCCGACAACAAATGCCGAAGATATGAAGAAAATTGCAATTGGGCGTTGCACTTGGGGCGGTTTACAGGGTTGTCACCTATCTCAAATACCAACTAAAATATTTTGGAGTCATTTTGGGATCATGTATATTTGGATTATTTTAGGACTATTTTGGGATCATTTAGGGGTCTAATAATCTAATCTTGGCTTGCGTCATTTATTGACGCTTAACCGCCTAGGCGATTTTGGCCGTTTCGTATCAAAGCACGCCAGTCATTCCTTTTTAGCGATAACTGACGCCAATTGGAAACCCGAAGGGATTTCAAGTCATCCTCAACTTGATATTTCCATCTCAGTCGAGGCCTCCGCCTTCCTCTGCTGCCGAATTCGGGTGTCGATAGGAAGACTTTCTGTGTTGGAGCCTCCTTGTCCATTCGCATAACATGACCCAGCCAGCGAAGCCTTTGGGCTTTAATTCGCTGCACTATGGTCTGCGTAAAGCTCGTACAGCTCATAGTTAAATTTCCTTCGATACTCGCCGTTGGCATCACGGGAAGGACCATAAATCTTCCGGAGAACTTTTCTCTCAAATACTCCAAGAGCCATCTCATCTTCTCATTTAGGGGTCACTTTAGGATAATTTTGGGGCTATTTTGAGATCATTTTAGGACAATTTTGTGGTCTTTTTCGGATCATTTTAGCGTCATTTTGGGAACATTTAAGGGTCTTTTTGGGATTATTTTATATTATTTTGGGATTATTTTAGGGTCATTTTGGAGTCATTTAAGGGTCTTTTTGGGATAATTTTTGGATCGGTTTGGGTTCAATTTCAGATCTTTTTGGGAACATTTAAGGGCCTTTTTGGGGATTATTTTAAGGACATTTTGGGATCATTTTGGGTAAGTAAAGTTAGCGCTTAATGATAGCACCGAACAAGCTCGGTCACCCAGGTACTGATTCCTATGTAGAATTTTCTGCTGATATCCCAGCAAACAATCGGAGTCTTAGTTGAGTCATAAATGAGTCCTAAGTCGAAGCGTTTACTCTCTTTATGAGCACTTTTATGAGTCCGAAATGAGGGTATTTCCCTTCCTGCGATGGTCGTCCGATATGAGCCTAATTTCATATATCACCACTAATTGGACTCCAAAAAAAACTCCTATACGAAGATTTTCGAAGTAATTTATGTACTTTACAATTTTCTATTCAAAAACAAATGATATGAATATTTCAGCCCAAGTTGCTTTTTTAAATCAAAACTCTCGGCATACAGCTCATATTTTTCATCAAATCGGCGTCATAAAAGACTCACATTTCTGAGGCTCATATTTTGCAAATATTTTGGACTCATATCTGAATCCTAAATTATGAGTGTTTAGAAAATGTTTGATGGGTAAATATCGAAAACTGTTGTACTTTTAAGCCAAATGATTACATATTCGGAGTCAGCAAAAAATTAGGTACCGAATGTCAAGAATATGAAAATTTTGGGAAATTTGTTGGGTAAAAAAAGTATATTTTCAATTAAAGACTCTCAATATAGCGATACTTATAAAGTCAAGGGCACATCACAATGCTGTACTGGTGTGCTTAAAATTTTCGTAATTGAATCGCCTTCGTTATAGGAAAGCTAACTTTTTCGTCCCTGATTTTTTCTGATTTTATAGTGGTTGGTATGGTCCGATTTGCCGATCAATCAGCGGGAAGTGCTGTTAGGCGAAATCAATATGAAATACATAAAAAATGTAAATTTTGAAAAAAATCAATAAAATAACAAACAGCGTTAAAGGCAAAATCAAGCTGGAATCGTACAAATAATGAAGCATGTGTAAAAAGACAAAATCAAAATTGCACTAAATTACCAATATGAGCGTTAAAATCAATAAGAATGAAACTTGCTGGAAAACTCAAGTTAAATAAAAATTAAGAAAAGAAAAAAGTTTCAAACGTAATTTTAGTACGATGAGTAACATCGATAACTAAACTAAAGTTACAAGAGTGAACATATAACACTAACGAAAACAGCACTTCAATCGATTAAATATTAGCTTATGAAAAAGGCATTTACATAAATAAATATAAAAATAAATACATACATACAAATATACCTACTGGTAAATAGACGACAGAAGTACTACCTATTTAAAACTAAAACGATTTTTGTCGAAACCAAATAAAATTTCAACTGCCGTAGAATTGTGAAATTGCGAATTGAATTTTATAGTTACATATACTTACATACATACATACATATATTATAGATATGATAGCCACTATATGAATTAACAACTTCCGATTGATCTACCATATATACCATACATACAAACAGAAGTATCTAATATATATATACATATTTGAATTAGTGTTAGTCTATAAATGCGAATTGTGAATTTTTTAGTTATTAAACAATTTAATTATTATTAATAAAAAATATATATGTATTATTATGATTTAGAAACAAAGAAATTTAAAGTTGTGAAAATGCAAATATATATATGCAGTAACGAAATCAAAGTTCTTCTAACAAATACAAATATAACAAAATAAAAGTGAAAAGCATTAAGTTAAGCTAAAACGTAATCAAAACACCAATCAACAAGTTTTATAACAAAAAAAAAAAAAACTTCATAAACTAATAGATATACATTAATGTAAACTCATGTACAACGAGGGCTAAGTGGACGAACGTGCTAACTCAACTGCTGTTTCGAAGTTGCTTCATAGCAGACATTTTTTCAAAGTTTTTAAACAAATTTTGAAGAAAGTTCTTTATGATTTTTCTGAATGAAGCCCGTTTTGACACAGCAGTTGGGATGGAAGAATCTTCCAGCCAGTCTTCGAATTACTACATAGAATATGTAAAAATAGTATGTACTGTAGCACATATAAAGTGATTAAATGAAACTAAAGAGATCTTCGAAGCGTGCACATAAATATACTACAAATTTCAAAAGGCACAAATAAAACAACTTGCAAATGCCAAAATGTTATTTTGAAAGTCAACAACTTTAAATCGCAATATCTTTAAACAATAACACTGTGTGACGGATTATGACCCAGACCCATACAGTAAAACCTTATGTATTTTTGCCTGGATTTTTAATCAAATGGATTACAAATTTGAACAGTTTTCTCATGAAAGGAATTTTTAGAGGATGTTAGACGGTTAAAATTTAATTTGGTGGTCAAATGTTCGAGAAAATATTCTCTGGAATGTTTTATTCGGGGTGCTTCAGACAGTATTGTTGTATGGAAAAGATGAAAGACCACATAGAAAAACAGGTAACTTGGCGCCTTGAAGTATGCAAACATTTTTCTTTTAAAACGTAACATATCCCAAGTGGCAAAATTTCCCTTTCCTATTCTAAAATCTTTTTATATTCATGCATGAATGTCAAGCATTTGCTCAGGTGAATAAGACGTACATAGTTACTTTGTTGTATTACAAAAACAAAATACCTAGCTTTTACTCGAAAAATTGTGTCTGAGCAAATGCTCGCCTTTTATACATGATGCGCTTTGTCTCCAATATGATTTTTAAGGGCAGTTATCTCAAATAAACTTAAAATCTCTATCTGGCCTATAAACATATTTTTTCACACGATATTTTTGTTTATCGGGTCGATCAATTTTAAAGTTTATTTTAGAAAATGGCTCTAAAAATTGCAATTTTAAACTAACGAAGGTGAAAAATTTATAGGTCACACTAAATGTGTTTGGATTTTTTATTCATAACTGCAATTCTTTATTGTAACATTGTTTTTTTTCACCTTGGATTTTTTTTTTCTATTTATACATATATATATCTATAACTACCAGCTGACTAGTCAAGTTTATTAGGTTGATAGATAACTGGTCGTACTATATTTAAAGCGAAACTAAATAGTTAAAAAAATTATGTTTAGTAATGCATGTTACATAAAAATTATGAGCAACGATTTTGTATACCTACCTATATATTTTTTTTCCTATTGTAAGTGCAAAATTTTGTAATTATTTAAGATGTGCAAAATTAGGTTATTTAAACGTATCAATGTATATCCAAAAACTACTATATATAATATAAACAATAAAAATAATCAAACATTACAATTGCGAATATGTTTTTCTTAAACAAAAAATTGCTACTTTCCCGTAACCAACTTCCAGCAAGCTCAGAATGATACCTCTCTAACAGACATTGTGTTAATAGACACTGTAATACTATGTTAAGTCTCGCCTGGATAAGCGATGTATGTAGCTATGCAGATTTTTGTAGGTGATATTATGTTATAGAAAGAAAACTCTCCCACTCGGTAAGTATTTCCCGTATTTAGGACTTTTTAGTATCACCAGAACCTTCGTGTAGTATTTTGGCTACTCAAGCAAACTTCTAAAATCAAATAAACAAAAATTAACTAATTTTTCTTAAATTAAATATATATTCATAGCGAGTAGTATATAGGTATGTAGAATGTAAAATATGTATTAATTAATAAAATGAGCCGATAAACATAAACGCATATAAATCAATATAGCAATGATTGGAAATGCTTCTAATTTTTGTTAATGCCAGTCAACTCCTTCAGATTGTTTATCAAATATTTGTTGTACTCCTTGTAATCAATGGGTGATACTGACTGTACTGTCAATTTATTACGTTGCATATCCTAAAGTGTAAAAGAAGACACAAAATTATTATTGTAATTACACAAGGCAGAATAAAATATATTAAAAGACATTTTCTCATTGCATGGCTAACTGGCACCGCAACTTCATTTGAAAGAAATTGTGCAGTCAAGTAAGTTCCGATAAGGTGTTGAACCAAGCATTTTGAAAATTTTTTTTAATAACAAAGTAGTTTTACTCACACCAAACATTTCCATTTTGCTGCGCAGTTTAAATATATAAGAATTGAAATTGATGGAAGAGAGTACCTCTTCACCTTCAGTTGGATTATTTTCCAAAAGTTCACCAATTTCCTGAGCTGAACGTTTCATCATTTGCTCGGCCACTTCGCTGAAACAGGTGACCCAACGATTTGAGGTCCAATCACCAATGCTCATCTAATTAAAGAATCAGATGATAAGTGAGTTTATACAAAAAAAATACTTTCTGAATTAAAAAATAAAATACATCAAAAAATTTCAGCTTGACTTACATTAACTAAAAGCCTGTACTTGAAGTTGGGAAAAACAGAGTTACAACGCTCACAACGATAATGTCCATTGCTTTCATCGATGACTTTTTTGTTACACTCCGGCTGTGGGCAAGCTTTATAAAATGCATTTTGACTCTTAACAATATGCACGATAGCTTTGCATTGAAAATAGTCTGGCTTATCGCCGGCGCCTAAATTCCTATCACGTGCTTCAATGAATGTTAGCCACTCTGTGTTGAAACCGCCACCGGCACCACCAGTCCTACAATTTTTATATTACATTCATAAGGTGAAAAATGCTTCTTAAAAGAAGTACAAACCTAGTAGAAATCATATTCGAAATATGTTCACCACCACCATTATCGAACCAGCCGCGTAATTTATGACCTTCCGGAATGTCGGGATTTATTTTCATCACTGCGCCATTTCCCATACTAATGCTTTTGCCACCATTAAACTCAGAGACACGTGCACCTTTGACCAAAATTACAGGTTGTACGTAACCGTCGAAGTTGACAGCTTCATCTCCCCATAAAGTTAAATTTACCTAAAGGGTTACAAATTTAATTATGCTGATATGAGATTTATTTTTATACAGGCACTTACGGCAGAATTACTCGAATCAACAAGTGTTAACTCCCGCTTTTTGAATTCCTTATTAGTTGTACGTGAAGTGAATGTTTGCAATTCGCCAACTTCTTTGCAAATGCCGATGGTATCTGACGCGAAAAGATGTAAGACGTGTTTTAAAATAAAAAAATATATCTATACCTTCAATTTAATCTTTACTCACCCACACTTGTGCGTGGCTCAAGATTTGCAACCTGTGATATAGGTACTAACTCGTATTTGATTTCTGGTATATCAGAATCATCTTCTTCACAAGCCTGTATTACGGTTTCACCTGTCATTGTCATTTCGTAATCATTTTTCAAATTACTAAACTGTTTATTGGCTGGTTTAAGTTGGCATTTCGATATAAAGTACACACGATCTACTTCAATTAAATCATAGAATTTTTCAGCTTGCTCACGAAAAGCTGTTGCTCTTATCTCTCCTGATTCATCCATTAAATCCATACTAAAAAGTTTGCCTTCACCTTTTGCATTGCTCCAGGATCGCATAGGACCCTTGGATGTAACGCGTGCTTTGATTACCCATTTGTTTTGATATGGACTTAGCGCAGATATAGGATTAGTTAGACCGCTATTTATGGACTGATTCAATGTTGTATTATTGTTGTTGTATAAAGATGGTTTGACTTCATTTTTCGGAGCCTGTGCACTTGGCCTAGAAGCAGTACTGCCTCCAGTACCATTAGTTTTATTACTTTGTGCAGCAGCTTCTTCTGTATAAGAAACAGGCGTACCAATTTTTTTACCCACTTCTGTGCCTGGATTCAATACACTTAGCTCGAGAATGATTAGCACCCGTCTGAGAAGAAATTAATTAAAATATAAGTGACTCAAAAATAAACATTTGTGTGGGCTGTTAGGAAATGCAGTAACCGCAAGATTGCAAGGGAGAATTAATTTTTAGCACATCGAAACGCTAAAGTTATCCCCATCACAAAGCACCAATGATGTCGAGTTATCCTTCACCTATTTCTTCATCTCAGTTGACGCGGTATTTGTTTCCTTTAGGGGCCAACTGCTAATAAATCTGCTAAAACTAATCCTTGGACCAAACCCCGTCTTTTGAGCTATCTCCCATAATTTTAGCTAATTTATAAGCAGTTGACCCCTAAAGGAAACAAATACCGTCGACGCCTCCAGGTGAAATGGCCCTCAGCAGTACTGTATTTCCCATTAAGCCCTAAAAGGTGTATTGTACATACTTTCCAGCGTCCTTGCCATTTACTACAGATGTTATGTATTTATCCACTTGGACTATGGTGTACTCAGCTAATTTGCCTTCGGTATGCAAATGATTTAATTGTGTGGCCAACATGGAATAACTGTTAATAAATTTCCCGTCAGAAATTAGTAGACGTAGCCGATCAGTTTCACCACCAGTTATCTTCTTAGTACCCAGGATCTGTAGAACTGGCTTATTTACCTCCTCGCCGCGCATGATGCGCTATGTCAAAAGATTATAATACGTAGTAAGTTAAAAGCATTCCCATAAACTATTTCACAATATGGAAGACCCGATTTTCTTACCTCTATAACGCCGGTAGATAACGGTGTTATTGGTGCCATGTTTAGTTAAATTTATAGTTATAGATGTTTATTACACAATTATTGGGTTTGATATAAAACTTATTGCTTGTTTCTTTATTTATTATTGAGTGTTTTCTATGTTTCACAAACTTTACAAATTCGCATGCCCCTTTTTTTCATGCAAAATTTTCGCAGACGCTGTCAATCGATTTCAAAACAGGCGGGAAACAATTCACAATAGAGAAAACATATGGAAGCGCTGGTTGCCAAGTTTCATTGACCAGTCTTCGTAGAAAAGTCAAGGAATCGAGTCGCAAAACGGGAGGTGCAAGGCTTTCTTAAACTTTATTTAAGGAATGTTTCCTTGCACCTCCAACAATGTTTAACATATAATTTTTTAAACATAAAATACAAGAACAAACAAAAAAAAAATTTGGAAAAAAGAGAGATCCGAAAAACTTTAAACTGTTAAAGAACAGAAAATACCGTACAGAGCAAGATGCGGAAAAATAACGGAACATTAAATTCCGCGCTTGGCGATACCAAGCAGAAACGGAACAACAACAATAATAAAAAGAATATGAACATAATACAATCAGTAATGGCGTGTGCCAAATAAAAACTTTTGGAAAAAGAATAAGTTATGGCGTGGGCCAAAAAACTCTGAAATTTGTGAAAATATGACACAAAGCATAGTACAAATAGGAAGCAAAAACAGAACAGAAACGAAAATCGAAAATAAAAGAATAATTAAAGAAATTAGTGATTTATAAAGAAAAAGAACAACGGTACTAAGGTGCCGTACACCACGCCGTTATACGGCGTCACTGAATATAAGGATTTCAGGTTTTTCTCGCTATCTCTTTTACTCCTTCTTGTTCACCCGTATTTTGGTTCACAATTGCTTTCAAGAAAAATTGACAAGTGTAGAAACGAATTGAAAACTCAAAAGAGAACGCCAGCTGAGTTGAATTCAATAATTGCCTTGTGTAAAAGGACACCGCCGTGATGCCAACGGCGAGTATCGAAGGAAATTTAACGATGAGCTGTACGAGCTCTACGCAGATCTGACCATAGTCCAGCGAATTAAAGCCCAAAGACTCCGCTGGCTGGGCCATGTTATGCGAATGGACAAAGAAGCTCCAGCACAGAAGGTTTTCCTATCGTCGCCTGAATTCGGCAGCAGAGGAAGGGGGAGGCCTCGGGTTTCCAACTGGCGTCGGTTATCGCTAAAAAGGAATGACTGGCGTGCTTTGATACGAAACGGCCAAAATCGCGTAGGCGGTTAAGCGCCAATAAATGATGATGATGAAAAGGACACTAGGGCTACGCACACAAATACACATCCGCACACATGTGTTTTAAATGAGCTCCCCGATTTCATCCGATTTCACCCGAATATAAACAAACTTTGGCCGCCTGATTAAATAGAACGCGGTCTAATTTCTCTGAGGTTGTCGGATGAAAAAGTCGGTTGCAGTGTGAGCGTAGCCTAAGTTATTCCTTACGTTTAATATACCTTTTCCTGGCATTCTTTTGTGTAATATGTTGATATTACTCCGCTTTTCCAAAAAAAAATCATCCGTAAGTGGATAAACAACTAAAATATCTTTGATATTACTGCATTTAAACTTAAGTGAAAGTGAGGAAGCCACTTTCCGAATGATCGTATAAGTGTCAGTATGGACGTCACACTTATGGGGAACACTTTTCCCCGAACGAAGATGGGAAAGGTGAGAAAACGATAACTATGTAGGAAAGTATGCTGCGCAGAAATACAGTGGATGGCGTAGTCGGTGTACCACGCACCCGGACTAGGCCGTGGCGGTAGCTACAGTTATACCACACACCCAAACTTGGCATGGCGTAGCCCAATTACCGCAAAATAGCCATTCCTCAAGAAAAATGAAGCATTGGATCGTTTTTGGACGAAATTTGCCTTCTTGTTCATTTTTGGTACATAGTGTCCAAAGGGTTAATAAAGTTTACAGTAAATAAAAGTTATTTTCCTGGGTTGTTCTAGGATCAAACACTTTTAGAAATCCGATAACTAGTTTGGAAGATATTTTGAAATGAAACAATTGCACTTTAACCTTTGACCTTGAATATCTTTTTAACTCTTTCAATGCACCAAAAAATAAAAGTACCGTTATTTTCAGCGTAAAACCCTCTATAAAGCGTTCAACAGAATACAGTCAGTATGTTGAAAAAACTGACAGCAAAGTAGACTGCGGGTGTTTGTATGCGTAAAGCCCGATACAACGGATAACTCAAAATAGAATTTGCTCTAAAATTGAGGTACATCACGCAACTGACGTATTGGCGGACTGATTCTGTTTAAGCTACAAAGCCCAAATTTTTATAAAAAAGTTGCATAAATGTATGTATTCTGCAGGCGAATTCTAGAAATCTCCATCCATCTCCATCTCGTAAATGCTAAAATATGCTAAAATGCTTAAGCAAATGAACTCTCAGAATTTTAGGAGATGACGCTTATTTGCGATTCTGATCCACAAGCCGCCTAGCTATGATAATAGTGCGTTATCTGCACTATAGATGGCGCGCAGGCATCACTGCAAGATGTCAATTTAGTTGTGATCCTTTACAACTCAGAAAAAGCCAGAAGTAAACCGAAACGCCCGAAGTTGCTAGCTACTAATCCCTTACTTTTCAGCGTTACTCTACTTTTTTAATTACAAAATAAATTCCATTTTCGGTAAAAAGATTTGTGTTTGTTTATTAAAGTCGGTTAAGAACAGATTTTAAATTGTTATATACACCTTAATTTAATTATTTATTGAGTTTTTCTCTATAAAATTGTTATACGGAAACAAAAAATGTTTTTTAGTTATAACTTTTAAATGATAAATAACATTACTTTTGTGACTCCGGATTATGATTTCTGGGACTGAAACTCGACTTTTGATTCCTCTCCCGACTTTTTGCGACGTGGTTTTAGTAGGAAAGAAAAAAATACAATTTCCAAAATTATGGGCAAATACATAATTAAATATCAATTTTTCTTATAAATTACACATATTTATTGTTTTTGAGTAATTTTAGGGCCTAAAACAACATAGTTCTACCCTTTTTCCTATTTTTTTGCGTTTTAGCAACAACTTTTTTTCGTCGCCAAAATTTGCCACCTTTTGGAGAAAATTGGAGATTTTACGAGATGGCTAAAATTGCAGAATCGCAAATTTAGCTTAGTAGCTGTCAAAAACAGCTGAGCTACGTTATCTGATTCATTTTGCGTTCATCGCTTAAATATGCCAAAAAATGAAGCAAAGATGGAGATTTATAGAGATTTTCTTTCACTGGAATCGCAAAAGTCGCTAAAATTTAACAAAATGAATTTAGAGATTTTTGGAGATGGAAACTAAGCATTAACGAAAACTGGAATTCATGTACTGTACTTGTTCAATACCGTATCGTATTTCTAAAATCAACAGCACTGTTCTAGAGTGAATCTATTGTGAGTGGAACTTCTGTGAATATATTTACTATTGTGATGAAGAGGAAGCACCGTAATTTTTAATAACAAACGTCGGCAAACTACAAAAATGGTAATTATTAAAACAAATAATAATAAATAAATAAATTAGCTAATAACGTTTGTTTTTACAGGCACGTAATGCAGAGAAAGCAATGTAAGTGATTCACTATAAAAAAATTAGCTTTTGAAGCGGCATGCACATGTAAACAAAACTTTCATGCATTTTCAGGACGACATTGGCACGTTGGCGAGCGGCCAAGGAAGCGGAATCCGGTGAGAAAGATAGACGTCCTTATTTGGCATCAGAGTGTACAAGTTTACCAAAATGTGAGAAATATCGTCTAGAAATTATACGCGAAATCTCGAAAAAAGTGGCACAAATACAAAACGGTAAGTTGGCTAATACTACATTTCATAGATGGGCAGTTTCCACTACTCGCAAAGAAAAAATTGTTTCGGAGCCTACTACCCATGCGGCAGCAAATGATTTTGATAATGGAAACTGCTCATGCATTAGAGGATTCCTTTTTAATGCTTCCCCCTTTATCACCTCACAGCCGGTTTGGGAGAATTTCGAATACGAGATTTGAACGATGAAATAAATAAATTGTTGCGCGAAAAACGACATTGGGAAAATCAAATATCCGCTTTGGGTGGGCCACACTATCGTCGATATGGACCAAAGATGTTTGATGCAGAGGGACGTGAAGTACCAGGTAATCGTGGCTATAAATATTTTGGTGCTGCAAAGGATTTGCCTGGCGTGCGTGAATTATTTGAACAAGAACCACCAGCGCCGCAACGTCGAACTCGTGCTGAACTAATGAAAGATATTGATGCAGAATACTATGGTTATCGAGATGATGATGATGGGACTTTGATACCAATGGAAGAACGAATTGAACGTATAGCCATACAAAAAGCATTACAAGATTGGAAAGAGCAAATGGCACGTGACGGGCATGTTAATGAGGAAGAGGAAGAAGAGATTTATGGCTCGTTAAAGACAACAACTGAAGATGTTGAAGATAGCGCAACTGTTGAAAAATCAGCAGCCAATGCACCGGTTGTCAGCGATCCCTTAGAAATGTTAGCACCTCGTTTTACTGCTCATGTGCCTGTGCCAACACAAAAAGATATAGAGGAAGCGTTATTGAGAAAGCGGAAGCAAGAGTTGTTGGAAAAATATGTTGGCACTGATTAAAATTTGTAATTTTTGGGAAATAAGTTTGCAATGTAAAAGTAATTATAAGAACGTATTTTACATTTTTGTTAAACGTAAATTTAATTGAGTATGCTTTGTTGTTGTTGTTGTAGCGAGGTGTAGCCCCTGCCTAAATGTCCGCTTTTGGATTATTTATATCAAAGTCGAAACGCGAAATTTTTGGACATGTTCCGGCAGTTTTGTGGGATTATATTTACTCAAATCCCGTGTTTCCGAAAGTCCGGGATTTGAACAAATGTGATCCCGTACTTTCGGGACGAAAAAATTCGCATCAGGCCTGGGATTCGGTTTCGAGACTACTTGTTGTTGTTGTTGTAGCGAGGTGTAGCCCTGCCTAAATGTCAGACAGGGTCACCCCGAGTGTATTGCTCTTGGCCGGGTCGATATAAGAAAACGGCCCGGGTCCGTTTCGGCACGATGGGTACAGCACAAGTACTAGTACCGTTCTCGTAGAACCGCCAATCCAAGAAACTAGCCGTGTAGGCCATGTAGGTCATTTAGCGTTACCCAGGGTGCACCAACGGGGAGGCGACCTACTCTTACACCCCAAGTTTCGAGACTCCTGTTGTTGTTGTAGCGAGGTGTAATCCTGCCTAAATGTCAGACAGGGACAGGGTGAGTTCTCGTAGAACCGGCAATACAAGAAACTAGCCATGTAGGCCATGTAGACTCCTCGAGTTAGATGCCTTACGCTCTACATTATTGAACTTTTTTTTGACTTGAAATTGGATAAAGACAAGTACCATAATGCCTTCAAATAATGGGAAATTTGTAAGGATGACCATATAAAAATAATACCACCGTGAAAAGGTACATTTTTAAATAAAGAAAATCTTACCCCCGAATTCTGTAAGCTGTCTCTAGTCACTAATAGAGACAATAGTCACTAATAGAGACAATTCGTGTTCCAATTCCATGTTGTCCAATTACAAACCTCATATGACAGATCTCAATTTTTTGACTTGAGATGAGACAAAAGGTTTGGTTTTTGGGCTTAATTGTTGTAGTGTTGTCAGTGATTGAATAGTGACTAAAAACGACAGCACTTGCTACCAAAGAGTAAGCTGTCAAGCTGTTTTCCTTCATTCATGGCTGTCAAGCAAATGCTGCTTCTTCTTCTCTTCACTGTCATCAAGTTAACAGCGCAGTAGAAGAAAAATTGCCAATTCGCATCTGGTGCAAAGTGAAGAAAAAGGCTGTAAAAAAGCAATTAATAGCAAAAATTTATAAATAAAGTTTTAATAAAAACGCTACGAAAATGTTGGCATTAATAAACAGAATATTGGATTGGTTTAAGAGCATCTTTTGGAAAGAGGAAATGGAGCTAACATTGGTGGGGCTGCAATTTTCAGGCAAAACAACATTCGTGAATGTTATTGCAGTGAGTATTGTGTAGTTGAGCGTAAGCAGAGAAAAAATTTGCTACCACCCACAAACGTCCAACACGCATATGAAATGGACAATAAATAGCCCTTACAATAGTACAAGCGTAAGCGGTGCCTCACAAGACAGTCACTTTGACCAACGCCACCCAACCCCCACAACCAAGCAAGCATTATACAGTCATTGACTGCGCTGCTGCCATAGATCTGCGTCACTGCCCTCATATCTGTCATCGTTTCGTATACATAGTAGCTATCAAACTACAAACAGTCTGGCCATTGTTCTCTTGATTTGTTTATTAGCTTTTATTGTAATAATTCACACTAATCTTGAGTTCATTTCAGCATGACAATGTGCATACATATCTAATTTAATGTAATTGAAGATGTGCACGAGGTTTCTCTTTTTCAATAGAAATCAATAAATTTGTCATTTGATCGTTCGCTAACAAGCAACTCCTCCCAAGTTCCCCTCCTACGGTGTATAGTTGTTCTTTAAGCACTCTTCACTTACTTTCCAACCGGCGTTTTACTTTAGAAGTGTTGAACATCAGAACTCAACTTAATTTTTATTAGGTTCATATACCCACCGACTCCTCCCTCATAAAAAAAGTTGAGATCCACACTACTCTTAAGCTACAGAGCTATATTTTTACATGTATTTCCAAGCCACTTGATTTTATCAGTACGTAGTAATTAGAGCATCCCTACAAGACATTGCTGATGTAGGCATCATCGTCACTTCCCCTTCACTTAAACGTTGCTCCGCTAACTATATGAGTGATCGAAAATTGTCTATTATGTTTACGAACTCAGGCTCAAAACTTCGCAGGTTTAAACAAGGAGTGTTCTTCCTGCTTTTGTTAATTTTTTATATTCCGACACTTTCATCCCCACCAGAATGAGTTTACATCGTTTCTCACACTCACGTTTGCACGATTATGACAACTGTTCCTTTAGATGATGACCTCTAAAATAAACTGTTAATTTGTTTTATCCGTTTGGCACCTCACATTGTCACCAACTAAGTACTCGACTAAACTATTCACGACCTGGACAGCGCAAGTGAACGCAGACTTGGAAGTCTTTAACGATGGAACTTTGATCCCGACTGTCCCAAAATCTTAGGTGTAACCTTTGACACGGTGCACTCTCCCTTGCCCATTCAACCGCGAACAGTGCAAAGCAACAACAAAATCCTCAAGTCACTTGGGAAGTGCCAATTTTTGCCCGACATGCGGCTTTTCTCCTCACGACACTAACCACTTACTCAATTGCTCTACGGAGCATACTCTTCTAACACCAATCTCATTTTGGTCCAACCCTATTGAAACTGCTGTTGTTGTTGTTGTTTTAGCGAGGTGTAGCCCTGCCTAAATGTCAGACAGAGTCATCAAGAGTGTATAGCTCTTGGCCGGGTCGATATAAGAAAACGGCCCGGGTCGTTTCGGCACGATGGGTACAGCACAAGTACTGGTACCGTTCTCGTAGAACCGGCAATACAAGAAACTAGCCTTGTAGGCCATGTAGGTCATTTAGCGTTACCCAGGCTGCACCAACGGGGAGGCGGCCTACTCTTACACCCAAACTGCTCGTTTCCTTGGACTCTCCTTAGAAGAGCTTGATGTTAATTTAAGACAATACACGTTAGGTCTGGGCAGGGCTACGTTACGATACAACAACAACAAGCCGCCAGGAAGAGCAAACCCTCCAAATCCATAGGCCTCAGGGTATTGACATGAAAATGCTTAAGGTCTTTTTAATATATCGCTCACCACCCTGCATGTGGTAGGTATTCTCATGATACCATACATCTCATCTGCTGTTCAATTCTAACACAAGGGGTAAAAGTAGGTCGCCTCCCAGTTGGTGCACCCTGGGTAACGCTAAATGACCTACATAGCCTGCACGGCTAGTTTAGTTTCTTGTATTGCCGGATCTACGAGAACGGTACCAGTACTTGTGCTGTACCCATCGTGCCGAAACGACCCGGGCCGTTTTCTTATATCGACCCGGCCAAGAGCAATACACTCGAGGTGACCCTGTCTGACATTTAGGCAGGGCTACACCTCGTTACAACAACAACAACACAAATTTCGCTTTGGTCCAACCCCGTTTGAATTTGCCATTTTCTTTAGACATCTAATAGATGCCACTGATGACGATTTTTATATTGCTCGTGCCCATTTCACAGGGCGCAGCACTGTTAATAAAACCAACAACCTCAATTCCTATTAAAAACGTTTCTAATTTCAATTTTAATACATTTCATTTCAGTCTGGACAATTCGCTGAGGACATGATACCCACTGTAGGTTTCAATATGCGAAAAATCACTAAAGGCAATGTGACCATTAAAGTTTGGGATATTGGTGGACAACCGAGATTCAGATCAATGTGGGAACGATATTGTCGTGGTGTTAATGCTATAGTGTAAGTACTTTATTTCTAATAGTACGAAAAATTTCAAACAATTAAACTAAAAAAATTATACCTATTACAGATATATGGTTGATGCAGCTGATTTGGATAAAATGGAGGCATCCAGAAATGAATTGCATTCATTATTGGACAAACCACAATTGGCGGGCATACCTGTGCTTGTTTTAGGCAATAAACGTGATCTTCCTGGGGCACTAGATGAAACTGGCCTAATTGAACGAATGTAAGCTGAAAACACTTAGCAAATTTCGACGGTTGAGTTGAAGATCAGCCTGTTCAAAAACCTCATTCCTAGCTCTGATTTTTTTTAAACGCCCCATTTTAAAAGCTCCTTATTAAAACGAAAATTCAATACATTTTTAGCTGGAAAAAAAATTTATATTTTGGCGTTTTTGAAAAATATTTCGAAACAGGTTAATCTTCCACTCAGCCGTTGATCTGTTAAAGAGAAATAGCGAGAGGGTTTTAACACATTTTATTTTACAGGAATTTAGCAAGTATACAAGACAGAGAAATTTGTTGTTATAGTATTTCGTGTAAGGAAAAGGATAACATCGATATAACACTACAATGGTTGATCGCACATTCGAAAAGTCAAAGCCGTTAGGAAAATATATATTTATATGCCAATAGGTTACTAGTGCTGTAGAGTGCAAAAAATTTATGTGACGTGCGCATACAAACATATATAGATGTATAATTAAGACAATGAATGATGAAAATAAATATTAATAACAAAAAATTTTAAGTTAAAAAAAAAGTAACAACAGTTTGGTTAAAGTGTGTAACAACTACAAAAACAATTAAACAAAAAAATTAAATTACACAAAATATGTTAAATTATATACATAAATAAATAACATTCATGGCTACACTTTGTATGAATTAAATGAGATAAATATGTATGCAGGTGTGATAACGCATGATACACTAAGGGCCGCTTGCATAAAAGCTGATAAAGACTAAACGGTTGATTAACTTGACAGCTAACCATACAAATTACGTCAATTAACGCCGCTAAACGGGTTGGAAACTTTTATGAAAACGGCCCTAATAGTTAAAGTATTGTATTTGAATGAAAAACGTATTGAAAAAATAAACTAACTAAAAAACTAAAACTGGAATTAAATTTACATATAACTACATACATATTTAGTACATTTCCAATTGTGCATTTGTGATTAGAAACTAGTCCCTGAATTCGAAACTAAATCGACTAAAAAAAAATTGTGTTTTGTCAAAGTTGCTTTTTGCACGTTTAGCTCCATTTAGTAAAAAGTCCATTTAAGTCAAATAAATGATTGAAATTAGGAATGCAAGTAACTACTAAAATGATTTATACATCACTACCCCAAAAATTCTTTCATATTTTGTGTATATCAGGTATTAACAACTGTTGTCTCAATATGTTCTCTTTTTAATTTATGCTAAATAATTTTTAAACTTTTGTTACGATTGCGTGATCATAAATAATCGTAAATATATATATCTATAATTTTTTTTTTTTTTTAAATATTTGTCAAAATTATGCTAATATTTAGTTATTTGATTTGTATTATAAATAAACTTTTTTATATTAGAATTTGAAGGCTACAATTCACATTCTCACCAAGTATATATGCCAAAAACGTTTGTATGTTTTCTTAAGATATAAATGATTGCAAACTGGTACATCTAAATGCATCTGCTTGACCTAACTGAAGCAAAGTAGCCAACACTAAACTGTAAACGAAAGCTGACGATTTATGAAGTGCATTACTGAACGATTGATATCGAAATGTTAAACAAAACAAAAAAAGCACAAAAGATCAGAATTATTAAGCAAAATTTGTAGGTAAATAGATAACGTAAAAGTTAAATCTTAAACATGCCTTTTCATATAAATTATATAAATTAATTTGTGCTCTATAGAATTAAATTAGATGTGTTGCACATTAAGTCAGTTTTTATTTTATAATTTATTTTGGCTGCAAATGTTTCAGCTGCTTTTTCTTACACCTTTATGGTTGCAAGAACTAATCTGTAGGCATAATTTCATATACATACTGGGAAAGATATATTTTAATAAGTTTGAAAGGCTCATTAGAAATCATTGAATCTCTATCTTATCCCGATTACTTGTGTAGCACATCTATTGTTATCAATTCAATATTTTTCAGTTTCTTGAACCTTTTCAAAAACACACTCAATGATGTTTTTTCGTATAACGAATGAGTAAAGAGAAAAGTCACGTTAAAATGCATACCTAATAATAAAAATGATTATCTATAAAAGTAAAACGATTATATATGAACAATTCTAAGAAAAATAAACAACTATAAATAAATATCAATGCAAATTTTTTTCAGAAAATGAATATAGCTATTTGCAATTCATCAATAAACTGCTTTTTTGGAATAGATGAAACATTATGAAGAGTTGGGACCTAGAAGGTTTGTGTTCAAAACTCTAGACCTTTCCTGCAAACGAGTTATTATGTCTACTGTTGAGTGGAAGATCAACCCGTTTCAATATATTTTTCAAAAACGTCCTAAATCAGAATTTCTTTGAAGAGCGTTATTTTTCAGAATATTTTTCAATAACGCTTTTTTGCGAACTAAGTTCAAGGACTACTTTTCTCAGAATGAGTTTTAAACAGGCCCTATCTCAATGAAAATTCAATACATTTTTCGCTGAAATAAGGCGTTTTTTAATAAAATTTTGAAATAGGGCAGTTTTGAAACAAATTCTGAGATGAAGCATTTTGGAAACAAATCCTGAATCAGAACAAGAGAAAAACAATTTAAAAGAGGTGATTTTCCATTCGACAGCGATATCCACTCTATATTGTGTTAAGCATTAGTTGTTGTTGTTTATACAGTCAAATCGCTTAAAATTAGACATTTAAATGCATAGAAAAGCCTTTGTTTGACTGAATTTATTAGTTTCACACGTGACTGCCTCTGAGCAGTTATGCCAATGGAAAAGAAGGAAACGCGACTTAAAGACAGGTAGGCGCAATTTTTTTATTTTAATGACATTACAGACAAGCTCACAACAACATGTGGATATATTGAGCTCCTCTATTAAAGTAAGTATTTATTATATTTGACCAAACTCCAAAGTTAATAACAACCACCTTTTTAGCCAACATCATCCTCCACAGCAGTCGAATGTCAAATGACAGCCTCCGTAACAGTCCACTGTAAATAAGCAGCACTTACAACAGTCAAATGTAAATTAACATCAAAGAATGTAATAAATTTACATTCTTTGGTAACAGCCTCCGTAACAGTCCACTGTAAATAAGCAGCACTTACAACAGTCAAATGTAAATTAACATCATCTACAGCAGTCAGATGTAAAACAACTGCAGTTGCTGCAGTCAAGCTGTAAAACTAAAAAATGCAATGGCAAGGAATAAAAAAAACGATCGTGTAAATTTGATTTCAATGCCACCCGTGTGGCTAGCAAAATATTTAATAGCTGCAGCAATAAATTCACATAAACAGCATTATTTGACATAAGCTGAGATGCATAAGCACTTACAATTGAACCTTGAATATTAAGACTAACAGCTAATTAATAATTCAAATAGTATCCTCATGCGTGCCTGCTTCCAGGAAACTATGATTTGATTTTGGAATGCACTTGTTTGTATGCATAACTTCATTTCTATTGAAGTGAGCTCATAAATATTATTCTAATGTTAAAGTGTAAGGTACTTCCGTTTAGGATCCTTTTTTTAATGATTGCTCACAAAAAAAAAAAAAAGTTTTTCCCTCACCCAAAAGAAGCGCAAAGCGTGCCATTAAAATTAAGTAGCTGCTTTTTGATTGATGGTACTCAATATGCAAGAGAGCATAGATTCTCAGCGATATGTTCAATGGTGGTCGCATGTCTAATATGCATTTGTTTAAGAGATATTTGAAGGTAATAGTAAGTGATTCTTAGAAGAGGAATGCAGCAAAGGATTTATGAGCTCATTTCTTCGAGGCAGGTTAGCAAAGGTTTTGTGAAAAGTAGCAGCACCCTAACTTAAAATCTAAGACATGACAGACGGTTTCGTAGTTATCGACCAATATGTGGACCAGTGGCGACCAAAAATGAAGAAAGATGGGTAGAGGTTCATGATTGAAGGAAATACAGACAACAATTTATGGGGGAATCGTGACGCGTTAGGCAGGGTCACTTCGGGGTGTATTGCTCTTGGCCGGGTCGATGAAAAAAACAACCCGGGTCGTTTTAGTACGAAAGGCAATGTACATCTTCCTCGAGGGACAAGGGTCACTCTGGCTCAATTACGCTCTGGATATTGTAGCAGATTAAACTCCTACATATCCAAGCTGAACCCTGATGTACCGAATGTATGTCCGGCATGCGGCTCGTCTCCCCATAATACCAACCACCTATTCACTTTCTCTACGGAGCCCACTCTTCTAACACCCATCTCCCTTTGGTCCAACCCTATTGAAACTGCTAGTTTTCTTGGACAATTTAGGCTAAGAAAAAATCCGCGTTGGGCAGGACTACCCCTCGTTACAACAACAACAACAACAACAACAACAACAACAATTTATGTGTATATATAATAAAATTTAAAGATTTTTTTTATTGAAAAAGTATACATAAATGTGAAAAAGTTCATAAAAAATATGGTATATCTCAGACTTCTCTTTAAGTGCCAACAAAAAGGTAAGTATGTAGGTATGTAGTATTTTATAAATAATCAACTTAAATGGATGTATTTATGTGTATTACAATGTAAACAACTATGTATACATAATAACATATAGCTTACCATTTATGTAAGTAATATTAGCTAAATCTTATCAGCTAACTTATATGCTTCATTACCTTTTTGCTTTTTTAAAATTTGTTATTTTACGGCTCCAATACTAGGCTATCATCGTTGGATTGATTTAATTGATTTAAACGTGCATTTAAAGATCTTCCCGATAGTTTGGCTGATCTTAATTGCAAATTACCACTATTCTTAATACAGCTTAGTGGTGTGCGTTTTATATTATTAACACTTGAATCCTTAGATTTCAATTTGAATACCTTTCCACTATACGTATTTGGTAGTATATTTTCATTATTTTCACGCGGTGGTGATTTTTGTACATCTTTTGCTAAACGACGTGTTGTTAGTGGAATTTTTTCATTTTTACCTGCACGACGCATATGTTTATGAGTAATTTTGCGGAACAATTGACCCTGTCTATCATTTCTTTTCGATTCAGTGTTATGTTTTGATGGACTTCCATTTGTGCTACCTATTGAGCAAATGCTTATATCACTCATATTCATTGATAGTGTAGCTAAAATGCTTTCTAATAAAACACTTTCGTTGGTTTCATCATCGTCATCATTGAATATGATTGGTGTACGATCGACACCGATTGTTGGTGAGCGTGGATCAATTTCATCTTGCAAAATTGTTGGCGTATGTGAGGGTGACGATGAAATCGACAAGTTCTTTACTGCTTCAGTGTCGTTAATAGATAACTCTTCAATGCGATTGGTACTTGCATTGTGTGCCTCTTTGACTTGATCAACAAACCCCACTTTAGTTTCTGCAGTACCTTCTACCTCTTCGTTTTCGATAGGTAACTGCGCATCGTCTTGCACCTCTTGCTCAGCTGCTACAACGGCATGCGCTTGCGTTTCGGCAAATAAATCTGCAAACGTATCGTCCAAGTTCAATATTTTATCTTGAGAATCATCAAAATTAATCTGCGAACGATTGAAATGATAGCCGGGTGAACGTGGATCATTAAGATTATACGAAAAACCTTTGAAGAATTTTCTGCGCAGCTGACCAATTGCGCTTTCTGTGTGGCTCAGTTTGTTATGTTCTTCTACGGCAGCGCTTTGCAAATTTGTCGAGAAAATCTAAAAAAAATGAATACATTTAATAATCCTCTATTTATTTATTCATATTAATATCTACTTACACTAATAGGTGTGCGGCATATATTTGGTGAACGCGGATCTTGTACATCAATATTTTTACAACAAAAGTTTTCGGTATCCACCACAGCTGTGTCCGTCGTTGAGTTCATTGAAATTGTTGGTGTTGCTGGCAAATATGTACCTTCTATTTTAGTTTGTTTAGCACCCATGTTGTGCAATTGTTCGTTGTGTATTAATTAAACGAAAGAAGTTATTAGTTAATGATGTAGAACGATTTTAAATGAAAATCTAAGCGAAAATTCAATCTTTTTTCAAACTACAATGGCGGTTGTACCAAAGTGAAGTTGGTTGCTGATGCAAACAAACAGATGTGTCACAGCCTAGCTGCCAGCTCTATCATTTGTTATGGCAATACTGATGAAGGTTATTCACTAGCGCTGGAAAGATAATTACATTTTCCAAAACTAAATTCTGCATTAAAACTGGTGAATCCAGTGATCTTACTATATTTAAGTTTAATAAAATTAAGAAAATAAGTCGCGGAGTGCACATTAGGGCGTTTCACAAAAAGTCATCCCTTTGGAGCTACGCTCAACTGCTCTGTATACATAAATCCAAAAACACGATTTTAGAAACATGAGCAGGGTTGCCACTTAAAAAAAAATCCTATCAAAATCCACCTGAAATTCCAACGCATAATTCGATTACATGATTATTTTCGACGCGAATTAGCAACTGCAACATGGGTAGAAACGAACTTCGCTGAAAAAAATTGCCTTCTTTTTTTATCCTCTTTTTTAGTTAGCGCGACCAAGTAATTTCCCGAGATGTCATCCGCTGCTGGTTACGCCGTGTGCCAAACGGTTTAAGGCTGTGTGCCAAATGGTTTAAAAAAGCAAATTTTGACAGAGTGATGTCAAATTCTGACAGTTATCGTGGTGAATATGAACGTCAGAATTTGCCCTAGCCCTGGGGGCTAGTTCAAATTTTGACTATCAATAATGTGAGCACAGGGATGCATGTGCTGTTAACATTCATATTATTTCACATTAATTTATGTTCACATGCGTTATTTAACACTAAAATATAATATAATGCGAATAATACTCAATATAAATGCATGAAAAACACGTAAAATGAGAATTGATTCACAAAGCATCTGCTTTTGCACGTGCTTTTTCCATACGTCAAAATTTACTACTGTCATAATTTAACGTTTCGTTTGGCACAGCAAAATGGCAAATATTCGTTCACCATAGGAAATTTGTTCACCTCATTTTACTCTGACGAAAAATGTTTTCAATTAGCACACAGCCTTAAAAAGCAAATTTTGACAGAGCGATGGTAAATTCTGACAGTTATCATGGTGAATATGAACGTCAGAATTTGCCCTAGCCCTGGGGTGCATGGGGGCTAGGTCAAATTTTGACAATCAATAATGTGAACATTCGCACCATCCTACTAACAGGAAAAAATCTAGCAGTTTTGGTAGGAAAAGCGCACTTATCACATCCCCCTGAACATGAGCCGTAAACTCAGTGGAGATTACTTAGCCAGCCCAAATTTTAAATCCTATACTTTTTTAGCGCACATAGTTTGAGGTCGTTTGTAGGTGTTTGCTAGTCGATTAATAGCATTCGATTGTTAAAGTAAAGGAAAATCGGCAATAAGTAGGGTACAAACATAGCGTTTCACAAAGAGAAATATTGCATCCTCTCGGAACCATGCTCAGAAACTTTGCGAAGATCTTAAAACAGGGTTTTAAAAATATGAACCTTAAAGTCAGAGGTGGTTTACTTGCCAACAAAAATATCAAATCCTCAAATTTTTTAATGTAGATCGTTTGCAAGTCGTTTGTAGGCGTTTGCTACTCGATTTATTTCGTTTGATAGTTAATATGTATGCCGCCATGTCTGAATTTGACTTCCCTGCAAAGCTTATACGGCTTTGCCAAATGACGTTGAGCAATACTAACAGCTCCGTCAGAGTCGGGAAGGACCTCTCTGAGCCATTTGAAACCAAACGAGGCTTCAGACAGGGCGACTCCCTTTCGTGCGATTTCTTCAACCTGATGCTGGAGAAGATAATTCGAGCAGCAGAGCTAAACCGCAATGGTACAATCTTTTACAAGAGCGTGCAATTGTTGGCGTATGCCGATGATATTGATATCATTGGCCTTAACAACCGCGCCGTAAGCGCTGCCTTCTCTGGACTGGATAAAGAAGCGAAAAAAGTGGGTCTTGCGGTCAACGAGGACAAGACGAAGTATTTGCTGTCATCAAAGAAAGAATCGGCGCACCTGCGCCTTGGCAGCCACGTCACTGTTGATAGTTACAAATTTGAAACTGTGAGGGACTTCGTCTATTTGGGAACCAGCATTAACACCGAAAATAATATCAGTCTAGAAATCCAACGGAGAATCACTCTTGCGAACAAGTGCTACTTTGGACTGAGTAGGCAATTGAGAAGTAAAGTCCTCTCTCGAAGAACAAAGATCGCGCTCTATAAGTCTCTCATCATACCTGTCCTGATGTATGGCTCAGATTCATGGACAATGTCAAGAGAAGATGAGATGGCCCTTGGAGTATTTGAGAGAAAAGTTCTCCGGAAGATTTATGGTCCTTCCCGTGATGCCGACGGCGAGTATCGAAGGAGATTTAACGATGAGCTGTACGAGCTTTACGCAGATCTGACCATAGTCCAGCGAATTAAAGCCCAAAGGCTCCGCTGGCTGGGTCACGTCATGCGAATGGACAAAGAAGCTCCAGCCCAGAAGGTTTTCCAATCGTCACCCGAATTCGGCAGCAGAGGAAGGGGGAGGCCTCGACTGAGATGGAAACAACAGGTGGAGGATGACTTGAACTCCCTTGGGGTTTCCAATTGGCGTCAGTTATCGCTAAAAAGGAATGACTGGCGTGCTTTGATAGGCGACGGCCAAAATCGCTTAGGCGGTTAAGCGCCAATAAATGATGATGATGAGTTAATATATAGATATATATATATTATTTTATAGCGCACCTGATTTTTGAAGTAAAGTAGGCGAGCCTTTTTTTCTTCATAGAATGTGAAAATAAATATAAACTAAATTATCTCATTCGACAGATATTTCATCGACTTTATCGAAATCCTCTAACAAGTTTCGATAAATTCAATGAAATATCTTTCGACTCTGCCGAATTATTCCCGACGGGAAGCTTGGTCGGAACATCTGATAAGGCTGATTTACATGGGTCGATTTTCTGGTCGATTTTTGTCATTCCACGGTGTAAATAGCTATTCGATGGATCGAAATCCTGTATTTGATGGTTGAAGGCACAAATAAAGGTCGTCGATCGATGGAATTGCTATACACACGACGGAAAGGCAAAAATCGACCAGCAAATCGATTAGGAAATCGACCAGTGTAAATCAAGCTATAGAACGCAATAACTTTTCACTGAAACAAAAATTTCAATTTCTGCTTTCGGATTATTGAAATCAAAGTCAAATAGACATTTTTTGCAGTGTTTCGGCAGTTTCAGGATTTCGGAAGAGGCCCGTGATTCGGGACTCCCCGGGCTTGATGCCTTATTGTAAGTAGCATATTTGTCATTGCCTGAGTAACATAACAAAAAAAACTCAGACAAGTTCAATCCCATGATGGTGAACCAGACAGTATCCCAAAATGTGTTTTTTTTTATATTCTGAAATATAATGGTGTCTGCGACCAATTCCGTTGGAATCAGAATTCGGTAAATACGTCAGAACAGCTCTTATCCCATAGATTCCATTGTCTACGGAATTCCGAAAATTTTCGTGATTTTTTTTTCGAGTTTGCAGTTCCGACGGAATTTCTGATAAAAATTGATTGATATTCAACTTGAGTTTCAAACAAAGCCGCGACCGTTAGTGGAACAGTTGTCCGAAATATGAGAACCAAATTCACACAGATTGTTAGCCTCTCAAACAAAGAAATTGTTGCTTCACTTGCGAGAGCGCTATGATCGCGCTGACCAATCGTTGGTTATGCTCAGTCGCTCACTTGCAAGCAACGGCTCAACAAGCGATGAAGCAAAAACAGATAACATAATTTCATTGGTGCGATGCCGCTCTTTAACTAATACACCACAGTTTCATTTCTGCTGAACCCTGTTTTAAACGCAGTTAGGGATAGAGATGGTAAAGATGGGGGAAGCGTGTAAGGTATACCCTGCCAGCCAGCGCTAGCCATGGTGAAAACGAAATCACAAATTAGTGCAATATCAAAAATCACTGTGGGTAAAAGTAGGCATCTAAATACCAACGTATAATTCGATAGTTCCATAATTTCCCTCTAATTAGCTTCAACATGGATAGGTAAGGAACCCTGCTAAACAAAATTCCAGTTTTTTATCCTCTTTTTTGGGAAGCGTGTTCCAGTAATTTCCCAAGAAATTATCCGACGATGGTTAGCAGGGTAGTTGGAGGTGGAGATGGAGATATTATTTCAGACAGGTTTAACCTGGTGTTGAAAGCGTGGCAGTGGGAGGGGAAGGACGGTTAGAGGATGATATGGAAAAGAAAATAGAGGAAGAAAGTAACGTAAGAGAGAGAGAGAGAGGGTGAGAGAGATAGGACGGTTCACGGATGACAGGGAAAAGAAAGTAGATAAGGAAATGTAATAAGAGAGAGAGTGAGTTAGAGGGTGAGAGAGAAAGAGAGGGAGAGGAAGGCGTAGTGAAAGAGAGAGAGGGAGATAGAATGAGACAGAAAGGGAGATTGAGTGATAGAGAGAGAGGGAGATGGAGTAAGAAAGAGAGCATGACTGTGAGTGAGAGAAAGTAGGAGAGAGAGAGTGATACGGAGGGGTAGAAAGGGACTTTAACTGATGTTGGACTAGTCTTAAAGACTTTACAGATGATATTATTGACTTTTCAGCGAAATATAATAAATCCATCTCATAACTTCGCGTTATAAAATATTCTGTTTGAAAACATCGAACTCTTTTTTGCGAAAAGGAAAATCTCACCTAAAAGAGGAACATACAGCGTACTAGTACTAGTACAAGGGTATTATAATTTTGTCCACATAACGGTAAAACGTAACGGCACAAAATAACCGAGATAGATACAGAGTTCCATATATGAAAGTTCTTAGGTTGAAAAGAGAATTTATTTAAGGCATCTCCGTCCGTCTGTCCGTCCGTCCGTCTATCCGTCTGTCCGTGCACACGAAAAAATTTAGATACTTGTTTGAAATTTTGCATACAGGTTACTTTGTGACCAAGGTAGGTTGCTATCGAAAATGGGCGAAATCGGATGATAACCACGCCCTCTTTTTCGATATCGAAAATTTCGAAAATCACATAAATTGACATAGCTCGGTAACGGAAATGGCTAAAATGATATTATTTTATAGGTGAGCCCCCTTGGTCATTCTATTATGATTTTTTGATAAATTTTTTGATTACGGTAGCACGATGAATTTTGGTACAAGGTATACTAGCATTATAGGGAGTATACCTGATGAAATTAGACGAAATCGCTTCCCGACCACGCCCACTTTCGAAATGGAAAATTTCGAAAACCATACGAAAACTATCGCGTGGGTATTACATGTTCGGTTTACCCGAAGCTAGAGTTCCTTACTTGTTTGTTTATGCAAATTGACATTAGCGCGATAGAAATCTTGGAGTGTGACTACAATTGTTCCAGCATTTTTTATTAATAAGTCACGCTACTATTACAAGCCAAAGTCATAAAAGCGTCAAGCAAATAAAAGACTTGTTTATAACTATAAAGAAAAAAAAAAACAAGTAACAGCTCAACTACAACTTGCAAAAAAATTAAGTAATACAAAAATTTAAAAAAAAAAAACAAAAACTTATTAAAGCGCATTTAGTAAAGCCGACAGTCACGTAAATTTTCTTACACTGCTCTTCATTCCAGCATTTTATCAAAAAAAAAAAAAAAAAAAAAAAATAGCAGCACACGGCTGAACATATTAAAATATTGTTGCCAAAAGTTAAAAGAACAAGGCACTAAATACTGGTAATGATATGTACAAATTGTGTGTACTCTATCTGCGCATGCGCAAACTTTTTTTATGTGACTCATGTTGACAACTTTTATAAGTAATCTTGGTATCATAAAGAATTCAAAATAAAAATGTTTACAGCACATGTAGGTACATATACCTGTGCGGCGGTGACATGCAAAGGGTGCTGGGTCAAACGCTTAGTAAATATGGCCACGCGTCTGCGCATGCGTAACGTATAATGTTGCGCCTTCCGCCGAATTTCGGCATTTTCTTTGACGGTGACAAAAAAAAAAAAAAATTAGCAGCGAAAATGCATTTGCAAAATGGTATTTATTTGCATTTCGCATGCATTCAACGTAGTTTGAGTTTGGCTCATTGTCGGGCGTCTTAGAAGACATCAAAGCAGCGGTAGCGCCAACCCTTGGAAGCAAGCCAAATTTCTTGCTAACTTATACAATTAATATGCTTCTTAAATAATAAAAAAATCCCATACAACAAACTCTCTTCCTAGCTTTTTAAAAGCGAGTCAGCTGTTTTGGTTTGTACACAGAGAAAAACGAGCCGTTTATATCAACCAAAATATGGGTTGATTCTACCAAAATCACGCTCAATTCTTATTCATTATTCAATGCTGTTGATTTAAATGCTTTGAAACTGTTAACCTTTACTTGACTGTAGTTTTAACAGAAAATTTTTATTATTTTAACATCAAAAGGAGTCAAATTAAAAAAAAAATGAAAAAAAAAAAAAAATTTTTCACCGTTCTTTTATTGACTTCACCAAGAACAGAACTCAGGTGTCTTGCACGATCAACCCAGGTGTCTAGCACGATGCCATCGTATACTTAAGCATGCCAGCGTCTAATTACAGCTCTAAACGACACCACACTTTCTCAAGTTGCTTTGTTGCCTTCACCGAGAATCGAGGTGTCCACCATGATGTCATCGTATACTTATGCTTATCGCAGTCTATTTACAGTTTTGTTCAATGACAGCAATGACAATATGTTCGCTGTTGAATTAACTGCAATAGTTTGTAGTTTCAATACAAAATTTTGTTTGATCAACAAAAACTGTGTCAATTCTACTAAATTGAATTTTATGATGCAATAAATTTAAAATTACAGCTGTTGAAATAACTAGAAGAAATTGTTGTTTCAACACAAAATTTAGTTGGATCAACAAAAATTCTGTCAGTTTTACCAAATTTTGTTAATTTAAAATTTTAAAATTTACAGTTTTATGGCTATTCAACCAACAATTGAACGCAGTTACTTCAACAAAACATTCTGTTGACATTACCAAAATTTAATCAATTTGCCTGTGCCATTTTTGCTGTGTATGTGCTTTTTTTTTTTGGTTGTTAATGTGCTTTTTTGTACTAGCCACATTATCACATATTCAATTATTTTTTTTTCATTTTTGCAAAAAACAAACCGAGTTCATGTCCAGGTAGTATGTTTCACCAAAATTTGCATACAATTTTTTTTTTGGCTATCACCGACATTGCGTTTGGTAATGATTTTATTTTTCTTTCTTTTATTTAGCTTAGCGCTCCGGACGCTTCATGTGCATAAATTATGGCTAGCAAATAGTTTGTTTCGGTCAAAAGGCATTGTCTTTAGTTGAGTTTTTTGTATCATTGATTTTAACACCGATTGCTTTTATATGCTCGCAGTTAATTAGCTACTATCATGTTCATGCGTAGACATAAACATGACTATAAACGTATTTTGTTTTGTTTTTTTAATCAGTTTTTTCCTAAATTATAAGCACCTTAAACAACAAATACCATTTAGCTCAACTATGGCTGAAATATTGTAGAGGGATCAAAAGACTTAGGAAACGAACTCGAACGATTTTAAGTATGAAGTGTGACTATGGTAAAATAATGTGGCTTCGTTTTATACATAACATTATGGGTTTTAAGATAAGATATAAATATTACCGAGAGGATAAGAAACCTAATAATTTTTGTACGTTTTTTGCCTGTGGAGACAAATCAGTTTTGGCGATGTACAATTTATTTAGTGAGAATTTTTCTTCGAAGACGAAGACAGAAAATCGTTGCCTAATTAACCATAACATTTCATTTACTATTCCTGAAAGGCCATTAACACAAATTTGTGAAAATTGCGCAACATTCGTCTGGAAGGTGGTAAATATGAGTATTTTCGAGTTGGTAAGTTTTCTTTCGTTTATTTTATTTGCTTATAATACGCAATAAGCTTACGATATATTCTGAAGATATAGTTTTTTTGCAATCTCAAATCGGTTTTTATACAACAAAATAATACAACAAAATAAGGTGGCTTGACTAAGTCAATGCCTCAGAGCTACCGTGCTCTCCCCCATCTTATCTTCACTACATACATATAATAAAATTGTAACAGGTCGATGTCTGTACATGGCAGATATCAACAAAACATTTATTGGGGGAAGCATTATTAAGCGAGTAGAATCCAAATCATCCATTTAAAAAATTTTTGTGTGTCTGTCTGTCTGTCTGTCCGTATGTTTGTGGCCGCATCACTCTGAAAGTAATGAATGGAATTGAATGAGAATTTTTTCGTTAGATTGCTCGACGCTCAACTTAAAATTTAAGATATTACTTTTTTCGATATCTCAACCGGTTTTGGAGTTATCGCACAATATGTGAACCATGTCTGTCTGTATGTTTGTGGTCGTAACACTCTAAAAGTACTGAAAGGAATTTAATCGTTGGATTGCTAGACGCTCAAATTCAAGATTAAGATATTATTTTTTTCGATATCTCAACTGGTTTTGGGGTTATCGCCCAATATGTGGATCAGGGGTGACCAAAAATGTCTTAGTACAATATGGGTGTCAAACAAAAGGTGTCAATGAGTGCTATAATATGCGATGTAATTCATTGAAATATCTGAAATGGTTTGGGAGATATCTTGAAATTTCGATAGCTCGACCGGTCTCGGAGGTATCGACAAATATTTCCACAAAATTGTGTTAGTACATTATGGTACCATTAAAAGCTGAACTCCAGTCTTTTTGTTGGATTTTATTCTTTGCTAACCCAGCTGCAAAAAAATAACAGAAATTATACGCATACGAAGTCGCGGGCACCAGCTAGTATATACATATATATGTATATGTATACTTTTAGAGAGTTTTTGTGTGACGGATTTTCGTCAAATTTTGGCGGTTTATTTTTTTATAATTCTTCCCGCTAGATGACACCAGGGTCGCAATAATTGCAAAATCAATGCTGACAGTAATTTCCTAATTTGCTTGATCACGTCGAAAATTCGGCCATCTAACCTTGAATAACTGTTCTTTAAAGAATAAGTATGTTAATATAATCATGAGATGGTCAATAATATTGCCCTGTTTCATTTTCATAGCTATCTCAAAGGAAAGAGTGTTAATTTTTCAAAATATTACAATGGAATTTCGTGGATGTTATATAAAATTCCTAAAATGTAGCATAAGTATGTATGTATGTATATACATTAGACTGGGTCGGCCCCCATACAAAAAAAAAGAGTTGGCAAAGTCCGCCCCTAAATCTTTATGTTGAGCGGGATTCGGGGTAATTTTTTTTGATCTCTACAAAAACTGCCCAAATGGTTTCTAATTTCTAACTTTGTTATTTCACATACGATTTTTAAAAGCGAAATGTAAAAATGTTTGTCTTGAGAAGTTTTACATTTCCTTCTTATGTCCTTTTGATCTCTGAGGTCGTTTCTACATCCTTCCTTTCACAATCCTGGTTGGCTCATTACATATGTACATATGTATATATGTATGTTGATTCAGTTTTACCTTTGCATAAATAATTGTATCCTGAAAACAAAAACAAAAAAAAAAAACAAATATATTGATGTTCCCTTTATCGCTTTGCTTCTGTTCGTTTGCTACTGCAGTTAACAACATGCTGAACAACACAATAAGTACAAAAACAACAACAACAACCTACATACATACATACATATGTTCATGACAAGAAATACCTGCAACAGCAACAACAACAACAACAACATAAATACATAATAAAACATGCAATGCAAACAAACGAAAAGCACCTTGTTAACTAATTAAAATCAAAATATATGCAAATCAAAATAAAATAAAAAGCGAATTGAAAACTGCCAACAACCAATGCATACATACATACATACATATGTACATCTCGTAAGTATTTGAGCTCTACGAATTTAGATCAGTAAACGTTACTTAGTAAGGCGCAGAGGGTCATTCGTAGCTAGCTCAACAGTTGCAGAAGACGAATACAAATAATTGCGACTGATTTTGTTTCCTGTCTGTGCACGATACTCACCTCGACGCGATGCGGTGACAAAGATATTCAATCGCACGCCTGCGCTACTTTAACTCGCTGAACGCTGTCTGCGCAGGAGTTAAGATGCTGCTAGCCAGATCGAAATCCGATCAATTAAGGATACGTGAATCTTTCGAAAGGCGTTATTGGATTTTTTTGAGTTTTTGCTCTTAAAATTTTGTTTTTTTACTTTCCGGCACGTTTTTTGCACAACTACCAAGAATTTAATTGCACCTCTGAATATCGAGTCGTTTAGAGAGCACTGTTCTAGGTCAAGTTTATTAGTTTCAGGTATGTATGTTTTTTGTGTGTGAAAAATTTCAGATCAACATGTATCTTTCAGAAACAGTAACAAAATGTGTTGAGATATCTATCCTTCTGATCGTACATATGTAAATTGACGCGTATACGCCTCGTCTTCTTTTTATGAGTTTATTAAAGCTCTCTGATCGCCATTCCACTGAGAACGGCCAGAGTGATTCTTCTAGGTGC
>CAXKVI010000001.1:29521341-29536341 GCA_964058755.1 Campiglossa producta | reverse complement strand
AAATTAAAACGCGGATGTTTTAACTCTTTACCAATATATTTCGGCTATGCACGATAACCGTCCTCAGGGTTAAGTTATATACGCAACTCTCTGTGGAAGCACACCCTCTATTGCCCATTCAGCAAGCAAGCATTTATGCTTTTCCATCCGAGGTATGAGTAGAACAAGATTGTGACTCCCAAAAAAAAGTTCATTACAAAATAGATGGCATTTCCAACTAATTTAAGGCGCCGCGTAGCATAGCAATCCTGACTTCTAAGACCACCTGAAAATCAAACTACTGCGAAAATATTTACGTTCGTGTGGTCCAATCACTTGTGCAGTTGGCCCAGTACCAAATACAGATAATGGGAGTGAATTGCAAGAAAACCATTGTTTGAAATCTCGAAAAATATATACATTAATATAACTATAAGTGTACAAACATACATACAATGTGTTCAGAATACATACATATTTACATACCGCCACAATTGTTGCGAAACATATAGTAAACAAAAGATCAGCAGCAACCTCTTACCTTTTAAGGGATTCATTTAAGTTATTGCCTGTGTCTCTGGGGGATGTGCGGTCATTGACGACGCAGCAAGACAAAAAACCTCATATCCAACATTTGTGGCTATTGTTTTAGATTGTTTTACATAAGAGAAATAAGCGTTGGACACAGCATGATCGTCGCGTGGTGCGTACACATGTAAAACAAGTAGGTAGGATGCGCGTATGCGAAGGTGGTGGAGATACGCGCCCAAACTCGAAACTTAAAAAATGGAAATAAAGAGCAGCGGTGTGGATTCGGAAGTGAAATGTATTTTGCATATTGGTCATGCGTATGCAATTGGATGAGTTCGATGATACGTATGGTCATCGTGGTGCAATCCTAAGGATTCTGGTTACAGTCGTGGGATCCCTGAAGCAATGGGGGCGCGCATGCGGGCAAGCGAGTTTTGTTTATTCGGCTTTTGTGTGTGTCCTTTAGCTACAAGTGAACTTTTTTTGTATAACGTGAGTTGCAAATTTAATTGTGTTTTTATTTTTTTAATTTTTTCATTGGACCAGCAACACTTTACCCAAAACTCAGCTCCTTTGGATCCCATTGTACTTTTGCTTAAATGATGCTCATGGGAATATATGCAACACTAGCATATATCAATCGCGTACGGCGACTATGCATGCTAGTGATGTAAGACTCGGAGTACTCGAGGGCCAGGGAACATTTCATTATGGTTCCTAGTGAACTCTGGTATTAGTAGGTTGGCGGTTCTGGCAGCATACACTTTTAAGCGAACTTTGACATGGCTTTTTGGTAATTTTGACAACAGCAGCGAGTAAACCCGTTTGTTTTTTTATTGGGTTCCGGTTACTTGAAATCCTTTATTGGTTCTTTTGAGACTTTTTTTGTGTGTCGAGCCTACTAGGTCTTCTCTGTTCCTTTGGGCTCCGATTCATATTCAGAACAAGTAGATTGAAACCCCTTTGCTAGTTTCTGTAGAAAAGCGAACATATGGGTTCCTTGAGGGACTTTGATTTGTTTGTTATCGGCGCATCTATTAGCTTGTGGTACTAGCCGGGCTGCTGTGGGTCCAAGCAGTTTTTTTTCAATATCCTAACTCCTCTAACTCGCATAACCCTGATCTCCGGGTACAGTTGTACGGTTTAGCGCATCACCAATCGATATCGTTGCAGCTGAAATGCTAGTTTCGGAAAAAGGGGGCGAAAAGCGAAACGAGTCCAAAAAAAAATGTATTTTATACAAATCCAATACTGTATACCCAGTTGTGGGTAGTTGTGGCAGTCGAGTAGCAGAGAACTCCAGTCATCCCGAAATTGAGGAAACTGTACTTAATTATGTTGCGAGTTGAGCTTACGGAGCGCGATTTCAAGTGGTCTCAAGCTCCCATTAGACGATTTTATATACTTTTATTCAGAGCCAATGTTTTGCCCTACAGACTCATTACGTAACATGAAATATGTCTCGGCGAATTACATAATAAGCCCCTTATCTACTTTAGATGAGCGCGAGTTTGATGGACGAAAGTAAAAAATAACAAGTAAGGAAGTCTAAGTTCGGGTAAACTAAACATTAAATACCCAGCAATAGTTTTGGTCGGCGGGCGATTTCTACCAGATTCATTAGGAATATTTCCTATACTACCAGGAAACCTGTCAAATATCATCATTCTACTATAATTAGTTTAAAAGTTAGGACCAGTCGAATTTTCAAAAATGCCTCCCTTTAAAGTGGGCGGTGCCATCAACATCAGGTACTCTGCCAACGATACTAGTATGCTTTGTGCCAAATTTCATCGTTCTACCGTGATCCGAAATTAAACCCAAAACGACCCAAAAATGGTCCCAAAATGACCCTAAAATGATCACCAAATGAACCAAAAATGATTCTAAAATGGTCCTAAAATGATTCCAAAATGACCCTAAAATGATCACCAAATGAACCAAAAATGATTCTAAAATGGTCCCAAAATGATTCCAAATTGACCCCAAGACGACTCTTAAATGTACGCAAAATTGACAGAAAATTATCCCAAAATGACCCCTAAAAGATCCTCAAATGTTTCCACAATGATCAAAAATGTAACCCAAAATGACCCAAAAATGATCCCAAAATGATCCAAAGAGGATCCCAAAATGACTCAAAAAATGATCCGAAAATGACCCCAAAATTGTTCCAATTTAATCCAAAATTGAACCCAAAATTATCTCAAAATATCCCCAAACTTATCCCAAAATTATCCTAAAATAATCCAAATATGATCCCAAAAAAATAAAATTTAAATACCATACGGTAAAATGGCAACCCTGGGCTGCAACCCTACTTGAAAATATTTTAGTTGGTATGTTGGCGAAAATACCTTTCATTTGGTACCCATATTGGCATAACTTGCTTCAGAATTAAAAAAAAGTGAGATAGATGGCAACCCTGTACACCCCCCAAGTGGATAGTGTTAGAATCAATCATCTTATCTATTTGCCAAATTTCATCCAAATCGGTCAAGCTTTTCACGAGATAGTACCGGATATACAAATATACTTCGGTAAGGTGGCAACCTAAGTGGCAACCCTACTTGAAAATATTTTAGTTGGCATGTCGCTGAAAATGCCTATCATTTGATACCCATAAACCTAGCGGAATATATATCTCTACATATGGTAGGTACTGGGTCATGTTCCATATGTCGACCATCACAACTGAGTATACAAAAAATTAAGCAAGTAAAAGCTAGTACATACATATGTACTTTGCCTTTACTTTTTTAGGAGTGTCCTTTTGCCTTGGGATTTTTTCTGTGATAGCCACGGGAAATTATCCAATTTTCTGTATGTATTCAAATTGAGTTTACGAGCCTTGGTATTGTTTTTTTTCTTTTTTTAACTTGGCTAGGCTCAATTGTGGTCTTTTTTTTGTTTTCGTATCGACTTTTTCTGTCAATTTACTGTTTGTACGCACAAATAAATAAATTCGACGAGATCAGCAAAGTTGCTTTATTGCCGTGACGTTTGTAACAAGCTGTCAACATGAGCGATTCAGTGTAGATCAATGCTGATGGGTGGTCAAAAGTGATGTGCGCTGATGAACCTCTGTATATATTTATTTGTATTGTATTCTACAAAGTGTATGCAAATTTGCATAGGTCTATACAGAGTACGTTTGGGTGAACGTTGTAGGTTCATAATGCGTTGTGGGTGAAGATTTTTGCAATGCAGTAATGAGGTAAACGACCAATGACATCGCCTTTGACATCAATTTATTAGATCTGCGACATATGTTTTATTTTTAATCTATTTAAATGTCAGAGTTGGCTACAAACCCAAATAGGGAAGAATTTGAGGTGCACGCTTACCCATAAAGTATGGCTCCTATTTGGACACATACAAAAAATGAGGATAGCTGTAAGTGCTACTAAAAGTTTTCAATATTCGGACAAATTTTTTACAGGGATGATCATCGCCAAATAGCTATTTTGTCCCGAGGACACTCGAACCTGGGTTAAAACTTGGGTTGAGCGTTAAAGTAAGGGATTCGCCTGTCACGACGTTCATATCCCGAAGCTTTCTGACAGTCCCGGGATTTCGGGATTTTAAAATGACAATCGTTTTTTTCGTTATTATTTCAAATATCGTCCTAAAAGGTCGGACCAGGATCTCGGTTAGCATAATCCGAAACCGAAGACCCGGTATTTCGGAATTTTGAAATGACAATCGATTTTTTCGGTATTATCTCAAGTATCGTCCAAAAAGTCGGGACAGGATCTCGGTTAGCATAATCCGAAAGCGAAGAACCGTTATTTTGTTCTCTGCACGACGTTCATATCTATTTGGGCATCGACTCCCGGAGCTTTCTGACAGTGCCGGGATTTCGGGATTTTAAAATGACAATCGATTTTTTCGTTATTATCCCAAATATCGTCCAAAAAGGTCGGGCCAGGATCTCGGTTAGCATACCCGAAATCGAAAAACCGGGATTTCGGGATTTTAAAATGACAGTCGAGTTTTTCGGTATTATCTCAAATATCGTCCAAAAAGGTCGGGACAGGATCTCGGTTAGCATAATCCGAACGCAAAGAATCGTTATTTTATTTCTCTCAAGAAATATGTCAACGCAGAAAGGTGTTTTGCACATTGCAGTTGAAAATAAAAGTAACGAATTAGCCTGTCACGACCTTCATATCTATTTGGACATCGAATCACGAAGGATTTTGACAGTAACGGGATTTCGGGATTTTAAAATGACAGCCAATTTTTTTCGGTATTATATCAAATATCGTAAAAAAAGGTTGGGACAGGAGGATCTCGGTTAGCAAAGTCCGAAACCGAAGACCCGGATTTCGGTATTTTAAAATGACAATCGATTTTTCCGGAATTATCTTAAATATCGTCCAAAAAGTTGGGAGAGGATCTCGGTTAGCATAATCCGAAACCGATGTCAAGGTATTTTATTTCTCTCAAGAAATATTTCAACGCAGAAAAGTGTTCTGCACATTGCAGTTGAAAGTACGAAGCATTTTGACAGTCCCGGTATTTCGGAATTTTGAAATGACGATCGATTTTTTCGGTATTATCTCAAATATCGTCCAAAAAGATCGGGATAGGATCTCGGTTAGCATAATCCGAAACCGAAGACCCGAGATTTCGGTATTTTATAATGACTTACGGTATCGAAAATTTCGAAAATCACCTAAATTGACATAACTCGGTAAAGTAAATAGCTAAACTAGTATAAACATTTAGGTACATACTCATAGGACATTTTTCATTGTTATCCCTTTCTGAAAACTACCACAGGGTATTTGGTGTTCCGTTCACCCGAACTTTAATCTCCGTTTTTAAATTATTGAAATCGAAGTCGAAACTCATCTTTGCTACCTATCTATTTTTGGACGTCTAATCCTGGGATCCCAAAGCCCGGGATTTGAGCAAATAGAATTGGGGGATTTCGGGACGAAAAAATGTCACGGGAAGACCGGGAACATTCCCCAGCCTCGATGTTTAATATTCATATGGTGGCAGTGCTCTAAGGAGCTTACTAGGAAACCCGAACCTTCTCTACAATGGGGCTCATTTTAATTGACTCATTCTGCAAAGCTTCATAACACAGCAAGACTTTGCTCATATTCGTCTCCCTATTCGTTTTCCTAGTCGTAGTCAAGTGTGTCGACGCAATGCCTATGTTAATAACTTTTTGAACAGTATGAAATATACCTAGGAAAATTGCTGCATACGAACACATCAATGTTGCAAGTAAGTACTTTTATTGACTATCAGTAGCCCGCAGCAGATTGATTAAAATTATGAGCTATCAGCCGTTAAGTTTTCGTTAATATTAAGCATAACATCAGTATCTATTGGCGATCGGAAAGTTGCGATCAACTGGAAAAACGAGCGGCATGCTTAGTGCTATAATACCCTTTCACAATCTTCATTGAGTGTGTGTGAGTGTGGAGGTAGCAACAATAAAAGATACTAATCTAGTTTTAAATATTTAATACACTTATGTACTGTATGTAAGTGCGTGTATGTTAGTATGTGAAATACAATGTATTAATGTGCCCTCAAACGGACCATTTAGTTTGTATCTTGTTCAGTGTTCAGGATATTGAACTATAAGAGGCGAAGCCGCGAAGGCAAATACTCATTAGCAAATTTTTACTTGTTAACATACCCAAACATACATACTTTTATAATATGGTATACGATTTATTATAAACCTATGTAAGTAAGCAGCAATAAATTCGTTACCTCAGCTGCTAACTGCGGTAAGGGTTGCCGCGTTGAGTGACACTCCTCAAAAGTTATCCATTTTGTAGGCACAGGTACCCAGCATCAGAGTTAACTTACTGCCCCCATCATGTATAGATTCGTATGCAGTTTGGGAAAGTTGGTGGCGCCACGCCCCTTACTAGGAGAAGAAAGAATTTGCTTTTCATATTCAACTAATTTAAGAAGCTTTCCAATATTTGGGGTTTAGGTCGTATATGTGAGGGATCAGAAGTGTTATTGTGAAAGGTTAGAACCTTTGTAGGCAGGGAAAAGGAAAATAGAGCAAAACTAACTGGACAATTCTTCAAATGTGGGTAGGCTATATATCCGCGCTCGCTTGCCAGAAGCATGCAAATTTTGGGAGATCGTATTTGAAAGTTTATTTATAAAATATTCCTAAAATTCCTCGAGATACGGCGCATTCATCTTTTAAAAATTTCCAAAGTAAATTTTTAAAAATATTCGTTACGCCAGAAGCAAGAATCTGTAGCACATTCATGTTTTTGGCGCAACGAAATTTTTTAAAATTTTCGCTGTGTCAGAAACACGAATGTGTAGCAAAATTCTTACGTATACGCCATGGTGTCTGTTTGTGAGTGCAACACATTCATATTTCTGGCACATTTGTTTTTCTGGCACAATTTTCAGAGATTGTACTACTACTAACTAAATAAGGGTGGCGATATACCAACAGGTTATCATAACCTCTAACGAGAATTTTGCCGAGCTTCTCTTCCAACTTGTAGTGTGCTGCTTTGATTTTTTTCCTACAAGTTGGTGGGACCTACAGTTTTTTGCCAACCCCGGACGCAAAGCAAATGGGTTTTTGCTGGGAAGCATTTCATGGCAGCAATACACCCGCTGAGTTTGCCAAACTACTGCCGAGGGGCTGCCCCGTTTTAGAAGAATTCTTTTTATATCCAACGTACTAGTACTAGTACAAGGGTATTATAATTTTGTCCACATAATGGTACTACGTAACGGCATAAAATTATCAAGATAGATATAGAGTTCCATATATGAAAGTTCTTAGGTTGGTTCAGTAAGGCATGCCCGTCCGTCTGTCCGTGTACACGATAACTTGAGATATTTGCATGAAATTTTGGTATACAGGTTACTGGGCCATGTAGGTTGCTGTTGAAAATGGCGAAATCGGATGATAACCACGCCCTCTTTTTCGATATCGAAAATTTCGAAAAACACATAAATTGACATATCTCGGTAGCTGAAATGGCTATAATTATATATTTTTAGAGGTGAAACCCCCTGGTCATTCTCACTTTTAAGGGAGGCGTAACTTTTAAACTGATTACGGTAGGACGATGAAATTTGGCACAAAGTATACTAGTATCGTTGGGAGTATACCTGATGAAATTGGATAAAACTGGCCTCCAACCACGCCCACTTTCGATATGAAAATGAAGGTATCGATGAAAGTTTTAACAGGTAGTGGTTGTTGATCCTTCACGAGAACCCGGAGCAGGACACAAAAAAGCAAGCAAACAATTCATGATTTTTTCCTTGTTTTAAGGTAATTTTTTTCTTGACAACGCGGCAACACTGGATGTGGTGCTTTCATATTTTGCAAAACTTTCAAAGCTACGGGGCTTGCGTCCATTTTGTTGTAAGGGTTTCAAACACATGTACAAATTAGTATGTAACAATGAGTGTGTGTGTACTTTAAAGAGAGTGGAGGCTCGTACGCCACTTTCATGCACTGCCCAATAAAGCAGATCATTTTGAGCGATTATGTTCTGCCAACGATCGATCTGCTTAATACACAACGCATTGCTGCAATAGCGCTAAACTGACTTATTGCTGCGCAGCTCAGCGGCGGCATACGAGGTTGTAACTCGTAATGTAATGTAGTTATGTTCTTGGTAAATACATCTATGTACATGGAGTAAGTGTTCTGTGCAAGTATGTATGTATGTATGTTTGTGGTGTTGCAGCAGTGCAACGGCGTCAATCGATAATAATGACGGCGATGATCTCGAAGCAATTAATAACAGTTGCTGTTGGCGTGCAAAATAAAAGGGAAAAACTTTATGAAATCGAAAATTGTAAGAAGGCAAAACAATAAAAAAGAATTTGCTTCAAAAACGCGCTGCATTATGTTGTGGGATTGGGATCAAGATTTTGAATCTCCGGAAGCGCAATGAACGTTCGAAGGTGGGCAAACTGTAATTGGGCGCTCAATGAGCGTATAAAATAGCAACAAAAAACATAAAAACAGTTCAATAAAAGTCAATAACACCAAAGGCAGCTAAGTAACATATGTACCTAAGTAGCAATGTATGTAGTTTTAAAGTAGATATCATGTTAATAAACCGCTTGATAATCATGCCAAGTTCATAGCCTTTACTGAATCGATTAAAAATAGCGCGGCACACACACAAATACATGAACATTATGGGTGCATTTTTCATCATTTGTGTTGGTAACATACATATATGTAAGTATGAATGTTAATTGGAATATTTGTTTATGTGCAATATGCAAATATGTAAACTTTGTAATAAGTGCATAGGTTTCTATATAGAATTGCGAGTCAAATCTTCGTAAGAGCAAATCATGAGAGTGTGGAAGAGCAAGGAATGAAAGGAAAGGCAAGGGATTGTAAGAAAGAAATCCCTACATATCGGCGAAAAAAAAAATAGAAATAAAATAAAATAAAATAAAATAAAATAAAATAAAGTAAAATAAAATAAAATAAAATAAAGTAAAATAAAATAAAATAAAATAAAATAAAATAAAATAAAATAAAATAAAATAAAATAAAATAAAATAAAATAAAATAAAATAAAATAAAATAAAATAAAATAAAATAAAATAAAATAAAATAAAATAAAATAAAATAAAATAAAATAAAATAAAATAAAATAAAATAAAATAAAATAAAATAAAATAAAATAAAATAAAATAAAATAAAATAAAATAAAATAAAATAAAATAAAATATAACAAAATAAAATAAAATAAAATAAATAAAAAAAATTAAATGAAGAAATAAAATAAACCAAAATAAAAAAAAAATTAAATGAAGAAATAAAATAAACCAAAATAAAAAAAAATTAAAAGAAATAATTGAAGAAGAATAAAATAAGCTTAACCAAAATAAAATATGGAAAATAAAGATTCTGGTCGAAGTGTGAGTTGAACCAATAATTTTTTATCGCACTTGTTTAATAAAATTTTATGAATATTTGAACAGCTTTACTAAAGGTGCCAAAATAGGCTTATAGCTTTTACTGCAAACTATAGCAAAGCTTAGAAATCCAATGGACACATCGAATCGTATTAGTTACGCACGTGTAAATAAATTGAATTACAATACGCAATAATTTTACGAAGATCCGCTTTAATAACGCTCCTTGTTAGACCGAAATATCTTATCAAGAAAAGTAACAAACACAACACCTCTTCTCCAAAAGAGAGAAAAAAATATAAGAATAAAAATAAAAATAAAATTAAATTGTCAACCCTTTGACGAATTGATAAAGCGCTGCAAATCGCCTCTAACGACTGGTCAACGATTGATTTGGTAGCTAAAATTCGTATAAAATTTATCTAAGCATTGAACAGAAAAATAGCAAAACTTCTTGAACACATGAATCTCAACGCTAATCCCACATAAACAATAAAGTCACAGCGAAAGGATAACAACTAATGCGAACATGTGCGGAGAGCATTCATCCTCAACGCCAATAGCAACCAAAAGCTCTGGATTATGGGACAACAGCAGCAAATGTCCACTCAAATGAATATCAAAACTAACATTGACCAGCAAACGTTGAACGTTGCTCTCTGCCGGGGGTGCTTCTTGAGGTTATTATGGGTGGGTGGGTGTTGTTATGTTATGCTGTTAAACAATAAATAAATAAATATGTAATGCTGTATACTTTGCTTTGGAATTATGTATGAATTTTACTTTTCAATTGGCAATTTGTTTGCGCCACATAAATTTCAATGGCTTGCTGCCCATCGAGATTAGTTGACACATCGCTACAGTAAGCCATATGTCTTCAGTGTTAGTGTGTATGTATATCTGTATGCGAGCGTCTTGTTAATGCATCAGTAAATTGTATACTTAAGATACTTCAGAAAATAACTTTTTATTTCAATTTTTGTGGATTTTTCATCAATTGGGCTATAAAATAAATCGGAATTCTTCAGGTTGAATGGTTACAATTTCGCTCAAAGTTTATTACTTGGATATATTTTCAAAGTGCTGAACATTTTTATCAATTGCCGGACACTCAGTGAAATGTGGAAAATAGAGTTTAATGTTTAATCAATGGAAGGGATTGTCCTTTGAGCTGTGAGTTTGTTTTAGATTGGTGCATGGACGATGGGTGGATTATGTACAACTTATGATTCCAATAAGGGCCACAGTATGCAATAATTGAGTTAAGGGATTATCTTATTTGAAAAAAAAAAAAATATATATATATATATATATAATTCAAGTGATACTAGTATTTGGTATTGAAAAATTCTGTTCTAAATAATTTTCCATCACTTTGGGTAGTTAGAATATACAGAAGGCTTTTAGGTTCATTGCTTCTAAAATGTATCCTTTTACATTCTTCGATAGATTTACATGATTTTGTAATCCTCTTAAATGATCATATGTTTTGATATCAACTTAAGTGAATTCCCATTGTAACTTATATCTTCGCCATCTTCGATATATTGTAAACCATTTAGTTAATTACTCAATTAAGTACATACGAGTACATACACCAAGTCCATACATAAATAGGTTAACGATGACAAATGTATTTCACGCTATTAATAAAACCACTCACTTTTAATCAAACTAATCAATCAAATGCTCAATACTAATTAAATAATCTATCAACTACTTCTCATTTCAATTGGGAATGACATTTATTTGACGTAAATGTTGGACGTAATGACAAATCTGCCAATAAGATAAAAACGATGTAAAGTATCAAATCATCGATGCAGTATTGCATATATTTTATGCAATATATGAATGTATGTATATTCATATATTTGCACGTATTGGCATATACATATATGTATACATAAGCTACAAAAAATGGTGTGGGCGCATTTGATTTGTTATCTTACTTAATTTTTTATTTGTTTTTATTTTATTTAATTTAATTTTTATTTTCTTTTATTTTATTTTACTTTATTTTTTTGTTTTGTTCTACTTAATTAAAATTTTTTAAATTTTTTAACTAAAGTAAACTTAATTTTTTTGTTTTCTTTTATTTTGTTTTAATTCATTTTGTTTTATTTTCTTTTATTTTTTTTTTTCTTTTATTTAATTTTTTTAAGTTAATTTTTTTTATTTTCATTTTTAAATTTAATTCAATTTAATTTTGTTTTACTTTATTTTATATTATTTGTTTTTGTTTTGTTTTATTTTATTTTATTTTATTTTATTTTATTTTATTTTATTTTATTTTATTTTATTTTATTTTATTTTATTTTATTTTATTTTATTTTATTTTATTTTATTTTATTTTATTTTATTTTATTTTATTTTATTTTATTTTATTTTATTTTATTTTATTTTATTTTATTTTATTTTATTTTATTTTATTTTATTTTATTTTACTTTATTTTATTATTTTTATTTTATTCTATTTTATTTTATTTTATTTTATTTTACTTTATTTTATTTTATTTTATTTTATTTTATTTTATTTTATTTATTTTATTTTATTTTATTTTATTTTATTTTATTTTATTTTATTTTATTTTATTTTATTTTATTTTATTTAATTTTATTTAATTTAATTTAACTTTATTTTATTTTATTTAATTTTATTTTTTTTGTTTCTTTTTGTTTTGTTTTTATTTTATATTAATTTTTATTTTATTTTATTTTAATTTATTTCATTTTATTTTATTTTATTTTATTTTATATTTTGTTTTAATTCATTTTGTTTTATTTTCTTTTATTTTTTTTTCTTTTATTTAATTTTTTTAAGTTTATTTTTTTATTTTCATTTTTAAATTTAATTCAATTTAAATTTGTTTTACTTTATTTTATATTATTTGTTTTTGTTTTGTTTTATTTTATTTTATTTTATTTTATTTTATTTTATTTTATTCTATTTGATTTTATTTTATTTTATTTTATTTTATTTTATTTTATTTTATTTTATTTTAATTTATTTTATTTTAATTTATTTTATTTTATTTAATTTAATTTAATTTAATTTAATTTAATTTAATTTTATTTTATTTTATTTTATTTTATTTTATTTTATTTTATTTTATTTTATTTTATTTAATTTAATTTAATTTAACTTTATTTTATTTTATTTTATTTTATTTTATTTTTTTTGTTTCTTTTTGTTTTGTTTTTATTTTATATTAATTTTTATTTTATTTTATTTTAATTAATTTTATTTTATTTTATTTTATTTTATTTTGCTTTATTTTATTTCATTTTATTTTTTTAAATTTTTATTTTATTTTTTTTTAATTTAAATTTTTTATTTTATTTAAGGTATTATTACTCAAAACTAAATTAGCGACTTCAAGCCTTTTGAACAAAAAAAAAATAAGTCTTAGAGACGGTGCTCAATTTTTTGGTGGGTAGCTGTAACGGCTTTAGCCTATTCACTATATTTCTATACAAATTAATTTCAATTATTGTAGTTGAAGCGGTTTGACGCGTTCGAATATAGACTTAATTTACATACATATCTATAAATATGTATGTATGTATATCAATTTGATAATAACAATTAATTCGTAATTAATTTAGTAAATGGTGTAGCAAGAAATGTGGTAGCTGTTTTTTTTTTTGTTACAAATGTCAACGGTAACGTTTGACTGATCTGACGTTTTGAATAAACAAACCCAATGATTGACAACTGGTACGGTTGCAACAAGTTATTGCATATCTAGATTAAGAAAGGAAAATAACACGGCACAACAAAATTAAAGTTTTTCAAAATTTTTCGGGGTTTCTCAACGGCTTCTGAAGCGTTTGGGTGTGCTGAATCCGAATCTGAAGTCAGATTTTTTTTGTTCACCCTATGTTTTCTCTCCAGAGGGCGGTTTGTTAAGAGATCGATAGTTGTAAAAACCTTTTTTTTTTTTTTTGAATAATTAAACAATTTTTCTGGGGCCAACATAATTTAACTTTGGTTTTTATTTTTGGGGGCATACAGATGTTCCATAGTGCAAACAATTGGGCTATAGTATGTTGTAAGAAAAAAATTAAAAATATTTTTTTTTTTTGCAATTGGTCGATAGGTGGTTTTGCCAAGGCAACGAGGAGATATGTATGCAGGCATATGTATTTATTAGATATATACATTTTGTGACGTTTTTTTTGGTTGCAACACTTAAAATCAAATAAAAATACCAAATACAAAAAAGTAAAGAAAAAAAATTAGTAAATAAAAAGTCCACAAATTAAAAAGTCAGTTTAATAAATTTGTGTGCACACTCGCTGGACATAAAGATCGGTATCGCTAACGCTGTGGTCGTCACAAATGAATAATGAAACATAAAAATCGATGCTAATTAAAATTTATGGTAAGTATTAATATAGAAATGTTGACACACATACAAACATACATATGCAAGTAAGTTTGTAAATTTATTTATTAAGTGAGAGAAAGAGTATTAGCAAGCCATAATCGTTAAATAAGTATTTATTTGAAGTGTCTATACAGTTGCGGTCAAAATCTTAACATTGGTTATACGAGCCACCAGTGGTGGATTCGGGGACATTTTTCACTCACAATTTATTTAAAGCTGGCCTTGCTTTTTCAAAAAAAAAAAAAAAAATATATGTATATCTACATTTGTTGGTTTGGACAATGTCAGGTTCAAGGTATCATTTATGTTAATCGTTTCAAAAGTTATGGAATGTGCATTACGTAAACGCAAAAAGATGAGTTGGCAGTTTGTTGGGCTGTTTTACTATATTTTTTGTGTAATTTTTACAAAATTGTCTGGTTAATTTTTTACTATATTTTTTGGGTAGTTTTTACTTTATTTGTTTGTTTAATTTTTACTATATTTTTACTGTATTTTTCGCGTATTTTTTACTATATTTTTATTAAGGGCTTGAACCTGAAAACTACCCCAGTGGATTCGTCCCAGTTTGTACATTTTGCACACATTAAATAAAATAAGCGATATAATTTTCACACAATTTTTTTTAATTCTTGAACCGAATTGTAGGTACTTGTCAGGTTCCAAGATGAATGCGTCCTGAAGGGCGGGTTTGAAACTGAAAAACCATCCTCGTGGATTAATCCAAAGGGGGACGGAGGTTAAACCTGAAACCCCCGCCCGTGGATCCACCCCTGCGACCCAGTATGTCAAATTGAAATGTAATTTTTTGACATTCCTTTGCACAAATCCCCACTTTTTTCACTAATGAATGGATCTGGGTACTCTGAAGCCCTGGTAAGCATATCTAATTTTTGACTAAAGTGTCCTTTACGTGGTTTTACATTTTTTTTGTTACGTTCTTTTGCATAAACACTGAGGAATTATAGGGTAGTAACGATCATCCTAAAACTAACCCAAAACGATCCCAATATGAACCCGAAATAACCTCAACTCGGACCAAAAATGAGTCCAGTATGACCCCAAAACGATCCCAAATTGATATATGATCCTTTTCCTTTCCTTCTACTCTGCTCTCTTTCTTTATTCCACTTTTCTTTTTCTTTATTTCCCATTCCTTTCCTTTCCCTAAACGTTTCTTTCCTTT
>CAXKVI010000001.1:29465715-29521141 GCA_964058755.1 Campiglossa producta | reverse complement strand
CACCTTTCCTTTACGTGGTTTTAAATTTAAATTGCATAACCACTGAGGAATTATAGGACAGTAACGATTTGACTTGAAATTGCAAATAACCTCAAAGGGAACAAATCTAGTTACTCAAACCACAAATTGGTAGAGATATAGGTAAAAACAAATATTGCAAAAATTAAAAAATAAAAGAAATCCAGTTCAAATATCGCAAAACGATTGATACAAATAATTGTAAAATTGTTTTGTATAGGTATAGCAAATCCGATCAGTGCGGTTGAGTGCCTGTATTGACTGACGGATCAGTTGCATTTGGCTGTTTTGTGTGGCAAATCAAACGCAAGCGATTAGGTGAATTGCAATTGAATTGGTGTTGTTGCGCATGCGCAACGGCGCCTATGAAGCGTTAAATTACAGAAGAGGGAATACGACATTTATCTCATCACATACTTTTATCGATTTATACTTATATGAATGTGTCTATATATGGCCGTCTGTTGTTTTGCACATTTATGTATGTGCATTGGTAACTTGCCAACCTCATATGAACAAATAGGATTACGTTGGCACTGCAGCGATTCGCTTGACTCTTTTGCTGCATACTCATGTCACATTGCAATGATTTTTTTTTGAAGTCCCTTTTTTGGCATTATATTGAAGTTGCATATATCTTTAATTGTGTGACAATTTCGAACCCACTTTTGATATTTGTTAATTTTTTCCGTTATTTGCACTCCCATGTTGACAACATTTCAAACACTACTTTTTCATAAATTGTATTGTCTTCCATTGAAGAGCATCTTTTTTTCTGATTCCGCACTTAAGCTGATGAGGCGCCTAGGATTAGGTTTGCAATGCCATATCGAATTTGTCGCATCAATTTCAAATACCGATTGCTATTGTACAAAGCGATTTATTCAATTTATTGGGTATGAATTATAGAAGAGTATATTTTGTAAGTGGCTTGAAATTCGCAGAAACAAAAAGGCTTCACAGAACAGCCCCTTCGAGGGGCGAAGATTTTCTCTAAGTGCTTTTCCGTTTTTGATCTAAGTTCAGCCATTAGATCAGGTGTGTCGAGGTTATCGGAAGATTTTTTTTTTTCACTTGAATTCGAAATGAATTGGCCGCAACGCCCACTGTATTCCAATAATAATATTTCCATGATTTTTCTTACGATTTTGGTTTGTTGTTGCGAGCAACAAAAGGGCCACAGTATGTTGTCGTAGCGTAGCCACAGCGGGCCAAAAGAGCCACTAGGCGAATATACAAAGTCTTCAAAAATGCATGAGAGAAGGCGTATTCTAGCATGCAGCCCTGATAAGATGACCTTACTTTAACCAACGTTTAAAAAAAAAGACGTTAGTACCAAGTACTCGTGGCGTTTGATGTGTAAATATGTGTATCCGCACATAAGTTTAATTTCTTTCCCATTCCTCTCCTTTCCCTTTCCTTTCCTCCTACTCTCATTTCTTTCCCTTTTCTACTTTTCATTTTCTTTCTTTCCCATTCCTCTCCTTTCCCTAACTTTCCTTTCCTTTCCTTTCCTTTCCTTTCCTTTCCTTTCCTTTCCTTTCCTTTCCTTTCCTTTCCTTTCCTTTCCTTTCCTTCCTTTCCTTTCCTTTCCTTTCCTTTCCTTTCCTTTTCCTTTCCTTTCCTTTCCTTTCCTTTCCTTTCCTTTCCTTTCCTTTCCTTTCCTTTCCTTTCCTTTCCTTTCCTTTCCTTTCCTTTCCTTTCCTTTCCTTTCCTTTCCTTTCCTTTCCTTTCCTTTCCTTTCCTTTCCTTTCCTTTCCTTTCCTTTCCTTTCCTTTCCTTTCCTTTCCTTTCCTTTCCTTTCCTTTCCTTTCCTTTCCTTTCCTTTCCTTTCCTTTCCTTTCCTTTCCTTTCCTTTTCATTCCTCTCCTTTCCTTTAAATTTTTTTACAGGTTAATCTTTACAAGCCATTAAGTTATTTAAAATAAAGTTTATACAATTTTGCATTGTTAAATCTGCTTACCTATAACTCCAAGTATTTTCTGAAATATTTATGCATAAAAAAAGTTAGTATGCAATTTAGTTATGTTTGTGACATTGTTTGTTCTGCATAATTAATTGTTAGACATAATAAGATGCATACAATTTATTGCAACGACTTTAGACAAGACATTCATCTTCGTTGGTAGTCAAACTTTGATGTATTCAATATCTGTAAGTATTTGTATAAACATATGTAAATACATGTCGCTCTTTCCCGGCTATGTAGCTCTGTCATCGCTGTTTTTGTCAGCGAATAACGAAATGTCAATTTTAATTGAATTTGTGTTCGATATGTAATCGCGCAATTCGCCACTGTTGCTTGCAACCAAGTAGGTATTTATGCGATGTAGCACGTTTGGTAATAAACATGTCACTCTGCCACACATCGGATCACAGTGAGTCACAATGACTCAACGCGCGTCGTCTTGGTTGCAGGCCAACGTCGACGTACTGCTTAGATGCGGTCAGATGTCGCAAATTTTAATTTTTGTTAACAACATCGATGATTATAACAACAATTGCTACTTCAAATTAAGCATATTGTTTGTATTCAATAAATAACAAGTAAGGACGTCTAAGTTCGTGTAAACCGAAAATTAAATATCCAGCGGTAGTTTTCATATGATTTTCGAAATTTTCCATGTCGGAAGTGGGTGTGGTTGGGAAGCGATTTCGTTCAATTACATCAGGTATACTCCCTATTGTGTTAGTATACCTCGTACAAGTCTCTAGCTAACCGGGAAGTTACTAAAACTGGATCGAAAGATTACCCCTGTGTTTCGTAGATGTTTCAATATATCGACCAGCGCGCCACCTATCGGAATTTTCACAAATTGTATTGTTACCTTGGCTGCAATTAAATGCAAAGTTTTAAGTCCATAGGTTACCAGGAAGTTAGTCAAGAGTTGGTCTATCGAAAGATTACCAATTTCAAAAGAATTTTCGAAATATCTCGTTCCGTGCGCCACCTACCGGATTTTTTTTGATTAGTGATTGCATTGTCACCAAGTTCTAACAAATGTGTCGAGTATCAAGTCTCTAGCTAACCGGTAATTTACTCACAAATTGATCGCAAGATTCCCCCTGTGTTTCAAAGATTTTCAATTATATCGGCCAGCGCGCCACCTATTGCAGTTTTGATTTTTACAAATTATATTGTCACCGTTTCTTCAAATAAATGCTAAGTTTCAAGTTTCCAACTGTGTTTTAAATTTTTTTGAAGTTTTGCAATTATATCGACCAGCGCCACCTATCGGATTTTTTTAAATCGTTTTGTAACCGTGCCCGCATCTTCGTGCTAAGTTCCAAGTCCCTAGGTTACCAGGAATTTCGTTAAAAATCGATCGCAAGATTCCCAATTTCAAAAGAATTTTCAAAAAAACGCGATCTGTGCAGGATTTTTTTTATAAGGATTGCATTGTCTCCCGGTGTTGAAAAATATGTGAAGTTTCAAATCTCTAGCTTACCGGGAAGTTACGCACAAATCGATCGCAAGATTCCTCCTCCCTTTTTAAGGATTTTGAATTATCTCGATCAGTGCGCCATCTAGCGGAATTTCTTGTACATACCAAAAATTGTATTGGCTTTAATTGTTTTGTATGACTATAAGCCAAGTTTCAATAATCTAGCTTACCGTAAAGTTACTTAACTATGCAAATTTTAAATTTTTAAATGAATTTTCCGTACATCTGGATCCGCGCGCCACCTAGTGGATACTTTTTTCGTTCACATTGCATTCTCACGGAGTTTTGAGCTATGTTCCAGGTTTCAAGTTCTAGCTAAACGTGAAGTTACAAAAAAAGAATTTGCAAGATTCCGAAATTTCGTATGAAAATGGTGGCGCAAACAAGAAAGCGACTTAATATAAAGGTAGTAAAAAAAAATAAGAAAAACTTTAGCTTAGCAACATGCTAATCGTACACGTAAAATATTTTTAAACACGAGTTTGTTAAATTGCGCAACAAATGGTAAAGCAACGTATTATCAGGGGTTTTAGTTGTTTTCATATTAAAAAGAACACTGCCCCTAAGTTAGGCGAGTGTTATCGAAAAGCAGGGCACCTTGTGTGAAACCTTGTTTCGAAAGTAGACTCACAAGGTCCGAAGCGCACTGATAAAGTCCAAACAGGTTGGCGAGGATGGGCTTAAGACTTCCGTTGTAGTGTAATTTAAGGATATCCTTTTTGGTTGGTACGTTTAACCCATTTTTTTTTTTTATGAGGATTGCATTGTCTACCGGTGCTGAGGGGTATAGGGCTGATAATCTCCATGAAATTTTAGCAGTGAGGAAAAATGTTTCTTACATAGCCTAGGTACGCTCTATACATCGACTATAATCCTTTTTCATGTACTTTTTACGTGTAGAAGCACTTTAATCCTAATAAAAAAAAATATTTAATCCGCCACCCGTGGAATGCCCCCATATTAAAATGTGGCCCGCCATTTACTGCTTAAAATAAGTTACCAACTTCATACTCATTTGCAAAACAATCTCACACGCCCCTTAAACAATTACTGGTTTACATATTTTTTCCCAATATTTTGTACTCACAGTTCCACAAGTTTGTGCCTTAAGTCTTTCGTTTGTGCCATTTATGTGCTTCTCTTCCTCTGTTATCATTTATTTTCTCACATGCCTTCTTTTCATTTTCTTATGCAGATTATTAGTGATGTTAGTGTCTCTGCCATGTGCTCAACACATTTATACTTCTGAACTAAAAGATCAATATAGGTAGTAAAAATGGCTGTTGCTGTTACTGTTGCTTGTCGGTATGGCATATGTGTAGCCAATGATATCTTGTGCTGTCGCTTTATATAAGACGTAAATCATAATTTATTCATGCGGCACTTTTTTCATGTGGCTCGTAAGCTCCGCCTCAAAAACATATCAGGTGTTCACATATCCCAGCATCAGTTACAGTTAAGTACACCTAAATGCTTTAATTGCCGTGAAATTAAGATAGCATCAACTGATGTAGAATGACGAAATGAAGCCTGATAATTTTTGAACAAGCTTATACTGATCTTTATGTCATCGTTAGGGGATATAATTATGCAAAAAATAATAATTCAAACAACTTTGAGAACAACTTAAATGAAGTTTATTTTGATAGAATAATGCGATCTATCAGAAATGCTCAGATAGTTTTTATCTGTAAAAAAGAAATATAAATAATAAAACACTCAGGAAAAGGATGATTACTACGGCATAGATATGTTTATTACCCATCCATGCGTCGACATGCTGGCTAAGCAGGCCTAGGTACAGTTAGAATATGCATGCATTTAATAATTAATCTCGACCGGATGGTGTACATTCCAGGCAATTAAATAAACACAAAAATATGATATTTAATTCAAATTATTAAAACAATAATTATTATGAAGATTAAATTAAAAGTTAACATAACAATTTGCGAAAAAAGAAAAAAATATTTTAACAAAGAATAAAAGAATGCCAAGAGTGTTGGTGCAAAACAACAACATACTAAAATGTCTAACAATTTAACAGTGAATACTAATGTTGTTGAGGTTAGCGCACTGACAATTAATTGTTTTGCTACCAACAACAGTTTACTGGCCATTGACAACACGACACTGAAATTATGGTGTTGCGTTGGTGGCGCAGGCGCAAGCACAATTCAATGACATGCTCAGCGACAATTGCAGGCATTCTATTGAATGTTTAAGAACAATAATTATACATAAGAGAATGACAACAGACAACACGAAGGGCAACAACATTTAAATTGCATAGAACAAAAAATAACTGCAAATGGTGATAATAATAACAATAAAATTATAGAAACATACACATACATACATATGTACATATAGTGGGTTTCATAATAATTATATATAACGTAAAATAAAAGAAAATTGAAAAATAAAATAAAATAAAAAAATTAATAAATAAAAAATTTAAAAAAATATGATAAAAAAATGAAAAAAATAGAAAAAGATAAAAATAAAAAATAAAAAATTAAAATAAAATAATATAAAATAAAATAAAAGAAAAGAAATTAAAAAAATAAGATAAAATAAAATATAATAGAATAAAATAAAATAAAATAAAATAAAATAAAATAAAATAAAATAAAATAAAATAAAATAAAATAAAATAAAATAAAATAAAATAAAATAAAATAAAATAAAATAGAATAAAATATCAAATCAAATTAGTAGAACTGATAGAGGTTTGGTTGATCAAACTCCTGAAATTAATGCAATAGCGAAGAAACACGATGGCATCATGGTAGACACATGCGTTCAGCATTCAAATATTGTGAGCTCGAAAACAAAGCAACATGAGAACGTGTGTTTTAATTTAGAACAAAGCTATGCTGGCGAGCATAAGTATACGATGGCATCATGGTAGATACCTGGGGTGTGAGTTCAAGATACCTGAGCTAGATTCACGGTGAAATCAATAAAAGAACTCTGAAAAATAATTTAAAAAAAATTGTATGTTACTTTGACTTCTTTTGGTGTTAAAATAACACTTGTTTTAGTATATATGTAGAGCAACACCGTAAACAACAAAATTTTGGTAGCTCAAAATCGTGCTATTTATATGAAACACACTACATTTAAATGCCTCAATAACTCTTAACTTACATATATGTACACGGGGTAAGTAAAGGCAGACTTCGTGCGTTTAGGAAAAATTATACTTTATGTTTTAGCGGCATGTGGAATGCAATGCAATTTGATGCATTCTACCGGTGTAGCATTTTTTTTATTCTAAAACATAGCGATGACACTGACCATTGTTGTTGTTGCACTACACATTGTCTATGTAGTCTTGAATCACGCAGACGCTAATGATAGTGTGACATGGACAGCAATACTCTAGCAATGCAATGGCGATATCTGACACATTTGCCTGGTGTTTGTGGTTGTTGCACTCACTGTAAGGCTGTCACCGATGGCGATGACACGAAGCGACATAATTACACATATTATTTGTAATGTGAGTGAGAGTTGCAAGCGTTTTGTGTAGCCACTAGCTGGTAGTCATACATAATTAATAAAAAAAAACTGAAATGAAATTCATAGGTGCAAGGGAAGAGAGGGTGTAAAATGCGACACAAACAAAAAAATGAATTAAATTTTTTTTTTAAATTTAAACTAGAATTTCGGTAACTCAAGGCGATACTACAGTATCAATTAATATCCCCCTTAAATTGCATCGAAATAATGTAGGCTTGTGAATGTGTACATAAGTATGTATGTGTGTTTGTACAAATGTTTTCTAGGATCTCGCTGGCATTTTAGCCCAAAAGTAAATTGCTACATATAATAATTGCAGTTTTGTCTCTTTGTATATAATTTGACTATGAAGACTTAGGTATCTTCTTTTTTTTATGATAAGCATTTAGATTGGCTATGGCTTGCCTTCATTTTGACTCACGTTTTGTCGCTGAATTTTCGCGCTTTTCTTAGAATATCTTCCTTTTTTTGTTGTCTTTTGGTTTGTTGCCTTTTGGCCGTTTGCTGTCGTATTAAGGCAATTAAAAAAGGCCGCGTGTAGCCAAGTATGAAGATTTAAGTAGATAAAAGATTTACTTGGTGTATTCGTGTATTACTTTATATACAAACGTGTATACATAGCTCAGACAAACTTATGTGTATTCGCACTTGAAGGCATTGCATTGTCTGCATTTGTTGCTCATTTGCCTACTGAGGGGTTTAATTAAAGTTCTAGGATTCTGCAACTCTGATTGCTGGCTTAAAATCTGTATGAATGATAACTAAAGTAGTACCTGGTTGACCGAGCTCGCTCAGTGTTATCAATTTTCCGCTAACTTTACTTACCCAAAATTATTCCAAAATTACTCTAAAATAATCCCAAAATAATCCTAAAATGATCCCAAAAAAGACCCTCAAATGTTCCCAAAATGTTCCGAAATTGAGCTAAAAACGACCCAAAAATGATCCCAAAATTACCCTAAAATTATCCAAAAATGGGACCTCAAAAACACCCTTAAATATACCCAAATTTATCCGAAAATGACCCCAAAATTATGCAAACATGATCCCAAAATAAATCTAAAATATTCTTAAAATAATCCCAAAACGACCCCAAAATGACCCTCAAATGTTCCCAAAATGACCCAAAAATAGTCCCAAAATGTTCCCGAAATCACTCCAAAATGATCCAAAAATTACCCAAATTATTCCAAATTAATCCAAAATTGAACCCAAAATGATCTCAAAGTAGTCCCAAATTTATTCCAAAGTGACCCCTAAATGATCTCAAAATGATCCTAAAATAATCCAAATATGATCCCAAAAATATACAATTCAAATACAATACGGTTAATTGGTAACCCTGGGCGGCAACCCTACTTGAAAATATTTTAGTTGGTATGCCGGCGAAAATGCCTTTCATTTGATACCCATATTGGCATATCCAGCTCCATAATTTAAAAAAATTGAGATATGTGGTAACCCTGTACACCCTCCAAGTGGAAAACCCCCAAGTGGATAGTCTTGGAATTAATCATACTATCTATATGCCAAATTTCATACAAATCGGTCAAGCGGTTCCCGAGATAGTCCGAATATACAAAATACTGCGGTAAGGTGTCAACCCTAGGTGGCAACCATACTTAAAAATGGTTTAGTTGGCATGTCGCAGAAAATACCTTTCATTTGAGACCCATATTGGCATATATTTCTACAAAATTAAAAAAATTGAGATTGCTGGCAACCCTGTAAACCGCCCCAGGTGGCAGCCCCAAGTGGGTAGTCTTAGAATCAATCATATTATCTATATTCAAAATTGTATCCAAATCGGTCAAGCGGTTCCCGATATAGTCCGGATATACAAATATACATACAAGTTTAAAGTTATAAGATACTAGCCGGCCCGGCAGACGTTAGGCGAAATAATGTTTTATGGAGAGTGAAATTTGAATTGAAAATAAAAGAAGGGCACGGAAATTGAAATATTACGTGTCCACATTTTGGGTAGGGCTGAAGCGATTCGCATTAAATTTGGTATATAGATAGTATGCTTCATTCTCATGTGTTGCCACTTCGAGCGGTTTACAGGGTTGCCACCTTTCTAATTTGTTTTGAAATATTAAGCAAGATAAGCCATTATGGGTATAAAATGAAAAATATTTTCTCCCGTACTCCAAAAAATATACATTTTTTCAAAAAATATACATTAGGCAGGGTTGCCACCTAATCCCTTCATATATCGACCAATATCTCGAGAACGGCTGAAGCGATTTGAATCAAATTTGGTATGTAGATAGTATGCTTCATTCAAAGACTTTCTATTTAGGTGTTGCTACTTCGGGTGGTTTACAAGGTTGCCACCTATCTCAATTTGTTTTTAAATATTGAGAAAAATATGCCAGTATGTTTATCAGATAAAAGATATTCTCTGCCGTATTTCAACGAAGATATATTTAGGCAAGGTTGCCACCTAATCCTATTTTGATTCCTTCATATAGCTACCAATATGTCGAAAACGGGTGAAACGATTTGCTTCAAACTTGGTATGTAGATAGTATGCTTTGTTTAGTGTTGTCACTTTGGGTGGTTTACAGGGTTGCCACCAAATAAGATATTCTCAGCCAGGGTTGCCACCCAACCCCATTTTATTTATTTCTTCGAATATCGACCAATATTCCAAGAGCTGCTGGAGCGATTATGATCAAATCTGGCATATGTATAAGTAGTATGCGGTTTACAGGGTTCCCACCTACCTTATTTTTTTTATAGAGCAAAATAAGCCAATATGGGCATCAAATTAAAGGTGTTTTTGGCCGTATTCCACTTAAGATATTCTCAAGCAGGGTTGTCAGCCTTGTGCCTGCTTATTTTATTATATTATATTTTTAAATTACTGCATAGATTTTATCGCAGGCCTTGGCGGTGGGAGTGAAATGAAAAAAATGTTAATGCTAAAAAAGTTCGTAGTAACGGACTTTTTTCAATGTTAAAAGGTTCGGCGTTAGCAACATAACGTGACAAAAATAAATATAAGCATTGCCTACATTTAGGCGTATGACGTTGTACTAATGTTAGCAACAGGCCGATTACATAAAATTGGACCTGTACATTACATTACATTAAAATTGGATCTGTAAGCGTTGCCTACATTTAGGCTATACTACTAACAGTATGACGTTGTACTGATGTTAGCAGCAGGCCGATTACATAAAATTGGAGCTGTACACTACATAAAATAGGTTGTTGACTATTTTTAGGCTATACTGTTAACAGGTTAAGGCTGTACTGCTCTAAAGTCATAAATATGCTCATTGAGTTTTCATAAATATTATAATTGCATAAGTTGATAAGAAGTGATATGCAATAGCTTTACCGCGGCACGTCCTTTTTTATATATATATATATTTTTTTTTTTGTTTTATTAAAATAGAGGAAATATTGGGTACTAATATACATCCAAAATCGGATTAGAGTCTAGTTTTTTCGCTGCATTCCAAACATTGCAATTGAATTTTGGCATAAAATAACTTCAGCCTCTGCCAGAGCACCTTCAGCGATGCCATGTTGCAAGAATTTTAAGACACTATTGAAATGAGTGTGAAACATAATCGGCCATGTTGATCTAATAAAATGTTAACAATTGCAGCAATAAGCCAGCAATTTTTCTATTTTCTTATACAAGATTTTATTACAATTGTTAGTTTAGCATTTTTTCGTTGTTGTTTTTGTTTTGACGTGCGGTTATTTGGTTTTAGCCGCGGTTGTTGGAGCGTTTGGTCATGACTCGTGCAGCGCATAGAATTACAGGGCTGCTACAAAAAGAGGTAGTACAACAACAACAATGACAACATAAGAAGACAAAAAAGGACAAAACAAATATGCCTCAAATAACAATAAAATGCATAATAACAGTAACAAGAGCGTTGACGAGTGCAACAACAACAACTATAAAATTAAAAAAAAAAAAATAATAAAAAAGCTAAGGAAAATTAAAAAAAAGTATGTTTGTGGTAGGAGTTGACTTTTGTAGGACGATGATGACTCCAGTCAACAAGCAACGCTGACGACTTCCAAATAATCATACGGCTGTTGGCTACATAGATTCCACAGAATTTGCAATTCTACGAATTTAAATTGCAGAAATATTCAGAATTTGGCTTAAATAGCTGCAGTCACATACACACACACACACACACACACACTTATATAATAATAAGATACTAGGTATGCAACATCCATTGAACTGAAGGACGTGCAGGGCTGTGTGGGCGGTCGCTTGGTTGGTCGTTTCGCTGGAAGTTTCGACTGGGCAAAGATGGTAAATGTGATCTAAGTTGAAATGGCCAGATGCGCTGTGCGGCTGTTGCACAGACGGTTGATCATCACCACACCAACGGCAGCTGCTCGTACAGCAGCAATTGCTTTTGTTGCATTGTCGACGGTGCAATTTTCGATCAACGTCGTGGCAGTGGCTAGTTGCTTGAGATGCGATAAGCCACCAAGTAAGCAATTGCGAACAAACAAATGTGTAGGTTCGTATGGATGTGCCAGCGCTTGTAAGTAACCAGCAGCGTCCAAGTTAACGCGATATCTGATGTTGTTGTTGTTGTTGTTGTTATTGCTGTTAGGATCCGGTCTGCAGCGCGGAAGATTTGCTGCACAGTGGATAAAGACGTTGATGGCACACTATTTAATTTGATTAATTTAGTTTAATTTTACTTTAAGTTAAATTAAATAAAATAAATTTTGTTTTTTTTTTAGTGTTTTCGCGGGAGGAGGAAATGCTTTATGCACTAACCGGGTTTAAGCCCTCGTTACTAGATGCTCTAGCATCGGGACTCTCCGAGTGTGGGATTCGCTTCTTATCTTGAGGTATACCGCACTAAAACCTAACCTCCCACGGCCCGCGCATTCTTCCTTACCTGGGACCGCGCTTAGCATAACTTCAGGTAAGGAAGTGCGTTAGGTGCAGTTCCGTGAGTTGAACGTTGCCCATTCTGTGCAGGTACTCACGGAAATAACCGTCTCCGGTTAAGAACTGGGTCAGGTAAAAGTCGACTTCTCCATGCGGCCGATTTAGCCATGGTTCTAGTTCGGGGATTAAAACCCTGGTCCACCTTCCAGCAGTAATGTAGCTCCATTGTAGTTGCCACCGCCGGATCGATTCACCTCGTGCCTGCGTTGCAGCAACGTCTCTACGTACCTCTGCACGAGTGTCGTACATAATTTTTCTTTCCTCAGCGATGAGATATGTCGGTATGGTCCCCGCAATGACCAGCACAGCGTCTGCGAAGACCGTGCGTTATGCTGAGGCGATTCTCAGGGCCCCTCTGCGTTGAACCGCGGTAATAGCTATCTGGTACTTCTGAAATTTTATTGCATCCGCCCAGACTTCTGCACCGTACAACAGTATAGAATCTGAGGCGGACGCCAGCAACTTTCTTATGCATGGCTTTGGTCCACCTGTGTTTGCCATTAGCCGACTCAGACTTGCGATGGTTTTCACAGCCTTCTCGCAGGAGTTTCTTAAATGCTTCGAGAAGGTCAGCTTGTTGTCCAGTTTCACCCCTAGATATTTTGAAGAGCGACGCGTTCCCATCTGTTGATCCCCAACAGTCATGTTAATGAGTGTGGGGATCCTTCTTTTCGTTAGGATCACGATCTCTGTCTTGGCTGTAGCCAGTTGGAGGCCGTGATCATTCATCCACTTGTCTACACTACGCATCACTTGGTTTAGTTTAAGCTGTGCCAGGTCGCAGCTTCGTGCTGTTATTACAGCAGCCACGTCGTCTGCAAAAGCAACTAAAAAAGTGCTTTCTGGCATCTGCATTCGAAGAAGGCTGTCAATAAAATTAAATTAATTGAATTAAATTAAATTAAATTAAATTAAATTAAATTAAATTAAATTAAATTCAATTAAATTAAATTAAATTAAATTAAATTAAATTAAATTAAATTAATTAAATAAATTAATTAAATTAAATTTAACTAAATAAAATAAAATTAAATTAAATTAAATTAAATTAAATTAAATTAATTAAATAAATTAATTAAATTAAATTTAACTAAATAAAATAAAATTAAATAAAATTAAATTAAATTAAATTAAATTGAATTAAATTAAATTAAATTAAATTAAATTAAATTAAATTAAATTAAATTAAATTAAATTAAAATCGATAAAATTATTTTATTTTATTTTATTTTATTTTATCTTATTTTATTTTATTTTATTTTACTTTATTTTATTTTATTTTATTTTATTTTATTTTATTTTATTTTATTTTATTTTATCTTATTTTATTTTATTTTATTTTATTTTATTTTATTTTATTTTATTTTATTTTATTTTATTTTATTTTATTTTATTTTATTTTATTTTATTTTATTTTATTTTATTTTATTTTATTTTATTTTATTTTATTTTATTTTATTTTATTTTATTTTATTTTATTTTATTTTATTTTATTTTATTTTATTTTATTTTATTTTATTTTATTTTATTTTATTTTATTTTATTTTATTTTATTTTATTTTATTTTATTTTATTTTATTTTATTTTATTTTATTTTATTTTATTTTATTTTATTTTATTTTATTTTATTTTATTTTATTTTATTTTATTTTATTTTATTTTATTTTATTTAATATTATTTTATTTAATTTTTTTCTAAATTTGTTTAAATTTATTTTATCCTAGAATCACTGTGCCCTACTGTCTGTCGTCGTGTTGGCTGCTTGGTCCATCTTCTTGTTTGGCGACCAACAAATAAAATTACAGACAATCTTGTTTGCAACTTGCTGGATTCTGCTTTTCTTTTCGATAGTTCCCTAGTTTCTGAAGATTATACTTGCCTACTTACTTGCTGGTTGTTAACTGTTTGTTAGTTGCATTGTTTGCTGTATAGATGGTTAACAATTGTTGCAACTAGGCACTCGATTTCCACGTAAACCGAGATCTCGCAAAATTAAGGTGGTTATTTTTTGGTTTTTGTTTTTTATAAAATTTTTTTAAATGCATATGTACAATCGCTCGCACTTGCATGCAACATTGCACACGAGACAACAGGCCAGACATACGGACCTCAGTTATGAACATAGCATCCACAGCGGCAATACCTTGAGTAAGCAGGGGCGCGCTGTGGAATTTCTCAGAGACCCCAAGCTGTCTGCGCATGTATTTGTACTACACTCACAAAAGCAACAAAACAAACCGCGCATGAATACTTTTGTTGGATGTGACTGTGGCCAGGAATGCCCGCATCGAATGCCAACTTGGCTAACAAAATCCAGCCAGTCAGTCGCGCCAAATTTTCGCAAAAGTCCAAAAAAACGTTTGGACATTAAAATTATGACGGTTTGGTTGTTGTTGTTTTGAGGCAGGCGCATGAAATGAATCATCCGTGTTGACGGTTTGGTTGTTGTTGTTTTGAGGCAGGCGCATGAAATGAATCATCCGTGTTGGCACTCCAAGTACCGCCCCGCCGTGCAAAGATGTTGCAGTTGCTTGCCATTCGAATCGAGCGCATTTCTTTTGCTGAAGTTGGCTTTGTCGACGTGCTGGCTGGTTGCGCATGCGCATCCCTTCACACGTTTTACATTTTTTTTTGCGTAGAAACATCTGCACGTAAATAGTTGATTTTGTTTTTTATTTATTTTTTAATAATTTTTTGCATTTTGCAGCACTTTGTGGGATTGAGGAAATTTTGTTTTTCTGTGGCGTGCATTTTATTCCGCCCGCAACACTGTCTGCGTGCTTGATTGCGTGGCGAAAGAAGAAATTTATTACTCTGTTCATGTTTGTGGTTGGTGTTGTTGTTATTTACGTTGGGTTTGTGTTGTCACTTTGACCGCCCAGCACAGGTCAACCGGTTAATATGGCACGGTGTCAGTTACGAGATTTAAAAAAAAGTAAAATGAAATAAAATAAGAGTAAATAAGTTTTTTGTAGACGTGAATATAAAATAAAAAAAACGACATTAAAAAAAAAATTAAATAAAATAAAATAATATTAAATAAAATAAAATAAAATAAAATAAAATAAAATAAAATAAAATAAAATAAAATAAAATAAAATAAAATAAAATAAAATAAAATAAAATAAAATAAAATAAAATAAAATAAAATAAAATAAAATAAAATAAAATAAAATAAAATAAAATAAAATAAAATAAAATAAAATAAAATAAAATAAAATAAAATAAAATAAAATAAAATAAAATAAAATAAAATAAAATAAAATAAAATAAAATAAAATAAAATAAAATAAAATAAAATAAAATAAAATAAAATAAAATAAAATAAAATAAAATAAAATAAAATAAAATAAAATAAAATAAAATAAAATAAAATAAAATAAAATAAAATAAAATAAAATAAAATAAAATAAAATAAAATAAAATAAAATAAAATAAAATAAAATAAAATAAAATAAAATAAAATAAAATAAAATAAAATAAAATAAAATAAAATAAAATAAAATAAAATAAAATAAAATAAAATAAAATAAAATAAAATAAAATAAAATAAAATAAAATAAAATAAAACATAATAAAATAAAACAAAAATACAATAAAAAAATAAAAAGTTAAATAAAAAATAAAACAAAAAAAAATAAGAAAAAATAAATAATAAAAAACGATTATAACGAAAAATAAGAAATTAAAAAAATAAAAATAAAATAAAAAGAACAAAATAAAGTAAAAAATTAAGAAAAGGAAATAAATAAATCAAGATAAAATAAAGTAAAACGGAATAAAAAAAAAGGAAAAAATGAAAAAAAAAAAAAATAAATAAAATATAACAAAATAAAGTAAATAAAACACAAGTAAATTAATTAAAAGAGATACAATTTTTCTGGCCGCCTTTTTGGTTCAGTTTCCGCTACAATGTGAACTCTACTAAGTAGTAATGTAAAATTGTCGTGTTGTGGCTGCATATCATATCTTACATTAAATTATCACCTTCAACATAATTACAAGAAAAAGTATATTTAAGTTCATAATTTACATGGAAACATTGCAACTACGCACAGACAACTACATACAAGAAACACCTCTTTCAATGATTTCTGCGAACGCAAATTCGTTTCGAATATCTCAAATTGCATAAAGCAACAAAGCGAAGCATCCAAACGTTGCGCATTTATCGTGCGCCATCAATGCAGCGATGCAACCAACTGTGCAACGATACAAAGGATTACTACACAAAAATCTGTGAAAATCAAAAAAAACAACAATATGTGTGTGTATGTTTGCTGTTAAAAGACAACAGAAACCGTCAGCAGCTGAACAAATGACAACATTTCATATAATATTTACAAGAAACATGCAACTGTTGCTGTTTCTGATTCTCTTTCAGGTTGTTAGGGATATGGAAGGTCGAAATGAAAATAAGCAATAACAAAAAAGCAGTTAAATGATTTTTTTTTTTTTTTTAATGTTACCTCTTTACTACCTTTATGTAACTTGGATTTTTTGGTTTATTGAGCGATTTTTACATACAATGTTGCGAAAGCTTTATATCGATTTTTGAGTACTTTTCCGTTGAGTAAGAGGCTTAAAACCTGTAACATATAAGGACAATAGGATCTCTAAAAAAAAAGGAAAAGGTCACTGGAATTTAAATAGTAGTTTAGTAGATTGCTTAACAATATGTTTTCTAGCAAAAATAATTCGGTATATCTTGAAATTTTGCAATTATAGCACTTTTTATAGGTCATACAAGGCGTATGAGTAACATCTATATATATAAAAGAAAGTGACGTTAGTTCAAAGTCCCATAACTAAAGAACGCCTGCACCGATTTGGATGATTGACACCAATTCGGATTGCTCTCTGGCCAGAATAGGAGAATATCAAAAAAATTCCCGAAAAATCCTGCGGGACATGAACGGTAGCACCCATAAGGTTTGTCATATTGCTTTGAAGAACATGATGGTAAATCTGATATTCATAATTTCATTCATTACCCATGGGATAGGGTTAGATTTAGAGTTTCGGATAGGGTTGAGGTTGGGGTTGGGGTTAGTGACTTGAAAAGGAAATGGACAGGGAGAGGAAAAGGGATAGGGATAGGGAGAGGAAAAGAGATGGGGATAGGGATAGTGATAGTGATAGTGATAGTGATAGTGATAGTGATACTGATAGTGATAATGATAGTGATAGCGATAGTGATAACGATAGTGATATGAGGGTATGCGTTTAAATAAAACAAATTTCAATTTTTGGGACAGTCTAATATATGTACATGCAGATATCCTGCAACAAAGCTAATTTAATACAGATGCTAGTGCAATTTCAATTTGTTTATCAATTTGCAAATCGCTTTGATATTTGTAATTAGTCGATGGATTTTATTCAAACCAATGATACCAAAATGCATTTACATGCATTTCAATTATTTATATACAAACATATTTATGCATGTATGTTAATGTGTGTGTTATTATTAATTTTCTAATGTAAATTAATGTAAAACAAGTACAACCACAGATAGGGAGACCAGCAGTGAAAGCTAGCACCCGTAAAAGGAGCGAAGTGTGGTAAGCAGAAGTTAGAAAGCTATCAATGCAACAGTGGAACAAAATGGGATAGATAGACAATCAAGCGTAAATATATGCTCGTACATATGAGCCCCTTAGAACACAAGTGACATAAGTCCACATTTTTTCGAACTGAGATATTCAAGGTTTTGTGTTGTCAACAAATAGGGGGTACCCCTGATTACACTAGTTAGTTCTGCTATTTACATATTACTCTACATAACGTCATGCCTAACTAAAAAAAAAATAAAAACTGGACTTATGCCACTTGTGCTGTAAACGGCTCAATATGTATGTATATGGAGTTTTATACAAAACTAATGCGTATATAAAAGAGGTACCTTTGGGAGTGTCCTTAGGTGGTTAGTACACATCTATGCTGGCTTTGGATATATTATACACAAAATGAAATAAAATAATATAAAATAGAGTAAAATAAAAAAATAGAAATTAAAATAAAATAAAATAAAATAAAAAAAAAAAATAAATAAAATAAAATAAAATAAAATAAAATAAAATAAAATAAAATAAAATAAAATAAAATAAAATAAAATAAAATAAAATAAAATAAAATAAAATAAAATAAAATAAAATAAAATAAAATAAAATAAAATAAAATAAAATAAAATAAAATAAAATAAAATAAAATAAAATAAAATAAAATAAAATAAAATAAAATAAAAAATAAAATAAAAGAAAAGAAATAAAATAAAATAAAATAAAATAAAACAAAATAAAATAAAATAAAATAAAATAAAATAAAATAAAATAAAATAAAATAAAATAAAATAAAATAAAATAAAATAAAATAAAATAAAATAAAATAAAATAAAATAAAATAAAATAAAATAAAATAAAATAAAATAAAATAAAATAAAATAAAATAAAATAAAATAAAATAAAATAAAATAAAATAAAATAAAATAAAATAAAATAAAATAAAATAAAATAAAATAAAATAAAATAAAATAAAATAAAATAAAATAAAATAAAATAAAATAAAATAAAATAAAATAAAATAAAATAAAATAAAATAAAATAAAATAAAATAAAATAAAATAAAATAAAATAAAATAAAATAAAATAAAATAAAATAAAATAAAATAAAATAAAATAAAATAAAATAAAATAAAATAAAATAAAATAAAATAAAATAAAATAAAATAAAATAAAATAAAATAAAATAAAATAAAATAAAATAAAATAAAATAAAATAAAACAAAATAAAATAAAATAAAATAAACCAAAATAAAATAAAATAAAATAAAATAAAATAAAATAAAATAAAACAAAATAAGGCAAAATAAAATAAAATAAAAAAAAAATAAAAAAAAATAAAATAAAATAAAATAAAAAAAAAAAAATAAAATAAAAGAAAAGAAATAAAATTAAAATAAAATAAAATAAAATAAAATAAAATAAAATAAAATAAAATAAAATAAAATAAAATAAAATAAAATAAAATAAAATAAAATAAAATAAAATAAAATAAAATAAAATAAAATAAAATAAAATAAAATAAAATAAAATAAAATAAAATAAAATAAAATAAAATAAAATAAAATAAAATAAAATAAAATAAAATAAAATAAAATAAAATAAAATAAAATAAAATAAAATAAAATAAAATAAAATAAAATAAAATAAAATAAAATAAAATAAAATAAAATAAAATAAAATAAAATAAAATAAAATAAAATAAAATAAAATAAAATAAAATAAAATAAAATAAAATAAAATAAAATAAAATAAAATAAAATAAAACAAAATAAAATAAAATAAAATAAAATAAAATAAAATAAAACAAACTAAAGTAAAATAAAATAAAATAAAATTAAATAATATAAAAATAATATAAAAAATAAAAATTTAAAAAGATTAAAAAATATATAAAAAATAAGCCAAAAAAAAAATTAATTAAATAAAAAAAAAATATATAAAGTAAAAAAAATAACAACAAAAATTAAAAAGATTAAAAAATATATAAAAAATAAGCTAAAAAAATAAATAAATTTAATAAAAAACAAAAATTAAAAAGATTAAAATATATATAAAAAATAAGCTAAAAAATAAATAAATTTAATAAAAATAAATAAATAAAATAAAACAAAATAAAATAAAATATAAAAACAAAAAAATAAAATAAAATAAAATAAAAAAAAATTAGCTAAACAAATATAAATTAATAAAAATATATAAAAAAATAAAGAAATAAAATCAAAAAATAAAATAAAATTAGATAACAAAAGAAACAAAAATACATCTAAAAAAAGAGCAACAATAAAAAAATATGAAACTTAAAAAATAAAATAAACAGGCGAAGAAAAAAAAACGGAAAGAAAGGTGAATGTAAAGAGCAGTATAGAAATGAAATAAATTTAATTTCTTTGTTTTTTTTTTATCTGTGAATGCAGTGAGGTATAAGGAAAATTGCAGTTGGCATCCCTGGTACCTGTTTAATTATTTGTGCGCATTAGTTTCAAATGACTTTTACATACATACATATATTCAATATAATACATTAAGGACATCTTCCTTATGGACACACATGTATTTTTATACATACATACAATTTTATCATACGCATATTTACTCTCTTCGACAAACATGCTTACTTACATACATACTTTTATCTTCATCTACTATATATTATGGACGTTTGTATAATGCTATTTGTTAATGGTTTTACTATTGTTTCAATGGTTTATTTGCTTGTTTGTTTATTTGTAGGGACACCAGTAGCGATTGTCCATGGGTGATAAGCCAATAGCGCAGCCATCATTCTAATTACTATAATTCTAATTAAATTCTAATGAAATTAAATTGCCAAACGCATGAATGCGCATATCTACTTATTTATGTTTGTAAAGATGCGCATATGTGGCTTTAAGCTACTCCGCTGGTTTCGCACCAAACTACTAGTCAGGTATTTTACGGGTATAAAATGTTAATAGTCTGACTCGAGTACATTTTGTTCGAAAAGTATCAAATTTTATTTTATTTTGCTTTATTTTATTTTATTTTATTTTAATTTATTTTATTTTATTTCGATGCGTTTTAGCTTAAATAACATGTCTGCGAAGCTTTATTATTTTGGGGTAACGGCAAGCTTATACTGAGTTTGCAAAAAAATCCATTAAGGCTTAGAAAACTACATAATTTTAATATTTTTATTTTTATATAAGGATTTGCAAGAATGTTAAAAAAAAAAATGCATTCACAAGAAAAGGGCATTGCAATTTCAAAAGTATTTTAGTATGTTGCTTAACAATGCGTTTTCTAGCTATTTTAGTTGTGTATATCTTGAAATTTTGGCAATTATAGTGCAGTGATACACGGCGTATGAGTAACATTTAATTATTCACGTAAGAAAAGTTCAGCCTATGTTCCAATCACTCTTTAAATTGTCAACCTGATATCTTAAAAGGATAAAATGAGAATCTGGTATAGAAAAAAATATAGATATATTTAATAATTATGAAGTCCTTAAACGTTAAGGATACAGCAATATGAGAAAAACGAGTACATATTGGGTATGCGCTTAAATAAAACTTCTTTGATTTTTTGGATAGTATAGCCTACTAGTTGTGAAGTAGTTTAAAACTAGTTGGTTTGACTGTCAATTCCAATTCGTTATATTCACTCCTACACATTCATCTCACCACACTTGTATTTGTAATTATCTATTAACGCAACAGAAACTCATTTGTGCGACCACAAATGTACATACATTTAAATTAATGGATACTTTTATAATTTTATTTCTATAAATTTATTTGTAAATTCGCTTTGTTTGCAACTATTAATTAGCAAAATTGCATTTCTACTGCATATGGAATTTTAGAGTAATTAGAAATGGCACTACAGCACGAATATCATATGTTAGATGTCATAATTTGCGCAATTTTTTTTTTTTTAATTCAAAAGTAATTTTCCACTACACAAAAGTTGATGGCGTTATTTAATGTAATTGATAATATTTAGATTTGAATGGAAATTTTTAAACTTTGAAAATTTTGTGGACTTTTAACCAGTCGAATAAATTTTATAAAATTATTCTTTTTGAGTTTTTGGCGAAAACAAGTTGAAAAATGAAGACATGCATGGATGAAGGGGGTATGTCGCATTCTCACTCAATTTCTGTTTTTGGCATTGGTGAATAGTGTTTATGCAGATCTATATTTCTGTCTTATCGGAATCTGCCTATCGTGAAAATTGTAGAAGATAATTCATGGATGAAGGGGGTATGTCCACAACTTTTCAATATTAATTGTGGAAGAAGGGGGTATGTTCCGTTTTTTTCATATAAAACACTAAATATAAATTTATGCTTTTTATTGCATATTATGCAACGTCTTTTATGGCTTTGCATAATTTTTTTGTCAGTTTTCCATAAACATTCGAAAAAACCTCAAATGTTTAAGCAAAACTTTAAAGCCGATTTTCTCGTTTCACTCAAAATGCGACATACCCCCTTCATACATGCATGTCTTCAAATGCTACATACAATACCAACTACGATGATTTCAATTTCGATATTGTTGAAGGATCTTCTCAAACGTCTTTTTATTGTTGCTAAGAAATTTAAATAAAGCTAGGTCTTAGCTAATGTGTACATAGGTAAGAATAACATTGTTAAATAAAAATAACAACAAAAAGGACGTGTGGCACTCGGGGACTGCCGCGGTAAAGCTATTGCATATCACTTTTTTTAATCAAATTTTGCAATTATAATATTTATGAAAACTCAATGAGCATATTTATGACTTTAGAGAAGTGCAGCCTTAACCTGTTAACAGTATAGCCTAAAAATAGTCAACAACCTATTTTATGTAGTGTACAGCTCCAATTTTATGTAATCGGCCTGCTGCTAACATCAGTACAACGTCATACGCCTAAATGTAGGCAACACTTATATTTATTTGTGTCAAGTTATGTTGCTAACGCCGAACCTTTTAACATTGAAAAAAGTCCGTTACGAACATTTTTAACATTAACATTTTTTTTTCATTTCATTCCCACCGCCAAGGCCTGCGATAAAATCTGTGCAATAGCTTAAAAAAGGCGAAGATTAGTTGCAATTTGCCTGCAGGCGCACTAAGCAGTGTTTGGTGTAATGGTTACACACTGCGGTTTAGAAATTCCTAATCTCCTCTCCTTGGTTCGATGACCAGTAAAGGTGATGACAAATTTCTAAGCAAGAATACAAAGCGGTTTGATAAGATCCTTCAACATAGTTGGTATTGTATGTAGCCTTATTCAACTTGTTTTCGCCAAAAACTCAAAAAGAATAATTTGGTCAAAAGTCCACAAAATTTTCAAAGTTCGTAAATATAATATAAGGAAATAACAATAAGGAAATTTTTAATTTTTACAACCAAAAGCAACAATTCATCTAAAAAAGTAGTTCTCGACTTGAATATTTTCACAATATGCATTCAATCTCCTCTGCTCCTTCTGCTTGAAGAAATTCGAAGAGTTTTAAGGACTTTAAAACTCTAAAACAGGCATGCCCACCTAGTGGCTCTTTTGGCCCGAAGTTGGTTGTTGGCCTTAGTTTAATAATAATTCCTTCGAAAATTTTTTTGTGGTCGCAGGAGCGATGTTGTTGTCAAAAATATAACCTAATTGTTGTATGGCCCACTAGGTTGAAAGGCCTGGACACCCCTGCTCTAAAATGAATAAAAAATGTGCTTCCTCCAAATATTTTTGTTTATCATTTAAGTGTAATAAGCATACCCCTTCAATGTCACCACATTTGGTATGCGCCACATAAAAACTATTTGAACACAATTGCGATCGCATTTATGGCAATTTACCTACGATTTCAAGCAAACAATTTTAAATGTTGCAAATTGACAGCATTTACTTAGTTACTGCATTGATATACTTAAATGCTACTCAACTCCGAACCATACGCACAAGCACATCTACACTTTTGAATATCTTCATAGCAAAATTTGATACTGCAAAGCTCGCCGAAACTCAGCTCGACTCAGCTCAGTTTTCAAAGAAATCCTCGCATGAGCATATACAGCGCCTGCCAAATCAGGAACTGAAATCGCGCAGGCGCACAAAGCGCAATCGACAAACAGGGAACGCTTTACCGCCACACAAAGTTCTTCTTGGATTTGTTTGCCACCCGTCAAGTTTCTCGTAGATATTTGGCTTACGTTAATTCAGCTGCATTTGGTTATGGACCACTGGACCATTTGCCAATGTGGTTTGTATGCAAAATAGCATATATTTACTCGTTATGCCAATAACAATACAAAATTGATTATTTGTACGTTGTTGTTGTTTTTTGTTGTTGTTGTAATACAAGATTTAACTTTGTCATTCGTGGAATATTTAATAGAAAGAAAATTTTTGCTAACAATACGCAATTGGTGATTCGACGTAAATTGTTATTGTTGTTGTATAATGCCATTATTGTATTATGCCTTGAACGAGTATTAGGAAGTTCAACAATGCTATTATGAGTGGTATACAATCTGCAGACATGTGTAAAGCTAATTTAAGTCGATTTGTTATTTGTTGGTGGTTATATATATGAACGAGGAGCTAGCAGTAGGGATTAGGGGATATTAGGTACTAAAGTTTAAAGTTTTCTACTAGCTTCAAATGATACCCAAGTTAGCGTAGGATATTTCATATGACACCAAGTTAAGGTGAGGCTCTTTCACATATCTCGAGCTAAACTTGCATATTTGTATATCCGGACTATCTCGGGAACCGCTTGACCGATTTGGATAAAATTTTGGATATGGATATTTGGATTGATTCTAAGACTATTCACGTGGGGGTTTCCACCTGGGGTGGTTTACAGGGTTACCACCTATCTCAATTTTTTTAAATTTTGTAGCAAGGTATACCATAATGGGTATCAAATGAAAGGTATTTTCAACGACATACCGACTAAAATATTTTCAAGGAGGGTTGCTAGCTAGGGTTGCCACCTTACCGATGCATATTTGTATATTTGTTTATACGGTACTATCTCAGGAACAGCTTCACCGATTTGGATGAAATTTGGCAATTTGGATGGTATGATTGATTATACAACTATCCACTTGGGGGTTGCCACTTGGAGCGGTTTACAGGGGTGCCACTTATATCAATTTTTTAAATAATGGAGCAAGACATGCTAATATGGGTACCAAATGAAAGGTACTTTCGGCGACAACCAACTAAAATATTTTCAAGTAGGGTTGCCACCTTACCGAATTATATTTGTATATCCGGTACTATCGCGAGAGAACAGCTGGACCGATTTGGATGAAATTTGGCATAGGGATAGTTTTATTGATTCTAAGACTATTAACTTGTGGGTTGCCACTGGGGGGTTAACAGGGTTACCACCTATCCCAATTTTTTTTTAATAATGAAGCAAGATATGCCAATAAGGGTATCAAATGAAAGGTATTTTCGCCGACATAACAACTAAAATATTTTCAAGTAGGGTTGCCACCTAGGGTTTCCACCTTTCCGAAGTATATTTGTATATCCATTACTATCTTGGGAACAGCTTCACCGCTTTTGCAGAAATTTGGCATAGAGATAGTATTATTGATTCTAAGACTATCCACTTGAGGGTTGCCACTGGGTCACAGGATTACCACCTATCTCAATTTTTTTTAAATAATGGAGCAAGATATGCCAATATGATTATCAAATGAAAGGTATTTTCGCCGACATACCAACTAAAATATTTTCAAGTAGTGTTGCCGCCCAGGATTACCAATTAACTGTATTGTATTTGAATTCTATATTTTTGGGATCATATTTGGATAATTTTGGGGTCATTTTCGGATCATTTTGTTATCATTTTTGGATCATTTTGGAATCCATTTAGGGTCATTTTGGGATCATTTTTGGGTTCAATTTCGGCTCATTCTGGGAACATTTAAGTGTCTTTTTGGGGTCGTTTTGGGATCATTTTAGGATTATTTTGGGATTATATTAGGGTCATTTTGAGATCATTTTTGGTAAGTAAAGTTAGCGCTAAATCAATAGCACCGAGCAAGCTGGGTCGCCCAGGTACTCTATGGCTAAGAGACAACAACCAAAACTAGGATGTGAACGAAAGTTGCCCGCCATAAGATATAAATCGTGCTTGGAACCCATAGTGCGTAACATTTCACTAAAGTACTTGGCTGTCTGTTGATTCTGTTACCGATGTGGACATTCCATTGCTGGATATTTATCCGGAAAGCTCCGGTGCTAGCCCTTCGGGTGTTAACCCCGACTTCCATAGCAATGGTTTGTTTTAACCTCTTACGGTCCTATGCCTATCTTGTCGCTGGTATGAAGGCATGAATGCGAGAGGTTTAGACATTGGCTAATAAAATTGATGTCCCAAAATTCGACCAGAAAATTTAGAGCATGCCGTAGATTTTCCAATTAGGGGTGCATTTCTGCAGAAACAAAAATGTTGGTAAACTTTGATAGATAATCACTCTTAGAAAAAAGTGATAAGTTCGACTGGATTGGTAATTAACTTCTGTCTACATTCTACAGAAAGTTGCAAAGGACTCGGATTTTAGACACAAACTAGCAGATGCCCGCGACTTTGTCTTCGAAACTAACATAACCGAACCTTCTGTTTTAAATATCTGAACTCCAGCGACACCTAGCGGAAGTAAACGAGTTGCTGATTATATATGAAACATACGAATCAAATATGAATAAAATCGGACTATGTTTACGGATTTTGTAAATATAGGTATTCCAGCGCCATATACCTAGTGGGAAAAAATATATCCAAGGAAGGAACTCGAAATTTGGCAAAAATCCGTTCAGAGGTATTTGAGCCAATTCGTTACAAAAAAACCCACCTACAATTTTATATATGTATGTATAGACTTATAACGTATAACTTACAAAAACGAACCATAAATACGGTTTTCTCAATATCTTGACTATAGCGCCACCTAGCGGGTAAATGTTTTCTAAGAGAGTTTTTAATTTTTTACCAAACATAAAATGAATAGAATCGGATGGATTTTGCAAATTTACCGACTATAGTGCCATTTAGCGGGCAAAAATAAATCCCCTGTCGAGAGGACGTATACAAGAAATATCTTAACTTTTTTAAATTTTTTAATTCCTTTTTTTATAATTTGTTTTAGCCCCCCAGACGACAGTAGGAAGTCACTTTGCGAAGTGTCGTGTAATAAACAAAGTAATTACGACTATAATTTATCGCGGTACATCAAAGAGAAGAAAAAAATTTGATGAACTCAACAGTAATTATTGCATGTAAGTTTAAGTAAAATTGATTCTAAGCCTAAAGTAATAATTATTGACAATGTTGCTAGCTATCTTTTATGGAATCGAAATTCGTATATTTAAAACGAAAAAAGTATACTTCTTCTTGTATTTATACTACATACATACTTCTGGCACTTACATACATCGGACCAAAATTGATGCATCGATACATTATCTCATATTTTATCAAAGTAAAATGCAAGCTACACGCCAAATATCAAGCTCATCGAGTCATAAATATGATTGTTTAGCATATATCGGGCCCTGGTACACTTCCCGGAAGAAAAATCATACCATACTTTAACCTAAGCATAACACTACCTACATACCAAATTTCAAGTAAATCCAACCATTTATACGATAGTTTAGAATAAGTCAGTCTTGGGTCCACTTTTCGATTTATCCTATATTTTAAATCTATGTTTAGAAATAGATCAGTACCAGGTGCACTTCCCGGAAGAACAATCATACCATACTTTAACCTAAGCAAATGCTACCTTCTTACCAAATTTCAAGTAAATCCAGCTATTTATACGATAGTTTGGAATAGGGTGGTCCTGGGTCCACTTCCCTAAAAAAAACTTTACAGACACACTCTCCAGGCTCCTACTAATCTATCCCGAATATTTGAAGAAAATCGGCCGAGTAGTTTTGGAGTCCATAAGCTACATACATATATATGTACATACATACTTCCAATTTTATATCTATATGTATGTAGATATGTAACTCATTTGCTTGCAACAATAAACCACAACCAATTAATGTACAGCTACTGTTCCTACACAGCTAAAGGCAAACGCACATACATGAAATGTGAATATGTATATTCGATGTATATATTCCTTAATTAGTATCTGAATGCCTATATAATCATAAATATGTAAGCATGTAACTAAATATGTATTCCGTTGTCAATGCATTGATTAATGCCTATTTCAAAGGCTTGAGACACCACCACCATGGTGGTCAGCAAAGTTATTACAAGAACATAGATACATTAAACTACACAAACAACATATTATTTACATACCCATATAGTTATGTATCTACATAGGTATGCTTGCGCCATTGTATATCCGATACGCTTGAGAGCTAAGTCAACCCTAAACCAAAATCATCAATACATAATTTCCACGTACCTACACACTCAAAAATAGACGAGAGCCATTGTGCCATAGCGTAAGCATTCAAATTACTTGGTTATGAATAAAAAATAATGTTTAACAAAATGACAGCCAAAACAGGGAGATGTGGTTTTATGGTTTTCGTTTTGGTTTATATTTTATTTATGGTATGAATATTTACCTTGCACTTACATATTAGTTATTCAAACACGCATATAATTTCAAGTAGGAAACATACATTTTTACATATTTAAGCAATTAAAAATCAATAAAGGAAAAGTATAAGGATGAGACTGACCAGGTTTAAAGGTTTATACATTTCATGAATTGGGAACGATTTCGTGGCCTTTAGTCGCCTCTTACGACCGGCATACCTACCTCGGGCATATTCTAAACCCCTATTATTTTATTATTATAAATCTGCATATGCGATAATTATTGGTTTTTGACTATCTCGACTCCAGCACCACGAAGCGGGTTAATTTTGTTGATTATATATCAAACATACGTGCAATATATGAATAAATCAGACCATAAATACGGATTTTGTAAACATAGCGACTCCAGCGCCATCTAGCTGGAAAAGTCCATCCTATGTTGAGAAGACGTATTCAAGTAATAAACTGTCGAAATTTGCAATTCTGTACGTGGCTAAAAGCCAGTTCGTTCAAAAAATAACTCCTACAATTTAAAGTATATAGAAGATTATAATTTTTTATAAAAGCATTAGATTATTGCAACTGAAAATTGAAGTCACCATTCATCCTTTATATGAAGCTTACTTATGTTAGAAAGGTTTAAAGTAGTCTGTTATTTGAGTCAATCGAAATCATTTCATTGAAGTCTCTTATTTAATGCATTTAATTGAAGTCATTATTTAGGATTTTTGAAGTCATTTAAATTATCCTTGAGTCAGTTATACGCGTCAATTGAAGTCATTTGAATCTTCCTCAAGCTCTTAGGTCAACTGAAGTCATTTGAATCTTCCTCAAGCTCTTAGGTCAACTGAAGTCATTTGAATCTTCCTCAAGCTCTTAGGTCAACTGAATGAAGTCCTTATTTAAGTAAATCGAAGTCATTTCCATTTCTCCAAGCTCAATTGAAAACCTTTCTTATTCAAGTCTCACTTAAGACTGGTATTTAAACGATTAAAATTTCTTAGGTATTTAAATCAATTCCAGTCTCCTATTTAAGTCAATTGAAGTTCTTATTGAAATAAATTATAGTGTTTATATAGATCAATTGAAGTCTTTTAGTTTAATCAATTGAAGTCTCTTATTTGAACTGACTTCTATTTTTCAGTTAGTTTGGTTATTAGTCAATTATTTAAATCAATTGAAATCAATTGAAATCTATTAATAAATCAATTGAAGTCTTTTATTTTAATCAATTGAAGTCTATTATTTGAATCAGTTGAATTAAATTTTATAAGTTAATTTAGTCTTTTAGTATATTATATAAATCAATGGAATCATCTGAAATCTTTTAATTAAATCAATTAAGGGCTTCTTATGAAATCATTTTAATTATTTTATTTAAATCATTTGAGGTCTGTTATTTAAGTCCCTTAAGTCTTATAGTTAAGTCACTTAAGTGTATTAGTTAAGTCACATAAGTCCTTTAGTTAAGTTACTTAGATCTTTTATTAAAGTCAATTAAGTCGTATTTTAAGTCACCTTACTCCTTTATTTAAGTCACTTATATAAGCCTTTTAGTTCAGTCAATTAAGTCTTTTAATTAAATCACTTAAGTCTTTTGGTTATGTCACTTAAGTCTTTTAGCTAAGTCACTTAAAACTTTTAGTTAAGTCATTTAAGCTTTTTAGTTCGGTCATTTAAGTCTTTTAGATCAGCCAATAAAGTGTTTAAATTAAGTCTATCAAATCTTTTAGTTAAGTCACTTAAGTCTCTTATTTAAGTCTATTAAATCTTTTAGTTAAGTCACTTAAGTCTTTTAGTTAAATCTATTAAATCTTTTAGTTAAGCCACTTAGTCTTTTATTCAAGTAATAATAAGTTTTGTTTTTGCAAAGGCCAAAGGCATTGTTAATTTAAATTTTTCTATATACATGCATAACGTTTTGGGATCAGGCCGCAAAAAATCGTGTAATATCGACATCGTCACACTATAATTTCTGATCATTCACTAAGGTTTTTTTGCGAGGCTTTGTAGAATACACACATTGACAATTTCGATAAGATAAGCCATGTTGCAAGTGAAACCTTTTGAAACAAATTTCATTAAAAAGCTTAGTTAATTAGTTGAATTTTTCAATGTAAAACTCTCCAATAGCAATTAGTTTATGACATTTTTCTGCGCCAATTACAAATTCACGGTGTCAAACTAGTAATTTGAGTATTGTAATTTTATACATGCAATGCTATGAGAACAATAACTTAATATACAAAACAACAACAACAAAAAACATGCAATGAGCAATGACAATAGGATGTTATTAATATGACAGCAACATGGACTTGGCAAAACGGAAAAAAGTCAACATCATTGCTAATATACAACTAAAACTATTTATTTGAGTAAATTTTTCATTTCAACAAGCGGCAGCTAATTATTTTTTCCAATTTGCAATTTTTTTTAAAATGCATTTCTCTCGTGCAACTAATACCACAGCAAGACAATAATTAGGGAATTTTTTAAAACTTTTTTTATTCTTATATTAAATTTAAAATTGCAATTAAATACTATGTATCGTCGAGTATGTAGTAGAATAGGCAGGGAAGCGTGGTAAATTAATACTTTTCAAGTTAAATTGGTTTTTGAAGGGCTAACAGCAAAAAAAAAATCACAAAAAGTAAATGTTGATGATAGTCCATCTAATAGCTCGTATGATAATCTAAAGCTCATTATTGTCTACAAACGCTTAATTTACCAAAACGAACAAGAATAAATGACGGCGCAAAAATCATAGTACTAGTTGCATGCAATTTTCATAAAAAAAAAAAACTATTTTGCGAATATTAAAAAAAAAAATTGTAAATAGTATTTAATTATAAGTTTAAAAAATAAGTATGCTCTACCAACTAGATTCGCGACAACAACTGTGATTGTAGTTAAAACGGAAACGGATATGGAAGCATTCAGCTGAATATTTAGACTGATTAGAAACGCGATACACAAATACATGCATACATACATGAATAAAGACCTGCCAATAAGCAACCCAATAAACGGCTGAATAAAAATTCTCTTTGGCTTTTTTCAAATCTTCTCAAAGGTTTGTAGCCCCGTCAAAAGAGGCATAAAAATAGTGGATAAAAAAACAAAAATTCAACCAGCCCATTTTTTGTCAAGAGCATAGTTTCAACCCTAGGAAGAAACGGCAAAATTCAACATCGATCCCATTTGTGCTAAAAAAGTTATTCGGGGACAAAAGTCGAGAAAAGTTCAAATTTGATTTTTTTTCTCGATTTTTGACCCCGAATAACTTTTTTAGTACAAATAGGATTGATGGGGACTTCTGCAGTTTTCTTTCTGAGGGTGAGCATAAGCACACGACAAAAAATTGGCTCTGTGGGAATATTTGTTATACAGGATAAACTAAATTTACCGGACAAGTATTTTTTGATGACATGCAGGGAGTTGGCTCTAGCTCGAGAACCATAGGTTTTACAAAAAAAAAAACTATAAATAAACGATAAAAGAAAATAAATTTTTCAAGAAAAATTCTTGGAAAGTCCCTACGTGGTATTTATATTCATATCGTTTCCAGAGCTAATTTTACAATCGCGATATCTGAGAACTGGTTACTCTTAGAGAAAAAAATCGATGGTCTACAATTTGGTCTTAGGTAATTTTTCGAAAAAACTTACCGTTTTCGAGAAAAGTCCCAAAAACCAAAAGTTTTGACCTTAGACCCCGAATAATCTTTCTAGTACACATGGGATCGATAGAGACTTTTGAGATTTTCTATCCGAAGGTGAACCTAGGCTGTATGCAAAAATTTGGTTCTGTGGGAATTTTTGTGTTTTTCAAATGTCTATATTGACTGGACTATTGATGGGTTTGCAATTATGAAATTTTTAGTTTTAACAAGTAAGAAAGTCTAAGTTTGTTTAAACCGAACATTAAATACTTAGCGATTTCTACCGGTTTCATTAGAAACAATTCTTACGCCACCATGAAATCGAGATATGTCAATTTATGTGATTATCGAAATTTTCGATATCGAAAAAAAGGGGGGTGGTTATCCTCCGATTTCGCCCAATTTCGCTAGCAAATTACCTTGGTCAGACAGTAGCCTGTATATGAAAATTCATGCAAATATTTAAATTTTTACACAATTTATGTCAACTTTTGTGATTTTCGAAAGGGGGCGTGGTTATCATCCGATTTCGGACAATTTCTCCAGCACCTTACTTTCACTTTAAATTTTATGCAAATATCACAATCTTTACTCAAGTTATATCAATTTATGTGTTTTTCGATATCGGAAAAGCGGGCGTTGTTATTATCCGATATCGCCCATTTTCTTAGCAACTTACTTTGGCCAGAAAGTAACCTGTATACCATATTTCAGGCAAATATCGAAATTTTTACTCAATTTATGTCAATTTATGTGATTTTCGAAATTTTCGATATCGAAAAAAGGAGGGTGGTTATCCTCCGATTTCGCCCAATTTTGCTAGAAACTTACCTTGGCAAGAAAGTAGCCTGTATAACAAAATTCATGCAAATATCTAAATTTTTTCCCAAGTTATGTGAATTTATGCGATTTTACAAATTTTCGATATCGAGAAAGGGGGCGTGGTTATCATCCGATTTCGGCCAATTTCGCTAGCAACTTAATTTGGCCAGAAAGTGATCTGTATATATACCAGATTTCATACAAATATCTAAATTTTTACTCAAGTTATGTCAATTTATATGAATTTCGAAATTTTCGATATCGAGAAAGGGGGCGTGGTTATCATCCGATTTCGCCCATTTTCTCTAGCAAGTAACCTGTATACCATATTTCAGGCAAATATCACAATCTTTATTAAAGTTATGTGATTTTCGAAATTTTCGATATCGAAAAAAGAGATGGTTATCATTCGATTTCGCTCATTTTCAATAGAAACCTACCTGGGACTGGGTATAAAAAAAAAAAACATTTTAATAAGTGAATTGATTCAAGTATGACACTTCATTTGACCTAAATAAGTGACTTCAATTGAAACTCTAAAAATCAAATAAAAAAAATTAAACAAGTTTTCCTCAGGCTTACTGGGTTATGTTTTAGTCACATGCATTTTTATCTTAAATATTTATGTATGTGTGTATGTAACTTTGAGAACGCGTGTAAAATATTTCGTTTGCAATTTACCATTTTTGCCATTGACATAAATCAAAACTGTTTTATTTGGTTTAAACACGAACTTAGTCAATTTAAATAGACGACATTTGTGAACGTTTGCTAAAAATTACCTGGCTGCGCAAAATCAATGTCTGTAGGTATACTTTGCAAAAAATGCGATTAGTCTTGAAGACTGTTCGAGAAGCCAAGTAAATCGCCTTCTAATCTGAGTGACTTTGGTTCTCAGATTTAAGGACAATTATCGCAGTAGGTGCCTAAGCCTGGACTATACCAACTTTTTTAAAGAGATAATGACATCAGTAAAATAAAGGCTTACACTTTCAAACAAAAAAAAGTACATCCATCAAGTAAGAGAAGGAAAAAAGCCACGTCCACATTTAAAATTTTTCAATTGTTTAAACAAAACAATTAGAAAACCAAATTCTCGAAGGGTCCAACTTCGAACTTCGAAAGCCTGTAACTAACGTTTAGAGGCTAACTTCGAAAAACGGGTATTGCCTTTTTTCACTTATGTCTTAATCTCTTGAAAAAAAGTACCTAGATATAAAAATGAGATTTAACCCACTGTGGACGTATGAGGCGCCGATGAGTCACGTTAGAGATCAGTGGTACGATTTTTTGCTGGGTACATAAAGCACGTGTTAGTAAACCTTGAAGAATTGCCTTAACATTGTAAACATTTGAATCGTTTGCAAAGAATAAACTATTGAAAATATAGAAGGACAAATTAATTTACTTAACTAAACAGGTGATTTGTGCAAATGATTTAGATTACTATAAAAAACTGCATAAAGAGTTTTATTGTATGGTTGAAAACCTCCTCTTAGTTTTTAATTATCTTTTCTCAATTGTTGAGAATAGTCATTCTACACCCCAAGCATTCTATAATATCGCATTTTTAAATTTCCTTCGAAACATAGCTTTGGCATTTCAGGTAGGACCCTAAAAAATTCAGCGAACTTTTCAATCGGACAAGGGCCCTCGCCTCGTCTTTTCACACTGTCCATCATTCCGAGCCCTACCTCAGGAGTGGTAGATTGGACTCTAGGCCTAGGCAGCTAGTGGCACAATTGTCCGAAAATCTGAGAAACAAATTCACACAGATTATTACGCTCTTTGTACTGACGAATCAAAGGATAACGTTGGTTATGCTCAATAGCTCACTTGCAAGCAAGGACTCAACAACATACACTGTTGACTGTACTTGATGGTGAGCGAGAGAGAAAATAGATAACATAATTTGATTGGTGCGATGACCGCTCTTTTACTAATGCACCCCGCTTTCAATTCTGCCGGGTTCTGGATTAAAAGCACGGCTAAAAAAATTAGCCTAAATTTTAAACCCGTCTAAAGTTGAAGCGATTTTTATACCCAGCGTACTAGTACTAGTACAAGGGTATTATAATTTTGTCCACATAACGGTACTACGTAACGGCACAAAATAATCGAGATAGATATATGTAGATATATATATGTAACATGAAAGTTCTTAGGTTGAAAAAAAGTTCATTAAGGCATGCCGTCCGTTCGTCTGGGCGTGGCACCGCCCACTTTTAAGTAAGGCATTTTTAAAATTCGACAGGTCGAAACTTTTAAACTGATCACTCTAGAACGATGAATTTTGATCAAATTGGATAAAATCGCCTTCCAACCACGTCCATTTTCGATATCGAAAACTTCGAAAATCACCTAAATTGACATAAATCGGTAACGGAAATGGCCACTAAAATGATGTGGTTGGGTAGGTTCAACCCCCTAGCCATTTTATTATGATTTTTTTTTAATTTTTAAAAGTAGGCGTGGCACCGCCCACATTTCCGGGAGGCATATTTGAAAATTTCACGGGCCATAACTTTTAAGCTGATTACGGTTGAACGATGAAATTTGGTACAAGGTATCCTATCATAACAGGGAGTACACCTGATGTAATTGGACGAAATAGCTTCCCAACCACGCCCACTTCCGAAATGGAAAATTTCGAAAATCATATGAAAACTACCGCTGGGTATTTAATGTTCGGTTTACCCGAACTTAGACTTCCTTACTTGTTTAAATTTTTTTTTTTTAATTTTTTTAACCTTCTAAAAACCTAAAAAGATTTTTTCAATTTTTTCCGGTTTCGATTTAAGATCTAAATGAAAAAGCAGTCTAAATTTTTTTTTGGTTTTTTGTTTTTTTGAAAGTCATTACATTTTGCCCTTCATGTGTGGCATAGCTCAGCGGTAGAACGGCTGTGACTTCTGAGCGCTTCCGTTCGAATCCTGCAAGTGCCATATTTTTTAAATTTTATTTTATTTTTAAAACTTTTCGGTTTAAAATTGAAACCTTTCGGTTTAAAATTAAAACCTTTTCGGTCTACAATTTTCGTTTTGTTTTCATTTATTTTAGAAAGCTTATTTAAGATTGAATTTTTCCCACAACTAATACATATGTATGCGATGTAGCTCAGTGGTAGAGCAAACCGGCATGATGCGAGGAGTTTTGGTTCGAATCCCAGCCTACCGACAAAAAAAAATAATTTTTTCTTTAAAAAATTGTTAAAACATTTCTGGTTTAATATTGAAACCTCATTTATTTAGCCAATTTTCTTGAAAACTGGTTTAGATTTAATTTGAAACCAAATTTAGTTTGGTCATATATCGTCGTCCGGAGAAATGATTGTCGTATGTTATATGGGGCGTTCATATGTAGTCAAAAAAAGTTTAAAATTTAGGCTCAAATTTTTAACCATGTACTTATGTAGCGTAATCCTTGTTCGACGAGCTAGGGCTTTACTTCTAATTTCCTTAATTATTTAGTTCGAAGAGAATGTAAATTATAAATAAAGACTAGCTGACCCGGCAGACGTTGTCCTGCCACAAATTTATTTCCCTGTCTGTTTCTCTAACCCGATGCCTATATCTATTTTAAACCATATCCCTATCTCCTTCATATAGGAGAAACCACGCCCCCTTTTTCCTTATCCCCAGTTTTTTTTGGAGGTGTCCGGGATTGATCTTATATAACTCCTCACAAAATTTCAGTGGTCTAACCTAAATACTTTTAGAGATATGGACTATGAAGTATTTTATTCGTATGGGAGGTGCCACGCCCCCTTTATCGTTAACCCGAGTTTTTTGGGAGGTATTAGGGATCGATCACATATAAACCCTCACCAAATTTCAGTGGTCTAACATAAATACTTGCAGAGATATCGGCTATGAAATGTTTCCTTCGTATGGGAGGTGCCACGCCCCCTTTTTCTTTAACTCCAGTTTTTTTTGGAGATGATGGGATTAATCTTATTTAACTCCTCAAGAAATTTCAGTGGTCTAACCTAAACACTTCCCGAGATATGGACTATGAAGTATTTCATTCGTATGGGAGGTGCCACGCCCCCTTTTTCGTTACCCTAGTTTTTTTTGGAGGTGGTAGGGCTCGACCTCATCTAACCTCTAACCACGTTTCAGTGGTCTAACATAAGTACTTTCAGAGATATGGACTATGAAGTATTTCATTCGTATGAGATGTGCCACGCCCCCTTTTTCGTTATCCCCAGTTTTTTTGGAGGTGGTAGGGATCGATCTCATATAACCCCTTACCAAATTTCAGTGGTCTAACATGAATACTTCCAGAGATATCGACTATGAAATATTTCATTTGTATGGGAGGTGCAACGCCCCCGTTTTTGTTATCCCCAGCTTTTTTGGAGGTGGTAGGGGTCGATCTCATGTAATCCCTTACCAAATTTCAGTGGTCTAACATGAATACTTCCAGAGATATCGACTATGAAGTATTTCATTCGTATGGGAGGTGCCACGCCCCCTTTTTGGTTAACCCCCAGTTTTATGGGTGAGAATGGTGTTGTTATCCTAAAGGTCTGTACCGATTTCCAGGTACCTACCTTAAACCCATTTAGAGATATTCACTTTGAAAAATGTTTGTATGGGAGGTGCCACGCCCCCCTAATATTTTGTTCTGATTTTATAACATGACCTGCGCGTGGTAATAACAAACAAACCCCCTAAAGGAAGTATATGATTTGGTTCAGCCGTTTTCGAGTTTTAGCGTAACGACTGAACACCATTTCATTTTTATATATATAGATTGTATGGGAGGTACCACGCCCCTTTTTCGATAACCCCAAGTTTTATGGGTGAGAATGGTGTTGTTATCCTATAGCTCTATACCAATTTTCATGTTCCTACCTTAAACACTTTTGAAGATATTCACCTTGAAAAATTCAGTTTTTATGGGAGGTGCCACGCCCCCTTTTCCGATTACCCCTTCTTTTATGTGTAAGAAGGCTTTTGATACCATATAGGTCTATACCAATTTTCAGGTCCCTACCTTGAACCCTTTCACAGATATTCTGCTTAAAAATTTAGTTTGTATGGGAGGTACCACGCCCCCTTATTGGATAACCCCCGGTTTTATAGGTGAGAGTGGTGCTGTTATCCTGTAGCTCTGTACCAATTTTCATGTTCCTAACTTAAACACTTTTGAAGATATTCAACTTCAAAAATTCAGTTTGTATGAGAGGTGCCACGCCCCCTTAATATTTTGTTCTTATTTTAAGACATGACCTGCGCGTGGTAATAACAAACAAATCCCCCAAAGGAAGTATTTCATTTGGTTCAGCCGTTTTCGAGTTTTAGCGTTACAATTATACACCATTTCATTTTTATATATATAGATTAATTAACTGATTGAAACACATTTTCCTATATAATCCGCCAGTCTTGAGAGAAAAGAACAGCCATAAAATACACTTCTAACATTTTACAGGAAAAGCTGGTAATGTTTAATGTTGCCACTTTACACCAATTTATCATCACACATTAGTAGGAAAAACTGAAAGTGTAAATATCATTAACTCAAACAAATTAGATAATTTGTAAGCAATAACTTTACATTAACACCAGCAACAACATGAGCATTAAATTATTCAAAGTAATGTCGCTTTACCTGCTTGTCGACTGGCTACAATTTGTAATCATAAAGTTGTAATAAAAAATCAACGTTAAGCGCATATTGATTGACTTGGCTGCGCATGCGTAGCTACTTGTGTGCATGAATGCATTTCCAAACCAACAGGAATACTCAATTATTTCTTAACGTGCATTGTTGGTAGCAAATATTCTTAAACACAATTACTCGCGTAGTTGTTTCATAATAAGCAATTCGTTTGGCATTATTTTTAAATATGTTTATGTGTTAATAATTTCTACATGAATACATAAATCAATGCTGAGTTACTATGGTGGTATATACTGTCAACATTTCTTGATTATACGAAGTAAGTTTATTAAATAGAAGATGAAGATGTTTTTGTTGTGATTTAATGCACGTTTTCCCTTACTATTTACTATTTCAAAGGTCAAAATTTTAGGTTGGGAGAAACCTAACTACTTTCATTATCGATGGGTAACTTCGTGACAAGTAAACAGCGAAAGAAAATTTTTCTACGCATACGAAAGTTCTCGAGAAAAGTCCGGAAAAGTCCATACGTGGCACGTGTCATATACATAAGTATTTTCATATAATTTCCATAGCTAATTTTACAATCGCGATATCTCAGAACTGGTTACTCTTACAGAGAAAAAATGGTAGGCCCATATTTGTAGAGAATTTCCAGGTCTACAACTTCATATCAGGTAATTTTTCGAAAAAACTAAAATTTTGAGCTATGACTCCGAGTAACTTTTTTGGCACACATGGGATCGATGGACACTTTTGAATTTCTTCTTTCTGATGGCGAATCTAAGCTTTCTAACATAACTTGGATCTGTTGGAATTATTGTTATTTAAGCATTATTTTTATGTCTATTATGACCGGGCTAATAATAATTCTTTCTAATAATTGTTTGTGATTTCAGTAACGATATTGTAAAAATTATGGGATTGTTGTGGTATGGCTCAATGAGCTGCAAGGCCTGGACACTCCTGAACTAGAACACTCAAATGCTCTTTGACCCCAACATGGTATTAAAATCGCGCGCCTGGCGACTTTGTTGACAGGGTGGACAAGGAAGAGGTATTTAGTATTCTGCCCCAAATCTCATTATCTTTAGTACAAGATGTCATGATTAACGAATTCTTCAGACCACCAGCTACCCCGGATCATGTCTTGATCGACATCAGACCTTATCTTCAACGTTATGGAAATCTGGTTGTAGCCAAGATAAGCACTGGACTCTGTGCAGTGAAAAAGGTGCGCACAGTAATGGAGGGAAAATTTGACGTCGAGAAGCTGCCTATGATGCAGGCAGCAATCTTCAACTTAGCGATGTACTCGCTGCGTACCGGCCTCGTCATTTAACTATCACTTTTGTAACCGGTACATAACGAGCCACAAAGTGCTGACGACTGTCTTTTTTGGAGATCAGTTTCCAATTTAATGTAGGGGAGATGCTGGAGAAGATAATTGGAGGGGGAGGGCAAGTCAAAATAATTGGTGTCATCGAATGTAGCTCGGAATCACGGACTGTATCGAAATAAGGTTAGGTGGTCCCGGTAGTATTCGAAAGAAAAGTTCTACGAAACACTTATGGTCCTTGCCGTCATGCCAATATCGTGTATCAAGTAAATTCAACGAGAGGTTGTACGAACTTTTCAGACAAAAATGGTACAGGTACGCGAGTCATATTACAATGGACTTCGCTGGCTGGGTCATGTTATGTGAAAGAACAAAGATGGTCCAGCACATAAGGCGCTACACGATTCTGTCAACAGAGGAAGAGACAATCCCCGACGGAGTTCGAAAAAATATGGTTTGATTCGGTTTACTTCTCTGTTCGCAATTGCCGTCTGTAACTAGAAAAGTACCAACTTTGCAAATCTAATATATAAAAATCTCGTGTCACGGTGTTCCTAAGCTTAAATCATCTAAACGGCTTGGTCGATTTTTATGAAATTTTCTATGTATATTTGGGGGATATGAGAGTAGGTTTTAAACTACATTTCATCTCCCCAGGTGATTAGGGTCTTCAAACTCAAGGTGGACCCGCTGTGACCCTAGAAAGAATTTTTGAGATATAGGTATCAAATGAAAGGTGTTAAAAAGAGTTTTATTTCTTTCAAGTCCCATGTAGGAACGCGTCTCCGAGATATGGACCAAAATTTGGAACAAGTGTGACTCTAAAAAGTGTTTGGACAATATGGGTACCAAATGAAAGGTGTTGATGGGGGTTTTAACAGGGAGTGGTTAGTCCCATGTTCGAACCCGTTTGGAAAATATCAACCTAAATGTGGACCAGGTGTGACCCTAGGTATTATTTGTACGATATGGGTATCAGATGAAAGGTGTTGATAAGAGTTTTAGAAGAGGATGGTTTTTAGCCCCATATGGGACCCGTGTCCAAGATATCGACAAAAATGTGGACCATATAGAAACGTGGTTCCGACATATTGACCTAAATGTGGACCAGTGACTCGAAGGATGTTTCTAGGAAATGGATATCAAATAAATCCACTTGTGGGGATCTTAACAGGAAGGGGTTTTAAGTCCAGTGTACGAACCCGTTTCCCAAATATCGACCAAAACGTGGACAAAGTGTAAGTCGAGAAAGTGTGTGTACGATGTTGGTATCAAAAGAAAGGTGTTGGTGAATGTTTAAAAAGGTCGTAGTTCCATGTCCCATGTAAGATCCCGTTTCCGAAATATCGATCAAAATGTGGAAGTTGTGACCCTCGAAAGTGTTATGACTATATATGTAGGTACCAAATGAAAGATATTGATGAGGGTTTCAACAGGGGGTATGATTCTTAGTTTGATAAGAACCGGAATCGGAGATATTTTTTCGGAAATATTGACCAAATGTTCTTTACAAAATGTTTTCAAGGAAAACTAAGCTTTATATCTCTAACTATGTGGGGTAAAGGTGGGACCATTAAAATTGGTATCACATACATACTTACTTTTCAAGGCTCTATATCTCTAAAATGGATCATCGCAGCTAAGCTATAGGTATATCTGGGAATTGGTATGGAGATATACGATATCAAACCATTTACAAAAAAAATTAGAGTTATGGGAAGAGGGGACTTGGCACCTTCTATACAAATTTCATTTTTTCGAATAAAGAAAATATGGGCGTAATCAGGAACTTTGGAAATGAATTCCACAAAAATATATTCTGTGCAGAACGAAGTTTGCGGGGTTAGCTAGTAATCTTGATTTGTTTAAAAGATTGAAAATGTTGGGGGTTGTTTTGTAAGCAAATGGCTCAAAAACTACCTACAGGATTTTCCCCAAATTTTGACAGTTTATACCTTGGACACGTCCTCAATACAAATGATATATATTTTCCCTCTAGATGAAATAATTCGATTCATTCGTATTTGGCCCAAATGTTTGACATACATATAATCAACAACTCTGTTGCAAAAATTTAACCCGATAGGTGGCGCTGGAGCGAGATATTGAGAAAACGCTTGTTTATGGTTCGTTTTTGCCAATTTGTATCACGTTCAATAATAAAAAACTTGGTCAGCAAAAATAAACCCACTAGGGGGCGCTAAAGTAGAAAAATTTATAAAGTCCATATTTTATATCTCTACATATAATAAAATTGTAACAGGTCGATGTCTGTACATGGCAGATATCAACAAAAAATTGGTTGGGGGAAACATTATTAAGCGAGTAGAATCCAAAACAGCCATTTAAAAAATTTTTGTGTGTCTGTCTGTCTGTCTGTCCGTATGTTTGTGGCCGTATCACTCTGAAAGTAATGAATGGAATTGATTTTTTCGTTGGATTGATCGACGCTCAACTTAAAATTTAAGATACTACTTTTTTCGATATCTAAACCGGTTTTGGAGTTATCGCCCAATATGTGGACCATGTCTGTCAGTATGTTTGTAGTCGTAACACTCGAAGAGTACTGCATGGAATTGAATCGTTGGATTGCTAGACGCTCAACTTAAAGCTTAAGATATTATTTTTGCGAAATCTCAACGGGTTTTGGGGTTATCGCCCAATATGTAAACTAGGGGTGACCAAAAATGTCTTAGTACAATATGGGTGTCAAACGAAAGGTGTCAATGAGTGCTATAATATGCGATGTGATTCATTGAAATATCTGAAATGGTTTGGGAGATATCTTGAAATTTCGATAGCTCGACCGGTTTCCGAGGTATCGACGAATATTTCCACAAAAATGTATTAGTACATTATGGGTATCAAACAAAAGGTGTTTATGAATGCTGTCATAAACCATTTGATTAATTTCAATACCTAAGCTATACATACGAAGTCGCGGGCACCAGCTAGTACTATATAAAATTGTAGGGGTTTTTTTGTAACGCATTGGCTCAAAAACTATTCAACCGATTTTCGCCACATTTAGACAGTTTATTCATTGGATAAGTCCGCTCAACATAGGATATCTTTTTTCCAGCTAGATGGCGCTGGTGTTGCAATATTTTCAAAATACTTATTTATGATCCGATTTTATTCATATTTGGCATATATCAATAAGTCATTTGCAAAAAAATTATTCCGCTAGGTGGCGCTGGAGTTGAGATATTGAGAAAACCCGTATTAATGGTTCGTTTATGCTGGTTTTGCAGACAAAGTCACTGCTAGTTTTCGATAATTTTTCCTAATTTCTGTACAAAATAAAAAAAGAACTGTTTTGAATTTTCATACATGATTTTTATTATTTATTTATTTGTTTTTTTTTTTTTGTGTTTTACTTTTTTCTTGTATTATTTAATATTATTTTTAAATTAGTTTACTTAAATTTTGTCACATTTTACATTATATTTTACGCATTTTACAATTGTGATTGCCATTAAATTTAATATTTATCAATAATAATAATAATAATAGTAATAATACTAATTATATAGTAATATTTCACTTAAAGTTATATTTCACATTTTTATATTTGCTGTTTTAAATGTATTTAATTTTTATGCTGATTTTTTATAATATTTAGTTTTAGACTTTCGTTTTAACTATCAATATGGCCAATTACAGTTATTACATAGTATTATATACAATTTATATATATGTATGTGTACCTACTGACACATGCGCTTCTTTATTTGTATATATTTTTTTTTGTTTATTTATATTTATTTATAATTTTAGCACAATTTTACAAAAAATACACATACACTGTGCAAAATTTTGTTTGCAAGTCGATTACTTTTTTTATTGGCGCTTGAATTTTCATAAATTAATTATAACTAAATATATGAATATATATGAAATATAATACCAGTTGAGCTTATAAAATATAATAACATGAAATTAAATTTATATAACAAAAATTATTAGTTTTTATTGTTTTAATATATTTTTAAAATTCATTAAATTTTTTGCGCATTTAAATCTACAGTTGCTTACATTTATATATAGTACAGGGTGGTGTTTGTTTTAAATTTTTCATACAAAACTGCAGTTGTTTACAACTTCTAAGAAAAAAAAAAAAAATTCATTATAAATTTTTTTTATAAAATTTTATTTTATAACTAATTCTTATTTAAAACTTAAGCGTTTTTTACATTAAAAGTACTTTTTACAAATTTTGTATTTAATTTAAATTTTTTGATTTGCTTTTAGTAACTTTTTTTCTTACTCTTTTCTTCAAATAGTTAACAAAAATTTTAAATATGTTAACATATTTTTTCTTGAGCTTAATAAAAATGTGTTGATTTTATGTGCTTGCTAATAATTTTAATTTCTAGTGCGATTTTTACATTTTATTTCTCTACTGTTATTTTACAAAGATTTTTTTTACGGTGTATATGCTAGTTATAATTTTTCTATGTATGACTTTCTGCAATTTGAAATTGCCTAGTAGTGCCATTTTTTTTTGTTTTTTTTTTCAATAAAATATTTAGCTTCTAGTTTTTTGGACGTTTTTTTTTGTCTGCGTTTGAAATCCCATTAAGGAAAATTTTTTCTTTAGTTTGGCCGTTGAAGGTGTTTGCTTAAGTGAAATTATTTACATAAATATTTACATGTGATTTTAGCTAGTTTCAGCAAAAACAACAACATTTGGGATTACAGTTCCAGTTTAGTACTTATCCTGTTCTCTTTCTGGGCTTTAACCCTTTCACTACTGATGTCCACTACAGCGGACATGACTTTGAAGCGAATTTTATTTTAAATTTGAAGTTTTCTTGTAAAAAAGTTTTAAAATAAATTCACTTAGCTAAGGGCTGCAGAGTAAAAAACCATTTTTTTTTTCATAAATCTGGGTTAATTTTTGGTGAAAAATGCTGTTGATATATTGGCAAGATTTAATAAAAAAAAAAACTTAAAGGCATTAACCACTGTTTTTTCGAACAATTGAAAGTTCGAAGTATAGCCAATTTATCTTTCCCTGATTTTTCCATCTTACTTGAGGCCTTCAGCCTTCTTCAAAACCTTCTTTCTCTTGGTCATATCTGCGCAAAGCTCGTACTGTTCATGGTTAAAGGCCATACTATAAGGGCTCTATAAAGATATGCTTTCGACACTGTCTTCTTTTCGAGCCATACATTAGGACAGGTGGTATGATGAAAGTCTCAGAGAGCGTGCTCTTAGATCCACGAGAGAAGACTCTACATCTCAACTATTGGTACAATTGTCCGAAAATGTGAGAACCAAATTCACACAGAATATTACGCTCTTTACTTGGCCTCTCGAACAATCAAATTGTTGCTGCGCGATGAGAGCACTATGATCGCATTGACCAATCAATGGCTGTCGCTGGTTATGCTGAGTCGCTCACTTGAAAGCTACGACTCAAAAACTTACGCTGTGGCGTCACTCGCTAGAACATAATTTGATTGGTGCGATGACCGCTCTTTCACTAATACGTTCTCACTTTCAATTTTACCGGGGCCTGGTCCAAAGTGCCTACCACTTTGTGGCAAGAAGGATTCTACGTTGAATTTCACGGCAGATATTATTTTCATTCGGTTCTATATTTGAAGAGTGATGATAATAAAATGTCTACTTTTAAATTTAAAATCTCCTTCAAGTAGAGCTTTTCTTCGAATGTAAGTAAATAGGTTCAAACTAGTCTTAAAATCTGTTGTTTTCCTCTAGAATGAATTCAAACCACACAGCCGGGGAAGAAAACAAGTGAAAACAAGTTTTTAAAGGACCCTTATTGACAAAAAACCACAAAAGGGCCAACCAATGTTGTTGTAGGGCCACAGCGGACCAAAAGAGTCACTAGGGGCACATGCCTGGTTTAGGTTGCGAGGGCAGGACAGAGTGCAGGACCCTGGCCACCACTTAGGCCAGTCAAGTTGGCCCTGGTTGCCTGGTTTAGTTAGTAAAAAAAATTAAATCAGTAAAAAGTGGGCACAACATAGCATAAACTAAAGCATTCACATTTTGTTTTATTTAAATTTATCTGTATATATTTTTCTACACAAAAAAACCTCCAAAAAAAAAAATTCCCTTAAAACTCAGACAAAGCAATGCGAATTTCTATTTATATTTATTTATTTCTTTTCTACCTTACTTGCTTACTTAACTGGCGCCAAACACTTGTCTGCAAAATATATTTAAATATTACGCCACGCCCCTTTCAATACACCCTCTCTCTACTTTGCTTGAGTTAATCCTTTGGTTAAGCCATAACGGTGCCGTTTAAACAGTAGCTCAGTCGTTCAGTGGCTTAGTCGTACGTATAATCGTTTCGTTGAATGCAAAACACTCGAAAAAGTAAAGTACGAAAACAATGAAGTTCAAAAACCATTAACCAGGCTTAGCTGTTTAGCCAGAGTTCTGATGTAGAGGCGGGCAGTAGCAGCAGCAGCGTAGCAACAAGTGCAGCGTAACAGACAGGCAATAAGATGGATGGTTTCTGGTTGGTGGCTGAGCTAAGCTGAATGTTGCGTACTAATTTGGCGCTCTTTTTTGTTGTTGTGCGTGTTCTTTGTTCGGTTTACCGCAAAAGTTGAACAGCACAATCTCACGCTCGATTGAGTTAATCCTGTCAGCAGGTAAATTTGAATTTTCTTGTTTATTTTTATTGTTTTTTTTTTTTTTGCTTTAAGGAAATTGCACGCCAATTGAAATTTTTGCTATGAATTTTTGGCCTACGCTCATTAATGTTGGCGGCGACAGGATAATCCGAGCATTACTTAATAAAACCATAACGCCTTGAGTGCGATGCTTAGCTGTAGTGTGTTAGAGTGAGCAAGCATGCTCGCTCATTTATTTTTGTGGTCTTTCATTTGCTGTTTGTTTTGATGAATTGTTTTGTGGTAAAGCGTAGTTGTTTGTTGTGCCACGTTAGCTGCTGTTGAAGGCAGGTCCGAGTTCTGTTTGGTATGCATTTTATTGTTGTTGTAAATTGGAATAGGTAGTTATGAGTTTGTGGCAAGCTTTGCTGATTTTTGCTTTTGTTGTAGGTTTTTAACCACATTGCCTCATTTGGGCTCACTGGTATTTTTGTTGTTGCTGTTTTTGCTTTGTATTTGCATTAAACGCTTAACTTGCGTGTTTGTATGGTCTTTTTTTTCATATTTTCCACATTCTTTACCGCCTTGTTTACTTTCAATTGAATAAATTATTATTCAAATTGTTCCCGCTCCATCACGTATAATCCGTACGCCAGGTGCCCTGTTGACATAGAAAAAAAGATATAAAAAATGTCAGTTAGCTTGATTTGAACAGCGTATAAATGTGAGCGACTAGGTATATTAAATTACTTAATAAAAGTGATTTGAGAGCACAGATTTTCTTGTACAACCGAATTTTTTGTTGTGAGACTTTAACTTCCTTGTCAAGAGAGCAATGAGGTCGCAGCTGAGAGAAAGTTCAGAGTAAATGGTGCGCAACAGTGATGGCCAAGGAAATTAGGACTTTATTTTATTAATTTGAAAAAAAAAAAAAAAAAAAATGATTAATCAAAAATGATTGAAAAGGTTGCACATTATTTTTGAATAAATAGGATTAAAAAAATAATCGTTTAATTAAATTGAGCATTTTAGTCACTTACTTGAAAAAAATCAAATAATCAATAAAAGTAATTAAAACTAATCAGAAATTTTCATAAAAATCATGTCATTAAAATTATTTACTTTTTAATCAATCGAATATTAATCATTAAAATGTTGCAGCTACTGGCAATAAATCAATACAAAATTTTCTGAAGGAGACACAACATAATTAATAATCTTTAAAATTTGTCATCATTATTTAACAGGTCTGGCTATACCCCACAAAAATTCGTGCAAATTATCCCAAAAGAAAGTGACTCAATCTGAATCCCCTCGTGCTAATTTAACACTACGTCAAGTTTTTCAACATGAACTTCATGTTAATTTAACACGAAGATAAGTTCACTTCATATTAAAATGACTACAGCGATTGTGTTGAAAAATAATAACCTGAAAAAGTGTTTAAAAAAGTGTTGATTTGACATGCAAATTTTTCTGTGTGTCGTTCATTGTAAGCAGGGTTCGAAAACATTCACTGTCGTTCACTCACATTCACGAACGTGACCATTAAAAAAAATTTGACATTTGCGAACAAGAACGCTTCACAAAAATCCACACCGTTCACGTTCACGAATGCATTCGCGAATCATACTCAAATGGATTCTCGAATCTATGTAAGAACGTTCTTCTGGTTGTTCATCTTCATAAACGTATGTTGCATGGACTGATTCGCGAATGCATATAATAATAAATGAAATTATCCCAAAACGAAACCAATATGACCTCAAAATGATCCCAAAACCACCTCAAAATAATCCCAAAACGACGCCAAAATGATCCTAAAATGACTCCAAAATGATCACAAAATTATACCAATATGACCCTAAAAACGACCCAAAAAATTACCCAAAATTTCCCAAAAAATACCTAAAAATAATCCCAAAATAATCTTAAAATGATCAAAAATGGCCTCCAAAATTATCCATAATGATATTCGCGAATGCGAACAAAACATTGAAAACCCGTTAAATATGAAGAACTAGTTCACTCACAGTGGAATTATTCAAATATGTCAAATATGACTCAAATGCCTTATAAATGGTCAATATTTTATGAAATTTTTTTTCCAATCAGCATCCTAACTGGATCACTTTAACTGTTTCAACCAACTCTTAATAGGAGTCTTCTCTCTCTCTTTCATTCATAGCTCTCTCTTAAAAACTCACTCTTATTAAATTTATAGCTTATATTGTGTATATGGAATATTAAAAAATCTCTTCAAAACTCACCATCGAACCCAAACCGAGATGATATGGCTGCGAATGTGGCACCACACCGCCACCCAGCGAACCCGTCGAGAAGCCACTTTGCAAACCACTTGAAGCACCCAAACCGCCCATGCCGCCGGTATACCAGCCGCCGTGCATATGCGCATGTGCGGGATGTAAACCACTGGAAAGATGGCCATGTTGTGCTGGAAAATCAAATAAAAATAAAGAAATGGAAAATTAATACATATATATATAAATTAAAGAGTAGCCATTATATATTTATGTGGTTGGATTTTTTTTATATTGAACATATTTACATAAGTAATACAGACAAGTGTGTGTGTGCCGACACATAGAGTAGGTATATATAAAAATAAGTAGATACAGAATAATTAAATTTTTGTTGGATCGAAGTTTCTGAAACTAAAAAGCAGAAGAACATAAAAAGACGCGAAAAATAAAAGGTCATATTTAAATTTTGCAACGAAACTTTTTAAATCATATATTTGACTTAGTTTTATTTAAATGCAACTTTATTAATTTTTTGATATTTTTTTTAATTTCACTTTCCCATTCATTTTAGGGACTTATAGGGCCTATACACGATGCGTCTGAGTCAAGAGTCATTTTAGGTGTATAAGTGTAAATGTGTATGTAGTAGTTACACCGACACGACTCTAGCATGACTCAAGAAAATCAAAGTTAGTTTGATATTTTGTAGAATAACAGCGAGTCAACACGTACACAGATGACTCGCGAGTCAGACGCACTGTGTTCAGACCCCATTATGTATAAATAAAATAAAATTTTTATTCAGAAGAATTATTCGAAAGTTTTCAAGATTACTCACCCATTGATGAAAATCCGCCACCAAAACCCTTCGTCGGATCAAGTGGCTTAAAATCGCCCATGCCCAAATGGCTGCCAATGGGTAAACACGCCCCACCCAGTCCTTTCTTCTTTTTCGACTTCGAAGATAGTTTGCGATTTCGCGTTTGAATGCCTTCCTTTTTCATGGTAAGCGGGCGATTGACCTGGAAACAAGCAAATAGAAAAAGAAATGTTAAATTTTTTGTTATAAGGGAAAACAATATTTTAAAGATTTAACAAAAATTTTAGTTTTTTTTTATTCGTAATCGCTTAGTGAATACAGAAAAAAAAATTTTAAATGTTTTCAATAATTTGTCATTTGTGCTCTCTTCATTTATCAAAACTCAAGCAGTTTGTTTACTTTGTGACCTAAGTATCTGTTGACCTTGAAGAGAAGCAAATATTCCCTCCGCAACTCAAATGTTTGAGCTTTTAGCCCAATTTTTCTTTTATAACTCATGTACCTATACACAATATACTCAGCTGTGAGCTTTAGCGAAAAAGTATGTAGCTTGGTATTTGGTTTGGAAACATTCACTCTCGAAATAAGAAGGCATAAAAAAATCCACATCGTTGACGTTCACGAATGTATTCGCGAATCATTCTCGAATGTATGTAAGAACGTTCTTCTTGTCGTTCATTTTCATAAACGTATGCATATGTTGCGTGGAACGATGAAGATGAACAACAAGAAGAACATTCTTACATAGATTCGAGAATGCATATGATAATGATTCACGAATGAATTCGTGAACGTGAACGGTGTAGATTTTTAAATGCGTTCTTGTTCGCAAATGCGAATGATGTGTACTTTTTATTCGTTTTTATTCGCGAATGCGAATCCAAAAGAACGTACTTGAATATTCATAAATGAATAATTCCAAAACCTGGGCAATACTAGAACTTTGAGATCTATGGCAAAAATTTGATAAATTTGTCGTGTTTACAAAAGAACGGACTTGTATCGATCGATTTCTCAATCCATACTTAACACTTTGATTCAATAATATCTACCTATATCCAATGAATATTATCCATCTCGCATCTCTTGTGCCCTTTCCACATTCCTATTGTGTAGACAAAATTATAATATTCTGTGCACTAGTAGGTACAGCTGAGTATAAAAAACTCATACTCTCTTTCAACTTAAAAAAAACTCATAATTTTCTTAAATTCTTCGTATGTACCAGACAATTTGCACTGTGTACTTTGTAACCGGAATAAAATGAAACATTACAATATTTTTACATGATCAGATAAGCGAAGCGCAGTGTGCGATTATTTCAACTGATAAGTTTTCCCTCTACACTCGATATAGCTGCAGCTCAAACCATAAGCGCTACGCCCTTAACGGCATTCGCCTAGTAGTAGGAAACGTACATAAATAAGTACTACTTATGTACTTAAGGGCACCAAAAATACGCACAAACATATACACACAAACACTCCTCTGTCTGCAAAATCCTCACCCGTCTAACAAAGCAAACCAACCAACCAGCCCTATGCTAAATGCCGCTGTGCTGACTGACTAATGACACAACAACCAACCAACCAACCAACCGTTGAATCAACCACTTTTACCTCCATCTTTTGCGACTATTTTATTTAATTCATTTTTTTCTATTTAATTTTCTTTTCGCATAAAAAATTTTGCTATTCAACTTTTTTGTGATAACGCATTTTTATGTTTGTGTATGTGCGATTTTTTAAGTTTTTTTGGTTTTGAATTTTTGTATGAGTACTTGCATATGCTATGCTTATAGGCTTATCATTTGCGAAAAATCAGCGAGCGTTGATGTTAGAAAATGCGCTTCATTGCGTTACAATTACAATATTAAGTTACTCTTCATCAGCACCCGAACTTGGAAGGGGTGCTTGCTAGCTGAGTTTACAGCGAGTAAACCGCTATTCAGTGATGCATTGAAAGCGCTATGCCTTTGCTAGCTTGCAAGCCAGCCAAACAGCCTACCTACCCACCAAACAAAGGCTAGTACTTACATAAAAAATATTGAGAACAATTTTAAAGTACCATGGCGTGAACTAGGTTGTATTGTTTTATGGTGTGTTTTTACTCGTATTAAGTAGGTGCGTACAGTGGAAAAGTGGACGGTTTGTTTAAAAAATGTACTTAAATTTTACTTAGTTTGATTTATTTTATTTTTATTCAATTTTTTATTTTTCCTCCTTTTTTTGTATTTTATTTTATTTTATTTTATTTCATTTAATTTTATTTAATTTAATTTTATTTTATTGTATCTTTATTTTATTTTATTTTATTTTAATTTATTTTATTTTATTTTATTTTATTTTTTGTTTTATTTTATTTTATTTTATTTTATTTTATTTAATTTAATTTAATTTAATTTAATTTAATTTAATTTTATTTTATTTTATTTTATTTTATTTTATTTTATTTTATTTTATTTTATTTTATTTTATCTTATTTTATTTTATTTTATTTTATTTTATTTTATTTTATTTTATTTTATTTTATTTTATTTTATTTTATTTTATTTTATTTTATTTTATTTTATTTTATTTTATTTTATTTTATTTTATTTTATTTTATTTTATTTTATTTTATTTTATTTTATTTTATTTTATTTTATTTTATTTTATTTTATTTTATTTTATTTTATTTTATTTTATTTTATTTTATTTTATTTTATTTTATTTTATTTTATTTTATTTTATTTTATTTTATTTTATTTTATTTTATTTTATTTTATTTTTTTTTATTTTTTTTTATTTTATTTTATTTTATTTTATTTTATTTTATTTTATTTTATTTTATTTTATTTTATTTTATTTTATTTTATTTTATTTTATTTTATTTTATTTTATTTTATTTTATTTTATTTTACTTTATTTTATTTTATTTTATTTATTTTATTTTATTTTTTTTTTTAATTTATTTTATTTTATTTTTTTTACCTATTGATATATACACCATAGATCTTACATATTGCTTGTGCTTTTATATATAAAATATTCGAAAGTGTTATAAATGAGTTTTCAATAAATCAAACAAAAGACTTAAGAAACGAACTTCATCTACTTTTTAATAAAGTATGATACAAGGTTTATAAAAAATTCTTCAGTACCTGAAAACTATCACTCAGATGCTGTTATGCAACAAAATACATTTTAAATAAAACAGGAAAAGCAACAAAAGAGAAATCGGAAAAGCGAACAGTATCATTTACATTAGCACCGTTTTTTTTTTGTTGAAAAGCAAATGTGACAGAAAAGTAGTAGTTGCCCCTACTTCCGCACCACCTTCTTCAATACCAATCAACAACAACAATAAGAGTAGCAAGCAATCGCAGTCAATCCCTAGAGCTATTATACTCTCGCTGTACACAATTACTAGGGCTCGTAGCGGCACGATGCTTTGTTGTATTGTATGGTATTGTTGTTGCGCTTATTGTTCCAATAAAAAGCTGAAGATTTGCGCAAAAGGTAAATAATTGTTCTGGTAATTGATACTTTTATAAAATTTGGGCAAATCGAGTATATGTACATAGCTGAGATATCAACGCTAAATGGGGTGCAGAGTGAGTAAATGAGCGTGCGGCAGGATCAGCAGGAGATGTACACAGCAATTGAAGCTGATTCAGCAGCAGGAGCGCGTTGACAGTTAAAATTGCTACAATTTTCTCAAATCAAATAATGGTAAAGATCAACAACAGCAAATTGAAATGGGATTTGCGGATGTTTATTGTTGCCTGTGTGCGTGTTTGTGTGTTTGTGTAAGTGTACTGGTGTAAGTTTGTTTGCCACTTAAAAGATTAAGTGAGCTGGGCTCGGTAGTTAGGGTAATTTTGCTATGCACAGCTGTTGCTGCATTCCGTCAATGCGCTCGTGCGTTTAACACCTCTTTTTTTGCTCTGATAAAATTTTGATATGAATACTTTATAGTTTCATGTTGGTTTTTTTTATTAAAGGTTTTTCATTTTTTAAATTTATTCGTCTTTAACTAATAACATGTACACTATCATTAACGCTTTTAAGTAATTTGTAAGTAATTTACACGCGATTTCTTGTACGGCACGAAGACGAGGCAGGTGGTGGGAAAATATAAGTAAATTTTAAGTATACATGTATGTGTATGTTTTTGTTTTGCAATTTATGTTCAAAGCTTGCAAATGTTGCTGATAAGAGTGACGGCTTTAGCAAAGTCACTAATTAATTACTCATTTATGTACATACAGGAAAAGGGATGTAAAATGCTTTACATTTTTTAACTGCAAACCAAGATGCATTTCAGATGGTCGGAATTGAGGATGAAATGCATTTGAACAAGCGACCCGATTCCATTCCATTCCGTTTAAGTATGTGGATGGGTTTAATAAAATGAAATTGTTCCACTTCACCGCTGAGATGAAGTTAAGATCTGAGAAAATAATGTTGAGAAACATTTGAAAGAAGTAATTTCGATTCCATTTCGTACCCTTCATGCTAGATAATATGAAATTTCTCGCTTTTCGAAGGGAGATGCATTTCAGAGGTTCGAACACAAGAATGAAAAGCATTTGAAAATGACCGTTTCGATTCCATTTCGTTCTAGACGTTGGTATATGTAATTTTTAAATTTCAGAGATGAAATCGATGCATTTCACAGATGAGATGAAGTTTAGATCTTAGAAAATAATGTTGAGAAACATTTGACAGAAGTAATTTCGATTCCATTTCGTGCCCTTCATAATAAAACGAGCTGAGCTTCAGTTTAGATCTTACAAATAATAATGTTGAGAAACATTTGGATAAAAGTAATTTCGATTCCATTTCGTGCCCTTAATGCTAGAGAATATGAAATTTCTCACTTATCGAAGGGTGATGCATTTCAGAGGTTCGAATGAGAAGCATTTGAAAATGACCGTTTCGATTCCATTTCGTTTCAGACGTATATGTCATTTATTTGAGAGTATGATATTTTTAAATTTCAGAGATAATATGCTTGTAAGAGCTTCGAGCAGATTGTGAAGGGCAAGTGCGATTTCATTCCGTTTAAGCATATAAAACCTCTCAAAGTGATGATGATGTTTTGCAGACTTTTAAGAATAAAGTTAAGAAATATTTTAAAAAGGGTTTTTTCGATTCCGTTTCGTTCCTGCAATTTTTAAGAAGGGTTTGAGAATATACAATTTCTTAATTTCAGAGATAAGTTGGGTTTCAGAGATTTGATTTTTGGAGCTTTTAGAACAAGGTAGATTGAGAAGCATTTCAAAAGTGAAATTTCAATTCCATTTCGTCCCAGCCATGTTTGCGAATATCAAATTGCTTTCATTACTTTATTTCAGAGCTTCAAGAACGATGTTAAAGCACATTTGAAAAGGCAATTTTCATTTCATTCCGTTCCGCACATGTTGGCAATGGGTAAGAGTATATATGTATAGTTAATCAATTTCAGAGCTGGAATGAGTTTTAAAGCCTGCTTTTTACAGTTTCCACAATAAAATCGAACGGGAAGCATTTTAGGATTCCGATTCCATTTAGTTCCGGCTAATTTCAGTACTGAAATGCATTGCAGAGCGTCGAGATTTAGGAAGAGTTTCAGTTTGAAGGGTTGATCTCGATTCCGTTCGTTTCGATTCTGTTTGAGATAATTTTAGCCAGTTTCAGTCACTAGCCTTGCTTAAACCCATAAACTATCGGGAACAGAAGACAAAAAAAAAAAACGGATGAATCAATGCATAATGCGTTAATTTGTCGACCATTATGTCATCATGCTTTGGATGCACTTCATTTACAGATCGCAACATGACACATAACCACCTATGCATATTTAACTACCCAAGAGGACACACGTGATAATGCGTATCAAAAATTTTGGCACGAATAACAAAGTATCTACAGGTTAAAACAACAACAAAATTAAAGCGAAAAATTAGATTAAAATCACCCACTGTTACCTTGGTTAGAGTTTTTTTGAAAACTTCGAGGTATGGCGAACTAACTAACCAAAAATGCATTCGGGGATTACTTCTGATGTCCATTTTATTCCAGTTGGGTACTTCTTTCTTAACATGTACGCATCGAAAACAAATATTACAACAACAAAATGTTGCACAGCTTCATTTTACTGCTAATGCCGTCGAACGGTGCGTCAAGCCAAGCGCACATTGCATGTAGCCTCATTAATAAATTAAAGAGAATTTTTAATCGTTCAGCGAG
>CAXKVI010000001.1:29418215-29463215 GCA_964058755.1 Campiglossa producta | reverse complement strand
TCAGATACCTATGAACATTTATTTTCCGCTAAATAAATCTATACTTTACTGCTAAAAGTGTATCAAATTATGAAAACAAAATCGAAATTAGCTACATTGATCCTTATCTTTGCACATCTAACAATTATTATCCCACCACTTTCCACCCTTACTTTTTCTCTACCAAATAATATTTAATGATACCAAAAAATACCCTAAAACATATCTATGTATACGTATATCATGCAATAATCGTTCATCATTGTGACACCGCGACACCATTGTTCTCAATGTCGCCAACGCTAGAACTCCGAGCATTTCACTCTACAGCTCGACAGGACACGTGTGTCAGGATCAATTTTCTTAAATTATTATAAAAACGTAATACAAAAATAATTTCTTTTTATACCTTTCATGAACATGAAATGGTATTATAACTTTGGTCCGATGTTTGTAAATATGAGAAGAAGAAGAGATAGACCCATCAATAAGTATACCGAAATGACAAGATCGGACCAGTATAACATATAGCCCCCATACAACCGATTGTTCAGATATAAGGTTTTTTGGCCAAAACTTCTGCAATTAAAAAGTTAGGAACGTAAAATTTTGCAACTCGAGTACTTTCTATTTATGTAGTGTATATAGTGAAAATCAACAAGATCGGTCAAATGTAACATATAGCCCCCATACAACCGATTGTTCAGATATAAGGTTTTTTGGCCAAAACTTCTGCAATTAAAAAGTTAGGAACGTAAAATTTTGCATCTCGAGTACTTCCTATTTATGTAGTGTATATAGTGAAAATCATCAAGATCGGGCAAATGTAACATATAGCCCCCATACAACCGATTGTTCAGATATAAGGTTTTTTTGGCCAAAACTTCTGCAATTAAAAAGTTAGGAACATACAATTTTGCAACTTGAGTACTTTCTATTTATGTAGTGTGTAGAGGAAAATCAAGAAGATCGGGTAAATATAACATATATTTAGCCCCATACAACCGGTTGTTCCGATATAAGGTTTTTTGGCCAATACTTCCGCATTTAAAAAGTTAGGAACGTAAAATATTTCACCTTTAGTACTTTCTACATATGTAATGTGTATAGTGTAAGTCAGTACAATTGAACACGTATAATATATAGCCTCCATACAATCGATTGTTCCGATAACTCGGATCCTATTATTTTGTAAGTTTTTTTTAAATTATAACAAAGATGTGTAATGTGTATAGTAAATATAGTTAAATTGAAACAGGCTGTACTGGGGATCGAACAGTGAAAATCGTGACGCTTATTCATGAAAGGTATATAGCCTTCGGCACAGCCGAAGACAGCTTTTCTTACTTGTTAGATTTCAAACCTACTCTCTGTGTGCGTGCAAAAAGGCTGTTGAGCTATACACAAATAGTACTCGAAAAATATACAGTTATAAAGGTAGACAGTCGCTCAGCAGGATATCACAAGGTGTTTGGATATTTTATTTTTCTTTTGGACAGACAAAAAATTGTCTCCTGTACCTGTAATATTTGCTGTAGCTAATCTAATAAAATAATATTTTTATTATCTCCCTTTTTACGACACACAAAGGAAACTGGTTATTAACAACTTTTTGTTTACAGGTGTATCTTTTATGATATCACTTGAATAAGATTGTATGTTCATATTAAGGGTAATATGTATGTACGCACAAAGGAAGATATGTCGGAATAATACTAAAAAGTTATATTTGTGTTCCTTTTTAGTTATCATGTGATCAAATGTTTATGTGATATGATTTGAACTTGCAATGATATCAAAGTGTGTTTGTTTGTTTAAGAGAAAAACGCATCATGTTAGTACGTTGATATCAACAGTAGATGATTTGATCACGTGATGTGATATAATCAAGTTTACGAAATATTCTATATCTGAAATCAATTTCTCAAAACGCTTAAGTAATATAAAATACCATTAGAACTTGTTTTTAAAATTCCTACTTTTATCTCTGAGGAATGTTGTAATTTTATCATGTGATGAGACTGTTTTACAAGATCGCGTGTTGCTCTTTCACAAGATCAAGTGCAGTTATACAATTTTTCTAGATTTTGTGTGTTATTTATTTTATTTTTAAATAATTTGCGAGCTAGGAAAGCAAATCAAATCAAGTCAATACAATCGATGAATCATATAAAGAGTCCATATTCCCATATTCATATGATGGGATCACACGATCGCATCGAAATAGCTGGTAATATTTAAAAATGTATCGCATCATAATTTCACGAGTACATGACGTGACTGTGCGACGAAATCGTCGAAAATTTAATCAATGTAAGAGCTAAACGTTCGGCGGCCGCCGTGGTGTAGCGGTTAAGTGTTCGGCCTTCTACACCAAGTCGTGGCGGTTCGATGCCCGGCAAAAGTAACATCAAAAATTATTTAGAAAAAGAATTTTTCTAAAACGGGGTCGCCCCTCGGCAGTAGTCTGGCAAACTCTCCGGGTGTATTTCTGCCATGAGAAGCTTCTCAGCAAAAAAATTCATTTGCTTTGCAAGTGCCGTTCGGAGTCGGCAAAAAACTGTAGGTCCCGCCAACTTGTAGGAAAAACTCAAAAAAAGCAACACACCACAAGTTGGAAAGAGAAGCTCGGCTAAAAATCTCGTTAGAGGTTATGATGATAACCTGTAGGTATATCGCCGCCATTAGTTTTTTTGAAAAGGTCTGACGTTTACATACCAACACCTCACATCTTTCGACCAGAAAAAAGTTATCACATCACATCGGAACACATCACATAATTAGACCTGAAAATAGTAGTTTTGTTCGCAGAAATAGATAAAATTTACGTTTCTGCATGTGGAGATCAAGCGATGTGATATTCACAAGAATCGCTGTGGTGACTTTTTGTTATGAAAACAAAAATTTCAAATATTAAGAAGAGATCGTGAAAATGTGGACATGATCTTAAAAAATATCTTTATTCAAAACAAGTCCAATCAAAACACATCAACCCATCATAAATCTTTCTACACACCGCGTACAACCAATAACTTATCTACAACAAACATTAATTTACATTCATCATTCACAACGCCATCAAACACCAACCAATGTCCATTCGCCAGTTGATTCATCGTTAAAATCGCCCAGCTAATAACGTTCAACATACTAATGACTTGTGAGCCAAAGAAAACCCACTGTCCGTTTATTAGCCAAATCGTAGAGTGTTTGTGTAGGTGCATTAGAACTGAATTATAACAGCAGTTAGCTGATAAGCAACAAGAGAAAACGGACATGCAAATAGTAAATAAATAACTATGTAAATGTATGTGTGTAAATTTGCAAGTACTAATAAGTTAGCAGGCAACAAAATTTACATAAATTGCCAATCAGATTGTGCATTAGATGTGCGAGCCCACACACAGCTGACAATTTATGGGGGCAGAAATAATATATATGTATGGGCACCCGCGCTTGCCAGGAACTTATTTAAAAGGGCGCACACGACTACATCATGCGATATTATTAGTTAGTGGCATTTTAGATTTGTTGCGTTTGAGTCAGATGGATTGCTAGCTATGGGCTGATAGGCAAATGAACGACGATTCAGTCAAGTGGGGACGTTCAAAAATTGCGGGAGTTCGTTGTAGTGCATACAGCGATGTATAGATACAAGTGCGAATGGTTAGATAGAAGCTCGTGTGGGTTGGTGGTGGCGCATTACAGTGGCCCACCCATTTTGCGCGCTGAAAATTTAAATAAACACACACAAAATGTAGATATATGAAGATATGTATGGAGGCATGTGCGAGTGCAAGTGTAAGCTTTGTGTGTGTGTGTATTTTGTGTCGCTTGGTATTTGCTATGCTGTTGATTGGCATCTAATCATGATGGGACGGTGGCCAATTGAAAAACGAAAAAAATATTTTCAAATGATTTTGTTTTCATTTTGAATTTATTTTATATTTGTTGTTATTGTTGTTGTTATTTTTGTTGTTATTGTACATTGTGCGTTGTTGTTGCAATTGCGGTAGTGCCTGTGGACGAGCTGCCAAATAGCGCTCTGCTATAAATTATATTTTTACATTGAAATATGTTCATCACAAATGGCAGATAAAGCAAATGCGATATATAAACATTAGGGTGCGCATTATTATTTACTCTAGATAATTAATATTTCGCTTCAAAACTATCCCTATATCCTTGTGTGGCATAAATAGGTAATTTTGAACGTCGAACTAGAGGAATCGGCCCAGTTGAAAAAATATATTTTCCGTAAATATATCGACTCCAGCGCCAACAAGCTTTTTACAAGGCTTTATTCTTAGTATTATTCTTTGAAAAAATAAGATTTTTGCCAAAATAAGAGTTTTTTTCGCGCAGAGCGTCACGTGATGAAGTCATGTCGCGTTATTTTTAAAATAATTATTTTTTATCCGTACTTTTATTTATGCTATTGGAAACGCCATTGCTATCAACAGGTGATATCATTTATTTGGTTCTAGCATATGATAAGATCAGAAGTTCACATCACATCGCAACTCAAAATAACATTAGACCAGAAAATAGTTTTGTTCGCGGAGAGCATCACGTGATGGAGTCATGCCATGCTATTTTTATATTAAGGGCCTCATTATGTATGGCGAACGATAGCTGAGACGAACGATTCGTCTGCTCACAAAATCGCAGTTTCTTTCATTTTTGTTTTTTATGTCAAACAAAAGTCGAAAATATTTAAAAAAATCTATGAAGCGAACGAAAATGATTGATAATGCGATGGCTACGCGATATTGTGAGCAGATGAATGGTTCGTCTGAGCTATCGTTCGCCATACATAATGAGGCCCTAATGCTTTTCCAGTTTAACTGTTATTGAGTCAGCATATTTTTAACACATCAACTTAAACCACAATCTACCTAAAGTCGCTTTGATATCAACTTGTGATATCATTCCCATTGCAACACATCATTAGATAAGAAAAAAGCGTTTGTTCAGCAAAATAAAGAAAAATTAACCTTTTACCATATTTCTACAGCAATTACATGTAGAGGTCGAGCGATGTGATATTCATAAGAATCGCTATGGTAACTTTTGTTTTTTATAAAAGTAGAAATTTCAGTTATAAATTCTTGGCTCCTTAAAAACAAAAACATATTCAAGTTTTTTGAATAGAAACTTCTTTGAGTGGTTTGAGATGTAAAAAAATTTTAACCTCGTGACACTCTTGACATAACCTACAACAAGAAATCGTTATTATAAAAAGGGTTACCAACTGTATAAGCCTATGTATTAACCTTGTAATAGCATAAAATTGTAAAAAAGTCGCACCCTAATAATCATACACAGAGATTTTTATAAAGATTTTTTGACTTTAAATTGCCCTGCTAAATTAAAGCAAAATTGTTGCATTGCTGTTGTTGCATGCCACATCATTAGTGTAGAAAATTCAATACATATATGCAAGCCACCCAAATCGTCGCCGCTGATGCATTTCATGCAGAGCTGTTTGTTCTATGCGCTGCTTTGCAATTTTTGAAAATCAATTTTCAATCTGATAAGCCACACATACAGACAGCCTAGCCGAAATGCACAAAAAGACGCTCTGTGTGGCTAGCTACACATTTTTATTCTTGTTGTTTTACGCAGTGAGCGCGGAATTAGAGAAAAATATATGTGAACGTTTTGAGATGAATGTGGTTCACTTTCTTGTAGTTGAATGTGCTGAAATCGCTTCCTCGAAGATATTTATAAGTTTTATATGCACCTATGATGTCTCTATAATGCTGAGGCCTTACCACATAAATGCATTTTTATTCGTAAGCACTTATGAGCGTATGAATAAAAAACACTCTAAGAATATTCAAAAATTTTAAAATTTGTCTAGAAAAATACTTTGAGTCGCTTAAAGTTAAGCAATTACATTTAGGGGTTGTACTTTTTGTTTTTTGTTGTTTGTGCTTAAATAGCTTTAAAAAGGCGTTTATGGCATAAATTGAGGCTAAACTCGCTTAAATTTAACTTTTTACTTATTCTTTAGTAAGCAATTTTAAATAAAAAATATGAAGAACTCGTATAAATTTCGTAAATTTCCTTTAAAAAACCAATTTGGTTAAGTCGCTTAAAACTAAGCAACCAAAATTAGAAGCGCTTGTAGTTGTTCTTCTTGCTTTATTTCATGTGACATTCATAATTATAAAAAATTATAATTTTTTGCCGAATGTGAGTTAACTCGCTTATATTGTGCTTGCCCTTTTTTTTTGTTGTGAGCACTTATGAGGGTAGGAATAAAATACCTGCTCAAAAAATTTGAAAATTTGTAATTTGACAACAAAGAGGGCAAGCCACTTGAAACTACGCAGCTAAAATCATAGACGCTTACAAACTTTTATACTCGCTTAGTTTTTTTTTAGAAACTAAACCATTCATGACTTATAATTTCATTTGGAAAATCAGAGCAAACAAGGCGCCTAAAACTAAGCGACTAAAATCATAGACGCTTGTTAATTTTTTTACTCGCTTAACTTTTTTTTTTTTCAAAAGTATAAAAATTTGTGTAAGATAGGTATCAGATATGTTAACTAATTATTTGATTGGTAAATGTTAGCAATTGTGGACGCTAGTATATTTTTCTAGCTTAAGTTTTTGTTGCTTTCAATACAGTGAAAATCAACTTTTGACAAAAATCGCTACTTTAACTGCTTATTTGGTACCCTTTTTATTTATAAGCAGCAAGCGGCATATGAAAAAAGATGTATACATTCTAAAAATTTTATAGAAAAGTTTGAAATTCCCTTGAAAAATGGAATACTAAAATAGCTTGCTTGAAAATAAGCAGTTATAATTAACGATGTTAGTACTTATTTTTCTTCTGACTTAATTTTTTTCGAGCAACAAGAAAAAAATTTAATAATTTCTGAAAAAAAAATAAAAATTTAAAAATATTCAAGGACACTCAAACCTTATTACTTGCGTTTCCTTCATTTTATTATCTTGCAATCTTCTTTTTTTCCTCTTATTTATCTGCTACCTACCCGTAGTAATAGAAAAAAGTTATTGACATGTAAATGACACTTTGCGCAAAACTGTTTTTACACCCTCACTAACTAAATGAAAATTCAAGGTGAGCACGAAAGTGGAAAAAAGTGCAATGAAGTATAAAATGCCTACGGATAAAAAGTTCAAAAAAACTTTCTCTCAATGGCGGCGCAGGTAAAACAAGAAAAAAATGGATAGAAAAAAAAGAAAAAAAAAAAACGACAAAAAAAAAACACCCACAAAGCGCTAAAATATAAAATTTTTTTTTGCTCAAGTTGCTGACATTTTTAATGCGAAAATTCTTAAGTACTTTTTATCAATCATTCGCTTTAAGCAAGATAACTTTTTTGGCAGCTTTAAATAATTTTTTTACTGTTTTTTTTTTTTTAAATTTTTTTGATCTGTTAATTTAATCAAATTTTGGTTATTTGAACGAAGTTTTTTGTTGAAGTAACTGCCTTCAATTATTAATTGAACAGTCGTAAGCATGTACATTTTAAATTAACAAAATTTTTGTAAAACTGACAGAAATTTTGTTGATCAAACGAAATTTTGTGTTAAAACAACCACTTCCTCTACTTAATTAAACAGCGAAGGAACTGTCATTTTAAATTTATTGCATCATCCAATTTAAATACTGACAGAATTTTTGTGGATCAAAAAAAAATATTGTGTTGAAACAGCAAACTCCTGCAGTTAATCCAGTGAAGATACTGTCATAAGTACACGATGGCGTCATGGTAGACACCTTCGTTCAGCAGTCAAATATTGTGAGCTCGATTCGCGGTGCAGGCAACAAAGCAACGTGAGAAAGTGTGGTTTAATTTAGAACAAAGCTGTAATTAGACGCTGGCATTATGGTAGACACCAGGGTTGGGCGTTCAAGACACCTGAGTTCGATTCTCGGCGAAGTCAATATAAGAACTCTATGCTATAACGCGCAAAACTTCAAGTTTGTTATTTTTTGTGTTCACAGAAAACGGGAGCGCCCTCTTCTCACTTTTATATAATCTCACTTTTATACATTTTATGAATATTAAGCTAACCGTAAAACCCAGTCTCTTTCTTAAAAAAAAACACATCAGCAAGATAAAATACCAAACCAAAATGATAATAATAATTCTTAGTAGCTACTCTCAGTTACCGAAAATTGAATTTGCTTCCACATGATTGGCACACGTCAGATTCATTCACCTTTGCACAACTAAACATAACACAGCCCCCCACATCAAACTGTGCTTGAATGACACCCAACATAATAAACTGCCATCAACCAACAAAAAACACCCACTCCACTAAGTACCACAGCACTCAACTCTCCAGCGTATATAAATTACGCCAATTTAGCCGGTAAGCGATTTCTTCCCCATTTATTATTTTCCAACAACGATTTGGTTATCGCATCTTCACAGGCCGCGTTATGCACGCGCCAGCCGTTGTTTGCTGCTTATCTTATCGTATCATACTGCAAATGCTGTTTGGGGTAACAAAATCATATAAAAATACAAAAACAAAAGCAAAAAACAAAAAAAAAATCAGTAACAGTCAACAAACAAAAACCAACAATAACAAAGCTTAATACACAGCATCTTTAAATAATCATCAACAATTCATCAAAACGTTTAAGCGCAACACCAAAAGCGGCGGCAACGATAGCGTTAGCGCGGCAAGGTCGTATGATTGAGTGTTGTAAAGCGTACAAAGTTGGGTGGTAAATTTGTGTGTGTGTGTGTGTGTTTGTAATCTGATTGACCGTCTTTGCCGTGGTTATTTTGTCCACACAAGAACATTGCACCCGCCTGATTTAAGTGCAAATCTGATTTTCGTTAAGCTTTCTACTTCACACGAGAACGTCGCCCTTTTCACTCACCAAGCAGAGTCCTTTCGCTTGTGTGCGCATAGCTTTTCAACCCCAAAGTATTACATATTACAATTACACTTTCATTACTTCCATACGCTTTGCGATTTTCATCTTTGATCTGCGCCCTCTTTTTAGTGAAGCGGGCGCACCCGTATGGGTGTCAATTTTAATCTCATCACATTTCCGCTACCCTGCACTTGATTTCCGCTTAGTAAGAGGCGAACGGGCACAGTGTTTGAATTTAAACAAAAAATGTGTTAGAGTTCATGTGGGAAGGAGCTTAGCTTGAGCTTATGTTGAGTTCATATGTTTTGAAAGAAATTTGTGTAGGTAATGAGTTGATCATCAATCGTTTGCTAAAGTTAGGTGTTTTTTTTGTCCCATCTTAAGAATTATGTCCCATCTTGTTGGAGAAAACTATAGTTCTCAAGCGTTTCTTGAGTTATCCTCTAACGTTAGAGGTTGGAGAAAGAGGTTAGTTATCTAATCTATATAGCTCTAATCGACACCTAACTTCAGTGTTTGTTGGGTAGTTATTTTTATTATATCTATTCTATTTCTATTCTATTTCTATTCTATTTCTATTCTATTTCTATTCTATTTCTATTCTATTTCTATTCTATTTCTATTCTATTTCTATTCTATTTCTATTCTATTTCTATTCTATTTCTATTCTATTTCTATTCTATTTCTATTCTATTTCTATTCTATTTCTATTCTATTTCTATTCTATTTCTATTATACTTCTATTCTATTTCTATTCTATTTCTATTCTATTTCTATTCTATTTCTATTCTATTTCTATTCTATTTCTATTCTATTTCTATTCTATTTCTATTCTATTTCTATTCTATTTCTATTCTATTTCTATTCTATTTCTATTCTATTTCTATTCTATTTCTATTCTATTTCTATTCTATTTCTATTCTATTTCTATTCTATTTCTATTCTATTTCTATTCTATTTCTATTCTATTTCTATTCTATTTCTATTCTATTTCTATTCTATTTCTATTCTATTTCTATTCTATTTCTATTCTATTTCTATTCTATTTCTATTCTATTTCTATTCTATTTCTATTCTATTTCTATTCTATTTCTATTCTATTTCTATTCTATTTCTATTCTATTTCTATTCTATTTCTATTCTATTTCTATTCTATTTCTATTCTATTTCTATTCTATTTCTATTCTATTTCTATTCTATTTCTATTCTATTTCTATTCTATTTCTATTCTATTTCTATTCTATTTCTATTCTATTTCTATTCTATTTCTATTCTATTTCTATTCTATTTCTATTCTATTTCTATTCTATTTCTATTCTATTTCTATTCTATTTCTATTCTATTTCTATGCAACTTCTCAAAAAATGCGAATCTATTTCTTACATTTGAAAGCTCCCGGTTTTAACCCACTGTGCATACCCATTTTTTTGGGGAGTACATCGACCACACTTGCTTTATGAGAAAGTTTGATTTTACTTCTAAAGCGAAGAGTGTATGTGTGCGCTTTATGCACTACACCAAGCGCACTTTCTCCCACACACACACACACACACACACACAGAAACACTCCAGCGCGCTAAATGGTGTGTAAAATCGCTGCTGCACTTAACGAGGGTTAAGCGCCATGAAGTTTATTTGCTGTACTATTCGATTGAGTTTTGCTTCTCTTTATTTCCTGGTTTTCCAAATTTATTTTGTTGTTTTGTTTTTATTGCTTACTTGTAGTAGCTTTTTGTTGGCATTATAAACGATTTAAACGCTTATATCATTAAACTATCATCAACGGATTTACGGTGTGGCTGCACCCGCTGTGCCCTGTACACTCGCACTGTCAAGCGATTTTTATTGATAGATACCGGAATTGCACTCCCTTTTAAATATATCCGCTGCGCCACGCCGCTTTGGGTGTGTGTGACTTTTGTGTGTGGAAATTTGTTAGAATTTATTTGAATGTTGTTAGGCAAATAAATTGTGACAGGATTAACATACTAATATATGTACATGGGTTTGTATAAATGTATGATTGTGCTCATACATAAATCGCTTGCCGCTTTGCTAGATATGTCACTTTTTATTGCCGCCGCCGTGCGCGCATTAATGCAACCGAAAGCATATGCAGCGCGGATTAGCTTAGTTTGTTCACAGCTATGTATAGGTGAGTAGCTCACATACATATAAAGCTCCCTTGAGAGCGTAGTTGTTAAAGGGAAATTAAATATATTCTCGCGGTTCTTTTTGTTTTGAATTGTACTTACTTCATAGGAAATAAAACGTGGGAATAAAATAAAATTTAATAAAATAAAATAAAATAAAAAAAAAAAAATTTAATTAAATTAAATAAAATAAAAAAATAAAATAAAATACAAAAAAAAAAAATACAAAAAACTAAAAAAAAATATAAAAAAAATAAAAAATAAAAAAATTAAACAAAAAAAATAAAATAATATAAAATAAAAAATAAAATAAAATAAAATAAAATAAAATAAAATAAAAAAAAATAAAATAAAATAAAAAAAAATAAAATAAAATAAAAAAAAAAAAAAAAAAAAAAATAAAATAAAATAAAAAACAACATAAAATAAAATGAGATAAAATAAAATAAATCTAAAAAAAAAAATAAAAAAAAAAATAATATAAAATAAACAATTAAACAAAAAAAAACAAAAATAAAATTAAAAATAGTAGAAAAGAAAATAAAATAAGATGAATAAAAAAATTTAATTAAAAAATATAAAACAAAAAAATTTAATACAATGGGAATATAAAAATAAAAAGTATAATAAAATAATAAATAAATAAAATAAGATAAGTTGGTATTGTATGTAGCATTTTTCAACTTGTTTTCGCCAAAAAAACTCAGAAGAATAATTTGATAAAAATTATTCGACAGGTCAAAAGTCCACAAAAATTTTCAAAGTTCAGAATATAATGACCAATAATAACAACTAAATTAAAATAAGATAAATTAAAAAAGATAAAAAATTTTAATAAAAAAATCAAAAGTAAAACAAAAAAATAAAAATAAAAGAGAAGAAAAAAGAAACAAAAAAAAATAAAATAAAATTAAATTAAAATAATAAATAAATAAAATACTATGAAAAAAATAAAATAAAATAAAAAAAATAAAAAATGAAATAGAAAAATAAAATAAAAAATAAAATAAAAAAAACTTAATGAAAAGAAAAAAAAAAAAAAAATTAATGAAAAAATAAAAAAAGATAAATTGAAAAAAAAATAAAATAAAAAATTTAATAAAATAAAAAATAAAAGAAAAAAATAAAATAAAATAAAATAGAAGAAAAGAAAATAAAATAAGTTCAATAAAAAAAAAATAAAATGAAAAAAAAAAAAAATAAAATTAAACAAAATAAAATAAAAGAGGAAAATAAAAATAAAAAAATAATATAAAATAAAATAAAAAATATAACCAAAAATATAATAAAATACCTAGATATTTTTTCTCTTATAATTTATTTTTCACTTGGTTTCTTTTTTTTAATTCGTGAGAAAAAAGTTTTTTTTTTTTTTCAACTTACATTATGCAACTTGTAATATAGCCCACAAGCATTACACACTGGTTCACCGCTTGCGTTCCGCCGCCAAAGGGTTGTTGTTGTGGTTTTGCAATTCGCACATGATGTCCCCGCTCTTTTCGCTGCGCTCTGTAATGACTGCAGTGTCTGGAAAAAGAAGAAAGAGAAAAAGAAAAGTTGAGTATGTGGGGTGCATTTTTTTATAATTTTTTTTTTTTAGTTTGCTTCAGAAAGCAAAAGGGGTGAATATTTTAGTGAAATGCGTTTGTTCATAAATTAGATTTATTCCTCATATTCTGCGGTTGCTGTATGAACATTCAATTGTGGTTAATTAAGGTAAATTACGCAGTTCAACGGCATTGAGCAGTGGGTGGATTGATTCCTACTATGAGCTGTTTAATGGTTTATAACTAAAAAAAAATATTTGCGAAGGTTTGGTGAGGATTTTTCTTGCGTCGTATGAATTTTTCATTCACCTTCGCTTTGTTAGAATTCGTAGATGGTTTTTCTTTGTGAAACTTAGTAAAAAATGTAGTGTATCGCGATAACTTCCAAACAAAACACTTGCTCCCTCACACTGATAAAAATTGAGTTTGAAAATTGTATAAAGTAACACAAAATTAAAAAATTCCTACTGGGTATCTTCGAAGTATGCAAAGTAGAGACAATCCTCTAATTAAATTGGTGCTTACTTAACAACTATGTTTCACTGTTTTTTCAACTGAACCATGAACTGAAAAAAACAAAAGTTAAGTTAAGCTTACAATTTGACAGGTAAATCGAGGTAGACCAGCTGACCGATATTTTCAATGCGGATGAAGACTAACAAGCCAATAATCACCACAACGTGTGCAAAAATAACAACAAACATTTGAAACGATTAAAAAGAGCAACAATTAAAATATACATCGAACAAGATTGGCATTTGTGGCTAACACCAAAACACACACACATTCACACACATACGTACATTAACAAACAGTATAAATTAAGTTGTTAACATGACAATTGGACAAAACTCTCGCGATCCTCTGGTGTTGATGATGTTGCTGTAGAGGAAACTTGGTTGTTGTTTTTGCTGACATTTTCCCTGTTTGTAGGTGCAATACATTTCACACCTCGCAAACGAGAAAAAAAGAAAAAATTTGAGAACAAAAAAAAATGTGTGTTAAGAAAAGAAGTTACACATTTTTATGCTAACAAGGTCCACTTTAATGAATTCGACATTTACACTTCGATCCAAACACTACCCAAGCGCACTCCAACAACCCACTATAATACATAACATATCTATATAAACAGTTTAAACACATAGTATGTAGTTGCCTCCACTAAGTATGCATGCTTATTGACACAATCGAGTCTTCACAACAGCAACTGTTAACTGATTCGCTAAAGTGGCCTATAAAAGTAGTGAACGCTTTCGCGCCGATTACCGATTGCCGTGGATGGGCATAAAATTAAGCGACAGGTCACAGCATACATACCTCACAACTACAAGTATATAATGGAATGTGTATTGCTGCTGAGTATATTTTTTTGTTCTTTTTTTTTTAGGTATGCTGTGGCCTGTGGATAAAGCTTGTCTTGGGTGTGAAAGATGGCAAAATACGATTTCATATTGATTTGTGTACTTCGCGTACAAACTCACACTTGTTGGTATTTATTTGGAAATTCGTGTTTTCGAATATTTTGCGTTGTGCGTTTGTTGTTCATGCCACATATTTAGAATGCCAGCATGTTAGTTGCAATTTTGAAATTTCTTATTTCTTGCAAAGATTTTATTTTTTATTTTGGGAAAGGCACAAATGACAATATTTTTGAAAACTTTTTGTGGAGTTTTTTGTGGTAAGAACTTAAATAAAATAAATAAAAAAATTTAAATTAATAAAATAAAATAAAATAAGTAAAAAAAAAAAAATAAAATAAAATAAAATAAAATAAAATAAAATAAAATAAAATAAAATAAAATAAAATAAAATAAAATAAAACGAAATAAATAAAAATATAGTTAAATAAAAAAAATAAAATTAATATAAAATAACAAAAAATAAATAAAATTAAAAAGAATAAAAAAATAAAATGAAATAAAAAAAAATAAAATAATATAAAATAAAATTAAAAAAAAAAAAAAAACAAATAAATAAAAACAATAAATAAAAAAATAAAAAAATTAAAAAACAAAAAAATTTAACTTTTTAACATACTTTCTTATATATTTATTTTTTTTTTTTGTTTTTTTTTTCTTTTTTAATTTTCTTTTTAATTTTTTTCTGTTTTCTTTTAAAAAAATTAAAAAACCAAAAAAAAAAAATAAAAAAAAAATTTAACTTTTTAACATACTTTCTTACATATTTATTTTTTTTTTGTTTTTTTTTTTTCTTTTTTAATTTTCTTTTTAAAATAAAATAAAATAAAACAAAAAAATAAAAATTCAGAAATACAGTAAAAAAAATGTAATTAAATTTAATAAAAAGAAAAAATAAAATAAATAACAAAAAAAAATAAAAAATAATAATAAAAAAAATAAAAAAATAAATAAAATAAAAAGAAAAAAGAAAATAAATAGCATAAAATAAAATAAAATAAAATAAAAAAGATTAAAACAAAAAAAAAAAATAAAACAAAAAAAAATAAAAAAAAAATATAAAAAAAAATAAAATAAAATAAAAAAATAAAATAAAATAAAAAAAACTAAAAAATAAAACGAAATAAAAAATACTTAAATAAAAAAACTAAAATAAAATAAAATAAACGAAAATAAAACCAAATAAATTAAATTAATATAAAATAACAAAATAAAAAAAAAACAAAAAAAAAATAAAAATTAAAAAAATAAAAAAGAAATAAATTAAAAAAAAAAATAAAATAAAATAAAATGAAATAAAATAAAATAAAATAAAATAAAATAAAATAAAATAAAATAAAATAAATAACATAAAATAAAAATAAAATAAAATAAAAAAATTGAATAAAATATTATAAAAAAATAAAATAAATGAGAAAAAAATAAAATAAAATGAAAAAAATAAAATTAGAAAAATTAAAATAAAATAAAATAAAACAAAAAAATAAAAATTCAGAAATACAGTAAAAAAAATGTAATTAAATTTAATAAAAAGAAAAAATAAAATAAATAACAAAAAAAAAATAAAAAATAATAATAAAAAAAATAAAAAAAAATAAAATAAAAAGAAAAAAGAAAATAAATAGCATAAAATAAAATAAAATAAAATAAAAAAGATTAAAACAAAAAAAAAATAAAAAAAAAATATAAAAAAAAATAAAATAAAATAAAAAGAAAAAATAAAATAAATAACATAAAATAAAATTAAATAAAGTAAAATTAAAGAAATTAAAATAGAAAAAAAAATAAAATAAAATAAAAAAGTTTAAATAAAATTAAGCAAAAAAATAAAAAAGTAACACATATTTATAAAAAATAAAAAAAATAAAATAAATTCAAAATTTGAAAATAAAGTAAAAAATAAAAAATTAATACCTTAAAAACTTATTGCTCATATGGCGTATTTCTAAAAAACACCTTCAAACAAATACCTACACATTCCTACACAACTGTGGGCGTTGCAATTAATTTCGTTTTTCGCACATTTTGCTAAAAGTTAAATGGACTGTGGATTTCCGTTACAGACTCAATAATTGCGCCAAACTGAAATGTATGACCCCTACATTTGCAGCTTGTTGTTGTTATTGGCTCAATTGATGTGTAAAATTATGTAAGCTAAAATTGTGGCAAGTTCGTTAGGCATGTGCCACAAGTGGCACAAACAGTACAGTGCAGACATTAGTTACGCCTGAAAAGAGGGGAGTTAACAAAGTTTTACGTTTTTTTGTGTACAAATTTATACGCTTCGAATAAGAGAAAAAAAAAAATGTAAAACTTAACCAACTTAAAAACTTGGCTTGAACAGGTGGTTGTGTTTTGCTGAGCGCGGAGCAAAAAAAATGCTGGTCCAGAAACATGCTAAGGCGATTGAAAAAACATCAATTAAAAGTTCATCGTCAAACATGATCAATAGCAGACAGTGAACACAACGTGCGAAGTAACGTAAAACACCAACAACATTGCAAAATATATTGACTTGCTTTTGAAGGCGAGAAACGCGAGATTTCGGGCGTGTTGCATGAACATAATCACGATCAATGCAACAAAGACCAAGGTGAAACGGGAGTAAGAGTTGGAAGATTTACACTCAGTGTAAAAAGTATGCGTTCTCGTTATCATTATTGAATGAAATTAAAAGAAAAAAAACCGAAAAAAAATAAATAAATAAAAAAAGAAAAAAAAGAAAAAAAAGAAAAAAAAAATTATAATTTTTTAACTTATTTTATTACTTTCTAATATATTTATTTTTATTTATTTTTGTTATTTTTTTTTTCAATTTCTTTTTATTTTTTTTCTTTTGTAACTTTTTTTTTAAATTTTTTTTTCTTTTTTTTTTCTTTTAGAAAGTATTAAAATAAGTTAAAAAATTATAATTTTTAAAATGAAACGAAATTTATTTCAAAATAAGGCATAAAACGCAAACCTGACCCTAAACGCAGACTTTTTCCACTGAGTGTAGATGTATGTATGCAATATAAGAAGGCGAGACCAACTGCGAATTGGAAAAGAGGGCCAATTTAACTAGGCGTGTGCGATTTACCGAACGCAGGTTGACTGAGTACAGTATTGGCGCGTCACACGTTGTGATGGACACTTAGATTAGACCGAGTGTAGCTGAGCTTGGCAGAAGTAAGAAAAAAATACGAAACTAAAAAAAAAAATAAACAGAAAATAAACTTTAAATTAAAAGAGTCAAAAATTAAGACAGTGATGCAGCAGCAATAAGGTCGTTAGTTACTTGCAGTTAAGTTGAAGCTGCAGTAAGAAATAAATAATAATAAAAAAACACAACACAACAACTACTATAACTATACCAGCATCCAGTTAGGCATGTCGCAATGCGTTCCAGCATACAAAAGTACGATGTAAAAAAGTAATCATGAATGTTTGTTGCAGGCAATTCGTGGAAATCATGGAAGGACGAGAGAAAATGAGCAACAAAAAATTATTTTTATAAAATAACTGAAACCCACGAGAGTTAAAAAAGAAAAAAAAAACTTTTTTTTTTTGTTGAAGCAACAACTCTACGGCAGCCAGCAGCATTGATTTTTTATTGCTTCCCTGTCGTCTTTACCCCTCATTCGTGTCTATGCTTTGCGTATTGCTTGCCCAGCCCTACACGTACGTTATTGTAACTCTCCATGTAATTGTAAGTTGAAAAAGTAGCTGTTACTCGTCATGTGAAGTTTTGTAAAATTGTCATTTTAATGAATTGATGCGGCTGCTGTTAAATAAAGTTCTTATGAAATGCATACCGTGGAAGATTTTTAGAATGCAGCCAAAAGAGTGAATAAGGAAAAAGGAAAAAACTTCTTTTGAGTGTGGGATATTTTTGGTGAAGTATGTATCTGGTAGAAAAAAATGGCTACAGATATATGTTATATACGTATACATATATGTTAGGCTATCCCAAAAATTAAAGTTGTTTTATTTAAACGATTACCCTATAATATTGACCGTTATGCACAAAAACATGCCATTTGGACCACGGCAACCCAACTTTTCTTACTTGAATAACTAAATGTCACTCATACGCCGTGTATGGTCTATAAAAAGTAAGCTGTAAATGCAAAACTTCCAGATATACACAATTATTTTTGTAGAAAATATATTGTTACACAGTCTATCAAACTAATTTTGAAATTCCAATATTATTTTCTAGCGAATGCGTTTTTTTTTTCAATATTCTGGTAAAGGATCCTGTTGTCTTTATAAAAATTCGAAAGTAGCAATTTGTTGTGCAGTCTTTTATATATGGACACAATATTAAAATTAGGTGTTTTTCGAAGCCTAAATGTACTTTATTGCGAATTTAGTTTAAGCTGATAGATGAAAGTTTAACTAAAAAAATTCTATTACATAATTCAATTTAATTTCTTCAAAAATAACCCAAAACTACTTATTTGATATTCGTCCGGGTTTTCTTTGATTTTATAAGATTTACTTGCTTATCTTGTCGTCGCTATAACGCACTCATTTTAAGAAGTTAATAAAAATTAATGAAGTGTGAGCATTAACACATATAAAACACAGAGTGAGCATGATTCCGCGCCATCACTTCATGCACTATCGCATATTAATCATGTAGGTATATGTTCTACTTTTATTTGTAACAAGAAACATTTGTATGTGTGTATCTAAATACGCATTCAATACTTTCGAATAAACGTAATAAATCAAGAATATAGAAATGACAAACTGTCAAATATTGACAAGATTAATTGAAAGTCAAACAAATATGGTGAAGTATATCAATGTAAATATATATGTATGTATGTGTGTATGTATGTATATATAACAACTTAGTTATGTACAATTGGACAAGCAAGTGCGTAGGCTGGGCTTAACGCAAAAAAAGTAAGAAAAGTAAGACCTCTTATTGAATTAAAATTATTAAAATTAAACTTTGTAATAAGATAGCAACAAGAAATTCGATTTTAAGAAAAATCAATCTATGCTTACTTTTGAGAACTGGGCAGGCTGTGTTAACATTGGAGCACTCCACTTACTACTCAAAGTTTTTCGCTCTTTTAACTCATATTTATTCTAAAAATTTCTCTTCCCTGAAATTTATTTAGTCCTCCGCGTCGTTTGTTTCGAGGTATATTATATTATTAAAAAAAAAAAAAATATTTTAATATTTAGTTCCATTAATTGTCTGTCATGCCTGCTTTTGAATTCACACCTAAAAAAGATTTATTTATGCGTTGACAGCATAAATAAAATTATTTTTTAAATAAAGCCACATCTTGTTGTTGGCTTTGTTTTGCGAGCTTTTTGAATTTGTTGTGAACACTACGTATAGCGAAATTACAAAGAAATAAATTTTTATTTTTTTTTGCGTAAATATGTTTGTGTTTCGTCGTGTGCAAAATTTACGACTTCTACCTGAGGTCAATGCAAGGTGCATACCACGCAATAGCCCTAAGCTCCAGAGAGTGTTGGGAAGGGAGAATGTGGTATCTGTATGTTATAATGATAATATAATGTAGTACACAGGAAAAAATGACACTGGTAAAATCAACAATCTCGTACTCATGTTATCATGAAGTTGACCAAATTCTGTTAAATTGATCAAGCTTTGATTATTTGAACAGCTTTTTTTTGTTAAAGTAACTGCATTCAATTGTTGATTGAACAGTCATAAATCTGTAAATTTTTAACTGACAAAATTTTGTAAAACTGACAGAATTTTTGTTGATCTAATTAAATTTTGTGTTGAAACAACAAATTTCTGCACTTAATTCAACAGCAAAGGAACTTTCATTTCAGCTTTATAAAAAAAACTGTAATTTGACGCCGGCAAGCATAAGAACACGATGCCATCATGGTAGACACCTGTCTTCAGCAGTAAAATATTGTGAGCTCGATTCTCTGTGAATGCAGCAAAGCAAAGTGAGAAATAAAAAAAAAAAAAAAACCAATGGCGGCGATATACCTACAGGTTATCATCATAACCTCTAACGAGATTTTTAGCCGAGCTTCTCTTTCCAACTTGTGGTGTGTTGCTTTTTGAGTTTTTCCTACAAGTTGGCGGGACCTACAGTTTTTTGCCGACTCCGAACGGCACTTGCAAAGCAAATGAATTTTTTGCTGAGAAGCTTCTCATGGCAGAAATACACCCGGAGAGTTTGCCAAACTACTGCCGAGGGGCGACCCCGTTTTAGAAAAATTCTTTTTCTAAATAATTTTTTGATGTTACTTTTGCCGGGCATCGAACCGCCACGACTTGGTGTAGAAGGCCGAATACTTAACCGCTACACCACGGCGGCCGCCCGTGATTTCAATTTGAACACAGTTGTTATTAGACGCTGGCAAGTATAATTGTGTGTAATGGAGTGTGGTTACTAAGTGACCTTGCTCAATCCCGACTCTTGCGTCCTCGCTCGTGCACTCTGGGCAACGGGAGCTACCTAGGCTCGCGGCAGAAAGAGAGGGAGCCCCGGTGGGTCCACTCTGACATACTTGGTTTAAGGGCTCACCGAGGTTTTTGCGTAGCGTCTGTTCACCATGAGGTGCGGCTGCAAGCGGGCGTCTGTCTTGAAGCAAGCGGCTCGCTATATAAATGTGTAAATATTTTCCAAAACCCCGAAACGGGTTGTGCGCTGGGTTTGGGACCCGCCACGTAAAAAACTTAATTCCAATGAAAAAATATACAAAGCCTCGGATGAGAACCCCCTTTAATGTTGACGACCCGGCAAAACGAATAAGGCATAACGATTTGGATATTAGGGCATGTACCGGGAATGTCCGGACCCTTTCAAGGGACGGTACCGCTGCCCGACTGGTTGATGTCCTCGTAGGCGCAAAGGCTGACATCACCGCCCTGCAGGAAATGCGATGGACGGGGCAAGGAAAGACGACCATCGGTCCTTGTGACGTATACTACAGTGGCCAGACACGCGGCAAAGCGCGTGGTGTAGGATTCGTGGTGGGAAAGAGACTTCGCCGCCAAGTATTAGCGTTCACTCCTGTGAACGAGCGTCTCGCTGCGATCCGCATCAAGGCGAGGTTTTTCAACATAACATTTATCTGCGCCTATGCGCCGACTGAGGAGACGGACGACGCAGAGAAGGACTCCTTCTACGATAAACTTGAACAGACTTATGATCGCTGCCCACAGCATGATATCAAAATCGTGCTCGGCGACTTTAATGCCAAGGTGGGCAAGGAAGGAGTCTTTGGTCCCACAGTTGGAAAATTCAGTCTCCACGATATAACATCCCCCAACGGCACTAGGTTGATTGACTTCGCCGCTGCTCGCAATATGGTCATCAGTAGTACCAGGTTCCAGCATAAGCGAATACACCAAGCCACATGGCTGTCCCCTGATCAAAGAACTAGAAACCAGATTGATCATGTCTTGATTGACTGCAGACATAGCTCCACCGTTCTGGACGTGCGTACACTGCGTGGTCCCAATATTGACTCTGACCATTATCTTGTCGCAGCCAAGATACGCACACGCCTCTGTGCAACGAAGAAAGTGCGCACAGTAACGGAAGGAAAGTTTGACGTCGAGAAGCTGCGCATGACACAGACAGCTGATAATTTCACAACTCGACTCTCACACCTGCTAGCAGAGGGCAATCCTCGACCTAACGATGTAACCGAGCAATGGAAGCATATCGCTCACTCATTGCGTACCGCCGCTGAGGCCACTATAGGGTTCCAGCGAGCCCGCAAGAACAACTGGTACGATGAGGAATGCAAAACTGCCTCGAAAAAAAAGGACGCTGCCTACAAGGAGACGTTGCGAACGGGCGCAACCCGCAGTGTATGGCAACAATATCGTGAGGCAAAGAAGGAAGAGAGACGCCTTTTCAGAAAAAAGAAACGTGAGGCCGAAAGGCGTGAGTGTGAGGAGCTTGAGATGCTGGCTGGCAGGAATGATGCCCGAAAATTCTATGAAAAGATCCGGCGGATGACGGAAGGTTTTAAGACCGGGGCAAGCTCCTGTAAGGACAATAATGGCGACCTGGTAACCGACGTACAAAGTGTACTTAAATTATGGAGGGAGCACTTCTCCTCACTGCTAAATTGCGAGGGAGACGTCGAACCCGATACCCCAATCCCTGACGATGGAAAAGTCGTCCCACCACCTGACTATGATGAAGTGAGGATAGCTATATCCCGGCTCAAAAACAACAAAGCGCCTGGAAAAGACGGACTACCCGCCGAGCTGTTCAAACGCGGAGGCGAAGAGCTGGTAAAAAGCATGCATCAGCTCTTATGCAGAATATGGTCAGACGAATGCATGCCTCCGGATTGGAATTTAAGTGTGCTTTGCCCAATCCACAAGAAAGGCGATCCCGCTAACCGCACCAACTACTGCGGAATTAGTCTTCTTAATATCGCATATAAGGTTCTTTCTAGCGTGTTGTGTGAAAGGCTGAAGCCCATCGTAGACAAACTGATTGGACCTTATCAGTGTGGCTTTAGACCTGGTAAGTCTACCATCGACCAGATTTTCACGATACGCCAAATCCTGGAGAAGACCCATGATAAAAGAATCGACACACACCACCTCTTTGTCGATTTTAAAGCCGCTTTTGACAGCGTAAGAAGGAGTTGCCTGTATGCCGCCATGTCTGAATTTGACTTCCCTGCAAAGCTTATACGGCTTTGTCAAATGACGTTGAGCAATACCAACAGCTCCGTCAGAATCGGAAAGGACCTCTCTGAGCCATTTGAAACCAAACGAGGCTTCAGACAGGGCGACGCCCTTTCGTGCGATTTCTTCAATCTGATGCTGGAGAAGATAATTTTGAGCAGCAAAGCTAAACCGCAATGGTACAATCTTTTACAAGAGCGTGCAATTGCTGGCGTATGCCGATGATATTGATATCATTGGCCTTAACAACCGCGCCGTAAGCGCTGCCTTCTCTGGACTGGATAAGGAAGCGAAAAAAGTGGGTCTTGCCGTGAACGAGGACAAGACGAAGTATTTGCTGTCATCAAAGAAAGAATCGGCGCACCTGCGCCTTGGCAGCCATGTCACTGTTGATAGTTACAAATTTGAAACTGTGAGGGACTTCGTCTATTTGGGAACCAGTATCAACACCGAAAATAATATCAGTCTAGAAATCCAGCCGAGAATCACTCTTGCCAACAAGTGCTACTTTGGACTGAGTAGGCAACTGAGAAGTAAAGTCCTCTCTCGAAGAACAAAGATCACGCTCTATAATTCTCTCATCATACCTGTCCTGATGTATGGCTCAGATTCATGGACAATGTCAAGAGAAGATGAGATGGCCCTTGGAGTATTTGAGAGAAAAGTTCTCCGGAAGATTTATGGTCCTTCCCGTGATGCCAACGGCGAGTATAGAAGGAAATTTAACGATGAGCTGTACGAGCTCTACGCAGATCTGACCATAGTCCAGCGAATTAAAGCCCAAAGACTCCGCTGGCTGGGCCATGTTATGCGAATGGACAAAGAAGCTCCAGTACAGAAGGTTTTCCTATCGTCGCCTGAATTCGGCAGCAGAGGAAGGGGGAGGCCTCGACTGAGATGGAAACAACAGGTGGAGGATGACTTGAACTCATATTTTTCACAATAAAACAGCAACAAATATAGTAATAATTACCCAAAAAAAGTAAGTAAACATTACACAAAAATATAGTAAAAATTACATAGAAATATAGTTAAAATTAAACAAAAATATAGTAAAACATGACCCAAAATATGTGAAATTACATAAAAATATAAAAAAATTTAACAAAAATTACACAAAAAATACAGTGAAAATTTCACAAAAAAAGTAAAACTTACACAAATAAAAAGTAAAATTACCCAAAAATATAGTAAAAATTAAACAAAAAATAAAGTAATAAAATTACACAAAAAATATAGTAAAAATTACACAAAAAATAGTAAACTACGCCAAAAATACAATTAAAGTTACGTGAAACCTTAAATTTGACAGTGCCCATACCAACACATAGAGGTATATATAAAAACAACCATAAAAGGCGAGTTTTAAGAAACTGTGAATCAAAATTATCCTCGAAAAAAAAAAACTTAATCTTTTCCCCCTTCCCAAAATCCTGGATGCGCCACTGGTTGAATCAACAGCATTGACTAATGGATAGGAATTGACCGTTATTTTGGTTGATATGACCTGCTCATTTTTCTCTGTGCAGTACACAAGTGGCGGTGAGAATGAGCGACCTTAGAGTTTGCTTTCTTTGTTTCAAGAAAGTTAGTCGAGGCAAATTTTTTTCTGAAAATCATGTTTCTATTTAAAATTGTTTTGCGTGTAATCACCCCAATTTTTGATTTACTTTAACTCATTAATGTATTATAACAAAGCATGTGACTACAAAACAAAGCTGCATTGCTAAATTTATTGTTACTTGAAGGTTTTAAGCCAGGCATCGCCACCTAGTGGATCTTTTGGCTCGCTATGGCCCTAAACAACATCATGTGGCCCTTTTGTGGCTCACAAAAATTAAGCAGACTCGCAAGAAAAATACGAAAAGTCATTCTTGGAATAAAGTTAGCGTCTCCACCCCTACGCACACTCATATGCCTCTGTAGTAGTTTTTCATTGTTTTTAATTTCGCTGCAAACTAGTTGCGGCTAATGTTTTTTTTTGTCTTAGTTCTATAATAACTCTTTCGAGTAATTTTTTATGATTTCAGGAACGTTGTTGTTGTAAAAAGTTGTATGGCCCAGTAGGTTGAAAGACCTGGTGACCCCTGCTTTACGTTTTACAGCTTTGTTCTCTTATTTAACTTAGTTAAATCGTAATTATCAACTGCCACCATTTATCAATTAATTAATACATATTTTAAGACCGCATGTCAACACGCCAAATAACAATTCATTGAATTAAACAGATTACTTTGATTACAAATTTATATACCAGAAAATTAAGCAGCTATTGTTTGCATACAATTTTTGAAAATAAGCAAATAATGTAAACAAAAACTAGATATTGCGGTTAAACGGTAAACACAAATCAATGCAATCTGTTGTGGTTTTTAAAAGATATACATACATACACAATTGTATAATTAGCTGTGATTAATTATGTGAGCAAATATTTCTTGTGTGCCCTTTTACTTTAAAGCAACTAAGCTAGCAATGTCCCTGATAATTATTAATTAATATATTTTATTAAATTTTATTTTGTTGATTTTAATTTTTTTATTTGCATTGGCTTAAGTAAGTTTTTGAATGGAAATTTACAAGAAAAGTAACAATAATTAAAAAAAAATATTTTTTAAGTCACGTGTATGATTGTATGTAAACCTTTTCAGCTTTTTTTCAACGCACCTAACTGTTATCTTTTTTTTTTTTTTTGAATAAAATTTCAAGCGAATTAAATTGATATCATTTTTGGCAGTGCCCTGCTTTGTAGCATTGATAAGATAGCGAAGTATGAATGAGTAAAACTTTTTGTATTATAAGTCTATTGTCAACATTTTCCATTTTTTATAATGTGCTTTTATTTTTCTAAGAAGCTTTTCACTTAATACAAATCGACTTATGTACAAATTCATAATAGGTTTACTCATCAATTAACTTAATGCCACTGTTTACGCTTAGGCTCCATAGTATTGCCAGTTAGTATTAAACTTTGTTTAAACTAAACTAACTTAAATTTAAAACTAATATTTTGTATTTGTTTTGGGTTATAGGGTCTTTGAGACCAGTCCAAACAAGTCAGTTTAGAAGTTTTTTTTCACACATACACGACTTGCTGTTGGTCTTTTGGTTAACGAGAACAAGGCCACGTACTTGATGCCTTGCCCCAGCCACGTCACTGTGAATCAGGGCCTGGCAGAATTGGAATTTAGAGTGTATTAGTGAAAGAGGGGCCATCACATCAATCAAATTATGTATATTATCTCGTGATGTTTGAAACTGTGAGAGACTTCATCTATTTAGGGACCAGCGTTAACACCGAAAATAGTGTCCGTCGAAAAATTCAAAGGAGAATCACTCTTGCCAAAAAGTGCTTTTTTAGGCTGATTAGACAACTGATAAGTAAAATCCTCTCTCGACGAAGAAAGACTGCTCTCTTCAAACCTGTGTTGATGTATCCGGCCCGGAATTATGGACAGTTTCGAGAGAGGATGAGATGGCACTTGGAGTGTTCGTGAGAAAAGTTCTTCGCAAGATTTATAGTTCTTGCCGTTATGTCAGCACCGAGTACCGAAGGAAATTTAACAATGAAAAGAGTATACTATTTACTACATTACTCACAATATGAAACCGATTAAAATAACTTTCCGCTTTCGGTTTTGTAATGTTTTTCGGTTTCGGTTCCGGTTTCGTTACGGTTTTTTTCCTCAACATTTGTTTCGCTTAAAGTTTCGTTCCGGTTTCTTTCCTCAACATTTATTTCGGTTTCGGTTAAGGGTTTGTTCCGGTTTCTTTCCCCAACATTTATTTCGGTTTCGGTTAAGGGTTTGTTCCGGTTTCTTTCCCCAACATTTATTTCGGTTTCGGTTAAGGTTTCGTTCCAGTTTCTTTCCTCAACATTTATTTCGCTTAAGGTTTTGTTCCAGTTTCTTTATTTCGTTTTCGGTTAAGGGTTTGTTCCGGTTTCTTTCCTCAGCATTTATTTCGGTTAAGGTTTCGTTCCAGTTTCTTTCCTCAACATTTATTTCGCTTAAGGTTTTGTTCCAGTTTCTTTATTTCGTTTTCGGTTAAGGGTTTGTTCCGGTTTCTTTCCTCAACATTTATTTCGGTTAAGGTTTCGTTCCAGTTTCTTTCCTCAACATTTATTTCGGTTTCGGTTAAGGTTTCGTTCCGGTTTCTTTCCTCAACATTTATTTCGGTTTCGGTCAAGGGTTTGTTCCGGTTTCTTTCCCCAAAATTTATTTGGGTTCCCGGTTAAGGTTTCGTTCTGATGCCTTTCCTCCACCTCTATTTCGGTTTTGGTTACGGTTCGTTCCTCAACATTTATTTCGGTTTCGTTCTGATGCCTTTCCTCAACCTTTATTTCGGTTTCGGTTCCGGTTTCGTTCGTCAACATTTATTTCGGTTTCGGTTAAGGTTTCGTTTCGGATTCCAAATAAAAACACGACCACAAAAAAATTTTACTACAAAAATCTCAATTACGTAGCTTTGAAATAGGTCTGAAATTTCATAACTTTTTCTTCGGATCTCGTAAATTTTTTTCGATGGCTTCAGTCAACTATACTCAAATTTCCTCTTTCAGAATTTTGATACTGATGTCAAAACGTGTCTATGGAAGATTGTCAACTTCCATACAAGTTTTTCAGGGAACCTTATCATAAAAGAAAATACTTATGTGCCCATATTAAAAGAAGTACATAAGACATTCAAAAATTCAAAAACGTTTGGAGCTGGGTCCGGAATTCGATATTATTCAGATCAAACCAACGGTTACGGTTTCCGTTTCGGTTTTGTACGGTTACGTTTTCGATTGCAGTCCTTGATATTTTCATATTTTTAGCCAGGCCTACCCATCTATGGGCACAATTGTTCAAAATTCGAAGCGCTAAACTCACACACAAATAATGTGATTTCGAGTAAGCGACTGAGCATAACAAACGACATCCATTGATTGGTCATTACGGTAATAACTAGCGCTCTCACTAACGAGGCAGAGAAAGAGCGTGTGAATTTGGTGAGGACTGTTTTAAACACATTAGTTATCTGATCGATTGGCAGGGAATAGAAGACCACAGCGTGGGGAGGCAAAAATATGGGGCCTATCATGTTTGTTGTTGTCGGGCATATTAAAAACCCCTAACCCGCAGGGACCTATCCTCGTGTTGACCACTGTTCAACGGCAGTACAGCTCGCTCAATTTTATAAATAAAACTTAATTAGAAAATCTAAGCGGATTCAATTTATTTTAAAGTAGTAGCCCCGACAGCTGTTATCCCGCCAACCTCACACCCTTCTATTTTTATGACTCATATTTTAGGAGATATCTCCGAAGCCGCCTGAGATATTTAAATAAATAACATCGCTTATGGTAGCACTCGTTAGTACAGTTCCTTTGATACCCATATTTTGACCACCCCTGGTCCACATATTGTTCGATAACTCTGAAACCGTTTGAGTTATCAAAATAAGGTATATCTTAAATTTTAGGTTGAACGTCCTTTTATACAATGGTGAAAGTTCCATTTATTTCCGGTGTTAGGAACATGAAGAGATAGAAATAATTACCTTTTCCAACTACCGACGGCAATACAGCTTTTTCCTTAAAGCTACTTTCTGTTCTTTTCTCCTTTTTCTAAACAACAAAATAACATTGTTGTGGCTATTTTATGTCAACTTGGTATGCTTTAAAGTCAACAAAATAACAAAACAAAAAATTGCCTTAAAAAAATGCCAAACAGCAAACCACGCATTGACACACTCTAAAAAAATGTGAATATATTTCTCTAAGCATAACACGAATGGCAATGCCCTTTTCGATCTAAGATAAAAACGAGCAAACATTCTTATAAATACAAAGAAAGCAACTTTTGTACATACATAAGTATGTGTACTATGTATGTATATAGGCGAGTGAGTATATGGAATTTTTTTATGTATGTATGCTATGTACACAGGTTATGAGTGTATGTGTTCATATACAAAAAGGACTTTCAAAAATACGGGATGCTGGAACTAACTAAATGTATGGAGAAGGATGGAGGAGGGTAATAGAAAAGCGTAAAGATAAGCACTGACTCTGGGTTGGGTACATACATACATACAAGTAGCATGAGAATTGTAAGTTAAACGTTGCTTAACTTTACGACCAACACAGCTTCATTCATGTTAACCGACGAGCAAATACAGTCAAATACGCCACCAATTCACTGAACTGACCCCACTTCACAGCTACAGATATTAGAAACATACATACATACACATATTTCCTTTCAAAAACAACTTGGTTTGGGGTGTTATAATAACGATGGCATATCTTGATGCTGCATAGACAAATGGAAACAAAAAAAAAAAAAAAAAAAAAAACTCGAAAAGCATCGGTAAGTATATGGGGCGTTCGCTTGGGGTGGCTCCTTGTTTTTCACTTAGACTGCCTGCGAAAAACATGCAACATTAAATAAGGCAAAAAGTCATTTGGGGTAGAAATACAATTTTTGCGCAAACACACTCACATACCTTCAAGCTTGTGTACGCAGACAGAATAAATATTAAGTTGAAGCTTTACAACGACGACAGACAAAAGCTTAGAAAGAAAAATGTTTATTTGCTGCGGCAGCTTCTTTATTTTTGTATGTTTGCTTATATATGTAATAAGCGAGAAATGGGAATAAAACAATGCTGTCGGGGAAAGCTACTTGCTGTTAGACGAGGAAAATTTCTTCATTTCATACTCGTACTTTGTAACATTAAAATGAAAAAAATTAAATGAAATAAAATATAAAAAGTTATTGCTGCAGTGGTTTTTCGTAGCCCAGTTAACATATTGATGAGACAAGGATGTTATACAATTTTAGTAGTACATAGAAAAAATGACACTGGTAAAATCAACAATCTCGTACTGTTTTCCTAAAATTGACCAAAATCTCTTAAATTGAGCAAATTTTGGTTATTTGAACGGAATTTTTTTTAACTGTAAAAATGCATTTAGAAATAGTAGGGTAGTGTAAAGTGACATACATTATTTTGCATAGAAGCGTCGAAAGTGATTCGTAACGGCACTGGAAGATCATGTGAAAGGTGTACAACTGATAATATAAAAGATATAAAAGAAAAAGTTAAGGAGTCAGATGAGAAAAATAAATTTAAAAAATATGACTTTAGCGATTTTTTCGCTCTCCTAACAAATTCTGATTTTGTAACTTAGAACGTTATTCGCGATGATGCTTCAATTGTTAATTGAACAGATATAGATCTTTACATTTTTAATTAACAAAATTTTGTAAAACTACCAAAATTTTTGTTGATCAAACTAAATTTTGTGCTAAAACAACAACTACCGCTAGTTAATTCAACAGCGAAGTAACTGTCATTTTAAAATTTTTGCATCATCCAATTAAATTTAGTAGAACTGACAGAGTTTTTGTTGATCAAACCAAATTTTGTGTTGAAACAACAAACTCCTGCAGTTAATCCCATAGCGAAGATACTGTCATTGATGTCATGGAATAAATCTGTAGTACACGATGGCATCATGGTAGACACCTGCGTTCAGTACTCAAATATTGTGAGCTCGATTCACGGTGAAGGCAGCAAAGCAACTTGAGAAAGTGTGGTGTTATAAGTAAACTATATCATCATGGTAGACACCTGGTTTGAGCGTTAAAGACACCTGAGTTCTATTCTCGGTGAAATCAATATAAGAACTCTGAAAAATATTTTTTTTTGAATTGGTTGGATATGACCAATTTTACTTTGATGTGGATCTGTGTCACTGATACTCAACTAGAGTAATTAATTGATCAGAGTAACAAAACTTGAATACAATTAATTGTATTGATTTTTAGAACTGAGTACTCATAACCTGATTAGTCAGATAGTACATATATGCCAATTAATCTGAACTTGTTTAAATAATTAATCGGAGAATGATCATAAAAATTAATAAAAATGATTTATATCCCGATTAATCAGTTTTATTAGTTATCAAATAAAAAAAATTATGATTTTGCCAGAAAAATCTTTGATATCAAAATTGTACTACTTGAGCAGAGAGTTTTAATCATTTAGTCGAACTTGACAACTAACTCCAATGATTAATCCATTTGATTATTCAAAAAACTAATGGACTAGTCAAGTCATATTATTATATTTGTTATAAGAGACGAACAAGAACAAGAAATAGAAAAAGTTACTAAGATTGTAGTTAATTTTGTTTTTGAGCAAATACCTACTCGGGATCTAACTAAACGGAGAAAGGTAAATTAAAATCTATATATTCAGTCGCTTTCACTAGTTAGATAAAATATGAATCAGACTCTCTAATTTTGTTATATTTCACGGTCTAATTTAAATCGCGGAACTGGACATAAAGGACTTGATGGGCTTCATAAAGTCATCTAAGTGGTTCGAGGAGGAGTAACGGTGTCGGTTTAGGAGAGTCAGTCGCGGGATTCTGCTATGTGGAAAACCCCAACAACTCAGGGATTTTCCATATGGCTGGGTCCCGGGACTGACTTTCCTTGTGTTGGTGGTATCACAACGGGCCTTTCAAAACTGGCCTAAGTGTGCCTCTGCGGCAGCCACTTGAACCTACGTACCTAAATCGAGTTAACTACAAATGTAACCAGTACTCAATATCACTTTTGACTTCAGATTGTCTAACAGAATCACACTGCTAACTAATCCGCCACCCAAAATTCCTATCTCTAGACACCGAGGCAGAGACAACAGAGTTTTTCAGAACATCCCCAACGAGCGAAACGAATTGTAAATGGCTGACACTAAAAGTCAAGTGGTAATTCAAATCAAAAAAGGAAGCTTTGGCTCTTATTAGAATTGGAGCAAGTAACTGCTGAATTACATATAAATACACTGAAAAAAAGAGTTTCCTTATTTCAAGGAAAGTTTCCCTTATTTGGCTCCAAAGACATGGCTTTCTTAACATAAGTAACATTTTCCTTAATTTAAGAAAAAAAGTATTTAAAATAAGGAAAATGTTACTTATGCTAAGGAAGCCATGTCTTTGGAGCCAAATAAGAAATAAAGAAACTCGTTTTTGAGTGTAGGAAAATGTGTTCATGTGTCGTGTCTATACACGGGCGGCAAAGCAATGTAGAAGTCACTTTGTAATAAAATGCTAGGATTTGTGAAGTTTATTTTGTATTTCTGTGAAATTCAGTGAGTACGTATGTATGCATTGGTTGGTTGGAAAATGGATGCCATTGTATGTGGAATTGGCACGTATCTGGCGCAGAAATTGTCTCTATCTGATGTTATCATAGGGGAGATAGTAGATAGCTACTTTTGCATAATATTAGATGGCATAGAGATGCGCGCAACAGAGATAAGTTGTGTAACGACTATGTACTTGCGCATAGTAAGTGGTATATATGTATGTAGAACACAAATACGAGGGCAAAACTGGGCGGATGCTGGAATATATATTCACGCGTACATACGCCACCAAGAAAATTTAGAAATTCTGCGTGCTTGAGTTCGTTATAAATTGTATAAAGCAATTTCGTTAACTTTTATATGCTTTAAGATTTTATTTTTATAGATTTAATTTTGTAGTTTATTTTATTTAAAATTTAATAATAATAAAAAATAATAAAAATCATTATATTAAACAAAAAAAAAAAAACATTAAAATGTTCTCACTGAGTGGGAACCCCCATTTTGTTCAGCGACGGAAAATTTTCTTTAACGTCGACGAGATCATTTTAAAAAGTCCATTACTTTCCTTCTTTTAAATAGAATAAAAACTGAATAGAATAAGACGATATTGGAATCTGTATATGCTACGCTAAAGTGTCCCCTAAAGTATCCGTATTTTTACACTGACTTCCATTCGTATCGATTTTTTCGTAAGCAACTCTAGTGGCCTTGAACCTTAAAATTAAAGCCAAAAGCAACACATTTGCAAGTTTTGAGCACCTCATATCCTGCCAGCACGTCCTGTCATCATGAAACAGGATACTCAAAACCATTCAAAAAGCAAACAATTACGCAGCGAATATGTATTAGCGACGGCGAATTGACTGGCGAAAGGCAAAAAGGCAGGCAGCTCTAGTCAGTAACGAACATTCAAACATTTTATGAATATTTATTGAGTTAAGCGCATTTAATATGCACAAAATGCCTATAATTTTAAAACGGACATTTGCACTTTGTATGGAAAGCAGAGGACAGAGAGAAACTTGAAGGTTTTGTATTAGGGTAGGTTAAAACATAAACTTAAATAAAAACAAAATAAAATAAAATAACATAAAAATAAAAAAAAATAAATAAAATAAAATAAAATAAAATAAAATAAAATAAAATATAATAAAATAAAATAAATTAAAATAAAATAAAATAAAATAAAATAAAATAAAAAAAAATAAAATAAAATAAAATAAAATAAAATAAAATAAATTAAAAAATTAAATAAAATAACAAAAAATATAAAAAATAAAAAAATAAATAAAATAAAGTAAAATAAAATAAAACAAAGGTGAATCAAAGAAAATATATTAAAAAAATAAAAAATATGAAACTAAAATATAAAATAAACAAAATAAAATAAAATAAATAAAATTAAATAAAATAAAACAAAATAAAATAAAAAGTAAAATGAAATAAAAAATATGAAAATGAAATAAAAAGAAATATGAAAATAAAAGCAAAGAAAATAAAATAAAAAAATAAAAATTTAATTAAATAAAATAAATTTAAAAAAAATCAAATGAATTAAAGAAAATAGAATAATAGAATAAAAAATATGAAAATAAAATGAAATAAAATAAAACCAAATAAAATAAAATAAAATAAAATAAAATAAAATAAAATGAAATAAAATAAAATAATATTAAATAAAATTGAATAAAATTAAATTAAAAAAAAAATAAAATAAAAATATGATAAAAAATCAAATAAAAAAATAAAATAGAAGTGAAAGAAAATATGAAAATAAATTGAAATATGAAAATAAAATAAAATAAAATAAAATAAAACAAAATAAAATGAAATAAAATAAAATAAAATAAAATAAAATAAAATAAAATAAAATAAAATAAAATAAAATAGAATAAAATAAAATAAAATAAAATAAAATAAAATAAAATAAAATAAAATAAAATAAAATAAAATAAAATAAAATAAAATAAAATAAAATAAAATAAAATAAAATAAAATAAAATAAAATAAAATAAAATAAAATAAAATAAAATAAAATAAAATAAAATAAAATAAAATAAAATAAAATAAAATAAAATAAAATAAAATAAAATAAAATAAAATAAAATAAAATAAAATAAAATAACATAAAATAAAGAAAAAAAAAAAAAAAATAATATAAAAAGTATGAAAATAAATTCAAATGAAAAAATAAAAGAAAATAAAATAAAATAACATAAAATAAAAAAAAATAAAATAAATAAAATAAAAAATATGAAAATATGAAAATAAAATAAAATAAAAAATATGAAAATAAAATCAAATGAAAAAATAAAATAAAAGAGAAGTGAATCAACGAAAATAGAATAAAAAACTAAAATTAAAAAATTAAAAATAATAAAAATTAATTAAAATAAATAAATACAAAAAAATATATATAAAATTAATACTGAAATAAAATTAAAGACAGTTAACTTAAAAAAATAAGTAAAATGAAATTAAAAGTTAATCAGAATTAAATAGAAAAAAATAAAAAGTATAAATTAAAAAAAAAATATATTATATTGTACCCACCCTGTTGAATACATATAGGTAAATTCTTATAGTACCAAATAAATATAAAAGAACCACATACACTAGCATTTATTACGTGTGTAAGCTTCGAAATATAGTACTCACTCGCTAAGGAAATCTCCAGCACTCGCCAAGTGTGTGTGTGGGAGTTCTGTGCTACTAAAAGGTTCACCTGCTGAGTCCTTCCTCGCTAACATACTTACATCCAAAAATGTGATTTTATTAGTAGGTTTCTGTGTATATGCGCTTATGTCCTGCCATGTAAATAGTATGCGAAAATTAATGCAATCCAACAACAATAGCTAACACTTTGTGTTACATGAATATTGCATAGGTAAGTAGTAAGTTGCTACATTTTCATGAAATATTACAAAAATATATAAGCGATTGCTTGTGTGCTATGAAAAACAATGAGAGCGTGCTTGGCAGACATCCATTTCCTAGCTAGCCTGAGTAAAAAAAAAAACATACAATATAAAAATAAAGAAAAACAGCGAAAATAAAATATTTGCGCCAAAGCTAGCAAAGGTAGAGCAAAAATAACCGAAAACAAAATATATTTCAGTGCATAAAAGCAAATGACAATAAAAGCAACAACAAAAAACAGGTCAGAAGAAAATTTATTTAGTTTTAGTAGTTAGTTGGTGTTCGCCATCAAGCCATAATATTAAGGGCGTTCGCAGCGATTTCAGCAGCATTGGTCAGCAGTGACAAATATTAATGACAATTTTCATACCTTCAATACGGCGACTACAAAAGCGTAGACTCATTTATATAAAAAAAAATTCACATAAACAGATATATTTATGTATCTAGAACATGAGCATGAGGAAAAGATTGTGCGCTATTCCACCTTAACTCGAACTTTTTTTTAAATGTAAATTTTGGACTAACCTGAATTTTTGACTTGGAATACTGCAAAATTTATTTCTAAAGGTTCAAAGCGATAATTACGATTGCTGTTATTGTAATCGAAATCCTCATAGAACAGTTCCGATTAATAGATTAAAAAAAATTACACTGATAAAATTAACAATCTCACACTGTTATCCTGAAGTTGACCAACTTCTGTTAAACTGATTAAATTTGGTTATTTGAATGGAATTTTTTTGTTCAAGTACCTAACTGCTGTAATTTTTCAACTCCTGCAGTTAATCCAACAGCAAGATACTGTCATTACTGTCATAGAACAAAGCTATAATTAGACGTCTGCAACCATAAGTACACGATGGCATCATGGTAGATACCTGCCTTCAGCATTCAAATATTGTATGCTTGATTATCGCTGGAAGTAAAAAAGCAACGCGAGAAAGTAAGGCGACAATTAGAATAAAGCTGTACTTAGAAGCTAGCAAGCACAAGTATACGATGGAATCATGGTAGATACCTGGGGTGAGCGTTCGATACATCTGTGTTCGATTCTCAGTGAAGGCAATATTAGACGAAATTTTTTGTTAAGACAACAGTTGAGTTAAGGTTGAGCATTGAAAAATGGATAAGAATTGCTCATGATTAATCAATAGTACTAAGTTTCTAAATAATAAATTTAATCAGATTATGATTAAAAAAATGGAAAAGTTTAAATTTTAGAATTTTTTGTTTATTACAAAACTTTCCCTTCTTCGATTTAGCATGGAATGGGAACCACTGTCTTCAACTGAAATTAAAATTGATTGAAGAATTAAATGAATGTCGTGCTCAACACGAACAGTGTAAATGAGTTACATGTTTGCGTGCGCGCTCCACATTCGCCTAGCTACTGTTTGTTTTTCACGTTTACTTCTTTTTCAAATTTATTCTAGCGCTTGCTTGCACCTTGAATCCTTACCAAATAGCGCTTACTGGACATTTTATAACCCTTTTATATAATTTATGTGGCACAAGTAAAGACGTTGGCTAGAATAATTCAACAGCGCATGCATACATACATATAATATATCTTACTACTTTTGTTGTGTTCGCTCATAAAATTCATTGAACACGTTTTTAATGAGTGACATTTGTTTCATTGATTTCCTTTTAAAATTTATATGCGTGTATAAGTGACATATGTCCTCACATTCATACAAACAAACAAATATACAAAGGTGTGTGTCAAGTTAGTTTTTGGAACGTAAGGTGTGTGTGTGTGTGTGGCGTAAGGCGTCGACTGGTGGTAAACTTATTTATTACTGACTTTCGACAAAAATTAGGTGTGTATAAATCGATTAATCGTGTCATAGACTGTTGTGTGTGCAGGTGATTGTATGACGTATGTAAGTGGTAATAAAAAAATATCGATGAGTTTAAATGGCGCTTAAGGTGTGCTACATAGGTGATGTTTAGTTGTCACTCTACATGAATTTTAATATATTTTTTTAGCTTTGGTGGTGGCTGAAAGAAACCTAAAATTAATACAAGGAAATGATGGCTTTTAATAAGGGTAGGTATGGACCAAAAATACTCTAAAAAAATCTTCGAAGTTGAAGTTGACTTCAATCGTCTAGGCAGCTTTCGCTATGATATCACTTCAGTTTTTCCCTACACATCAAAAATGACGCTGGTAAAATCAACATTCTCGTACTGTTATACTGAAGTTGACCCAATTCTGCTTACTTGATCAAATTTTGGTTATTTGAACTGAATTTTTTAATAGTCAAAGATCTGTAAATTTTTAATTACAATTTTTTTTATTAAACTGACAGAATTTTGGTTGATCAAACAAAATTTTGTGTTAAAACAACAATTTCCTCTAGTTAATTCAACAGCGAAGGAACTTTTATTTGAATCATTCAATTTAATTTAGTACAGCTGACAAAGGTTTTGTTGACCAAACAAAATTTTGTGTTGAAACAATAAACTCTTTCAGTTAAGCCAACAGCGAAGGAACTGAGCTCGATTGGGCGTGAAGTCAGTATAATAAGATTGAAAAATAATTTAATTTTTGAAGTTAACTTCTTTGACGGCGATATGAAGTTTTGATTGAGAGTAAAATTAGAGAAAATGGATGATGATGCAACGGAAATTAAACAGCGGAAATAGAAATTTTAGCCGACTTTCAGGCGTAGGCGATTTTCACCACGATGGTTAGCTGTGCAAATCAAATAGGAGGTGAAATTCTGAGATCTAGCTGACAATGCACAATTTGTAATAGTTGGGCCGAGCAGAATTCATGGGTGTTGCCACTTATGGTGGTTTACGGGGTTGCCACCTATCCCATTTTTTTATAAATAATACGCCAATATAGGCATCAAATTCCGAATATGATAATTTATAGCGGGGTGGCCACTTAGGGTTGCCACCTAACCGCAATTTATTTCTTCTTTCCTATATTTCGGGAACTGCTGGACCGATTTGGATAAAATTTGGCACACAGACAATTTTATTCAATCTCTTCTTTTTTCTTTTAAATATTGAGAAAGGTATGCCAATATGGGCATCAAATGAAAGGTATTTTCGATCGTATTTCAAATATGATAATTTCAAGCAGGGTTGCCACCTGACCTTATTCTTTTGTATATCTCGGGAACTGCTTGACCGATTTGGATAAAATTTGGCTTATAGACAACTTGATTCATTCTAAGATTATATACATGCCACCAAAAATAATAATTATTTCAGTTTATAAGTAGATATATATACATGTAGAGCACCACCTTAAAACCCAAACTTTTCTGTTAAAACAACAGTTAAGTTAAGGTTAACAGTTTAATGCAGTTGAATTAACAGCCTTGTATAATAGATAAGAATTAATAGTGATTTTAGTTGAATCAACCCATATTTTGGTCGATATGACCAGCTTATTTTTCTCTGTGTACTTTTTAGTTTTTTTCTTCTATTTTTTTTTTCTGTTCTATAACTTCTTTCCATTCTAACTTTTTTTCACTCACTTCTACTTCATAAGACTCAATTAGCAATGATGATGCAATAATTCAAAGCGGCATGCGCTCAGTATAACTGTTAATTAAACACGTGCTTTTCTAGGAACCCCGTTGTTATTAAGTCTACATTTTTCTTTTACAAACATAAGTTAATATAAATAGCATGATTATTTTTCCAAAAAAAAAAAAAAATGTATTTGAATACAAAAAGTGTACCCTATTATAAGCGATAAACTTAAAATTTGAAAAATCACGCTGAACATTTTTACATTTTTCTGTGCTTGTCGTACACTGCTGTATACACAGCTAAAATGCTTAAGTGGCTTATTAAACACGGTATTGACTTGATCGTTTGCTTCTTTTCTTTTTTTCGTTCTTCAACTATGCGCAATCATTGGCAAGTGCGATCAAGCCAATCAATACAATTTTTCCATATCATTACAATTTTTTGATTCACTTGAAATGAGTTGTTGTTGTACAGTTGTTGTTGTTGTTGCTACAATTGTTATGTGTTAAAAGAGTTGTTAGATTGCGTGAAATCATAACATCAATTTTGTCATATCACGCGCAGTGAGTTGTAACAGCTGCAAAGCATTTCTAAACGCTACAGTTGTTGAACGCATAGTGAACAAAAGACTTAAGCAACGAACTTGTGCCGCAGTTTTGAACAGCAGGGGTGTTTAGGGTACAACTTTTGTATCTATTTATTTTTTTAAATTATTTTATTGAAAAAAAGCAATGTGTTAAAATATGTGTGTAGTTTTTTTTCTTGCATTTTTTGCAATTTTTTTTTTACTCTTTCATAATTTCAAAAATATCGAATTTGCTTTATCACGCACAAACAGCGCAATGTGTCGCTTAACTTCGATTTAACAGCAAATTAAACTCGAAATTAACACATTTCAGTCAGCAGCATCGACACGCCATATGTGTACGCGCGCTATCTCGCTGTGGTTATGCGCAATCGAAAAAACCGTGGGAATATTTCAAGTGGGGCACTTAATTTCAGTTAAATATATTAAGAGTAAAACCCTCATAACCACATGTGGGCAGTAACGCTAAAAATTAACTGCCTGCATTAAAAGGCGAAATAAAAAGGGAATAGAAGAGGAAAGGAGCAAGAAAATGAGAATTTAAAGTAAAAAATCGAAGCTCATCAATAGCGCGCGCATTTAATCAGAATCTGCTGAATAACGCAATGAGCAGTCAAAATTCGAAAAAGGGGTGTATAATACTTGTATGAACAAAAAAAAAACAGAGCAGCAGCAACAGATTCATCCGCCACAGCATACGCATTTTTATAATAAATCAAAAATTCACGTTCAGCGCACTCATCCGAACAGGTTGAATCGAACGAATTAAAATTAAAAAAAAAATCCTTTTAAATATATTTAAGGAATATTTAACACAGAAAAGAAAATTTGAAAAAAAAAAGCGTTTGCTACCAGCCGTGAAAGGGTTCGTTGTACGCAAAACGCCAGCAGTCAGTAAGCGTTTAAGTGTATTAGGACAACATGTGGGGCGTTATTGCGCCAAAAAGCATACAAATCGAAAACAAGTCAAGATACATACATACAAAAGTTTTCAATAACATAAACATTGTTGTTGTTGCGTGCAACATTGATGTGCGCCTGTCAATATTTTAGCGACAGCATACTAAAAATTGAGGTGCAGACACAGCGAACGGCTGACGCTAGATCTTGTTAAGACAACATTTCGTCAAGCTCACTGATCTTCTGCAAAGAATGCAGGTTAAATTCGAGCAGGAAAAAAAATATATATAAATTATTACATTAAAAAAGATCAATTAAAAATTAACGATATACATATGTATGTAGTTGGGGGTTGGTCCCATGAATTGGCAAAGCTGCAGTACAGTTGCAGTGCTTAAAGATACAAGGCCGCGCATATTGCGAACTTTAGGTTTCTATTTTTTTTATTTTCTGTAGTTGTACCTTTCAAACTTAAATAATGGTTATGGTATGGTTATGGTATGGTTATGGTATGGTTATGGTATGGTTATGGTATGGTTATGGTATGGTTATGGTATGGTTATGGTATGGTTATGGTATGGTTATGGTATGGTTATGGTATGGTTATGGTATGGTTATGGTATGGTTATGGTATGGTTATGGTATGGTTATGGTATGGTTATGGTATGGTTATGGTATGGTTATGGTATGGTTATGGTATGGTTATGGTATGGTTATGGTATGGTTATGGTATGGTTATGGTATGGTTATGGTATGGTTATGGTATGATTATGGTATGTTTATGGTATGGTTATGGTATGGTTATGGTATGGTTATGGTATGGTTATGGTATGGTTATGGTATGGTTATGGTATGGTTATGGTATGGTTATGGTATGGTTATGGTATGGTTATGGTATGGTTATGGTATGGTTATGGTATGGTTATGGTATGGTTATGGTATGGTTATGGTATGGTTATGGTATGGTTATGGTATGGTTATGGTATGGTTATGGTATGGTTATGGTATGGTTATGGTATGGTTATGGTATGGTTATGGTATGGTTATGGTATGGTTATGGTATGGTTATGGTATGGTTATGGTATGGTTATGGTATGGTTATGGTATGGTTATGGTATGGTTATGGTATGGTTATGGTATGGTTATGGTATGGTTATGGTATGGTTATGGTATGGTTATGGTATGGTTATGGTATGGTTATGGTATGGTTATGGTAAGGTTGTGGTATGGTTATGGTATGGTTATGGTATGGTTATGGTATGGTTATGGTATGGTTATGGTATGGTTATGGTATGGTTATGGTATGGTTATGGTATGGTTATGGTATGGTTATGGTATGGTTATCGTATGGTTATGGTATGGTTATGGTATGGTTGTGGTATGGTTATGGTATGGTTATGGTATGGTTATGGTATGGTTATGGTATGGCTAGATTGAATTAACTAGCTAAAGATATGGCAGATGTTTTCATACAACTTAGACTTGCTCATGACAAATAATCGTTCCGATAGTTAATGCAATTATTAGTTTTTAAATAGCTAAGCAGCTCGCTTCATATGAAATTCATAGCAAAACTCATTGAAGCTAGCGCATCTTAAATTATCTATAATTTATAAAACGTTGTTTTTTTTAACTTCCTAACACTGGTATTTTGTTTATAATTATTTTTTTTGAAATCTCATAAATTGTTAGCATTCAACAATCGAATTAAACTCGTGACTTATGCTAAAGGCAATGAAAAAATATTGGAAAGCATAGTCATAAACTAAGCGACATACACGACATAAACATTCTGTAGTCGAAAATTCAGCACTAAAGCAGCTGCAAAACTTAAATGAATGAATCTTGAAAATATAATAGCACCTACACTTTGTTGTTGTCTGGCAGAAATTTTCACATAGTTAATTATATTCTAAACGTACGGTTAGTATTTTTACTTAGCTTTGATTGTTTTTTTTTTTTTTAATTTGCAATTGAACGGAAATGGCTCTTCGCTGCAATATGCTAATATTTTTTTTTTATTTGTATGAGAAATTATCAGTTTTTTAATAAATATGTATGTTTCCCTCATCCGGTATATTCTTACAAATAGCTTGGCTTGCTGGACTATGTCTAAAGCAGGCATTTAAAACTAGTAGCCCTTTTGGCCCGTTGCGGCCCTACAACAACATCATGTGGCCCCCAACAACAAATCAACTTGCATTTCGTTGTTGTTTTTTTAATGCTTTCAAATCAATAATAGTTCATTATAATTTTTTTTGCGATACCAGAAATAATGTTGTTGTAATATGTAATGACCTTGTTGTTGTATGGTCCAGTAATTTGAAAGCGCTGGGCATCCCGGTTCTAAAGAAACAAAAAAAAAAAAAAATATATACTTTTTTTTCTTGAATCGCAGTATTGCCACCTTGACATTCTTTTTTTACTTCTAAATTCATCTTTTCGTTTACGAAAAAATAAATTTCAAACTTTACAGCTTAAAAAAGTCCAAAGCTTGTGCACATTTACAAATCACTCTGATAGTGTCGGACAATTAAGCCTAAAGGCTCTAAACGCCAAAACTTTTCAGTCAAGCATATATTCTTATGCACATAAATTTTCGCTTGTCGCTTGTACACACTTAAAAACAATTCGACTTTCGGTCAAGCGAGTCAAGGTGAGCGCATAGTTCACCTCCTAGTCATGCTAAAAATCAATTGTTTACGCGAACAGTGAATACCGACAAGCTGCCTGCCCTGAGCAAATTTCCGCCCAAAACGACGTAAGAACAATGAAACGTAAAAAAAAGAGAAATAACAGTACATACTCACATACATACATACATATTTACTAGTTAAGAATGCAAAATACTCTCGCTTTTCACTCGTGTGGCGGCAACGAGCTTGGCTAAGCTTCACTGGAGTTGAGTGTAATTATAATTTACCTGTAAATATTCGAAAGACCTAAAGCTATGCTAAAAATGCTTAGGTATATGTATATGTATAAAACTTGAAATTGTATGTATGTAAATCTCACTAAAGTCAACTAAGCTAAGCCAGCTGGTTTGCAAAACGCTTACTTTACAGGTTCTACCGAACGTAATTTTGAAGTTTTTGCTCGCCACAAATTAAGTTAGAAAAATTCCGCATGCCAATATAAAAGAGAAAACGTTTAGAAAAATTAAAAAAAAAAAAAACACTAAAAAAACTTTATAAAAAGCTTAGTTTTTTGTCTTGCAATTAAACGCAATTATTGAACTGCTTGCTGCTAGTCACTATTTTTTGTAATATGCACACACACCCACTCAACTTGCATATGCAAATTTTCAAACGAGTACAAAAATATGTAGTAGCACGAACGATGTTCGAGCACAATGCCACACAGCAGAGAACAATGCAAATACTTTGTTGCAAATTTTTTTTCGCTTATTTATGTGTTATAGCCTGAAGTCTCCAATAAAACTGAGACTAAGAAATTAACGACATACATACATACCTTAAAGCAAGTATTAGATATATATCATTTTGTATTACTGTATCTTATTATTTGGTTAGATTTTATGTTTTTTTTATTTTATTTTATTTTATTTTATTTTATATTATTTTATTTTATTTTATTTTATTTTTTTTTTTTTTTTTTATTTTAATTCATTTTATTTTATTTTATTTTATTTTATTTTGTTTTATTTTATTTTATTTTATTTTATTTTATTTTATTTTATTTTATTTTATTTTATTTTATTTTATTTTATTTTATTTTATTTTATTTTATTTTATTTTATTTTATTTTATTTTATTTTACTTTATTTTATTTTATTTTATTTTATTTTATTTTATTATTTTTTTTTTATTTTTTTTTTTATTTTTTTTTTTTTTTTTTCAATTCATTTTATTTTATTTAATTTTTTTATTTTTTTGTATTTTATTTTATTTTATTTTATTAATTTTTTAATTTATTTTATTTTGTTTTATTTTATTTTACTTTATTTTATTTTATTTTATTTTATTTTATTTTATTTTATTTTATTTTATTTTATTTTATTTTTATTTTATTTTATTTTATTTTATTTTGCTTTATTTTATTTTATTTTATTTTATTTTATTTTATTTTATTTTATTTTATTTTATTTTATTTTATTATTTTTTTAATTTTATTTTATTTTTTTTAATTCATTTTTTTTATTTTAATTTATTTTATTTTATTTTATTTTATTTTATTTTATTTTGTTTTATTTTATTTTATTTTATTTTATTTTTATTTTATTTTATTTTATTTTATTTTATTTTATTTTATTTTATTTTGCTTTATTTTATTTTATTTTATTTTCTTTTATTTTATTTTATTTTGTTTTATTTTATTTTATTTTATTTTATTTTATTTTATTTTATTTTATTTTATTTTATTTTATTTTATTTTTATTTTATTTTATTTTATTTTATTTTGCTTTATTTTATTTTATTTTATTTTATTTTATTTTATTTTATTTTGTTTTATTTTATTTTATTTTATTTTATTTTATTTTATTTTATTTTATTTTATTTTATTTTAATTTATTTTATTTTATTTTATTTTATTTTATTTTGTTTTATTTTATTTTATTTTATTTTTATTTTATTTTATTTTATTTTATTTTGCTTTATTTTATTTTATTTTATTTTATTTTATTTTATTTATTTTATTTTATTTTATTTTATTTTATTTTATTATTTTTTTAATTTTATTTTTTATTTTTTTTAAATTCATTTTTTTTATTTTAATTTTTTTTTATTTTATTTTATTTTATTTCATTTTATTTTATTTTATTTTATTTATTTTATTTTATTTTATTTTATTTTGTTTTATTTTATTTTATTTTATTTTATTTTATTTTATTTTATTTTATTTTATTTTATTTTATTTTATTTTATTTTATTTTATTTTATTTTATTTTATTTTATTTTATTTTATTTTATTTTATTTTATTTTATTTTATTTATTTTATTTTATTTTATTTTATTTTATTTTATTTTATTTTATTTTTATTTTATTTTATTTTATTTTATTTTGCTTTATTTTATTTTATTTTATTTTATTTTATTTTATTTTGTTTTATTTTATTTTATTTTATTTTATTTTTATTTTATTTTATTTTATTTTATTTTGCTTTATTTTATTTTATTTTATTTTATTTTATTTTATTTTGTTTTATTTTATTTTATTTTATTTTATTTTATTTTATTTTATTTTATTTTATTTTATTTTATTTTATTTTATTTTATTTTATTTTATTTTAATTTTATTTTATTTTATTTTATTTTATTTTATTTTGTTTTATTTTATTTTATT
>CAXKVI010000001.1:29371639-29418015 GCA_964058755.1 Campiglossa producta | reverse complement strand
AACCAAGTGGCGGATGAAAGTGCGGCCGACACACTTGCGGTGATGTATGGGATGATGGCATACGGGATGCTGCAAAGAAAAAAAAAAAACGAATTATTAGCATAAACCAGAAAAACAGAGTGAAGAATGGGCAAAAATTTTAACATAAAATTATCATGAACAATTCTGACAAAAAAAATTTTAATATAAATTAGAGATAATCTGCATGTATAAAATCAATTATGAGAAAATTTTTATTGAGAGAGGGCACCGCAAAAGGAATTTAATAAATAAATAATTACAAACTCTTGGACGCTTTGTAGGAATAGTAGGAGGGTCACTAAAGTGAGACCAGAAGCGATACAATTTTTTATAATAAATGTTGTTTTGCGAAATGAATGGCAACTTGGCGGCAAACATATATATGTATGTTTGTAAGTGGTGTATTTTGAGCGCCATAAATAATTTATGCTACAGCTGTATGGCACCGACTGGAGCGCGTTGTTGCAGGGCTGGCAGTGTACTGTGGGCCATACTTTACATTTCGAAAGGTGATAAAAAATGTCGAACAAGACAATATAAAGCGATTTGACAAGATCCTTCAACAATATCGAAATTGCAATCATCATTGTTTGCAGTAATTTTTAACTTGTTTAAAAATATAATTGAAGAATTGAAATCTCAAAAAAGTAGCAAAAAAAATGGGAAAAAGTGAAGCTGGAACTTATTCACAAAAATTTTTTCTATTGATATTACCCAACCGATTAAAAAAAAATCATAAAAAAAATATTTGACAATTTTTACTTTTCACAAAAATAAAAAAAGTTGGGGAGTTCCCTCTAAATTTTTTTCATAAAAAACACAAGAAATTAACACACTAATGTCAAAATTAAAAAAAATTAAAAATGTGTGTGTTTTGTTCTTGCTCGGGTGACCCTAGGTTTTCCCTCTAGAGGGTAGTTTTTCAGATTTTGGCAGTAGTAAAAAAATAAGTTTATTTTTTTCTTTTTTTTTTTTTTCTTAATAATTTACTGTACCCCAATATTTTGAACTAGGGAACATCTGTATGCCGCCAAATATAAAAGCCAAAATTAAATTATGGTTGCTTGATCTAAAAAAAAATGTTAAATTATAAAAAAAAAATTTATTTTCGATCTCTTTACAAACCACCCTCTGAAGAGAAAACGTAAGGTGACCCGATAAATCTGACTTCGGATTCAGACTTAGCACACCCAAAAGCTTCAGAAACCGACTAGAAAACGGGTGGGATTTTAAAAAACTTCAATTTTGTTGTACAGTGTTATAAAATAATCGTTACAAATTTTATACTAAACTGCAATTAAAAAAATAAAACTGAACGAAAACAATAAAATAATCTTAACTTTTAACAAAATTTAAAAACCAATAATTTTTCCAAAATAAAATAATAAAAAATTGTAAAGCTGTCCTTACTTTTGATCATAACTAAATATTTTTTTTTTTTTTTTTTTTTTTTTTTTGAAAGATAATAAATAAAACTGTCCGCTTTTGGCTGAACAGCACAAAATAACCATCGTTGGCCCACAGTGCACTGCAAGGCCGGCACAGCCCACATTGCGGCAGTATTGCAAAGACATCGATCGATCGCACCACACAGCATAAATTCGCCTAAAGCTTCTGTGTGCTGTTCGTTGCCACTGCTGAACGACATACAACTTACAACGGCAGTGCGTTCACAACAACAACACAATACAATGCAGCATGCAATAAGTGTGTGTGTGTTTCCTTGAGCTTCAGAGTTATTTTGCATACAAAAGACCGCTATCGAAATACATACAAATAACAAATGTTTGTTGTTGTTACCAAAGTTAGTATTCTTGTATGAGTAAGTGTTGATGCTGCCTGACACTATTATTATTTTAGCAAATGTTTTTTTTTGTTGTTTTGTTGACGTGCAACACAATTTATTCCAGCCGCTTGGACGCGTATATTGCGCACTCTCATAAATTGTTTAATTTGTATCATAAACAATCGCGTTAAACTTTATCCCTAAGCCATAATGCCAAGAGATCGATCAAGCCGCCGTACATTCATGCATCATCTGTATGGCAGGCAGGCGAGGCAGCAACGGCAGCAACAGAAGTCAAGCGATCACATAGATTGCGCTTGGATCACACTTAAAATGTGCGGTAGAAAAGTGCAAGCAGCGTTAGCGCGTTAATGCGTCCTCCACCACAACAAAAGCGTCCAACGCGAGACAGCCTGTCAAGCACTGCCGCCAATTGCAGCTTCTGCTGGACGTTGGTCCATGTGGCACGTCCAATAATGATTCATGTCGCTTTTGCTCCCATTTCTACTTTGATATTTTTTCACCCCTTTTTACTTCATTTTTTTTGTGGTTTTTTGAAGTTAACTTCTTAGCCGGCAATATGAAGTTTTGATTGAGAGTAAAATTTGAGAAAATGGTTGATGATGCAACGGAAATTGTGCAACGGAAATAGAAACTGTAGCCGACTTTCAGGCATAGGCGATTTCCACCACAATGTTTAGCTGTGCGAACCAAATAGGAGGTGGAATTCGAGGATCTAGCTTACATTACACAAATTGAATTAGTTAGACCGAGCAGAATTCATGATTTTTGCCAGTTAAGGCGGTTTACAGGGTTGCCACCTATCCCAATTTTTTTTTAATATAGAGCTAGATATGCCAATATGGGTATCAAATGAAAGATATTTTCGACCATATTCCAAATAAGATAATTTCAAGCAGGGTTGCCACCTAACCGCAATTTATTTATTTTTTCGTATATCTCAGGAACTGTTTGACTGGTTTGAATAAAATTTGGCATATAGACAATGTGATTCATTCTAAGATTATATACATTGGTGTTACCGCTTAGGGTGGTTTACAGGGTTGCCACCTATCCCAACTTTTTTTTTAATATAGATCTAGATATGCCAATATGGGTATCAAATGAAAACATATTTTTGACCGCATTCCAAATAAGATAACTTCAAGCAGGGTTGTCACTTAGGGTTGCCACCTAACCGTAATTTTTTTTTTCGTATATCTCGGGAACTGCTTGACCGTTTTAGATAAAATTTGGCATATAGACAACTTCATTCATTCTAAGATAATACACATAGGTGTTGCCTCTAAGGACGGTTTACAGGGTTGCCACCTATCCCATTTTTTTTAAATATAGAGCTAGATATGCCAATATGGTTATCAAATGAAAGGTATTTTTGACCGTATTCCAAATATGATAATTTCAAGCAGGGTTGCCCCCCTTTTTCTCTTCATTCCTCTCTTTCCTTCTATCACGCCCCTCTTCCTCTATATCCCATTCGTAGTGGCCTCTGTGATTTTGGCATAATTCTACCAACGTACCGCATTTGAAGGAAAACGCACCATGCATAAGATATTTTCGAATTGATCCGTTCCCTGGTCCACTTCCCGGAAGTAAGAAATTGTGAATCTAAACCATTCTCGAATACACCTTATTCATATTTCGTTATTTCTGAATTTAAGAAGTTAACTTCTTTCACGTGTACTGGCTACACGCGTATTTTTTTGTTTGTTTTGTTGGCATGCATTTTCACGCGCTTAGTAGCGTTGCAAGCTAATGCTTTTTGAAATGTATAATTTAGCCGACACCAAGTGAGATTTATGTGGCATGCTGTTGGCGCTTTTTATTATATTCTATAATATGTATTTGGATTAAGCGCTTTGTTTTTGTATTGTTCAAAACTATTAATGTAAAATATAATGTATGAACACCAGCTTTGCCTGTAACTTGCAACAATATGGTTTTACGTTTACCTTAAACTTTTAAAATAAATTCTTGCATACTACTCTTAACTTATGCTGCTGTATGCCAGCTGTCCTTTTGCATTTTATATCGATCTTTTGAACGTCGTTCGTCGCCAGCCAAATATTGGCTGCCTTGTCGGTAGTATGCCAATGCTATTATCATTATTATCATTGATTTTGAACCTTAGGCTAGAAATTCAAAATAATCACTTACAATTTATCATATGTATGTATGTTTGGCGTACTTATTACAAATAACTGACCGCTCTTGATATGAATGGACGCTTTGGATTTTCATTTCCCATATGCTACTAAGGGAGCTAGTCTTTGTGCGAGGTAGCAAATGTGGTAAGAAAATTGCAACTGGCTGGTGTAGACCTCAAAAATTGCTTATGCTCACCCTGAATATCTGCCTCGAAAAGCTTCTCACCAAATTTATTTGCGTTTCAGTTTCAGTTTTCTAATTGGTCTACATTAAAGTCAATATCTCGGAACCAGGTTCCCATATCGAACTAAGAAGCCCACCATGTTAAAACTCTCATCAACACCTTTCATTTGGTACCCATATTGCCCAAACAATTTCTAGGGTCATACCTGGTTCACATTTTGGTCGATAGCTCGGAAACGGGTTCGTACATGGCACAGTTAACCTCTCCCTTTAAAAACACTCACCATCACCTTTCACACTCTCTAGGGTCGATATTTGGGAAAAGGGTTCGTACATTGGATTTAGAACCCCTCCTTGTAAGAACCCCTCCAACACCTTTTTTTTATGCCCATATCGTAAAAAAATTTTCTCGTAAAAACAGTTCTCACAAAATTTGTTTGCCATTCAGTTTAGGTTTTCTTATTGGTCCACATTTAAGTCAATATCTCGGTATCGGGTTCCCATATCGAACTAAGTACCCCGTACTGGCTAGTGTAGACATCAAAAATTGCTTATTCTCACCCTGAATATCTGCCTCGAAAAGCTTCTCACCAAATTTATTTGCGTTTCAGTTTCTGTTTTTTAATTGGTCCACATTAAAGTCAATATCTCGGAACCGGGTTCCCACATCGAACTAAGTACCCCACCCTGCTAAAACAATCACTTTTAGGGTCACACCTGTTCCACTGAAATAAGAATTGACCGTGATTTTAGTTGAGTCCACCCATAATTTGGTTGAATCAATAGGTATTTTGGTTGATAAAACTATATTTTGGTTGATATGACCAAATCACTGTCAATTCTTATCCATCACCTGCTCAATTTTCTCTGTGGGCACGTAGGGAAATGAAATATAGTTTAGAATCTATTCTCGTATCCCCGAAATATACATACAACATTTTTTTCAGCCACGAGGCTTTTGTATACTAGATCAGGGGTGGCCAGATCCTTCAACTCACTGGGTCATACAGCAACAATATCATAATTTTTACAGCATCGTTCCTAGAATCACAAAAAAATGATTATTTGTTGTTGTGGGCCACAAAAGGGCAACATGATGTTGTTGTAGGGCCATAACGAGCCAAGAAAGCCACTACGTAGACATGACTTATAGAGACTGATAGTTGTTCATCGAGAGAGGTTCTTAATTAGGTACCTATTCAGTTCAAAGTAAAATTTTACTCGCTCGAGCTATTCTCCGTTAAATTTCTAGAGCTCGACTCAGAGTGAGTAAAGTTTCTGGTATGTCGTAAATCATCTAATTTCAGGCATCTAGAACACAATAAATTGTATAGCTTAATTCCAACCTCATTCTCCCCATACTAACTATTCTACAGCTTTTCCAGCTTAAAGCACAAGATCGTGATGGATTATGCGCTTATGATTGATTATGTGGTTGTGAGGAGAAACAAAAAAATCTGTATAATAATATTTAATGTTGGCAATAAAATAGTGCAACAACAATGCGAACAAAAAAAAAAAAAAAAAAAAAAAACAAGTAACAACCATCATAATAATATTGGTACAACATTGACGCACTTCAACACAGATCGCGAAAAAGATGAGCCACCGTCAAGACGGCAGCCACAACACAACACAACAACAACACCAGCAGCAGGAGCAAATTGAACTGCAGTAGGCGCTTCATAATTCATCTAACTGGCATTATAGCTGCTGAACTGAGTTTGGGTTTATTGCTGATGCTACTTCTGCTGCCGTTGGTGCTGCCACTGCTGTCGATCGCTTGCCCATTGCTCGCCATCTACACTGCAAATTGTCGATCGTTGCGCATGATAATTCCCATTTGATTATCCTAATAACAGTTTTTTAGCCAATATTATATGTACGTGTGCCTGATTATAGATATTATGCGCCAGCAATTGCCATACTTTGTGGAGGCTACGTGCGATCGTCTCTGGCTTAACTTATATGCTACACTACTATGTATGAGCAATAACTGGCTTCAGGTGGTTTGCTTCTACGGTCACTCTATCTTTTTTTTCGTTCTTGTAAATTTTTTTTTTTTTTTTGTTTATTTTCTCTTTTTTTTCAACCAGCAAGGGAAGCGCAGGTGATCAGCAGTGAAAATGATTATTGAATTAAAATAGGTATATACATATGTATGTATGTACGTTTTATCTTGAACTTATATTTATTTTCCTTTGTTGTCTAAATATTAAACCTCACAGACGGACAAACAAACAAATGAATTTATGGCAGTGATAGCTATGCACTCGCACATTTTTTTTTTTATTGGTGCTGGTTTGATCGATCGATGGGCGCTGGTGCGAGATCGCGTGATCACAACACGATCAAACACAAGACTTCGCACGAGTAAAAAATGAAGTGCTATCTTTTTTTTTTTTTTTTGGTTTTTGTGTGCTGATTTTCAATTGATTTGATCTTGTTGATGACTTAACAATTGGTTTACTGTGAAAACGAATTATGTGATCACCAAATAATGCAGCCACAAAAAAGTGGGAAAGAACTTTATGATTTGTAACAGAAGCAACCGAAAAAAAACAGGAAATAATTTTATGATTTGTAACAGAAATATGAATAATATTTTCTACTCACGTGAATAAATTTTTTAAGATTAAATCATATTACTATTTCAATATTTTTTTATAAATTTTTTTTTATTATTTTTTTTTATTAGTTTTTTAATTTTTTTTTTTTTTTTTTTATTCAATTTTTTCTTTACTAAATTTAATTCATGTTTTGTTCTATGTTGTTTTATTATATTTTATGTGATTTTCTTTTATTTTATACTATTTTATTTTTTTATACATATTTTATTTTCATTGTTTTTTTTTTATAAATGTACTATTTTATTTTTTTGTTATTTTATTTTATTTTTATTTTTTTATCTCCATTTATTTTATTTATATTCTTTTATTTTCTTTTTTTGTATTTTTATTATTTTTTTTATTACTTAAAATTTTTTTTTATTTTATTTTTTTTTTATTATTTTTTTTATTTTATGAAAAAATATGTAGGGCTTGTATGTAAGGCTAGGGGTCTGCTCTGCTAGCACTGCAGTGTGCGCGTATCTTTAAAATCACAAAAAGTAATGTATAATTTGCAGGAGGCGGCTGGGGTAGAGCGTAGCTGAAAATTATAGGTTTCACAAAAAAAAAAACACCCAACAAAATAATACAGCGAATAAAATTGAAGAATATGAAAATAAAATTGACACCAGTCAGCACTTGTTGTTGTTGCAATAGGAACGTGTTGCTGCCAAGTAATTGTTGCAAGTACACAAATACAAACATTTTTCTGCAGACGCAATACGATTAAAATGTGTATGTTACTCAATTGGTTTTCTTTTTCTCCCTTTTTTTGGGTGTTGCCACTTTAATTGAGCACAAATCTTACGGTTGACTTTGCCTGCAATCAAAGCACATTCAATGGTATTCACAACGTGTGAATTGTTGCAGCAATAAGTGAGCGCATGTGCAAATGCATACGCAAAAGGTGTGCTTACACATAGTCCATTTCATATGCATAGCACACTTTTTTTAGAAATTGAATTAAGTTTTTTACTTTAATTTAATTTAGTCAAATTTTTTTTAATTTAATCTAACTTAGCATAATTTTTATTTACTTAATTTATTTTATCTTATTTAATTTTTATTTATTTTTTCCTTTATTTTATTTTTATTTTTGTTTTCATACATTTTTTCCCTATTTTAGTTCTATTTTATTTTTTTTTATTTAATTTATTTTTTTTTTGTTTTATTTTATTTAATTTTTTTTTTTCTTATTTTGTTTTATTTTCTTTATTTTATTTTAATTTATAATTTTATTTTCTTTTACTTTATTTTACTTTATTTTATTTTATTTTATTTTATTTTATTTTATTTTTTTTTATTTTATTTTTTTTTTAAATTTAATTTATTTTTTTATTTTATTTTATTGTGTTATATTTTATTTTTTTAGTTTATTTTATTTTTAATTTTTATTTTTTACTTTTATTTTATTTTAATTTATTTTATTTTAATTTTATTTTATTTTAATTTATTTAATTTTGTTTTATTTTTTTTGTTTAATTATATTTTATTTTATTTTATTTTTTTATTTTATTTTATTTTATTTTATTTTAATTTATCTTATTTTATTATTTTATTTTTTTAATTTTATTTTTCTTTATTTAATTAAATTTTATTTTATTTTCTTCTATTTTATTTTTATTTTATTCCATTTAATTTATTCTATTTTATTCAATTTTATTTTACTAAATTCTGAGTGGGTTATATAAATGAAATGCACTGTACTTACATATGCTAGCTATATCTTTATAATTTGTGTTCATAATTTTTGTACGTAGCGTCAAATTAATAAGGTGTCAATTTATGATGTGTACGATGCTGTGCTGATAAGCTTGATTAAATCATAACTGCAATCATTGCACATATATGTATATATTTATGTATAAAGCAGTTAGTTTTGTTGTAATTTTTCTGGTTATTTCATACCAAAATATGCAATTTTGTTATTTTTTCATGATTTCCTTAGTCGCTGCACTTGCATACTTTTATGACGTAATTTGTGTTATTTGCAAAAGAATTACTGAGTCTGTGGTGTGAAACTTAGCGAAAGAAGGTGTTAGGTTACAATTTTTTAGTGTTACAATTTTAATAAAAGTAGTTTTCTTTCACATATTTTTGCATTAAGTATAGTTCCATTTATTTTAAAAAGGTCTATCTTTTTTATAAAGCAGGGGTATCCAGGCATTTCAACCATGCACACTGAATCTGAATTCATAATGAGTTGAGTGTGCGCCATGCCGACGCTAGCCGCATTCCATTTTTCTAGCGAATTTGGTTTGTTTTTGTGGGCCACAAAAGAGCCACCTGATGTTGTTGTAGGGCCACAGTGTAAATTCAGACTATCTCGGGAACCTCTTGCCCGATTTGAAAGAAATTTTGAATATATATAGTATGAAAGGTATTTTCAACCGTATTCCAAATATGACAATTTTAAGCAGGGCGACATGTGAACTATATATTGCCATCTAGGCTGCCACCTTAATGCATTATATTTGCTTATCCGGTACTATCTCGAGAACCGCTGGACCGATTTGGATGATTTTGGTACAGAGATAGTATTATTGATTCTCAGACTATCCACTTGGGGGCTGGCGGGTGGTTACAGGGTTACCAGCTATCTCATTTTTTTTTTAAATAATGGAGCAAGATAAGCCAATATGGGTATCAAGTGAAAGATATATTCGGCGACATACCAACTTAAATATTATAAAGTAGGGTTGCAATCATACCGAAGTATATTTGTATATCCGGTACTATCTCGGGAACAGCTTCACCGATTTGGAGGAAATTTGGCATATGGGTAGTATGATTCATTCTAAGGCTATTCACTTGGTGGTTGCCACTTGGGGGGTGTACAGGGTTACCACCTATCAAATTTTTTTTAATTATGGAGTTCGATATGCCAATATGGCTATCAAATGAAAGGTATTTTCGCCGACATACCAACTAAAATATTTTCAATTAGTGTTGCCACCCAGGGTTACCATTTACTTTATTGCATATGTATGGTATATTTTTGGGATCATATTTGGATTATTTAGGGTCATTTTGGGATAATTTTGGGTAAGTAAAGTTAGCGCTAAATTGATAGCATCGAGCAAGCTCGGCCACCCAGGTACTAATTCTAAATACTTGCATACATCTGTGTTTATCAACATAACAATAACTCTTTATATTTGAGTGGTAAAAATGGCAATAATATTCGTGATCTACATACGGACAGAATGCTCTTCATTCACTATATGATAAAAGTAGAGTTCACATTCAGCAATTAATTCTTGAACTTTCCGACCCACTTTCAACAGCAATCAGCATAAATATTTATTTAACGCATAATACTGGATACTATTTACCTACCGATCTAACTAAATAATTCAAAAAATCTTCAAATTGAATTAATCATTAACATTGTTACGATTTTATTTTTCTTTAAATGATAATTGCTATTATCAACATGCGAACATATGTTTGTGCTTATAACAAATCAGAGCAAATTTATTTATAAACCATCATAAAGTTAAGCGTGTGTGTGAATGTGTAACGTGTGAAACAAGTAGATTGAATTATCATAAATGCGATTGACATGAGCAGATAGCGGGACATGCAATTGCACTTTAGCAACATTTAAGGTGCGATTATTATTTATGTATGAAAAATGTATACATTTATTCATGTGTGAAGTGTTAAAAGTTGTGATTGAAGAAAAAAGAATAAAGAAAATAGCGCAAAAAAAATTAAAAATAGATTATGCTCGTGAGCATAATAAATGCACACCCGTTAAATGTATTTCAAATGATAAATAATTAAACAAAAATAAATATTCATGCGATAGCATAGCATTAAACAAATGGGCTTTATTTCAAATATTTATTTGCAACATACCAGTGGCACGCAGACAATTACATATAGATATGTATGTAACCAAAAACAAAAGAATGCTGAGAAGTGCGAACAAATTGAAATGCAACAAGATGCACTGCGCTAGCACAAGAAAAGACAAAAACTTAGAAATTTATGTGAGGTAAATAGCAATAATTAAAACAAACAAGTCGGAAGTAAGCCAAAGTTGGGGCCTACATATGTATGTGTATATGTTAATGCATTAATGCTAGTCGCTCGCAAAGTCAAGGTGCCTGCGACTGCGCACTGTCCGCTGCAAAAAAAAAAACAAGTGCAGCGGTTTGCGGCAGTTATGCGATACTTTTGCTGTTGCTGCTACACGTTGCATGCCACTAAACAAGAATCCGTTATATTTTTATTGCTACTACATACATACATTAGTTAATACTCAACATGCATGCTGTACATTTGGGGTGCATAACCTGTGACTGCGTGGCGTAAGACGCTGAATGAAATGAAAACAAAAAAAATGATAATAATAAAACAAAAAAAAATAAACTTAAAAGACTCACTAGACAACGTCCTCCGCCTGCAGTATTGAAGTGTTTTTAATTTGGAGCAGGTGTAATATTTCCCCGTGTTACACTCGATGGGGATTAGCGTACGCAGGCGGTCAGCGAAGGTACACAGAAAACGGCAGCAGACAATCGGGGCGTACAGCGCGCCAACAAGCTATGTAAGTGTTTCGTGTGTCTGAGAAGAGAGCTGCTTACAGCTGCGGTTGTAGCACGAAAGCGGTCAAAAAACTTGTACTTTGTGGCACGCGCCGAAAACTGTCGGAATGGGGTTTATACATGAATTTAGTTTTTATTATGTGACTATTATGAAGTTTTCTCTTAAAATTTTTCAATTTACTTTTTTATTCTACGCTACAGTATTGAGAAAAAACAACAAGTAGAGGAGAAAATATGTGAACATTTCTAAAAGGAATTCAAAGTGAATGAACCGAAGTAAAAAAACTAAGAAAATAAAATAAAATAAAATAAAATAAATAAAATAAAATAAAATAAAATAAAATAAAATAAAATAAAATAAAATAAAATAAAATAAAATAAAATAAAATAAAATAAAATAAAATAAAATAAAATAAAATAAAATAAAATAAAATAAAATAAAATAAAATAAAATAAAATAAAATAAAATAAAATAAAATAAAATAAAATAAAATAAAATAAAATAAAAATAAAAATAAAAAAAAAAAATAAAAAAAAAATAAAATAAAATAAAATAAAGTTAAATAAAATAAAATAAAATAAAATAAAATAAAATAAAATAAAATAAAATAAAATAAAATAAAATAAAATAAAATAAAATAAAATAAAATAAAATAAAATAAAATAAAATAAAATAAAATAAAATAAAATAAAATAAAATAAAATAAAATAAAATAAAATAAAATAAAATAAAATAAAATAAAATAAAATAAAATAAAATAAAATAAAATAAAATAAAATAAAATAAAATAAAATAAAATAAAATAAAATAAAATAAAATAAAATAAAATAAAATAAAATAAAATAAAATAAAACAAAATAAAATAAAATTAAATTAAATAAAACAAAATAAAATAAAATAAAATAAAATAAAATAAAATTAAATAAAATAAAATAAAATAAAATAAAATAAAATAAAATAAAATAAAATAAAATAAAATAAAATAAAATAAAATAAAATAAAATAAAATAAAATAAAATAAAATAAAATAAAATAAAATAAAATAAAATAAAATAAAATAAAATAAAATAAAATAAAATAAAATAAAATAAAATAAAATAAAACAAAATAAAATAAAATTAAATTAAATAAAACAAAATAAAATAAAATAAAATAAAATAGAATAAAATAATTTAAAATAAAATAAAATAAAATAAAATAAAATAAAATAAAGTAAAATAAAATAAAATAAAATAAAATATTTAAAGTATTAAAAAAAAAAGAAAACAATATAAAATAAAATATAAATAACTCAAATAAAATTAAACAAAACCAAAAACAAAATAAAATAAGTTTTTTCTAAACAAAAAATTATTCTACATTAAAATAAAATATACAGAATCAGTTCAAATAATTAAAAAATGTGATAGAAAATAAAAATAAATTTGAAATAAAAAATGAAATTAAAAAAAGTTAATAACAGGAAAAAAAGTTTGATAAAAAATTAAGTTAAAAATTTCATTAATTTGATGATACTCGTAAAAATTTTAAATATCTATTAGAACGATAGCCGCCATAGGCATATGGCTGTTGATTAATAACAAGTGAATTTTTTGTGAGCGACTTCTTTTACCGGAGACGCCCAGCCTTTTTATCTTCGAAAATTCTGGAATATACGACCTTGGGGCAGGGGACTGGCTGCATGTCGCACAACTTTTGTAGAACAATAACGCTATTGAATTATGCCCATCACTGACAACTAGCTATAAAAAACTAGGTTGTTATTAATAAAAATTTTGGTGACGTTAGTTATTTTGACATGTTTGGGTCGTCTGACCCACTTTATGTCGTACCCAATTTGTAGGACACATATATTCCTTAGTTGGTTACGACACTAGCAGTTAATGAAATGAAAACTGAAATGCTATCAATAAAAATAATTTAATGCAACAAAAAGAACATGTTTCACACCCCATACCTCCAAATGATCGCACTTTCCAGAATTTTCTAAAATAAAAAAGTTGGGCGTTTCGGGCAAAAGAAGTCGCTCACAAAAATTTTGCTTGGTTTTAATCAACAACTATATGCCTATGTGGGCTTTCATACTATATATTCCCATTGTAAAAAATGTAAGTTCCTAAACTTATGACCACTATTTCTTCACACACAACTGTAAGCCCTTTTGCATCTTTTCACTTTCGACAACATTTAGCTCATAAACGCTCCGGGAAGCAATAAGTAATATTAAGAGCAGTGAGTATTATAGGTACAACAATGAAGCGGCCGTTGTCGGCAAGGATCACCTACAACTCATTCGTTGCGCATGCGCAGGTGGAATGTTTTTTTTTTAATATTTTCATTGTTGTTATACAACTTTCTTGCTTTTTACGTTATCCTGTGTAACGATTAGTGTCTGCGCGAGACACACTATTCAGCAGCAGGTTATAAATTAAGGCAAGAAATGCAGATACACGCACACATAAGTAAAAAAAAGAAGTTATTGCAGTGCATTTCATTAAGAATTTTTTGAGTTGTGCAATTGGCAAGAGGGTCAAGATACTGGAATATCTTACTTTGAAGTAAAATATTTGACAGAAAAATGAGTTAGTAGGTTTACGCGGTTAACGCAAGCAGATGTGGCGTTACATTACATGCCACACATCCTTCCAAAAAAGGTGGCAGTGGCAGGGGGTTAAAATGTTGTTATGGCAGTTTTAAGGCTGTGCGTTTTTACTTTTCTTTTTCTTCCTTTATTTCATTTTCATTACAATTGCTTTATGATTGATTGCTGTGGTGTGGCGGATGCAGGTGAACTTTGACCTACTGCGCAGCCAGAGGCATCAGCTCAAGAAACCACAATTGCTTTAAGGATTTTAATTTGTCTTTTGATCCTTTACTTCTTCACGCTATCCGTAGATTGCTAACTCGATTTTTTTTTTACTTTAAATCCAAAATTCGCACTCATCGCATTCTCTAATCTACCGGTGTGTCACCAGCAAATCCCTTTCGATAAACATCTCATTTGTGGCAAACTAAAACACGTTCACTCATTTACTCAATATGCTTGAATGTAAGGTTGTGTATGCTACATTTTCGCATTACGTTTATGGTATTGCCATTGTATGTCGCTTTTATTCTTTGCTTCATTCGTTACTTTTCTCTCTATGCTGACACTTTAATCCTTTGGCAGCGTATTTGATTTGTGTGCTCTGATAACGTTGGCTCAAACAGTTTGAGTGTGTGGTACCTATGGATGTAATCTATGTTAACGCTATAGCATTCGCACCATATTAAGTACTATAAGATTGTCGCCATTATATTTTTGGAACAAAAGCAGTGATACTCGAGCGCAAAAACAAACACACAAAAAAAAAATATATAATGAAATGTGAAAATCGAAACCAAAGTGTGAATTTAATTTTCTAAAAAGCCTCCCTGCTTTTTTTGGTTTTTACTATTGCTCTGTCTGTTGTTTTCGGTAGGTACTAGATCCTTGTCATTTTGGCACTGAGCCCTTTCAATTTTGGTCAGTTGGCTTGCCTAATGTTGCTGTTTTTTTTTTTTTTTTGTATATCCAATGTAAAAAAGTGCTCCCTTTCTAATTCTAAAGAACATTTTTTTCTCCGTTTTTGTAACTATTCTTTAACAGAAACACAATCTCTTGGGTGTAATCATTTGGCTGTTTGTGTTTTGTAACTCTTACACACAGACAAATTTTCATGTAAAATCAACACTATTTCATTTTTAATATTTTTCAACACTATGGGTCATGTTATTTTGACACGAAGCTCATGTTGCATAACTTCCCTTCGTGTTAAATAAACATGATTTCCTGTTAAATTAACATGAAACTCAGGTTGAATAACTTTACTTCGTGCTAAACTAACATGACTTCCTGTTAAGTTAACATAAAAAAAACTAATGGCGGCGATATACCAACAGGTTATCATAACCTCAAACGAGATTTTTGTCGAGCTTCTCTTTCCAACTTGTGGTGTGTTGCTTTTTTTGAGTTTTTGCTACAGGTTGGCGGGACCTACAGTTTTTTGCCGACTCCGAACGGCACTTGCAAGGCAAATGAGTTTTTGCTGAGAAGATTCTCATGGCAGAAATACACCCGGAGAGTTTGCCAAACTACTGCCGAGGGGCGACCCCGTTTAGAAAAATTCTTTTTCTAAATAATTTTTGATGTTACTTTTGCCGGGCATCGAACCGCCACGACTTGGTGTAGAAGGCCGAACACTTAACCGCTACACCACGGCGGCCGCGTTAAGTTAACATGATTTACTGTTAAGTCAACATGAAGCTCAGGTTGAATAACTTTACTTCGTGTTAAACTAACAGGACTTCCTGTTAAATTAACATGATTTACTGTTAAATTTACATGCGTTTCTTTCAAAACGTCATGTCTTCATATTAAAACAACACTATCTACCTCATTATCTCATGTAAATTTAACAGGATCTTTCTTGTTAGTTTAACATGGTTCATGTTGAAAAAATTATTCAGTTTGTAGCTCTCATCAGGAAGCCTCTACCAAGGACAGAGTTAAGTGGTTACTTTTGAGTAGTAGTTGCTTCTAGTAGTTACCTACTTTACAAAGAGTGAGACTAAATTTTTTTAATATATTAAACAAATTTTCAATTAATCATAATTTAAGTTAGTCGAAACAAATAGCTTAACAAAATAGTGATTAGTCGGAAAATTAATCGCTTAGTTAATCTATAATTAATCAAAAAGTGATTAGTCGAAAAAACTAATCGTTTTAATTAATCGATAGTGATTAGTCGTTTATTAATTATTTACTCAAGTTTAATAAAAAAAAAATCAGTTAAAAATTTGTTAAACAACTTTTTCTCGATTAAAGTTCTATAATCAATTAGAAAATGATTTATCGGAAAACTAAACTTTATTTAATCGATAGTAAATAGTTTTTAATTAATTATTACTTCTCATAGTCAGCAATAACTGCTGAAATTTTGAATACATTCATATTTTTTTAATAAAACTTTAATGTTTTTTTATTAGACAGTACTGAAAAGTAAAATTAGTTCGATTTCAAAAAGTGATTAATCGATTTGATTATTCTCTAATAAATTAAATTTATGTTTGTTGATATGTTCTCCTAATTGATTAATCTCAAAATCAAAATAAGTGATAAATATATCTTCTGAAACGAAAAAGTCCAAAAATTTAATTATTAAAATTGTAATAAATAACACAGTAATTAATCAGCAATTTATTTTATAATGAATTTCCTCTAATTAGTTAATTAATCAAGATCAGACTAGATTTATCGCTATAAACGTACTTATTTTGTACTGAAAAAAAAATCAAATTTTTAGCTTTTATTTTTGAATTTAAAAATTTAATTTTACTGTTTTGTTAATGTCATAACCGTTACGACCCATGGCCTCTAGTTAGGCTAAATCCCTGCTGACTTTAGTTGTCTCGTTCTATTCTAAATCAAATTTGCCGCTGTAGTGCCACAATTTCATTTACTTCAGCTCTTATCGCGATTTTCTCACTTTCAATTCCACTTTGTACTCTTCCTTTGTTTGTTTGCTTGGTTTGTATGTTACAGACTCAATCCTGATCTATCTTTTTTTATCCATTTGTGCGCTCTATCACATTCAAATGAGATTTCATCAATTAGATAATTCCAAAATGGTTTTTTACATGCTCCAGCGCCGTTTTGTATGCGAGCAATTGTGCAAAGGTTCCGCTTCACTCTTTTTATTCTACGAAGCACCCTTTTGAGTGCCCATTAGCAAGCTGCACAAATCCATTTCATTAACGTTAATGTGATCAACTCTGCTTCCATTCTTTTATAGTCCATTTGAGAGTGCTCGAAAAAATCGAAGACATTTTTTGTCACAAGTTGTACCTAAAAAAAAATATTTATTTACATATCGTCTATCTAGCTATCTCTCTTTTTCTTTGACCTTTTTTGTATATCTATCTCAATTTGGAAGCATATTACTGGTTTGTTGATTTGTCAACTTCATCACACTAATTGAAATGCATTTAGGTACTTGTTTTGTTTCGCCGCCTTTGATGGCACGAACTCAGACTCTTTGGGTTGACTGAGAGTTGGCTGATTATCTCAGGTGCAGGCAATATGCAACGACACATTTTAACTAAATTAAATACTAACGCCGAATGGATGATTTTTGAAATAAGTATGAGATCGACGATAGCAGCAATTTGATGGACATACAAAAAGAAAAGCTGTTTTTTCATGTAAAGCTCGTACACGGTTAAAAATTTGAACCTAAATTTTAAACTTTTTTGGACTAAGTACATACATATATGACCAAAACGAATTTAGTTTCAAATTTAAACTAGACGAGTTTTCAAGAAAATTGGTTAAATGAAACGGGTTTCAATATTTAAACCACAAATGTTTTAACAATTTTCTAAGAAGAAATAATATTTTGTCCGTTGGTTGGAACTCGAGCAAAAGCTTCCCGCATCGTGACCGACTGCTCTACCACTGAGCTACATCACGCACATAAATGTTGTTGGCAAAATTCGCAAAATATTAAAAAAAAAGTTAAAAAAAAACCGCTTAAACTTTAGACGGGTTTAAAATTTAGGCACATTTTTTAACCGTGTAACAATTTTTGTTAGAACATTAGCTGGTATTGACGAGAGATTTGATGATTTGAATGAAGGGTGTCGTATGATGTGTTGAAGTCGCTTCGGCGATTCGGCAGCAATTAAAAAAGCAAGAAGGGAGTTATAGTGGAAGTACAGCAGTAGAAATAGAAATTAAGCTCTGCTATTTCTTTGGCTCTAATCATAGCACAAAACAAAATAAAATAAAATAAAATAAAATAAAATATAATAAAATAAAATAAAAAAATTAAAGTCAAAAAAATAAAATAAAATAAAAAAATTAAAATAAAATAAAATAAAAAATAAAATAAAACAAAATAAAATATAATAAAATAAAATAATAAATAAAATAAAATAAAATAAAATAAAATAAAATAAAATAAAATAAAATAAAATAAAATAAAATAAATAAAATAAAATAAAATAAAATAAAATAAAATAAAATAAAATAAAATAAAATAAAATAAAATAAAATAAAATAAAATAAAATAAAATAAAATAAAATAAAATAAAATAAAATAAAATAAAATAAAATAAAATGAAATAACATAAAATAAAATAATATAAAATAAAAAAAAAATAAAATAAAATAAAATAAAATAAAATAAAATAAAATAAAATAAAATAAAATAAAAAAATAAAATAAAATAAAATAAAATAAAATAAAATAAAATAAAATAAAATAAAATAAAATAAAATAAAATAAAATAAAATAAAATAAAATAAAATAAAATAAAATAAAATAAAATAAAATAAAATAAAATAAAATAAAATAAAATAAAATAAAATAAAATAAAATAAAATAAAATAAAATAAAATAAAATAAAATAAAATAAAATAAAATAAAATAAAATAAAATAAAATAAAATAAAATAAAATAAAATAAAATAAAATAAAATAAAATAAAATAAAATAAAATAAAATAAAATAAAATAAAATAAAAGGAAATAACATAAAATTAAATAAAATAATATAAAAAAATAAAATAAAATAAAATAAAATAAAATAAAATGAAATAACATAAAATAAAATTAAATAAAATAATATAAAATAAAAAAATAAAATAAAATAAAATAAAATAAAATGAAATAACATAAAATAAAATTAAATATAATAAAATAAAATAAAATACAATAAAATACAAAAAAATAAAATAAAATAAAACAAAATAAAATAAAATAAAAAATAAAATAAAATAAAATAAAATAAAATGAAATAAAATAAAATAAAATAATATAAAATAAAATAAAATAAAATAAAATAAATTAAAATAAAATAAAATAAAAAAAATAAGTAAAATGAACAGAAAAATTAGATAATAAAATAAAAAAAAAAAATATAAAAAAAAATAAAATAAAATAAAATAAGATGAAAAAATGAAATAAAATAGATTGAAAAAAAAAAATTATAGTACAAAGATAATGTAATAGAGGAATCAATGCATGTCTTGAACATAATTCGAAACATTATATTAAAAGTGTAGCAACTTCAACTGAAAAAAGCAATTTTTAATAAAATTTACTAGCTGTGTTACTCACTTTTTATGTAGTAAAAATTTGTTATAATTTTGTACTTTTTGTTTGCAATTTCTTTTCATTTAAACCCAACCTACATAGCGACTAGCCCAAGCGGCATCAAAAGCGCTGACAAACGCCACGTTCTACCACAAAAACACACAGAAAGTCATAAATCCATAATAAAACACAAAAACAAAATGCAAAAACGCAACTTCAGTTACGGCAAAAAAAAAAAACAACTACCAAATTAAACGAAATAAAGTAAAAAAAAATAAAAAAATAAAATACATGTCGACCAAATAAAATGAGCAATAAAAACAAATATTATTAGCTTTTATTGTTTGTTACGATTGCTTGTTGTTATTATAATTCGTTTAAAAATCAGTGAGCGCGCACAGTCAACGCTTTAAATGACAGATCAAAGGGATTTTGCCGAAACTTTTATATAGGTACGTGAATGCATAACTATGTATATGTACATATAAAAGCACACGTGCAAATACATATAATACAAACATTGAGATACTTTATATAAAAATTAATAAGAAGAGTTTTGAGGAAGTTTTGGTATTTGTGTCTAGCTACTAAACTGCCAATCGATTCAAATCGTAGCGGAAATACTAAAATATTCTTTTGAATGTATTGTACAACTAAATAATCGCTTTACCGCTTGATCAGTCTTGGAAAAGTGCTTCATTCTTTTTTTTTTTTTAATAATTTCTTCTCCAGCGCGCTGACATTTTAAAAGCATTTGACAGCTAGCCGCTCCAACTTTGACAACGTCATCTCTTAAGTGTGGCGGCATAGCCTTCAGTCAGTCGAAGTAAGTGGCGCACTTTGTGTCTTCACAACGCCGCCGCCCATTGAGACTCAATAAAAAAAGGAGTTACAATTTGCTTTAGCAAAACATGCGGCGGCACAGATTGGTTTAGCATTGGGTAGAGTAGCCAACACATTAGCACAGCAGCTGGCAGGCAAAACCAACCAACAACCCCTCCTTATAAGCGTATCAAAGCTCAGCGCACCGTGTGTGGTAGGCAAAAGTGGCTGACAGCTAGAGCAGCTAACGTACGATATACTTACAAGGAGGCATGCGCGCCAGCTCGACCATTGCTTGAAAGTAAGCGAGAATTGCTTTTTATATTGTTTGCCGGGCGTTTCTTAGTTTTCCATGGAAGAAAATAAATTTTGCTTGCTTTTATTTACTAAAACTAAAAGTATTTTGGCTTTTCACCTGCTTGCGCCACCACTACTGCCGTTTAAGCGACATCAGTCTTTGCCGCCCCTTAGTGACATAATTAATTGAGTTGGTAGGTAGAAGCGATAGCCACTGTCACTGATAATGCACTCACACTCACACACACACACACACACACACGGCTTTATGTATGCAAGTAAGTATCAAAGGCGGCTTTGCTGTGGTTTTATTTGCTGCCGGCAATTGAAGACATGACATTTGAATGACAGATTCAAGACGTGCAAGTGAGGTGATCGTTAGACATGCATGTCTACATGGAAATACGAGTTCTAAGTGATCGTTTATAGTTATATACAATTGTTAGATGTACGTCTCAGTGGACAGGTGAGAGAATTCAAACAAATGTTAAGTTTGTGCCTTTGACAGCGCCGACGACGGCACCTGAAGTTAATGAGCTCGATAAATGTTAAGGAAATGAGGTGTGGCAACTACGTACTGACAACTAAACAACGTAAAATATAATACGTAGAAATGGAATAAAATAAATTTAAAATAAAATAAAATAAAATAAAATAAAATGAAATAAAATAAAATAAAATAAAATAAAATAAAATAAAATAAAATAAAATAAAATAAAATAAAATAAAATAAAATAAAATAAAATAAAATAAAATAAAATAAAATAAAATAAAATAAAATAAAATAAAATAAAATAAAATAAAATAAAATAAAATAAAATAAAATAAAATAAAATAAAATAAACTAAAATAAAATAAAATAAAATAAAAAAAAATAAAATAAAATAAAGCAAAAAATATCAATAAAACAAAATAACGGGATAACAAAGATATAGGCCCTAGGAGGATTTACCTAAAGTTTTTACTATCTTAGCTATTTACCTTACCGAATTATGTCAATTTATGTGATTTTCGAAATTTTCCATATCGAAAGTGGGCGTGGTCGGGAAGAGACCTCGTCCAATTTTATCACCTATATTGCTAGTATATGTTGTGCCAAATTTCATGAGTCTGAAGTAATAAGTTTAAAAGTTTTGACCAGTCGAATATTCCAAATGGCTCCCTTAAAGGTGGGCGTTGCCACGCCCACATCTAAACATTTATCAAAAATCATAATAGATGGATTGATGGGTTCATCCTACAAACCTATATCATTTTTAGCCATTTCCGTACCGAAGTATGTCAATTTATTTGATTTTCGATATCGAAAGTGGGCGTGGTTGGAGAGCGATTTTTTCCAGTTTCATCAGGTATACTCCCAACGATACTAGTATGCTTCGTGCCAAATATCATCGTTCCCCGCCAATCAGTTTAAAAATTACGACCAGTCGAATTTTCAAAAATGCCTTCCTTAAAAGTGGGCGGTGCCACGCCCACTATAAAATTTTTTTGAAAAAATCATAAAAGAATGACCAGGGGGATTCACCTATAAAATTATATCATTTTAGCCAGTGCAGCTGCCGAGATATGCCAATTTGTGTGATTTTCGAAATTTTCGATATCGGAAAAGGGGGCGTGGTTATCATCCGATTTCGCCCATTTTCAATAGCAACCTACCTTGCCCAGAAAGTAACCTGTATACAAAATTTCATGCAATATCTCAATTTTTACTCAAGTTATCGTGTACACGGACAGACGGACGGACGAACAGACGGACAGACAGGCGGACATGCCTTAAAGAACTTTTTTTCAACCTAAGAACTTTCATATATGGAACTCTATATAAAATTTATATGATTTTAATATTTTGCCCATATATAAAGGACTGTGTGACGAATCTACGCTTTGAATTTTTATAAGGACAACAGGATCCTTCACAAGGATATTAAAAAAACGTATTCACGAGAAAATGACATTGGAATTTCAAAATTATTTTATTAGATTACGAAGCAATATCTTTTCTACCAAAAATAACGGTGTAGATCTTGAAAATTTTCAATTATAGTGCACTTTTTCTATATCATACACGGCGTATGAGTAGCATTTAGTTATTCAAGTAAGAAAAATTGTATTCATATTTTGGTTGATATCTCCGAAACGGCTTGAAATGTGGAAATAAAATGTACACTACATTGACGGCCTCATGAACACGTGTTATTTGATACTCATATTGTACAATAAATTTCGAGGATATATTACAACTGCTTAGAAAACATCGAGTTTGTAGAAAGTTGTACAATAGAAGTGCAGTAAGATTTTACTTATGACTGTAACTGCAAGTCGGTCGGGTTTGCCGTGGTCCGAATTGCATAAAACTGTGTCAGAATAGTTTTTGATGGAGTCTTTGGTCTTTAATTCGCTGAACTATGGTCAGATCTGCGTAGAGCTCGTACAGCTCGTCGTTAAATTTCCTTCGATACTCGCCGTTGGCATCGCGGGAAGGACCATACAACTTCCGGAAAACTTTTCTCTCAATCACTCCAAGGGCTATCTCATCTTCTCTTGCCACTGTTCATGATTCCGAGCAGTACATCTGGACTGGTATGATGAGAGACTTATAGAGCGTGATCCTTGTTTGTCGAGAGAGGACTTTACTTATCAATTGTCTACTTAGTCCAAAGCAACACTTGTGAGCAAGAGTGATTATCCGTTGGATTTCTAGACTGATGTTATTTTCGGTGTTAATGCTTGTTCCCAAATAGACGAAGTCCCTCATCGTTTCAAATTTGGAGCTATCAACGGTGACTTGGATGCCAAGGCGCAGGTGCGCCAATTCTTTCTTTGATGACAGCAGATACTCCGCCTTATCCTTGTTGATCGCAAGATCCACATTTTTCTCTTCCTTATCCAGTCCAGACTCTAACATATTTCTGGTGTCGAAAAAAATTTTAGAAGCATTTGGTTTATCGATTCAAAACTTCTTTCAAAATCTCTTTGATAGTTAATCCTCGTATAACCCCTAACGTCATGAAGATATGAACATCTTGAATAATAATAAGAACTAAATCATCTAAAACTATAAATAATATCTGAAACAATAATAAAACTAACGCAAACAAAGGCAACAACAACAAGTGCAAAGACAAAGGCAAAGCAGACTTGCATTAACAGATAAAGTTAACAAGTCGCCAGACAACTGAAGCTGATGGTAATGATGATGCAAAATGTCTTATTATTTATTATCTAAATCTCATAAAGCTGAATGCAATGAAATAGGTATGCAAAGACAAAATAAATGTAACATCTTAGAAGGCAGTGAAGTTGAGCACGTGTAGTAGTGTTGTGGGGTTTTGAGAAATATAGTGGCTTGGAAAACAATCGCCAGTGCCTAGAACAATGCAATAACGCAGCGCAAAAGTTCAAACAAAAGTTAAAGCAGATGTGAAACAGTGAAACAATGCTAGGTGGCAGCAAACGTGTACGATGTAGTAGGCATAATAATGTGTTAGGTGTGAATTAAACGTGGCAAGAAATGCAAAAATACGCTGCAAGTGTGGCGTGTGTGTGTAATGAAATTTATAGCGCTTCAGAGGGAGTGCGAAAAAAAATGAAAAATTTAAACAGCATAGATATTGGTGTATACAGACAAGAAATGCCTCCAAGAAGGCATAGAATAATCTCTTTTTGTGTTAAAACAAAAATACTTTTATATGCCGTTTACAGCCTGTTTTTTGCGAGTCTGCATTTTGTTGGTAGTAAATCATGGCGAACACTTGAAAAAGTTGCCTTATTTGTAAAGCGCTGCTCGCATTGTGTCATAGCAAAAAGTGCTTTTGAAGCTTGTGTATTATACAAGTGTAAAAATATATTTTATATGTATGTATGTATATTGGAACCTAGATACACATGTTTGTAAGCCTTTTCCAAACATGTTGTTCGCTCGCTTGGCATGTTGCATTCGCACAAACGTTAGTGTCTGTGTTGGTATGCCAAAATGTCAACAGCTTTGCAAACTTTATTTGAAAAGCATAAACTATACATGCACATGCAATTACACACATAGAGCCATGCATATATTGACAAAAAAAAATTACATATATTAGCATACAAGCTTTTCCAGTTGATGATGTTTTTTTTTGCATTGCAAATTGTGTTTTTGTGCGAAAATTGTGTGCCAGCTGAGTCACAAAAGTGTGGCGTTGGAATGGTGGAATATACAAAAAGGCAAACAGAAGTAAAGTATACTGTATTCACAGTTTGTATATAAGGGTGTTCCATTTTTAGGCGATATTAGTATTTCTCTATACCAGGCCTAGGCACCTATTGGTCCAATTGTCCGATAATCTGATAACAAAATTCAGATAATTACGCATGTCGTTGGTTATAAAATAAAATAAAATAAAATAAAATAAAATAAAATAAAATAAAATAAAATAAAATAAAATAAAATAAAATAAAATAAAATAAAATAAAATAAAATAAAATAAAATAAAATAAAATAAAATAAAATAAAATAAAATAAAATAAAATAAAATAAAATAAAATAAAATAAAATAAAATAAAATAAAATAAAATAAAATAAAATAAAATAAAATAAAATAAAATAAAATAAAATAAAATAAAATAAAATAAAATAAAATAAAATAAAATAAAATAAAATAAAATAAAATAAAATAAAATAAAATAAAATAAAATAAAATAAAATAAAATAAAATAAAATAAAATAAAATAAAATAAAATAAAATAAAGTAAAATAAAATAAAATAAAATAAAATAAAATAAAATAAAATAAAATAAAATGAAATAAAATAAAATAAAATAAAGTAAAATAAAATAGAAAATATAAAAAATTAATAAATAAAATGAAATAAAATAAAATAGAAAATATAAAAAATTAATAAATAAATTAAATTAAATAAAAATGTTTTTTGACCCCTAAATAAAATAAAAAAAATAAAATGAAATAAAATTTAAAAACTAAAATAAAAAAAAAAAAATAAAAAAATAAAATGAAATAAAATAAAATAAAATAAATAAAAAATAAAATAAAATAAAATAATGTAGAAAAAGATAAAATAATGTAAAATAAAATAAAATAAAATAGAAAATATAAAAAATTAATAAATAAACTAAATTAAAAAATTAAATTTAATTAAATTAAATAAAAATGGTTTTTGACCCCTAAGTGCACAAATTTGTTCGACCCACCCTAATCTATATGCACACACTCCTAGTAATAATTTTTTACCAGTATCCATACATACATACATACATAGGACCTAAAGCAATTTCCACATTCAGCGACATGTTGCATTTGTATGTAGTAAAAATTCTTTCTTTTTTTACTATTTGATATTTTCTTCTTTCTACATTGTACGCAAAAAACAAAAACACACTGTGAAACAAAGTTGTAAAAAAAGCGAAAACATTTGCAAACAATTTTGCCAGCAGCATGACAACATCGTTGCAAACAAAACGCCAGCACATCAAGTAAATATAAAAATAAAAGGAAGTAAAAACATTCCAAAGGGGAAATAGCTGTAAAAAAGCTATTTAAAAAAGGCAAAAACAAGCTAAACAAATGCAATGCAAAACAGCTGGGAGAGGAATAAAGTCATAGGCCGGCAGTCAGACGAAGTGAATGAGTTGACGCTGTTTTTATTTTTTTTTTTTTTGACTATTTAACTTTTTTTTGTATTCTTAGCAAGTTTTTGCTGACTACAGTCTAGCCGCGATTCATAACAAATGAGTGTGCGCCATTTTTGTGGCCATTTTGTGTACAAATAAAACAAACATATTTAGGTTTGTATGTATGTCATACATTAGGTTTATGTAAACAGTTTTTTTTTGTTATTCCAAAGTGAAATTTAGTTAGCATAAATTTTGAAACTTTTTTTTTTAATTTTTACATATTCTTAAAGCTGAAGCTTTTAGCTTTTCTAAGCTATATCTTAAGTGCGATTTTTCTTTACTTACTTACTTAAAATAGCCTTTAAGCGCCTAGGCGATTCTGGCGATTTTTCTTTAATATCTATTATTTACCGACATTAGAAAACATCAATAAACAATGTGTTGTTTCAACTCAATTTGGCAGCAATATTGTACAAAACTACACAGAAAAAAATTATTCTGTTAGATTGATCAAATTTTGGTTATTTGAACCGAATTTTTTGTTGAAGTAACTGCATTAAATTGTTGATTGAACAGTCATAGATAGATCTGCCAGTTTTTAATTAACAAAACTTGGTAAAACTGACAGAATTTTTCATGATCAAGCAAAATTTTGTGTTAAAACAACAACTTCCGAACTGTCATTTTAAATTTGTTGCATCAGCCAGTAAAACTTACTAGAACTGACAGAGTTTTGGTTGATCAAAAAAAAGTTTGTGTTGAAACAACTAACTCCTGCAGTTAATTCAACATCGAAGGAACTGTAATTTTAGGAACAACAAACTCCTGCAGTTAATCCAGAAGCAAAGATACTGTCATAGAACAAAGCTGTAATTAGACGCCGGCAAGCATAAGTGCACGATGGCATCATGGTAGACACCTGCGTTCAGCAGTCAAATATTGTGAGCTCGGTTCTCGATGAAGGCAACAAAGCTACGTAAGAAAGTGTAGTGTTATTTAGAACAAGCTGTAATTAGACGCCGGCAAGCATAAGTGCACGATGGCATCATGGTAGACAACTGTGTTGAGCGTTCAAGACACCCGAGTTCGATTCTCGGTAAAGTTAATATGAGAACTCTGAAAAATATTTTTTTTTACTTAGACTTATTTTGGTGTTAAAATAACACTTTTTTAGTTTATATATAGAGCAACACCTTAACCCATTAATGACAAAGAATCATATATCATAAGCAAAGAAAAAGACCTTTTTTTGGTTTTTTATCATATTTGCTCTACATCATCCTTTTTTCATATTCTGTGGCTGGATGGAGGATCCAGAAAACATCAGAAAAATGCTTCTAATGCCTATTAACCCTCTATAAGAACACAAAATTGGAAAGTTGAAAAAAAAATTTTTTTTTTGGTGTTAGCGTTAAGCATTGAATAATGGATAAGAATTGACTGTGATTGTGATTGAATCAACCAAAATTTTGTTTGATATGACCAGTTTATTTTTCTCTGTGTAGCTGTTATACAAAAGTGAGCTGTTGCACTGCACGCCCGAGTGTCTGACGCGCACTCAAGTGTCGGTGAGTTCGCGCAAATCATAGCAATGCCGCAAAAATCGCTATGGCAATCAGCTAGCCAAAGCAAAAAAAAGAACAACAACTACCTTAGGGAGTTGCCTTAACATGGACGAATGGCAGGCGTGCGTTGCAAGGCTGTCCACATGATAAGCTACTGCAGCTAAGTGGAATTACTGCACGCTTGATGATGGCTTCCAACACGGCCAAGGTTGCACTGCACGCCCATCTATAGCATATGCTGGTAGATCCTGGATTTTTTTTCTTCAATATTTTTACTGCTTCTTCTATAGCAGCTTACATATTCATATGTTATGTATAAGTTGTGGTATTGTTATGTATTTGCGTAGCAATCGATGACACGAGTGCGTGCAAAGCATCAACAATTGTTTGCCAACAACAACAACAACAAAGCATCATGTTGCAAGTGTGCAATGAATATACACGTCGTGTTGCGTGTGCGTATTTCAAAAATGTAATCGAACGTGGCGATCGTCATTTTTCATGGCGTTAAATATTGCGCGTTGTAGCAACTTGTTAAACACATGCGCGAAGTTGCAAGTGCAGAAAAAAAAACCAATACAAAGCAAGAAAAAAAATTTAAGAAAGATTAACAAAAACGAACAACAACAAGATACAATAAAACACCCGCTAACAATAGCAACTACCAATACTATTAATGAGCAGCGACAAAGAATCATTTTTTATTTTTTTTTTCACCGTCTCTGCTGTATTGGCTCATTTGTAAGGCCTGCTACTTGTACCAACTTGCAACATGCCACAAATAGCGCTCGCATTGGTTAGCCACACGCATGGTCGGCAAGCGAACGATTTGACAGTTCAAGCGTCAGTAAAATCATTAAAATTGACAAGTTTTTGATGTGTAGACGCCTGCAGATGCCACCAACGTTGCCAAATTTGGCAATAAGTTTGCTTCGCATGCGCCAGCTTACAAAAAATCCAAACAATATAAAGTAAGTTGAATGCGAAATATGAAGCAAAAAATGTTTGACAAGTCGCTAAAATGTAGCGCCTACGTGAAATGCTTTTAGATTGCGCGAGCATCCATGGCTGACTGATGCTGGAGACCCTGAGAATGTCATAAAATAAATAACTATGCTGTGACATTTATCACAATCGGTGGCAAACAAGCACACACAAGCAGATAACAAAAAATGGTGGAAGGTATATATGAAGACAGCAACAACAACAAAAAAATATGACAAAATCGGGTTTTGAGACATATTTCTGTGTTATGAAGTACGTAGATTGAGAATTGATATTTGCCTCACAAAGAAGATTAGGGTGAGCTGAAAAATAATTTTAATATGATGTTTAACCTTTGCAAGTCAACATTTCAATGAATGTATATTATATGTATTAAGTTTTTTTAGTTATTTTATTTTATTTTAATTTTTTATTTATTTTACTTTATTTTATTTTAATTTATTTCATTTAATTTTATTTTATTTTATTTATTTTTTTTTATTTTTTTTTTATTTTTTTATTTTTTATCTTATTTTATTTTATATTATTTTATTTTATTTTCTTTTATTTTATTTTTTTTTATTTTATTTTATTTTATTTTATTTTATTTATTTTTATTATTTTATTTTTTTTATTTTATTTTATTTTATTTTATTTTATTTTATTTTATTTTATTTTATTTTATTTTATTTTATTTTATTTTATTTTATTTTATTTTATTTTATTTTATTTTATTTTATTTTATTTTATTTTATTTTATTTTATTTTATTTTATTTTATTTTATTTTATTTTATTTTATTTTATTTTATTTTATTTTATTTTATTTTATTTTATTTTATTTTATTTTATTTTATTTTATTTTATTTTATTTTATTTTATTTTATTTTATTTTATTTTATTTTATTTTATTTTATTTTATTTTATTTTATTTTATTTTATTTTATTTTATTTTATTTTATTTTATTTTATTTTATTTTATTTTATTTTATTTTATTTTATTTTATTTTATTTTATTTTATTTTATTTTATGTTCTTCTTTTAATTTGTTTTATTTGTTAATTTTTTTATTTCATTTTCTCTTACTTTTGTTAATTATTTGCTCAGGCCTTTTCTAAAAAAAGGTGTTTTCAACCTACCTTAATGCCTACCTAAAATAACAACTAGAAGCAAAAGTCGCAACAAGCTTTCAACAACCACGAAACGATCAACAAAAATGCATAAATTCATAAGTTGGAGTAGCGCATGCGCACGCATTGCCACAGCAAAACAAGCGCATTGGCACGCATGTGCAGCACTTTGCCAAATGCTGAGAATTTGTCGGCGCATATTTTGCTAAATTCAATTCCAACAAAGAAGAGACAACAATACAGAGACTTCGCTTTATGACGATTATGAGCATTGAAGTTCAACTTGCAACTTATTTGCTTTGATCATTTCGCCACTACCACAGCCATGCGCCGCCGCTATACAACCCATTATGAGTCCATAGAAATATTATTTATTAAATAATGCGCATCACGCGCGCCGCCGTTCGACACACGGACGTCTGTTGGCCATATACGTGGGATCGAAGCTTCCCAGCTCATAACAACTAAAAAATCATAAGAACTAAACAAAAATTATGCTAAATAGCGGCCCAAAAATGTATAAAATCGTGGTGGTCCTGTCCATTGACATCGCACATGCACCGTATTGGTTAGCGCGTATTGTGCGCATGCGCATTCGTTCATTGTTCTCGCTTTTGTGGCAAGTACAAATTTTTTGGCGGCGGCTTTTTCGACACACTCGCGCATGACATTTGTCTCTCGTTTATTATTTATTTGTTGTGCGATGCCCTTTGCTGCCAAACTCACATTGGTAGCGGGAGGTTTCAATGTCTTCAAAAGTGTTGTTGTAACATACATATTTGCGTTTTGTTTTAGTTATGTTGCACGCTGAGGTCATGTTGCTAAGCTGTTGAATATTTTATTAGCAATATTTTTGGTTGCCTGCGTGCGGTTCTTTTATTGCAGCTGCTTGACGTTGTTGTTGTTGCTACTTTTGAAATGCTGTTGCTTTCGTTAATAATACTTGTTATTAGCAATAGTTGTTGTTGCACACATTAAACAATCACACATTTAAATGCGAATTTATTTTTGCTTTATTGCTTGCCACGTTTTTCAGCATGCCACATCACAAACAGAATCGTGAGTTTATATACAACTGTTATTGTTGTTGTTGTAGTTGCTGTTGAATGCACATTCAGCCTTATACCAAATTGGCAGACTTTTCTACGTCAGCCATAGCGACGAGCTGTCTGCGTTTGCAAACACGAAGAGCTGATGTGGCAAGTTTTTTTTTTTAATTCCTTTTAACAACTCTTTGGACTTCCTTCGTTTGCGTTTTCTCCTTTTTTTTGTTGCAGCTCCTTTAATAACAACTCCAACTGTTTGATTTCCAAGAATGAGCGCCTACAATTGCAAACAGCCATGACTTGCAACAGCACAACTCTCAGCCAACAAGCAACTCGTCTGCGATTCGTAGAAATCACAGTGTCAATGTGTATTTGCTGCAATGACCTCAGCAATTGTTGTTATTGCTGTTGCACCTCTTTCACTACATGACGTAGATTTTGCTCTTTAAATGTTGGCACTTTGTAAGAGACGTAAACAAGTCTGCATTGATACACCTACCGCTAGTGTACACTGTTAAGCTAATTTATCAAGTGGCAATGCCCGTGTTTGGCATTCGTGCAACCAGTCTATTTAAAGGTGTGTGTGTGTGTCCAGCTTTTTATTATTGATCGCATTCTTTTGCTACTGTGATGGTGACTTTTTGCAGTAGGCAATTAAGTGGTAATGAGAGGGTGTGACTTTTGATTTGGTTGGCCTCCAGGAGGTAGGAGTCGTGCTATATAAAAGGTAGTGCTTTGGTGGGTGGATCATAGTAAAATATCACGGGAAATTGAAATTCTTCAAAAAAGCTTTTATTTACTATGGTTTCTTAAATTCAGTTCAATTCAATTTAACATAATTTAATTTAACTTAAATGTACACAGCGAAAAATGACACGAGTGAAAGTAACAATGTCGTACTGTTATCCTGAAGTTGACCAAATTCTGTTAAATTGATCGAAGTTTGGTTATTTGAACGGAATTTTTTGTTGAAGTAACTGCATTCAATTGTTGATTGAGCAATCATAGTTCTGTAAATTTTTAATTAACAAACTTTTGTAAAACTGACAGAGTTTTTGTTGATCAAACTAAATTTTGTGTTAGAACAACAACTTCCTCTAGTTAATTCAACAGCGAAGGAAGTGACGGAGTTTTTGTTGATGAAACTAAATTTTGTGTTGAAACAACCAACTCCTGCAGACAATCCAACAACGAAGCGATGACATTATGGTGGACACCTGCGTTCAGCAATCAAATATTGTGAGCTTCATTGTCAGTGCAACGTAAGAAATTGTGGTGTCATTTAGAACAAAGCTGTATTTAGATGCGGGCAAGCATAAGTAGACGATGTCATCATGGTAGACACCTGGGGTGAGCGATCAAAATACCTGAGCTCGTTTCTCGGTGAAGTCAATATAAGAACTCTGAAAAATATTTTTGTTTTTTTAATTTTTTTTTACTTTGACTTCTCTTGGTATAACACTTATTTTAGTTTATATACCTATATCGACGTGCCATACGAAAACTAACACAAAAATTTGTGTCTGATGAAAAGTAACACTTTCAGTTTTTCTCTGAAGAAAATGTACTAGCCAAAAGTGTTAGTTTGAAATTGTTAGTCTTCTTACACAATTTGAAAAGTGTTAGTTTTCGTAAAAAAATTAAAAAGTGGTAGTTTTCGTATGGTCGTCGATATATAGACCACCTTAACAACGGCGGCCGCCGTGGTGTAGCGATTAAGTGTTTGGCCTTCTACACCAAGTCGTGGCGGTTCGATGCCCGGCAAAAGTAACATCAAAAATTATTTAGAAAAATAATTTTTCTAAACGGGGTCGCCCTTCGGCAGTAGTTTGGCAAACTCTCCGGGTGTATTTCTGCCATGAGAAGCTTCTCGCAAAAAATTCATTTGCTTTGCAAGTGCCGTTCGGAGTCGGCAAAAAAACTGTAGGTCCCGCCAACTTGTAGGAAAAACTCAAAAAGCAACACACCACAAGTTGGAAAGAGAAGCTTGGATAAAATCTCGTTAGAGGTTACGATAACCTGTTGGTATATCGCCGCCATTAGTTTTTTTTTTATAAATATTTTTGCTTAATTTGCTTTTATTGTTATTATTATTTCTTTTTTATATAGTTTTTTTTATTTTTATTTTTTTATTTTTAGTTATTTTTTTCTTTTTTTGTGTATTTTAAATTTTTTTTTATTAGTATTATTTGTTTTTTGCTTAATTTCTTTCTTCTATAATTTTTTTCTTTATTTTTTGTTTTTATTTTTTTTTGTTCTATTTATTTTTTTTTTTAGTTTTTATTTAATTTTTATTTTTTTTTATTTTGTTTTATTATTATTATTAGTATTAATTTTTTTTGCCTAATTTAATTTTATTGTTATTATCTAGTTGTTTGTATTATATTATTAGTTTATTATTTTTATTTTTTTCTTTTTTTCTTTTTGTTTTATTATTTTTATTTTTTTTATTATTAGTATTATTTCTTTTTGCTTAATTTGATTTTATTGTTATTATTATTTCTTTTTTATATATATTTTTTTGTTTTTAATTTTTTTTTGTTATATTTTTTTATTTCATTTTTTGTTTTTTTTTATATATTTTTTTTTTTTGTTTACTTTATTTTATTTATTTCCTTTATTTGATTTTATTGTTATTATTATTCTTTTTTATATAGTTGTTTTTTATTTTTATTTTTATTTTTTTTAATTTTTTTTTCTTTTTGTTTTGTTATTTTTTTTATTTTTTTTTTTTGGTTTATTTTTTTATTATTAGTATTATTTCTCTTTGATTAATTTGATTTTATTGTTATTATTATTTCTTTTTTATATAGTTTTTTTGTTTTTAATTTTTTTTGTTTTATTTTTTTATTTCATTTTTGTTTTTTTTTTTATTTTTTTCATTTATTTTTATTTTTTTTTTTAGTTTTTTTATAAATTTTTTTTTCTATTTTTTGTTTACTCTATTTTATTAATTTCAGTTTTTTGATTGAACTGAGCAAGTAACTAATTAAAATATTTTGGTTGCATGATTGTAATCATTGAAACACCAATAATATGTATTTCAAATGTCTTCTTTTCTCTTAGCCCGACCCTTCATGTGTTGGTAACTACTTTCAGATACATGCATAAACACATACATATGACTTTATTGGCCTTAAATTGATTATAGCATTCACCGATTGTGACTTTGACAAACGCTAATTAGTTGTGAAGCTATTAATCGTTAGTAGATTGGTTAACATTGTTTTTTTTTTTACTAATTCTAAGAACAAACCGTGATACAATTTCGTGGAAGATAACTTTTTAAACAAAATAGGTATTATCTCTTTTTTTTATTAGTAACTCTCTCTACCATTTGGATCATTTTTTTAGCGGTAACTTCAGGTCATTGCTTCAGTTTTCATTTTAATTTGCGTTTCTCGGAAGAGATTCAATTCAATCATAGCGTTATTTATTATCCAACTTTGGTGCTACTTAAGTGTTGATATTCTAATTTGGTATTAACGCCACTTTGGTGTAATTAAAAGTCTTAGCTGCCGTTTGTTGATGAGATTGTAAAAGATTTTAATTTCTAGGAATAAATACTAATTTGTGAGAGAATGTTTAGGTAAGTCGAAGAAAGTTCTGAACCATACGAATCGATGCATTTTAGGTATTTCGGTGAAGTTTTGATGTAGCATAAGCCCAATAGTATTAGGCCAGGGGTGTCCAGGCCTTTCAACTCACTGGGCCGCACAACAACAATCCGGGCCAAAAGAGCCACTACGTGGACATAAGTGTTTTAAACCATTAAACATTTGATTTAAAGGAAGAGGTCGAATTTGCTATGTGCAATTGCTCCGGTTGTTGTAACTTTTCCCTAGCAATTTAATTATACTATTTTTTTTTTGCTGAAATTTCTATCATATCTCCACCTGCTGGTCAAGGTAGCGCTGTTTAACGAAATATACGCCATTAAAACGCGCTCTGGTGTAAAATTAGCAATGTCATTGCCAACGATTGGTGAAATTTGTTGCATATTAATAACCAAACAACAACAAACTCGCAATAGTCAACAAACTATTGGTATCTATATGATAAAAAAAATGCAAAGAAACAACTTCAACAAACACTTTTACTACTTCAGCGCCATACAATGTAATAATACAACAGAAGTACAACAACTTTATAGTAGCAACATTTAGCCTTACAACAACAGTGTGACAGCCAACTACATACATATGTACGTAAGTATGCAACTCATTTGTAAACCACACAACGCGGATGCAAACAAGCAACAACAAGCTGTTCGAAGCATAAACAACAATAAATACATGGTTGTTTTTGTATTTTTCTTTTTGCTGCTGCTGTTGCAACTATAAATTGTAATGCATTGCCATGCAGCCATAGGCATAAAATGTACATGGATAGCTGCAGCTAGTAAAAGTTGATAATACAAAGCGCTCACACCCCAACCTGCTGGCATGCTCGAAAAGCATATGAGCGCATTCGGCAACCAAATTGCCAACAATTTATCATGCGTTGTGCGATTTTGCACCCAAAGAAATTGCTTTGGCAAACTAATAGGTAATGTAGTAGAAACTCATACTGTATGGGCATGATTAACAGCTCCATATGTAAAAAGCATACGCAAGGCAGCCAAAAACGTGCAAGTGCGCTGCAATCCAATATGCTTATAATCACACATAAGTAGATACATTTATACATACTTTTTAAATGTGAGGGCGTTTACTTGCACTACCCAATACATTTCCACTGGACTGATCTGTGCGTATTCAAAACGGCTTTACTTGCCAATTTAACGACCACGTCCGCTCTAACGCATTACGCTCTTGCCAGGCATGGTAATTTACAATAATAATAGCAGTCATAATGCGGACAACAATGATTACAACGACAAGTGCAATCACACATAATGAAAATTATCGTCACAATTTATTTTATTTTTTTTTTTTTTTTTATTTTACTTAATTTTTATTTTTTTTTTTGTTAATTTTTTTTTTAAATTTTTTTATTTTTTTTTATTTTTTTTTTTTTTATTTTATTTATTTTTTTTTTTATTTTTTTTTTTTTTTTTACTTAATTTTTTTTTTTTTTTTTAATTTTTTTTTATTTTTTTTTATTTTATTTTATTTTATTTTATTTTTTTTTTTAATTTTACTTTAAAAATTTATAATATATATTTTATTTTTTTTTATTTTTTTTCGCTTTTCTTTTATTTTATTTTTTAATTTTTTTTGTTTTGTTTTTTTTTTTTGTTTTAAACAATTTAATATCACTGCAATTCCAAGTAACATGATTGTCGGGGTCAATCCCATCCTCGACTTTTTTTTTCTTATTTATTTCCGTTGAAATAGAGATTAATCTTTTAATATTCCATATTGTACACTGAGGAAAAAGAGCGCTGTAAACATAACTCCGATCGCAGATAATATTACATTTTCCAATGATGAAAACTTCAGTTTGAATTGAAATGTTTACAGCTCAAAGTGAATATTTCGTTGGTGGGCTAAAAATAATATTGTCAATTTAAAAATGATTCATTGTAAAAATTAAATCTGTTCAATTTTAAAACAACATTTTTATACTCGATGCAACGATTTTCAAGGTAGACTGACTACGAGGACTGTGTTCTGGCGATTTGACTTGGTTTTTGTTTGAATTTGCACTGTTTCTTTTTCCTCAGTGTATGCATATAATTGTATGCAATCTAGGCAGCACCCGTCCCCTTTAGCCTATCTTCCCCGAAAGTTAGCAGCGCCTAGTACTGTCAACTGTCATTACTACAATTGCGAACGAGCAGCCATTGCTACTGCTCTACTGTTGATATCGCTGCTGTTGCTAATTGTAAATTGCTAGTACTTTATTGTTTATTGCTGTTTTTATAGTTATTACTGTTGTTGTTATACGATTTCATTGCCAATGCCTTCGCACAAAATTAATGAACGCTGTCACATTTGCTGTTATTGTCAACGTCAAGCGGGCAACGCGCACAAGTTCAACTATGCTTACCTTTAAAGCTAGCTTCTCGCTTATTGACCACTTGCTGCGTTAGATGGAATTGCAACAACAACAAAAAAGCTCAGATATGCAATATAATCATAATTATGAAAGCACGAATTGTGCTGCTGCTGAGCTTTTATTGCAGTTGTTGTTATTATTGTTGCTCATATACATAGCTTGATTATGAACCCCAGCTCTTCGAGCCACTTCACCATCCATTTACCAAATGACAAATCACAACATGCGCACACAAGTGTCAAATGTAATGAGGCACAACCAGCCGCTCGTCGTAGCAACATGCCACATGCCGTATGCCACCTTAACTCGTCGAAGTCATTCATTTTTGTGGTGTTTAGTTGTACAGCTGTTTCTATGTCGCACGTCTTGTCGATTTTATTCTACGCCAGTAAACCCAACAGACTCTACGGCTCTCCACCCCAGCCGTGTATAGCCCTAGCTTTATTTCTCTTGTTCTTCTTCTCTACGGCAGTACTTTTTGTTGTTGTTGCTTCTTTAGTAGTCGCTGTTTTTTGGCCGATTTGTTATTTACGCTGAATCATCGTCAAATGAATACATCGAATGCGTCGCTTCGAGCGCTTTAGCTCATCCCAATGTGCTTATTGTATTTGTTATTAATGTATTTGTTGGACAATTTTGATATTGCAAATTAATATGGAAACAATATGTGGCATATGAGCTTCTATGTGCTCACCAAAGCCACACAAACACACACACACGCAAAGACGAACAAACTTAATTTTATGTCGCATGTTTTTAGTGAACAGTTTTGCTGTTGTTGCTGTTGCTGTTGCATGTATGTAGTTACTACTGTTTGTTTTGTTTGCTTCCGTCTCTGTTGCGTGATTATTGATGATGTTCGTTATGCAGCGCTGTGGCACCACACACTTCATATGCATTTCCTTGCAACAATGTGCTTTTATTTTGTTGTGTCCTAAGATGTTTGTAAGTGGATATGTATTCAAGTCGTTGGTCAAACACTACTGATTTTAGCATTAGGCTATGGCAATCATATTTAATAAAATAAAATAAAATAAAATAGATAAAAAATAAATAAAATAAAATAAAATAAAATAAAATAAAATAAAATAAAATAAAATAAAATAAAATAAAATAAAATAAAATAAAATAAAATAAAATAAAATAAAATAAAATAAAATAAAATAAAATAAAATAAAATAAAATAAAATAAAATAAAATAAATAAAATAAAATAAAAAAATAAAATAAAATAAAATAAAATAAAATAAAATAAAATAAAATAAAATAAAATAAAATAAAATAAAATAAAATAAAATAAAATAAAATAAAATAAAATAAAATAAAATAAAATAAAATAAAATAAAATAAAATAAAATAAAATAAAATAAAATAAAATAAAATAAAATAAAATAAAATAAAATAAAATAAAGTAAAATAAAATAAAATAAAATAAAAATAAAATAAAATAAAATAAAATAAAATAAAATAAAATAAAATAAAATAAAATAAAATAAAATAAAATAAAAAATAAAATAAAATAAAATAAAATAAAATAAAATAAAATAAACTAATATAAAATAAAATAAAATAAAATAAAATGAAATAAAAGTAAAAGAAAATAAAATAAAATAAAATAAAATAAAATAAAATAAAATAAAATAAAATAAAATAAAATAAAATAATATAAAATAAAATAAAATAAAATAAAATAAAATAAAATAAAATAAAATAAAATAAAATAAAATAAAATAAAATAAAATAAAATAAAATAAAATAAAATAAAATAAAATAAAATAAAATAAAATAAAGCAACAAAAAAATAAAAATAAAAATAAAGTAAGGGGTCGTGCATATATGACGTCACGCGATTTTTGGTAGTTTTTGACCCCCCCTCCCCCCATGTCACACCCAGTCACAAACGCCAGACCCCCCCCTCCCCCTCGAATGTCACATCACACCCTTAATAAATATAAATTCAATATTTATTTGACATAAAATCTGATACATATTTAGAATGTTTATATTAATTATTAAATAATATTTGCCAATCGAAAGAATAAAAACGTGCTAAATTTGAAAACGTCCATGGACGTTGCACGCTAGAAAACATGCAAAAAATAACGTGACATCACGTAAGTGCTACTCCCCCCCTCCCCCCATGTCACATTTCGTCACAAATCGCAGCCCCCTCCCCCCCTCAAAGAGCGTGACGTCATATATGCACGACCCCTAAATAAAAAAATGGAAGGAAAAAAACTTGAAATACAATAAAATAAAATAAAAGCAAAATAAAATAAAATAAAATAAAACATAATAAAACAAAGCAAAAATAAATAAATTAAATGAAATTAAATAAAAAAAATGTAAATAAAGATAAATATATTAGTTTTCGTTAACTATAAATGATTTTAATTTCTAGGGACAATCTAATGTTTGTAAACATAAACGTATTTTTTAATGCAATTTCTTATTGTAGTTGTAAAATTCCTGGAACTCATCAAATTGACAATGTCAAGCCAGTGGTTATGTATATAAGTTGGGTTGTTTGAGAGCGTTCTTTGACAAATGATAGTTGTTTTTGGGTAGTTTTATGTTAGCAAGTTTCTTAGTCGGCTTGTTGTAGTAACTACCTAAGGTTTTTTGTTTAGCGCGCTGATCGTTTGTAAATTAGTTTTTTGTGGCTTGCGTGTACTTAATTATACACAATGTTAAATCGCTATTTTAGATCTTTTGCTGCATTCTGATGCAATTATGATGTTTAGCTTATATTTGAAATCATCCCTTAAAATATGAAATGTCTTTAAAAAAAAACAACTAATTTTTAAAAATCTACAAAAACTATCTACAGTTACTACACCCATATGACACTAGGTATCTACTCCGATACCTAGAAAGTATAAGCACTGGACAAAAGATATATACAGGTAGGAACATCTCAATTTTGTTTTTCATTGGATCTCGTGGCCCAACACCTTTACACCCTAAAATGGCAAAGCTTTTTCCGCTTATCGGCAAGGCGAACATATTTTTGTTTAAATCTTTACAAATTACACTACACCACTCATACACTTCAACAAAAAAATACACAAATACTTATATTTGTAACGAACAAACGTCACTTTTCAGATTGACATTTGATATGCGATATTGACTGACAGACTGATAGACAGACAGGATTCCTGATGTACGGCTATACTTTAGCTGCTGATTTTCACACCATTTGCATGACTCAGAACAAGAAAAAGACTAACGAATAAAAAAATAAAATAAAAATAATTGATAGTCACATAATATCTAAGAAATGTGAACAGAAGAAGTTTAATAAGTCCTACAAAAGAAAAGAGAAAAAAAACGCACTACAATAAACCAAAGTAGCTTCAACGGACCACAGTGCTCTATCAAATTAGAATGCAAAGTACGTAACCAACAGTAAAAACAATCAAAAAAGGTAAAAACAAATAATAAAAATAATAAAAGCAATATCAAACATACTACAAGTACATAAAAGTTAATGTTGGCGGCTTGGATGAAAGACACCTTATAGCGAAAAATTTCCACGTCATTTGCATTGCCAATGAATCTTATACACCACACAAGGCACACGCACATTTTTTGCTGGGTATATATTTATTGTGTAGAATTACACCTGAACTTTCGCATAATAAAATACAGATGGTACACAGAGAAAAATGAATTGGTCATAGCAATCAAAATATGGGTTGACTCAACCAAAATCACGGCCAATCCTTATCCATTATTAAATGCTGTTGATTCAACTGCATTGAAACTGTTAACCTTGACTTGTTTTAACAGAAAATTTTGTTGTTAAAGGGTTGCTATATACTAAAACAAGTGTCATTTTAACACCAAAAGTAGTCAAAGTAAAAAAAAAAACTAGTTTTCAGAGTTCTTATTTTTATTTCACCGATAATCGAACTCAGGTGTCTTGAACGCACAACCCAGGTGTCCACCATGATGCCGGCGTATACTTATGCTTGCCATCGTCTAATTACAGCTTTGTCCTAAATTACACCCAATTTCTCGCGTTGCTTTGTTGCCTTTACCACTGAGAATCGAGCTCACATTAGCTGGCTGCTGAACGTAGATGTCTACCATGATGCCATCGTGTACTTATGCTTTCCGGCGTCTAATTACAGCTTTGTTCTATGACAGTAATGACAGTATCTTCACTGTTGGATTAACTGCAGGAGTTTGTTGTTTCAACACAAAATTTTGTTTTATCAACAAAAACTCTGTCAGTTCTACAAATTTAATCGGACGATGCAATAAATTAAAAATGACAGTTCCTTTGCTGATGCATTAACAATAGGAAGTTGTTGTTTTAACGCAAAATTTAGTTTGATGAACAAAAATTCTGTCAGATTTACAAACTTTGTTGATTTTAAATTTACAGATCAATGATGAATAGTCAACAATTGAATGCAGTTACTTCAACAAAAAAAATTCTTAAAATAACCAAAATTTCATCAATTTAACAGAATTTGGTCAACGTGTAGTTTTTGTCTGTGTATTAAGCTGTTCAATGTGCAAATAGGAAGTAAGTGTGCTTGAGAAAGTAGTTGCAAGATGTGATTTGTATTTTATTTGCAAATAAGAGGAGTGGGTGGTATAAAACTCATCATGCAACTTCACACACTAGCACAAAGTCTTAAATGTCCAGGTACAGATTACCAGAAAAAGCACGCAATAGGTTTGTTCACGTACTCAATTGCCGTAAGATTGCAGAAAGCTTACTAATTTTTTTTTAATTTAATTTTTTTTACATTTTTTTTTAATCTTATTTTATTTATTTTTTAGGGCCATTATTTTTTTCTTACCCAAATTTCATTTTTGTATTTTTTTCAAGTCAATTTAATCTTGTTTTTGTTGCAATTCCTCTATTTTTTCTACACATTTTTCCTGCACTTACTCGCCACTTGAACAAGTTGAAGTAATTATGCCATTTAATTAGGCATAGGGCAGGGCCCGGCAAAATTTTAAGAGAGGGTGTATGTTCTCTCTTTTTGCTCCGTCGTTGACTAGAAAACACCGAGACAATAGCAAATGTTGTTGCCTAGTTGCTTGAAAGTGAGCGACTGAGCATAACAAACGACATTCATTGATTGGTCAGTGCGATCATAGCGCTCTCCTAAGCGCAGCAACAATTTCATTGTTCGCGAGGCCAACCGAAGAGCGTAATAATGTGAATTTGTTCTCAAATTTTCGGACAATTGTCTCACTAGCTGCCAAGGCCTGGTATAGAGTCAGGCCAGTGACGGCATTCGCATCTCTATGAAGAATGAAATTACACCGCAAAAATTGCACCAGAAATCAAGCAGCACAAACATGTGGCGCCCCCACACACATAACACGGAAAAGAGGGCGCGGGCAAGTAAGAGGGCGGCGTAATTTAACGTGATAACTGAAAGTGAGCTCTAACCAGCAGGCAACTGCAGGGGATTGCATACAAGCGAAATGTTTTTATTAACTGCCCACCAAATGAAAGTGGATATAAGCGCATGCGCCAGTTCCACTCGCTTTAATTTCTTCTTATAAATAATTATGTTTTTTTTTGTTGAGTCGTTACGAATGTTCTAAGACTGACAATATTATTAAAGAATGTTCTTGCTTCTATTCAATTTATTTTTTTATTTTTTAATTTTTTTGTATTACGCTGCATTGCGAAAAGATAAAGTAAACTTGCCGCCACACAGTTGGGGCTAATAAATGTGCCTTAACTAATTAAAACATCGCACGACGGCTGGTATGGACGATGGCGGCAGGCGGTCGGTGTTGTAGCTGGCGCTGTCAGGTTTAGAACTATCGAAGAGCAAAATTGGAGTAAATGTCTAAATAGAATGAAATTAATCAAAATGAGTGTAAAGGAAATAAAATAATATAAAATAAAATAAAATAAAATAAAATAAAATAAAATAAAATAAAATAAAATAAAATAAAATAAAATAAAATAAAATAAAATAAAATAAAATAAAATAAAATAAAATAAAATAAAATAAAATAAAATAAAATAAAATAAAATAAAATAAAATAAAATAAAATAAAATAAAATAAAAAAAAATAAAATAAAATAAAATAAAAAAAATTATAAAACTTAAAAAAATTAAGAAAATTAAAACAAATCAAAAAAAAAAATTAATCAAAAAAATAAAATAAAAATTAAATTAAATATGTAAAAGAAAAAAATCATTTAATTAAAAAAAAATATAAAAAATAAAATTAAAGAAAAATAAATTAAAATGAAATGAAATGGTGCAGAAAAAAAAAAAAAATAAAATAAAATAAAAGAACATAAAAAAATAAAATAAAATAAAAGAAAATCAAATAAAATAAAATAAAATAAAATAAAATAAAATAAAATAAAATAAAATAAAATAAAATAAAATAAAATAAAATAAAATAAAATAAAATAAAATAAAATAAAATAAAATAAAATAAAATAAAATAAAATAAAATAAAATAAAATAAAATAAAATAAAATAAAATAAAATAAAATAAAATAAAATAAAATAAAATAAAATAAAATAAAATAAAATAAAATAAAATAAAATAAAATAAAATAAAATAAAATAAAATAAAATAAAATAAAATAAAATAAAATAAAATAAAATAAAATAAAATAAAATAAAATAAAATAAAATAAAATAAAATAAAATAAAATAAAATAAAATAAAATAAAATAAAAAAAAATAAAATAAAATAAAATAAAATAAAATAAAATAAAATAAAATAATACATAAAATTATAAAACATAAAAAATTAATTAATTAATTAATTAAAAAAATTTAATAAAAAAATAAATACAAATTAAATTAAAAAAAAATATAAAAAATAAAATAAAATTAAAGAAAAATAAATTTAAATCAAATGAAATGGTGCAGTTAAAAAATAAAAAATAAAATTAAAGAACATAAAAAAAATAAAATAAAATAAAATAAAAAATAACACAAGTTAAAACAAAAAAAAATGAAAAAAAATAAAATCAAAAAAACAATAAAATAAAATACAAAAAATAATAAAACATAAAAAAATAAAAAAAAAATAAAAAAACTTAATTAAAAAAAAATATAAAAAAAATAAAATTTAAGATAAATAAATTAAAATCAAATGAAATGGTGTAAAAAATAAAAAAAAAAATAATATAAAATAAAACAAAATAAAATAAAGTAAGATAAAGCCAAATTTAACTTATGTTTAGCAAAACGTAGTTGATTTCTACACTTAACTACAAAACGGAGTAGATCTACTAATTTATCAATAAAGTCCCAACTCTGTCATATATGCAATCTACGGAACAGCAATATTCATTGAAAGCACACAGCTTTAAAAAAAAATGTTGCTGTTTTTTTGCTGTTGTAATACGCTTGTGACGTTTTTTTTCTTTCGTATTATAATTCCACTATGCAATTTCTTATTTGCACTCACTCGCTTATTGCAGCTGGACAAGATGATTTAGCAATTGCAATGCGTCGTACAAATCTACATACATACATATTGAGTTACACATGTAAATACATATAAACATCTGTTATATGACTAGCTAGCTGCACGTTAAATGCGTCGGTGGCATGAATGAATCGCCACTGTATATATTGCATATGATCGAATGTTGTATTCAAAACACGCTTTACCGTCAATGCGCATTCAACACAACACAGCACAATCACTGAGTAGTAGCAATCATAAGTTCAAAAAATAACGAAAAAAAAGTTGCCGCATTGTTAAAGTCGTACGATATGAGAATTTTCCAAGAATTTGGGCCATAATTAATGTGGCATGATTTTATTGTTGTTGTGTTTTTTGCTTGTCTTTGTAAAATATTTTAATCAAAAGAAATTGTGAGGTTGCAAGAAGCAAATTAAGTGGCAAAATATGTGGCATGTTATTGACGTTTGAGGGGGGCGGGTAAAATGAATATTTATTTGCCGACGTTGATCTTCAAGACACATAGTACATAATCGTGTAACTCGTAGATTAGTTTCAGATCCATAATTATTTTAGCGAAACTAGCCACTTAACTGACTCGGCTTGAGACTTTTTTCATGTTTAAAGAATACATTTTTTTTAAATCAAAATTATTTTAACCTCCGATATTGTGTTATTTTGACACAATTAATAAAAGTTTAACAAAAAGCTTTCTTTTTATGTCAGCGAAAGGTTAAATTTATCATGAAAAAATTTTAGAATGGCTATTTTAACCCTGCAAATTTTGGGTCTTTTTGACATGTTTTTCTCGTTTAACAAAAAATTAAATTTTCGTATCAGCGGAGTGTTAAAATGCCCCAAATCAAATCTTGTTCAAAATATATTTTTTTATAATCAAATATATTTTAACCCTCCTATGTTGTGTTATTTTTACACATATTAATCAAATTCTATCAAAAAACTAGCATTTTATGTCAGCGAAGGGTTAAAATTTTCGTGAATAAAATTTGAAACGGCTATTAACCTATTTTAACCCTGCATATTTTGTACATTTTTGACACTTCTTCTTTTAGTTTAACAAAAAATTTAATTTTTGTTTCAGCGGAGGGTTAAAATGATCCAAAAATATATGTATCCTGTTCAAAATATATTTTTTTTTTGTAATCAAATTTTTTTAACCTTCCTTCACTGTGTTATTTTGGCACATATTACTAAAACTTTAACAAATAACCAGTTTTTATGTCAGCGAAGGGTTAAAATTATAGCAAATTAAATTTAGAATCAACCTGTTTTAACCCTGCAATTGTTGTGTCGTTTTGACACGTTTTTTAAGTTCAACTAAAAAAGAAATTTTTGTATCAGCGGAGGGTTAAAATGAGCCAAAAAAATTAAATGTTCAAAAAATTTATTTTTTTTGTAATAAAAGTTAATTTAACCCTTTATTATTATTTTACACATATTAATAAAACTCTATAAAAAAAGGTTTTTGGATCAGCAGTGGGTTAAAATTAATTATGGATATGAAATACTTTGACGCTTTACATGTAGGTATCTTATGTCATTTTGATGCAGTTTTTTTTAATCTAAAAAAAAATTTAATTTGTATGTCACTGGTCCGCTGAAGTGTGATACGCAAAATTTTAGATGGCTATGAAGTATTTTAACCCTACAAAAATAGTGTGAAAATTTCACACATTTTTTTTTTTTCAATCTGTATAAATATTGATCTTTAGGCTGATATTACCCAGATATCACGTTTTAATATTTATAAATATTATTAAAATTTAGTAGAATTAAAAATCTCTGTAAGAAAAAAGCCGACTTCTTTTATTAAAATTTTAGAGTGACATCTTCAGGGACAAAGGGGTTGTTTTTAAGGCGACATTTTATTTTTACGGTTGAGTTAAGAGAAACGGAGATACGTGAATGAGAGGTAAAATGCATATTTCAGGCAGGACTACAACTGCTTACTCTGTTAATAAGGAACTAAAACCTTCCATCCCCTCAGGTAATGGTAGCCCAATCCACTTTTCCCTTCAATTTTATTCATAAGACTTA
>CAXKVI010000001.1:29309139-29366639 GCA_964058755.1 Campiglossa producta | reverse complement strand
TTATTATTTTTTAATAGTTTTATATTTTGTTCTAAATTTCAACAGTAATACGTCTTCGTAAGTAGATATCTTCAAGAAAAAGTTCGAAAATATATCACAGGGTTGACACGAATTCCTGCGCTGTTGGATTAACTGTAGGAGTTTGTTATTTTAACACAAAATTTAGTTGGATCAACAAAAACGCTGTCAGATCTACTCAATTTAATTGGATGATGTAATAAATTTAAAATGGCAGTTCCTACACTGTTGAATTAACTATAGGAAATAGTTGTTTTAACACAAAATTTAGTTTGATCAACAAAAATTCTGTCAGTTTTACGAAATTTTGTTAATTAAAAATTTACAGATCTATGACTGATCAATCAGCAATTAACTTCATCCTTTTCCTTTTAAATAACAAAACATTTGATAAATTAAACAAAATTTGGCCAATTTCAGGATAACAGTAAAATTGTGTTGATTTCACCAGTGTCATTTTTTCTGTCTCCCTTATATCGTTTAATGGAAGATCACCCTATTTGAAAATGTTTTTTAAAAACGCTCTATCTCAAAATTTCTTTGAAGAACGCTCTAACTCGGATTTTTTTTTTTTCAATAACATCCCTTTTTAAAAACTTGCTCCAATGGCGACCTATTCTAGAATGACTTTCAAAAACCTGCTTTCTTCATAAAAATTCAACATATTTACAGTTGAGATGGGGCGTTTTTGAAAAAGGGAAAACACTTAAAAACTTTCAAATTGAATTTCAGCGCGGTTACTCCCAATATTAGCAGCTTCAACAAATAATATGATACAATAACTATATCATTGTCTGTCCACATACATACAATGTTTGTAAATAAACATTTTTTAGGGAAAACTGGCAGTCAAGCGTTAAAAAAGTGGGCGCTACTTGCAACTCACCGTTTTGTGTCGACATTAATAGAATTTCGAGCTGGGAAAAAAATGAGTATTTCGCTCAATTTTGAGCGCTGTTCTGACTATGCGGATATTGTCATTACTGTTAAGCAGTTAACGCATTCACCCACCTTTCTCACTTTTCCACATCAATGTTATTTTTGTGCCTTTGAAAGGTGCTTGCATAATGTACGTACTTAAAGTTTATATTACCTGGGTGACCGAGCTTGTTCGGTGCTGTCAATTTAGCGTTAGCTTTAGTTACCCAAAACTATTCCAAAATGATCTTAAATGACCCCAAAAAGACCCTTAAATGTTCCCAAAATAATACGAAATTGAACCCAAAACGACACAAAAATGATCCGAAAATGATCTGAAAATGATCCCAAAATGACTCCAAAATGACCCTAAAATGATCCCAAAATGATCCTGAAATGATTCCCAAATGACCCCAAAAACACCCTTAAATATACCCTAAAACGTACCCAAAATTATCCAAAAATGTTCCAAAAATAATCCCAAAACGACTTCAAAAAGACCCTCAAATGTTTCCAAAATGGCCCAAAAATGATCCCAAAATGATCCAAAAATGATTCCAAAATGATCCGAAAATTATCCCAAAATGTTCCAAAAATAATCCCAAAACGACTTCAAAAAGACCCTCAAATGTTTCCAAAATGGCCCAAAAATGATCCCAAAATGATCCAAAAATGATTCCAAAATGATCCGAAAATTATCCCAAAATTGTCCAATATTAATTGAATTGAACCCAAAATGATCTCAAAATTGCCCCAAAATTATTCAAAAGTGACCCCTAAATGATCTAAAAATGATCCTAAAATAATGCAAATATGATCCCAAAAATAAAATGGCAAAATAATAATCCTGGGCGGCTACCCTACTTGAAAATATTTTAGTTGGTATGTCGGCGAAAATACCTTTCATTTGATGCCTATATTGCCCCAGGTGGCAACCTCCAAGTGGATAGTGTTAGAATCAACCATACTATATTCAAAATTTCATCCAAATCGGTCAAGCGGTTCCCGAGATAGTCTGGATATACAAATATACAAACATACAAATATACAAGTTTAGCATTGAATTTTTACAACTTATTTTTAGAAATCATTTTCTTGCTTTTTTCAGCAAAATTTACCTAAGCTTTACTTTGTTTGTTGGGTACTTATGAAGGTAGCTATGTATGCATCTAGTTCCAGGCTTGAATTTGGGTTGTATATATATGGAAGTGTGTAGAGCTTGCTCTGGCGCTTAGTCGCGCGGAAATGCCAAGGTGTGCGCGCATGAGTGATCAGCTGCAGCAAGAAAAAAGTGCAAATTCACTAAAAAAAAACAAAATTTGGTTCTTTTTGCAAAACTTGCAACATACCTACATACATACATATGTATGCACACGAAAATATTTAAAAAAAATATTGCTCCCTAAAGCTAAACGGAGACTGAAGTTACAACGCATTTTATTCACCTTTCTTTTAAGTGAATTGCATTACAGGGCAACAGAATACCTGTTTTATTCACTTTTCTTCATATTATGATGCTTGATTCACTTCTTTTTATACCACAAAATTTCCTTTGTCACGTTGTCTTTACGGTAACCGAAAAGTTGAACTTGTTTAACAATGGCTCCCACAACTTCAAGCGCCAAATGCAGCACTTTCTTATTCTTTCATTTTTCACTACTCGCAAATATTTGGATTAACGAGGCTTAAAATGGAATAAAATGTGTTAAGGTAATACAATTTTCTTGTGTGTAAATTTTGTATTACGCCCTGGCAGCTTGTTAGCACTTTAAGAAAAAAAAAATTTTGCGAAAAAAATTGAAGCCCTTTAATGTGACAGTTCCACCTAAGTGACTCCACTTTGAGCAGAAAAATAATTGTGCCACTACCTTTTGTACAGCTGCACTTAGTGTGGATTTTCTTTTTTTTTTACTTTATTGCACCACTTAAATTTTGAATATTTTGCAAATTTTTGTGACACGACGGCTTTTATTTAACATATTACGAACCGTTCTTGGCCTTATAGTTGCTGCATTCAAGTGATCAATCAGTTTTGTTTTGCGCATTCGCATTTGCTACGCGAAATTTATACTCGATTTGAGAATCTTAAATTACCCAGTTAGCCATAAATACACGGCATGAAAAAATTGGATTGGAATATAGATTATCGGGACTCTTATAGGTACACTGAAAAAAGAGTTTCCTTATTTCAAGGAAAATTTCCTTTGGCTCCAAAGACAGGGCTTCCTTAACATAAGTAGCATTTTCCTTAATTTAAAAACTTTTTTCCTCAATGTAAGATTTTTTTCCTCAATTTAAGGAAAAGTCTTTAAATAAAGAAAATGTTACTTATTTTAAGGAAGCCATAACTTTGGAGCCAAATAAGTGAAATTTTCCTTGAAATAAGGAAACTATTTTTTTAAGTGTTGGTATCCAAATCGACCGCTGAATGGGAGATCACCCTTTTTTAAAGTATTTTTTTTTGAACATTTTTTCAATAACACCCTAGAACGAAAACTGAAAACATTTTCAGCTGATACATACACGGTTAAAAATTTGAGCCTAAATTTTAAACTTTTTTGCACAACATATAAGACCAAACCATACTTGGTTTCAAATTTAAACTAGACCAGTTTGCAAGAAAATTAGTTAAATGAATCGGGTTTCAATTCTGAACCAGAAATGTCTTAACAATTTTTTAAAGAAAAAATATTTTTTTGTTGGCTGGGACTCGAGCCAAGACTCCTCGCATTATGCCCGACTGCTCTACGACTTTTTTAGTTAAATCTGAAAGCGTTTCCAGTATTTTTTTAAGGTACCATATGCCTTATGCTCGGATATAGTCATCAGTTCTGGATTAACCCTAAGGCAGAAAAGGCAACTGCCTATAGGCCCTGCATAGACCCGGGCCTCGTTCACCCACAACAAAAATATATATATTCTAATGAACGATAACTTTATTTGAAAACTGCTATGAAATTTCTCAACAACAATGTTAAAGCCATTCACGATTATTTCAGATTCGCCGCCAGAAAGAAAACATCACAAGTCCCCATCGATCCCATGTGTGTTAAAAAAGTTATTCGGGGTCAAAGTCAAAATTTGAGGTTCTAAAGATTTTTCTCGAAAACGGTAGGTTTTTTCGAAAAATTTCCTGAGACCAAGTTGTAAAACTCTCTACAATAATGGTCCTGAATTTTTTTTCTCTTAGACCAACCAGTTCTGAAATATCGCGACTGTAAAGTTTGTTTTGGAAAATATATGAAAATATATGCCACATACGGGGACAAAAAACGAGAAAAATCCAAGTAGGATTTTCATATGGTTTCTTCAAAAAATGCATTGTCGAGGGGCCCGACGGGATTTTTGCCTACGGCCCCCGAAGATGTTAATCTGGCCCTTATAGTCATGCACAGAAAAAAATGGCAATGGTAAAAACAACAATCTCATACTGTTTTTTTTATTGAAGTACCTGCATTCAATTGTTGACAGTCATAGTTGATCCGTCAGTTTTCAATTAACAAGATTTGGTAAAACTAACAGAATTTTTGTTGACCAAACAAAATTTTGTGTTCAAACAACAAACTATTGCAGTTAATCCAACAGCGAAGATACTGTCATCATTGTCACAGAACAAAGCTGTAATTAGGTGCCATCATGTATAACTACACGATGGCATCATGGTAGACACCTGCGTTCAGCAGTCAAATATTGTGAGCTCGATTCTCGGTGAAGGCAACAAAGCAACGTGAGAAAGTGTAGTGTCATTTAGAACAAAACTGTAATTAGACGCTGGCAACTACAGATAAATATACGATGGCATCATGGTGGACACTTGGGTGGAGTGGTTCAAGACACCTGAGTTCGATTCTCGATAAACACCTTAAGCAACAAAATTTTTTGTTTAAACAACAATTAAGTTAAGGTTAACAGTTTCAATGCAATTGAATCAACATCATTCAATAATGGACAAAAATTGACCTTGATTTTGGTTGAATCAACCCATATTTTTTTTATATAACTAGCAAATTTGTAGCTTTAAAAATTCTTCGCATAACTTTTGGTTCATTGGCATACGAGAAATCAATGTTTTACTGTCCTTCACCGGTTCGCATCTTCGGCCAGCATTTATTTCTACAAACGTAATTCATTCATGCGCACACATTTCTCATTCAAAAATGATCGCTCAAATCGCGCACAATCGATTCCACAAATTGTATGCATAACTTTCAATTACAAATGCAACAACAACAACAACAACAAACACTAAACATATCTACATATATTTGTTCAAGTATTTAACAGAGGATGCTCGTATGCCGCCATTATGCGGTTTGTTTGTTTTTCGAGTTTTACAAAAAAAGCTTTGACAGACATGCTGGCTGCTGTTGTTAGTTGTTGGTTGTTTTGGCTGCTGGTTGCCAATCAATATTTCACTACTCGCTAAACCATCGCGCGCCAGTCGCTTTTTATTACCGTTGCTCTTGTCAAATCGATCAGATTCAGTTTATTATAGCCCGCTTGCCTGGCCTTTTTCACTTGTCACGTTTGTAAATTGTTTGTTTTGCATTTCTACTGATTTTTTGGGTAGGTGCTGCGCGAGCTGAGTATATTTTTGGCCAACAAAAATTTTATGAAAATATGCATTTTAAAATTCATTAGTCTGCATATGTCATTTGTTGTCTGTAGTTGTGTTGTTGTTGTTGTTGCGTTTGTTGTTGTGGCTGTATCTGGCTCTGAGCCTGATTGAAAGCGTAAGAATATGTCAAAAATTGATTTTGATGTTATTATTGATGATGCTGTTCGTTAGCTTATTAACATAGGTACTTGTTGTTGTTTTTGTACATTTTATGTCTGTTGGTAAAGTGCTTGACTGCCACCACTCTTTTTGAGAATGTTAGTAATATGTTAAGTTGAATAATTCGACTGATGTTTGGTATATTTCGGGTAGCGAGTTTTTGTTTTTTTTTTATTTAGATTTTAAAATTTTTGAGACGTTGATTAAGTTGTTTCTTTTCCATGTTGTATATGAATCGAAATTTGTGCAAAAAAAAAAATATAAAACTCAAAACGATGTTTTAGCACTTCTGCTAATTTGAAGATCAACTTACATCCAAATATTTTTCAAGAACTCCCTATCAGAGAATTTGTCAAAAATTTTTTTTAAGAGTTTCCTGTCCCTGAATGACTTTCAATAACGCCCTATCTGAAGAAAAAATTCAATAAAATTTTATCTGATATAAGGCGTTAAGTATCTTTTAAATCGTATCGAGTTTTTGAAATTGTTTTCCTGTTTTATTTTGCTTCTACACAAAAAAAAAATGGCACGGGTAAAATCAACAATCCTGAAGTTGACCAAATTCTGTTAAATTGACCAACTTTTGGTTATTTGAACGGAATTTTTTGTAGAAGTAACTGCATTAAATTGTTGATTGAGCAGTCATAATCTGTAAATTTTTTATTACCAAAATTGTGTAAAATTTACAGATTTTTTGTTGTTCAAACTAAATTTAGTGTTAACACAACAACTTCCTCTAGTTAATTCAACAAAGAAGGAACTATCATTTTAAATTGATTGCATCATCCATTTCAATTTAGTAGAACTGACAGAGGTTTTTAGGCTATTGCATAGATTTTATCGCAGGCCTTGGCAGTGGGAGTGAAATGAAAAAAATGTTAAAATGTAAAAAAAGTTCGTAACGAACTTTTTTCAATGTTAGAAGGTTCGGCGTTAGCAACATAACTTGACAAAAATAAATATAAGCGTTGCCTACATTTAGGCGTATGACGTTGTACTAATGTTAGCAGCAGGCCGATTACATAAAATTGGAGCTGTACCTTACATTACATTAAAATTGGATCTGTAAGCGTTGCCTACATTTAGGCTATACTGCTAACAGGACGACGTTGTACTGGTGTTAGCAGCAGGCCGATTACTTAAAATTGGACCTGTACACTACAAAAAATAGGTTGTTAACTACTTTTAGGCTATACTGTTAACAGAATAAGGCTGTACTGCTCTAAAGTCATAAATATGCTTATTGAGTTTTCATAAATATTATAATTGCATATGTTGATAAAAAATGATATGCACAGCTTTACCGAGGCAGTCCCCGAGTGCCATACGTTTTGTTAGTTAAACATAATTTTGTGTTAAAAATAAAACCTCCTCTAGTTAGTTCAACAGCGAAGGAACTGTCATTTTAAAAACAACAAACTCCTGCAATTAATCCAACAGCGAAGATACTGTCAGAGCACAAACGGTAACTAGACGCTGGCAAGCAAAAGTACACGATGGCATTATGGTAGCCACCTCCGTTAAGCAATCAAATACTGTGAGCTCGATTCCCGGTGAAGGCAACAAAGCAACGTGATTTAGAACAAAGCTGTAGTATACGATGTCAACATGGTAGACACCTGGGTTGAATCAACAGCATTGTATAATGGACAAGAATTGACCATAATTTTGGTTGAATCCACTCATACTTTGGTTGATATGACCAGCTCATTTTTCTATGTGCATGAAAAGGCAAAGGTAATTCAAGTGAAAGAGGAAAATTGTGCTGCTAATTAAATAATAAACTGTTTTAAGTAGAGAATGCGCTTTAAACCACGCTTTTTATAAATGTTTGTACAGAAAAAAATTTCAAGGTAAGCAGTTCCTTTGAAATTCTTTGTGCTTTGTCATGTAAAAAAAAGCAGCTGGAGTACTACGAAATGCTTTTGTACTATAGAGAAATATGTTTTAATAATTTTGAAAGCAGAATGAGTCGACGCGCCCTCTCAACCTTAACTATTCTCGTTCTCAGACTTTCCTTTACATGTTATATGTATACCTACCTATTTCACTATTAAATATTTTTGTACATGATTTTAAATACATATGATATTTATTTATGTAGATATACATTTGTGTATTCTTTTACATATCTATATGTAACTATTTACATATGCATGCATTTATGATGTTTGTATAAAAAAGGCAATATATAGAACTCATTATGCGCGCAATCCTAATGAGTTTTTAATGGCGTTGGCGCTAGCAGGGTTGGAAGGCGACATTGACAACAATATTTTTTTCTTTTTTTTCACGAAAATGTTGATGAGCGGCCAAGCCTCAGCAGTGCAATAAAATCGTAGTTGACTTATTGCTAAATTTTTTTTGCCATGTTTCATGAAGATCTTACTAGAAATATTATACTGGAAAATAATCGTAACATAAGTCTTGTTTTCAGAAAAATTCACCTTTTTTCTATCAAGCCCAACCCTTTCTTCTAATACTGTAGATCTGCTACATACAAACAAGATTTACCAAAAATCGGCCTATTTCTGATTCAAAAAAGGCGTCATTATTGGTGGCGCTTAAATTTACTACGCTAACATTTAAAGATACTCAAATACGAATATATAAACTATAAATCGATATGTGAACGCCTATTTCCTTCAATGTGATTTTTTGGTCAAGCATAAATAAATTCCCTCTCATTCTTCTTACTTCCTTCTTATTTATTTCTAATACACATTTTTCTTACTTATTTCTATTGGTTTTTTATTTATTCTAGCATTTCATTTTATATTTTTCTAATACAAATTTTTTTGTTGTTCTATAACATAAGAGCTTCATAAAAAGGGCTTTTGAGTTATGCGCCCCTATGCCTGTGCGTGGCATAACAAAGCAAAAAAATCAGTAGCTACTTTTGTTGTTTTCTTATTGTTGTTTCATTTTCCATTTTAATGGCCCTTTTTTTGTTGGTGGCACAAGTAATACAGCCATTGCTAGCAACCACTAAAGTGTTTTTTTATTTTGTTGTAGATATATATATTTTTTGTTTGTTGTTTTTGTTTTAGCTATTCAGACGCCATTACTGTGCCATCGGACGCATGCCAATATAAAAAATGGTTATATGTAATATATTTTCGAAGTAAAGAAATACTTATTTTTTTTACAGATACATAGGTAAATTCATAAATGTATATAGAATCTACATTGTAGATGATGGACTGAGAGACAAAACGATCTGATCTTTTGTAGGTAATTTTTGCGGCATTTCAAAATCGTACCCACTTCAAATAAGTCTTAATATTTTTAAGCAATGTTCACCTTAAGGAAGAAAACTTCAAAAATCTTCACTGCTACACGGTTAAAAAATTTAAGCTAAATTTTAAACTTTTTCGGACTAGATATATGACCAAATCAAATTTGATTTCAAATTTAAACTAGACCAGTTTTCAAGAAAATTGGTTAAATTATTATTATTATTATAAGGCCTTATTACACCGCGACCATTTACACAATCTATTGTGTGACCTTTCAGCTTATTGCTGTATGCGGAGTCTCTTTATAAATCTGAGCGCCTCCTCAGGTTTTTTATTCCATATCACGAACGGATTGAGAGTGACACCACCCATGTATGTTACCACCTAGGTAGCAAACTCTGTTTCTTGCTAACGCAATGCATTCGCAGAGTATGTGAACCAACGTTTCATCGTTCAGTTCGCAAAACCGAAATATTGTTGTATCTGACAGACTCAGCTTACTCAGGTGATAACGCAGACCGCAATGTCTCGTAAAATACCCAGTAAGCGTTCTTAGATCCACCCTCCTTAGATTAATGAGCCTGGACGATGCTCTTAAGAGCGACCTAAGCTGCTAAGCAAATGCTGCCTAAACTGTTTGTTTTCCCAGTTGCTTATGGTCTCCTTTACGTGGGCCTTCGTGAGTCCACAAAAGGGTTCCGGACCATAAAATGCTGTTAGAGCACCATTTTTTACCAGGTGATCTGCTTTTTCGTTGCCGTCATGCCCTTCATGCCCTGTGACCCAACCTAACAAAACTTTGTTTTTGGCTCCCAGATCATTAAGGACTGCGACGCACTCATCGACACGTTTCGAAGTTATAGTGTAAGACTGCAAGGCACGTAGGGCGGCCTGACTATCCAACATAATGTAGATTCGCTTAGAGGATAGTCTTCTTCGGAGGCATTCTCTGCCAGAATTATGTGGCAGAGATTGCCTGGATTTCCGCTTGAAAGATATTGGGGTAGTTATCCATCGGTACCGATTTTTTGTATTTTGGTCCATAGATACCAGCTCCCGTTTTACCATCTTTCAGCTTCGATCCATCCGTATACCAAAACTCCGAATCGGATTCAGTCCGATTCCCAGAGCACTCGATCTACGATCGAAATTTCAAAGTTTCACATGATCCTGAGCTTAGGAGTTATTGTATCACTTACTTGCAATATAGGACTATTTATGAAATTCTTGACTATCTGTCATATTTCCAATTTTTAGATCGGAAATGTTTTGAAGTCTTAAGATTGGTAGGTAAATTGGTGTTTACACAGAGGGTGTTTCTTTAAGTTTACTTCCCCAATGTTTAGTTATCTGGTATAACAAAAATTCCGACAGAGCTTAATTTTTCTGGAGAGCTTAGGTTAACTCCCAGAAAGAAAACTGCAAAGGTATTTATCGATCCCAAAAGTTGAGAAAAATCCAAAAAAAACTCAAAAATTTTGACTTTTGACCCCGAATAACTTTTTTAGCACACATGGGATCGATGGGGCTTCGTTCAATTCGACCATACTAAAATTCACTGACTTTAGACATTTTTTTTTTTTGACTGTTTCGAGCACACTGCGCTCCATCCTAGTACGGTTGAGGATGTGAGATCGTTTTGACTAAACTTCACACAGTACATACATACAGATATTAAAAATATTTTTAAATTTCTCAAAATTATTCACTTACTGTGTTGATGATAACTCGGATAGTAGCGTCTGTGATGACTGTTACTTTCCAGCGCATAGAAAGCGCTCATATCGGTTGAATCCAAACCGCCAAGACCGCCACCGCCGCCACCACCACTTCCACCGAGGCCACTACCGCCGCCCATTGCTGATGTGCCAGCAGCTGTGAGGGCGTGATGTCCCAAGCCGGCGCCAGCGCCACCCAAGCCATTCGCTTGCGGAGAGCTGCCCAAACGCGGATTATCATACCAACTACGGGCGGCAGCTTCCGCTGATGAAGTCATATCCATTTCGAGAATAATTTTGATGGCTTTTTTAAAAACAACGAGGGCGAAGAAAAATTAATTATTTCTATTTGTTGTTGTTTTATTAAGTGGTGCAAGCTAAGTAGCTACCACATAGAAAATCTTTATTATCGAACGATGATTTTTTTTATTGGCACAATTAGTCGTTTCGTATTGATTTTGATTTAATAATTTCTTCTCACTTCTTTTTTCTTTTTGTTTAACTGTTCAAGCGTTGAGTGCACATTTTGTTCATGTTTTTTTGTATTTTTTTTTTCTTATTTTTTTTCTTTTATTTGTTGTTATGCACTTGCGCCTTATATGTTTGCTTGAAATTTTCACTAAAATTTATTGTTTGTTTGTTTTTGTTTCGCATTAAATATTGATTGATTGATTTATGCTCTAGAAAAGTGGTTAAAGTGAGTTAAGTAAATATTTATACAATAATTACACCTGAAAAAATTTATTGCCAAAATTACGGCAGCACAATTTGATAAGATTTGTTTTTTTACTTTGAACGATCCGTCAATGCTGAGCATTAGAAACGTAATAGCGCGTGTTTGATTTTTTGATGTCTTTCGACTTTGACGATTTTTATCAAAGTTATAGAATTAGGTATAGAACGGTATCAGTAGTTGATATTAAGCGTAAAATTCGTGCGCTTATCTTAAACAGTTGCAGGAAGTATTAATAAGAAGTTAATTAAAAAACTAAATAAAAAAAAAAACAAGAAATCAGTGGAACAACTCATGGGCGCCTTAGAATAGTTGAAAGCCTTATCGCCAAAACTTTTAATTTAGAATTCTTTCTTTCATCCCTTCTAGCTTTTGCACTTGATTTGTATTGGCGTTTTATATAATACTTTGATCAGAAATTAGGCAGCTTTGTATTCTTATCGCCTTTCTTATAATAAGACACTTTTATGATACCTAATCAGGCGCACACTTCATTTTACTTATTTTTAACTGCAGAAAATGATTACCCAACAAACATCGATCAACTATTTTTCAAGCCTTTGAAAAACTTTTTAGTTCTTAAGTTGATATCCAACATCATTCTCCAACTTTTCTGTAACCCTAGGGATATTTTGATAACTTTATAGTTCTCAAGTTGATATCTTGACATCATTCTCCAAATATTTTCTAACCTTTGAGATATTTTCATAACACCCAGCAAACATGGCTCACAACTTTTCTGAAACCTTTGAAATCTGTAGGTATAGTTCTGAAGTTGATATCCAACACAATTCTCCAATTTTACTCCAACCTTAGAGATATTTTGATAACTGTGTTCTCTAACCTTTGATATCTTTATACCCAGCTTACTAGTACTAGTACAAGGGTATTATAATTTTGTAACGGTACTACGTAGCGGCACAAAGCAATCGAGATAGATATAGAGTTTCACATATGAAAGTTCTCAGGTTGGAAAAAAAGTTCATTTAGGCATGTCCGTCCGTATGTCCGCCCGTCCGTCTGTCCGTGTACACGATAACTCAGTGAAAATTGAGATATTTGCATGAAATTTTATATACAGGTTACTTTCTGGCCAAGGTAGATTGCTATTGAAAATGGGCGAAATCGGATGATAACCACGCCCCTTTTCCGATATCGAAAACTTCGAAAATCCCCTAAATTGACATAATTCGGTAACGGAAATGGCTAAATGCCGACGGAGAGTATCGATGCCGACGGCGAGTATCGAAGGAGATTTAACGATGAGCTGTACGAGCTTTACGCAGATCTGACCATAGTCCAGCGAATTAAAGCCCAAAGGCTCCGCTGGCTGGGTCACGTCATGCGAATGGACAAAGAAGCTCCAGCCCAGAAGGTTTTCCAATCGTCACCCGAATTCGGCAGCAGAGGAAGGGGGAGGCCTCGACTGAGATGGAAACAACAGGTGGAGGATGACTTGAACTCCCTTGGGGTTTCCAATTGGCTAAAAAGGAATGACTGGCGTGCTTTGATAGGCGACGGCCAAAATCGCTTAGGCGGTTAAGCGCCAATAAATGATGATGATGAAATGGCTAAAATGATATAGTTTGGTAGGATGTCATTCTATTTTGATTTTGTGATAAAATTTTAAAATTGCCCGTGGCACCGCCCACTTTTCTGGGAGACATATTTAAAAATTTCACGGGTCACAACTTTTAAACTGATTACGGTAGAAAGACGAAATTGGTACAACTTACCTGAGTCCAATTAGAGAAACCCATTTGAGTACAAGTTGAGAACTATCCCTTCCTCAACTTGCGAAACAGCATTTTTTTTATGTATAAAAAATTCCTTTTTTGTTAAGAACACAGTCATTTTCAAGTTGTTACGGTGTTGAGAAAAAACGCTTGAGGTTTGAGAAGCGCCTTAGTTCTGAACCTGAGATCTAAACTGAAATTCAAAGGATCTTATTTAAAGCACTGCGTTGAAAATCATGATATCGATTTTTAAAAAAACCCCCAGGTGAGCTTCATACTTCAATGTAAAAATGAAATATGTATAGAGAAAATTTTACACTAGATAATGCAAGAGTACTCCAAAAATCGCCCAAAGCTGAGGTATTTTCGATCGATTTTTTACTAAGATATGGGACTTGGACCATATGTCAAAGAGGTACACGGAAATATACCAAAAAACAAATGCGTTCAAAGTTGGGGGACTTCAAGATCTTGACAAATAATCTTCTCGAAGAGCGAGAGACTTGAAAACAATATAGGTAATGGAAACATTTAGTTGCGTTTCGAAAGGAATTTCATTTTAAAATAAATCGTACTCATTTAATACTATAAAAAAGAGATCTTAAATAAAAAATTTAAAAGTTGATAAAATTTTTTTTATAAGACGAAAGAATGAGCTAGAGAAAAAAGCTGGTAGGTAAATTCATAACCGCCGACATGGCTTATTCGTGGCCTTTATTCCCTTAGCACGTTATAAATTATGAGCAGGTGATATATTCAGGAAGATATGTATGTGAACAAATATATTTGGTACTTGTACTTTCTAACTATTCGAGTCCTAATTGGTTTTAAATGGTGGTGGTTGATAATTTAGATCAACGTTCGGTGATATGCAACGTTCGGTGGTATGCACTAATTTCTTATATAAATTTTTTATGTTTCGGAATTTGTTAAAAATATGACAAGTCAAATGTAAGTAAGTAGTAGTATTTAAAATGGTCAATGAGAAGGGTAGAGGAAATATGCTATTAGCATAGAAAAAAGAAAATTTGTTTAGGAATGCAATGAACAAATGTAAATTTATATTACAAAAATATACTAACACTCAGAAAAGAACAAGAATTTTGTACTTGAATCAAGCCCAAATACGGATTTTGGTCACGAAAGTACGGTAATACCGAATATTCTTATACGTATGTAGTATAAATTTCTTATATCAGAACTTTTTTCCTATATCGAAAATTCTTATCTCGGGAATAACGTTTTGGTTTCATTTTAAGGGGTTGTGACTTCGATTCTCGGTGAAGTCAGTATACTTTTTTTTTCTAATCTAAAAAAATTCTTTTTCAGAGTTCTTGTACCTATTTACTTCACCGAGAATCGAACTCAGGTCGCTCGAACGCTCAAACAAAGTGTATACTACGATGCTATCGTTTACTTTTGCTCGCCAGCGTCTAATTCAGTGACGATCATTACCGCGGGCGGCCGACTTTATTGCTCTCATAGAATAGATTCACTCACACGTACAAGTCAAGCGCTCTCTTTACATTGTGGAAAATTAAAGTGTGTTTGCGAATCACTTAATCAACGACTGTTGACTGTTACGCATGAAAGTAGTTTTATTCTTAAAATATTTATTTATTTACGTGTTTTTAACAATTTTAATTTCAAAAATGGCCAAATTTGCAACAAAAATAAATTAAAGTTAAAAAGCTTGTGCAAAGTTTAGGAAAATTCCCAAGTTTTTGGCAAAACTTGAAACTTCTGGCATGGAGTTTTTAAACTACTTTTCTCGAGTACGCAGGTTTGTAGCTAGTTGAATTTTAGTATAAGATACTTATCTTAAGCCGATAATAAAATTGTCTGATTTTTTGTAATTATTTTTTCTAGTTGTTCTCTACATTTTTTTCATAATTTTTTTTTACTTATAATTTTGTATTAAAAAAATGCATTTTGTTGCCTTAGTACTTTACTAATACCCTTTTAATTTTTATTTATTTTTTGTATACAAAATTTTTGTTAACTGGGTATTTGGAATTTTTTTGGGGTGTAGTAAGAAGCTCTCTCATACTTCAACACAATCTCAAAGTTTGGTTGTGTGCGTTTGAGCATCGCTGGTCTAAATGCAGCTTTGTTCTAAATAATAATTTCCCACTTTGCTTCGTTGCCTCCACCGAGAATCGAACTCAAACTGCTTTGAAAGCTGAACGGAGATGGTAACCATCAGGTCATCGCGTACTTATACTTGCCGGCGTCTAATTGCAGCTTTGTTCTATATGTATTAATATAAGTAAATTGTTCTCATTTATTGATTTGAGTACGTCATAGTTTTCTTTTAAGAACACCTAAATACAAGTACTTTATTCTTATTTGAAGCTTTTTGCATCTCAATATATTTTATTTTTCTCTGAGTATATCTCAAAAGTTTTGCATCGATTACAACTCCAAAAAACGTTTTTGTCATAAGTCCCTTATCCTGGAGTTATGTAGATAAACTACATATTTATTCCAATATCCGCAAACAATAAAAAAAAATTTATATACATCTCGTACATTGCGATTTTTTATGTATAAGATGTTTCTTTCATATCTAAGCGGTATATTTTTATAAATGTAATCCCTCGAAAGCAGTATGCAGCAAGTACTTTCTTCTTTCTTACGTAACTCAATCTCTCTTATTAATCTATGAAATCTATAAACTTTCATGATCGAAAGTACTCAAGTACAAAAATAGGTAGTTTAATAATAGCCAGAAATTGATTAGAGTCGATTGCTTACAAAAACACAATATATAGGTACTAACAACCAGCTGTTTTTGGTTATATTGTCTACGAAAATAAGATTGGTCACGATTATAACTACCATTTACTACCGATATTTTGGACCATATGTTAACATCGTGAAAGAACAAAATATATATGATGATTTCTTATCACAAAATTTAATTTTGCATTCTACTGATATATTATCGGAAACTTTTTTTATGGTGAATATAAAAAGGGAGAAGAGAATTGTGTGTCACTTTTGATACCAATTTTTAAAAATGTTGTTATGAGGTTGAAATAGAAATCTATTTGTTGGTTCCCTTTTTTGATTTTATTAACCATGTCGTCAAAAGACGCACAAATTCTTTATTGATACATCACACATAATACCACAAACAAGTCGTTAAATTACCGGCCTAGCATCACCATTGCTGCATTTTGTCTCAACGGGACTTCTTGACAAATTCCCACACCTCAAATGCATGTTAACGAAAAATATAACTGAAAATTTCTAGTGAAAGAACTCATACGGATTCGAAACAATCTTAAACCTTTTTATTAACTGATTATAAAAGGCAAACAAATAATTAAACCACAAAGAAGTGCAGCTGTGCGAAACAATAAATAAGTGAGAAAACAAGTATTTTTCGCATAGAATGAATGCATAGAAGAGAACAAGATGAAATAAGAGCCTTTGGATGATGTTTAATATATTCTTGCTGCTCAAAGTTCTATGACAGACAAATATGATTGCAATCTATTTTTATCGATTTTTTTATGATTGTGACGATGACAATCTACAATCATTGATTGCAGTCAGACACTGATTGCTTTCGTTATAACTGCAAAATTTACAATCTGTGATTAATCATATAAGTACTTTCTTGAGTAAATCATTATGAAGCACGATGATTGCATTCACAAAAAATATAATCATTTTTTTTATAACTGAGTCATGACATGGCTAATTTTCGTAAATCATTTACCTCATTATTGCAAATTTTATATAATCATTTTATTGTAAATAAAACGTGACTGTATCATAAATTGACGGTAGTGTGTAATCAAATCAGATTGCAGATTAAATGTTTTTTGTGACTGCAATCAATAGTTTGTAATTATTAAAATCAATATTTAATGCAATCTATGCATATTGCAGACTTAATATATTTTCTGATTGCAATCAAGAGTTTTAATAGCTGCAATCAATGTAAAAGCGTTCCATATTGACTGAATTCAAAGCAGGTTTGGGCTACTTCGAATAAAAAATTATTTAAATAAAAAATAATTCATAATTTAAGAAATTTTGAGTTATGAGTTCAAAAATAACATGTTACCAAAATAATACCAAAAACAGCTCCGGAAATTGTCCAGATCCCGAAATTATTCCGAAAGAGTTCGAAAATAATCCCAAAACAGTTTCAAAATAATCCGCGAAAATGGTTATTTGATTTCTTTGAATAACCAATAAACGTTCACTCATCACTTTATTTTTTTTTTTTTTGAATAATGAATAAATATCGATTTTTTTATTTTTTCATCACTCGTCATATAAGAGAAATCAATATCGATTACAATCCAAACCAGCTTTCAAATTAACTATATTTTGTGATTGCAATCAAAATTTAATACAATCAATATAACAGATATAACAGATTACAGATTAGGTTTACTTTTTTTATTTTCACCAATAAGTTTTAACCACTAGAATCAATAAAATATCAAACAATATTGATTGCAATCTAGACAGAGTGGCAGATAATGTGATAAGTAATATTTTGTGATTGCAATCAAATTTCACCCAAAATAAAAAGTTACCAGGTAATTTTATTAGCCTAGGTTTTACAGGTTAGCTATTGAGGTATATTTAGTGCGTTAGAGAGAGAGTTTTAATAGGTACCCTTGAAACCTACCTATAGATAATACATATGTATACACATGTGTATAATATCCATTTACATTCACATTCGGGTGCAATCAACATTTGCGGCGCAGTACAATTAATCATTTGTAGGTGCCAATGTGAAATGGGCAAAGTGCTGCGATATCGGGGAGAGGTAAATATGTACGTTTATGTAAGAAAAGAACGCGAAATTGTCATTAGTACACATATGTGAAACAAAACAAAAACAATGTATAGGTATGTTGTCTCTAATAATAAAAAAAAATGCAAATACAAATGGGATAGTTCCCACGAATGCAAAAATTAATATAAAAAAATGTAAATACGTCAGCAGAAAAAAAACATTAGGTTAACGATAAAGAGCCAAGGTTGTTGAAAAGAAGAAAAACATTTATACTTTGAAAGAAAAATTTAAATTCTATCGCTCAAGCAGTGACAAAAATAAGGTCGCCTTTAAATATACATAGTTTCAACTTATTTCAAAGTAAATATATCTCAATTGCTAATATTAATAAGTGAAAACCAGGGCTGATCCACGGGGAGGGTTTTTCAGGTTCAATTCAATATACTCGTAGTATAAATTAAGCGAAAAATGCAGAAAAAATACTTGAAAAATATAGTAAAAACTGCACAAAAAACATATTAAGTCACGCGAAAAAAATAAAGTAAAAATTACACAAAAAATATAGTAAAAATTGCACAAGGAAATAGTAAAATTTACTCAAAAAATTAAGTAAAATTTAAATTAAAAATATAGCAAAAATTACACAAAAATTATGGTAAAAAAAGGGTAAAAATTACGTGAAAAAATATATTAAAAATTACACAAAAAAACATAGTAAAAATTACGCAGCAAATAAAGCAAGAATATGATAAAAGTTGCGCAAATACATAAAAACTTCCACAAAAAAATATTAAAACTGTTAACTCATATTTTTGCGTTTACGAGATATATGTATGTACAATCGGTTACTTTCAAAAGATTTACATAAGTGATACCTTGAATTTGACATTGCCCATACTAACAAATCTAGGTACGTATATAGTTTTTTGAAAAACAAGCATGAAAGGCAAGCTTTAAAGAACTGTAAATGAAAAATGTTCCCGAAATTAAAAGAAAAAATTTGAACCACCCGCCCCTTCCCGAAATCCTGGATCCGCCACTGGTCCAAACTAACTTAAAAGGCCAATTCATTAGGGGAATATCCCAGCAAACACAATTTTTACCGTTAGAAAAATATTGATTGCCGCATTAGATAACTAGCGTAATTTTCATTTCGAGGAAGATACGATAAATAATGCCAATTCTATTAACTTTCGAATCCCATTAGAGAATGACACTAGAACTCTATTGGAGAACTACGATCTGAGAGTTATGTCCCTTTTTGTTTGAGAACACTATGTTTCTTAAGTGCTTCTCGAGTCATCCTCTAACTTTGGGGATTAGAGAATGGGGCTAGTTATCTAATCTACATCTAATCGATATCTAAGTTTATGGATTGTTGGGAAGGTGAAATGTACAAGTTCTGCATAAGTGTATCTGTGGATACACTCACATTGAATTTCGTCTTATTCTCTATTAATAATTAAATCAATTTCTTTTAATCAACGCAATTTAGACTACCACCAATTTAGGCACCAATCAATGAACACCTCTTGTTTCGTTTGAAATGAGCATTTATGAAATAATTAATTTAAAAATCACAAAAAACTCGTATCTTTTAAGAACAAATACCGTTATCTTATTACACACTCAACAACCGACAGGTACCTACGAACCTCATAGCTCATTATACAGTGGAAGCACAAGTATCTATCAATAGATAAAGTCATTTATGCTAAGACCAAACAAAATATTGAAGCAGGTAGCATGATGAGATAGTGAGAATGGTAAACAACAAGAAATATATTCGAAGTAAGTGTCACAGAACAACCACAAAAAAAAAGAAGTTAATTTAAAAGAAGAAAAGAAAAGATAGAAATTCGTAGTAGATTTACTACTTTTTTAAATTATTATTTAAGGGCACATATCTTTTGAGATAGAGTAAAAAAGGAAAACATTGGACTAAATCAAGCGAGTTAAAAATTAAATGGCTTTATGTTGAAAAAATGGACATCAAGTTTCGAATTGAATGAAGGGTTACAAGAATGACAGAAACATGTTTCGACTGCAAAAATTGTATTAGTCTTGAAGGTACCCAACAAACCATGAAGTAAAATTTCGATTGAAGGTACATTAGAGAATGGGGTTATTCTCCAATCTCTATCGTGAAGACGGACATTTCTCCAACGTTAGATACTGTGTTTCTTGGGTAGGTAAAAATCTAGTACATAGCTAATTTCGGAACTCAAAATTCCACCCACTTTAAGTGCACCGTAAAAAAATCGAATTGTAACTCTTCATTTTTGACAACTAATCCGGCTACAATGGTGTAATTAATTTTTTTCTTTTTCATTTGGTAGAATCTATGCTTACACTTTTTATGTCCTAGACTTTATCACAATTGTAAATAAATATGTATGTGTAGAGTTGTCAACCTACAGTTCAATATTTGGTATGTCAACAATACAATTTATAATTTTCTTTTCCGAAGGGCGTAGACAGCTAACATTCAAATGTATGTATTGGAGTACTTGTCGTTGCTGTTTTTATAGTTTGCTTTCAGAGAATTGCCTAAAAATTCCATACATGCATAGTTACGTCTGTATGTGCATAATTCGTCAACTGTAATCAATTTATCAACACGTCAATTGACTTGAAGTTTGCTTATCAGTTTTGATTTTTGATTTTTTCTTCTTATTATCATTTTTCTATAAGTCAAGTAACATTGATTTGAAAAAATAACTTTTTTATATTCTAGTTCGGTCAAATTAAACATTTGAAATAGCAATAATTCCCAAGCCAAATTTTGGTACAGAGCTTAGGTTTGCCGTCAGGAAGAAAACTCTCAAAGTCCCCATCGATCCCATATGTGATGAAAAAAGTTGTTCGGAATCAAAGTTCAAAATTTAAGTTTTTGGGGACTTTTCTCGAAAACGATATATTTTTGTCGAAAAATTACTTGAGTTAAAACCCACTTAGAAGTTGAAAAAACGGTGAAGGAGGTTGTAGAGCAAAAATTACAAAATAACCTTCAAATTGTCGCCGTATAAAGAAGTTAATTTTTTATTCATATACACAGAAAAAAATGGCACTTCTAAAATCAAAAATCTCAATCTTGTAAAACTGACAGAATTTTGGTTGATCCAACTAAATTTTGTGTTAAAACAACAACTACCTCTAGTAAATTCAACTGCGAAGGAACTGTCATTTTAAATTTATTGCATCATTCAATTAAATTTAGTAGAACTGATAGAGTTTTTGTTGATCAAACAAAATTTTGTTTTTAAACAACAACTTCCTCTAGTTAATCCAACAGCGAAGATACTGTCATAGAACAAAGCTGTAAGTAGACGCCGGCAAGTATAAGTATACGATGGCATCATGGTAGACACCTGCGTTCAGCAGTCAAATATTGTGAGCTCGATTCTCGGTGAAGGAAACAAAGCAACGTGAGAAAGTGTGAGGTCATTTAGAAGCAAGCTGTAACTAGACGTTGGCAAGCAAAAGTACATGACGGCATCATGGTAGACACCTGGGTTGAACGTTCAAGACACCTGAGTTCGATTCTCGGTGAAGCCAATTAAAGAACTCTGAGAAATCATTTTTTTTTAATTTATTCTTTTACTTTGACTCCTTTTGGTGTTAAAATAGCACTTACATATTTTTATTTATATATAGAACAACACCTTAAGCAGCAAAATGTTCTGTTAAAACAACAGTTAAGTCGAGTTTAACAATTTCAATGCAGTTGAATCAACAGCATTGATTACAATTGACCGTGATTTTGGTTGAATCAACACATATTTTGGTTGATATGACAAGCTCATTTTCTCTGTGTATGTATTCTAGTAGTAAAGTCCTTATTCCGTCGGATATACAATTGCAGTATTTTTTTGGGCCTTGGTGTTAGGGTGATTTAACCCATTCATTTCCATTGTACCCATACGAGTACACCTCTTCAAATATAGAAAATTCTAAAGAGCGATAAACTCAAAAAATCAAAATCTTCAAAAAACTCGAAAAACTGGCTGCTTCTCCTATAAACATATCCCAATGGCATTTTAAATTTTTAACAGCCCTTTTCTCGATGAGAAGTGTAGCTATTAGTTAATCGAGTATACAGAACTGTGGGTATTGAATGGGAGAGCGCGGTAGTATGCATAGCTCAAAATTAAAGATTTTTGAATTTGCTCCTTTTAGATCTAGGTGTGCGATATCGTCGCGCATTTGCCCGAGGCATGGATTTGAAAATTTTCCAGATTTGAGTTAATAGACTCATGTGACTAGAAAAACGAATGTGCTAATATTCCTTCAATTCCTCTTTAAAATTTCCAAAGTAAATTTTTTAAAGTTTTCGTTGTGTAACATTCATGTTTCTGGCGGAACGAAAATGTTTAAAGATTAAATTTCTAAATTTTTAATAATTTTTGTTGAGCCAGAAGCAAGAATGTATTGCACTGAAGCACAGACACCATGGCGTATACGTAAAAATTTTGCTACACATAAGTGTTACTGGCTCAACGAATATTTAAAAAAATATAGATATTCAATTTTTAAACATTTTCGTTGCGCCAAAAACATGAATGCTTCACAATGAAAACTTTACAAAATTTACTTTGAAAATTTTAAAAGAGGAATTGAAGGAATATTAATCTAAAACCTATACCTATCAGTGGAAATCGTTTAATATAACTTGAAAAAATATATTTAAGTCAAAAACTAAAATTTCAAATTTTACGAGAGCAATAAACTTTCAAATACGATTTACCAAAATTTTAGTTTTGACACATTGCTAGAAGGGCAAGCGAGCGACGATATAATGTTGCTACAAAAATGGCATAAACTGCTTTGAGCGCAAGTGAATTATCAGTTTTGTACTTTAAATGTCCATTAACCCATTGTGGGAACACAAGTTTCTAGAAATTGGGAAACAAAAATTATTTTTTTTGTGTTAAATTTACTATTTAACCAGAAATTGATTAGCAAGTAAAAAGCTATTCCTGCCAGCGGATCTGGGACCGAGATTTAATGTGTTAATTTGAGAATTTGAACTAAAAGAATTTTTTCAGGTATCGCATATTCTTCCGATCGATTTTGTAAGTCTATTTTTGTTGAGTGCACGCGATATCTTACCAAATTGTGCTTAAAAAGATTTTTTGGCCTGTTTTTTGAAGCGTTGTTTTGGATTAAATTTGTTTACAACACTTCAAAATTTTAAATTTTTTCGCCTGTTTTTTTTGTTCACTGTATTTTGTTTTAAAAATTCAAAGGTAGGTACTGTTATTAACAGTTTTTATAAAAGATATTTTTCAAACACATTTGTTATAAATTTTTGCACTTAAAAAATACACTTGCAATTTTCTGTTTGCCTAATTATCTAATAGGTATTGTTATGCTCGCAAAACACACATAAAAACACACAATTTGAGTTTCGTTTTTAATTTATTTTTAATTTATTAAAAAGATATGTTTTTTATTAGCACATTGCTTAAAAAATATTTTTCACAGTAGGTAAATTTTTTTTGCATACATTTTTTATATTTTTTATGCTTTTTTAAACGTAAAATAATTTTGTTACAATTTAAAACCAGTTTTGTTACCTACTTTTCTGTTTTATTTTCAAACTCTTTTGGTTTTTTTTTTTTGTCTGATTAAAATCTCACTGCTCGTATCGCTAATTAATTACAACGCGCCCGATATTTATTGTAATGCGCTTTTGCCGCCTTGACATATGCTTGTGTTCATATCCGGTGCAATTATGTCCAAAAATACCGTAAAATTATCGCAGATAAACTTTTTTAGTGTTGCGCGCGCCAATTCAGTCTCACATCTATACTTTCGCCGTGCACCTACACACGTTTGTAGGTATGCATATATTTTACGGTAAAAATGTAGAAAAATTCTAAGGCGAAAAGTCATATGAGCATCAAGTAGGTATCTTTACGACGCAACATTGCACTCATTTCGATGAGCAGTTTTCTTGCTTCTTACAACGCGCGAGTCAAATAATTTTTTTTACCGTCGTTTGGCTTCATGCCTTGAAATTATATTTTTTGTACCGACGCATTTCTTTACAAAGAAGCGCTAGTCTAAGCTTTAGCTATTTTTCGTACAGCTATATTTATTTAGTATATATATATGTATGTAGTACTGAGTTGACACTACGCGCAGCTATCACTATTCAATGAATGTGAAAAAGCTTTTAACCGCTTTATTCGTTTGTTAAATACGCGTTAGGTCCAAATCTTGTTGGATAAAAAGCACGCATGCACGCACGCATTCACGAAATTCGAAAAAATATTACGCCACACACACGCTATCAACACGCTAGTATACACGTCAACGGTCGCAGACCAACTGAATTAAGGAAAAATACGAGACGGCATGAGAGAGAGATGACAAACAAAACCTAAAGTCATGCTATACAAAAAGCGCATTCTTGTTGGTATATGAAACGACAATAAGTAGTCATCGATAGACTACACATAAGTGTGAGCGCAATAGCAATAAGAAATGGTGGGTTCAAATCAATGGAGTATTGGTTAACTGGCAGGCGCAACAACAAACATGTATAATGGGTTGCTCGCCTGCTATGGGTTGTATTAAAGTGTGTGTGTTACAATGGTTGCCTAGTGTGCGAAAGCAACAACTTACTACTGCTCTCAGTACACAAGTACCTGTTGATAGTCATATGTGCAACTGAATAAGAGCTAATTGGAACTTCATGTTTATATGGAGCGCCATGCATTTAACTTCAACATGTGCGACTGTTAAAAGTTATATATTGCTGTCCCTTTTTCACTTTTCTAATAAGTATGGGGCGTATACAAAATGCTTTGTTTTGCTTTAAACCGGTTGGAATGCAATATTTGCTGTTACTCGATTTTTCGATGTTGGCAATGTCGCCGTTGTATGGTTTTGAGAAGAATGCGCTCAGAAAAATGCAACAAAATATTTGGGTTGATGTTTTCGAATGCAACTGTGCCTTGACTTTACTACAAAGCACAGTGTAGCAAACACAAACTTGAGCGGCGGAAAGCTTAATTTTTATTAGATACCTATTAGCTGGTGCCCGCGACTTCGTATGCGTATAATTTCTGTTTTTTTTTTTTTGTAGCTGGGTTAGCAAAGAATAAAATCCAACAAAAAGACACATTTTTGTGGAAATATTCGTCGATACCTCCGAAACCGATCGAGTTATCGAAATTTCAAGATATCTCCCAAACCATTTCAGATATTTCAATGAATCACATCGCACATTATAGCACTTATTGACACCTTTCGTTTGACACCCATATTGTACTAAGACATTTTTGATCACCCCTGGTCCACATATTGGGCGATAACCCCAAAACCCGTTGAGATATCGCAAAAAATAATATCTTAAACTTTAAGTTGAGCGTCTAGCAATTCTACGCTTCAATTCCATTGAGTACTTTTAGAGTGTTGCGACCACAAACATACAGACAGACATGGTCCACATATTGGGCGATAACTCCAAAACCGGTTGAGATTTCGAAAAAAGTAATATCTTAAATTTTAAGTTGAGCGTCGAGCAATCCAACGAAAAAGTTTCATTCAGTTCCATTCATTCCTTTCAGAGTGATACGGCCACACACATACGGACAGACAGACAGACAGACAGACAGACACACAACAAATTTTAAAATGGTTGATTTGGACTCTACTCGCTTAATAATGGTTCCCCCAATCAATTTTTTGTTGATATCTGCCATGTACAGAAATCGACCTGTTACAATTTTATTATAAAAAAATTAGTTTTTGATATATGTATATTGATTTTCTTTTTAAGAGAGGTGAAAAAAATTACTGTAATTTTTTCAGATTTTTATATTAAAAACTAGAGGTCAATCATCGCAAGTTTAGATTTTACCGTCTTAACCTAAAATTTGGTATAAAAATAATACAAACCATTGTTGAAAAACACCATTTACCTACACACATTTTTGAAGGAAATTCTCAGACTAGCCGTTTTCTAGTTTTCTAGCCCCAAAAATTAACATGTTTTTTCGATTGTCCATTTTTACATTAATTTTCAGTTGTTTGGATCAGCAGACTTATCTGGCTATGGTTATGTTAGGGATAAGGAAGTTTGTTTTAAGCTTATAAGAAGCTTCTTTCGGTGACTTAACATGCTTAAATATTTATTTAACCTTAGAACCGTCCTTGGGGTGCTGGACTCCCCAAGCTAATTTTAGGGGCTGATAAATATTATATATTGTTCCGTACAACTAACAGAAACACTTTTGTAGAGCCTATTGCACTCTTAAGTTTATGTATTCAACCAATTTATTATATTCGGTTTAAAGGTTTTAGTAATAAAAGGTCAAACGCGAAATTTCCCGTATACGTCTTTGGGGTGCTGTACACCCCATCTCTAGTATTTATGAGCATTTTACATTTTTTTAATGATTTGAACTTACAATTTTACGAATTTTTATTTTTTTTATAAATTATAATTTTTCTGAATAAAATTAAAATTAAAAGCAAATTACAGGTAAAATTTTTTGATTTTTTTATGATTTTTTTTTAATTTAAAGTGTTTTTATATCAATTTAAATTTTTTTTCTTCATAAATTATAGTTTTCTTAAGTAAAATTACTAGTAAAGCAATTTTTAAAATATACGACATCGCCTCATGCATACAAAATACACTGGGGTGTACAGCACCCCAAAGGACGGAAATGCGTTGAAAAAAGGAAGGACGGTTCTAAGGTTAAGCAAAGCATAAATTCATTTATTTATAGAATTATGTGCAGCTAGCAGGAAAGTTGTAGAGGCCGTACTTTAAAGTTGTGGGTAGAAATCGTTAGGCACCAAACTTGATAGTCGTATATATTGTCGGAATGGACGCGATTCCGAGCAACATACTTCCGCAGTCCTGGAAGCGATATGAGATTTGCTGGCGGAAGGGCGCCACTTATAAGATTTTTACGATTTTTCCTTTTCAAGCGCACAAGTTCGTTTTTCGTCCTACTGTATGCACTCACAAGCAATAAGGAAATACTTACATACATATCCCAGAATGTTTTGTTTCTGTTTACAAATTCATGGAAGCTTTGCTCGAATTGCCTTCTTTTGGTATATGCTCTCAACTCAATCGTTTTCTCTCTTCCACAAACTCATTCTCACTTTGCAACGGCAGTAAAGTTATTCACTTTTACAGTAGTGCACTAGTGGTTCACTCTCACACTACCATTGCATTGTCATTTCATTTCCTCATTTGCATATCCCGAGTCCTGTGTTTGTTTTTGCATTATTATTACGCTCAATATTTGGCGGCTGATACCTTGAATGGGCACCCATACTGACCGGCACTCAAGTTTTGCTATGATGGCGCTCGTGCCCCTTCGATTCATTGTTGAACACGCATAAATGTTTTGGTATTCTCAATGCGTTACCGTTACGGTAGCTCTCTCGCAAAAACCAATGTTTGTTAGTGTTTTCTTATTATGATATGTATACATATATACCTAACAGCCACACATATTTAGGCTGTCATGCCAGTGACAACAATCGATCGTTCCGTTCGGCGATTATTCGGTTTATTTATGGCCTTAACATGTGCAGATTTGTCTGCTTGCTGCTTCCAATTGTTTTTATTATTTGTTTTTGTTTGCCATATTGCCGCGGTCGCTCATATCAACTTATGAGCGAAAGAGATAGCTTTATGTTTTGTCGCAAGCTTTGAGCACAACTATGTAGACACGCCATTCATGTTTATACTACTCCAGCTTCCTCCTCCATTGCTCCTTTCATTGTCTACATAGTTGGTTGGGCTTGGTTTGGCTAGCTGGCCTAGCCTAGCTACGGATCTGGTTCTAGTGAGCGACTTATGCATAGGTTGGCTTCGCAAATACACCATATTTAACTTTTGTTTTTGCAATTTTTTTTTAGATTCAGTCGCGGCTCTTGATAGTTTTTGCATACATTTTGCTCACGAGTACACTTGCTTGCATGTTTTTCTAGTTCTGTGCGTTTCTTGTATGATGCATACTTTCATGAAATCGTGTAGTGTAGGTATAGATACGTACATATATTGGCTGAATCTGTTGTAATTTGTTGCACAGTGTAGCGAGTATAGGTACACAGGACGTAAGTAGTTTCTTTGTGGGATAAACCCCGCAACGTTTTGCGTTATTAAAAATTCAGAGGTACTGCCGACGGAAATGTTTTTCTAAACTATTTTAATGTCATCTGTCCCGGAACTTGAAACAGGGGCGGCATCACATCCCCAATGGTCCAGTGCCCGGTGAGCAAAGCAACTTATCGAAATAGGTAACTACAGGCCCGTGCGCGAATGCACGATGCCTATCGACCTTGTAACGATGTTACGGCACCATACTAGAAAAGCGGTTATGTCTGCACAAATTAATGCTCTGCCTTGCTCCAAGTAAGCGTAGCCCTCGCAAAAAAGACGTTTCATGCATCCGTAAGGTACCCCTGTACGCCGCACTATGGGGTATTTTGGAAAAATTTGTCCAACAATCAACAACGGATAATTGTACATTTACACCGCATCAAATTTGGCAAATTTGTCTAAAAAATTTGCCAAATTTGGCGCTTTTTCAACAATGAGCTAGAGCTACCTTTTCTCCATCCATAATATCCAAAACTACTAGTTTGGGAAAATGGAGTTATCTTGTATAACAAAACTTCCCAAATTTTACGCAACGTAAAGACTTCGGAAAAAAGTCGAAATTAATGGTTTAGTGGGTATGTATTTGAAAAACTCAGTGCCGGATTAACCCTAAGGCAGAATAGGCAACTGTCTATAGACCCCGCATAGAGACCGGGCCTCGTCCACCCACAAAAATACATGTATTCTAATGAACGAAAACTTTATTTGAAAACTGGTATGACATTTCCCAACAACAATGTTAAAGCAATTCGCGATTAATATCGCATGGTAGTCCGGTCAAAATAAACATTTGAAAAAACATTATTTTCCACAGAGCCAATTTTTGGTAGAGAGCTCCGATTCACCGTCAGAAAATAAACTTCAAAAGTCCCCATCGATCACATGTGTGCTAAAAAAGTAATTCGGCGTCAAAGTCAAAATTTGAGGTTCTAAACATTTTTCTCGAAAACGGTAAGTTTTTTCGAAAAATTTCATCAGACCAAGTTGTAGAACTCTCTACAAATATGGTCATGAAATTTTTTCTTTAGTTTGGTAAATTTAGTTTATCTTGTATAAAAAACTCCCACAGAGCCAGTTTTTTTTATCTGGAGCCGCTAAAGAAATCTTCAAATAAAGTTTTCGTTCATTAGAATATATATTTTTTTGTGGGTGGACGAGGCCCCGTCTCTATGCGGAGCCTATAGATAGTTGCCTATTCTGCCTTAGGGTTAATCCGGCACTGAGTTTTTCAAATACATATCCCCTAAACCATTAATTTCGACTTTTTTCCGAAGTCTTTACGTTGCGTCGAAAGATTTTTCCGAAATCGGAACCGATTTATTTTTCGAAATTGCCAAGAAATTAGTATGAGAGGGTTGACGCAACTTCGTTACAAATTTTTCGAAACAAAATCGCCTACACGGTTAAAAAATTTGAACCTAAATTTTAAACTTTTTTGGACTACATATGTACATATGTATATGACCAAACCAAATTTGGATTCAAATTCAATCTAGACCATTTTTCATGAAAATTTGCTAAATGAATCGGGTTTCAATTATAAACCAGAAATGTTTTAACAATTTTTTAAAGATAAAATAAATTTTTTGTCCGTTGGCGGGAATTCGAACCAAGACTTCCCGCATCATGCCCGTCCGTTAGACCGAAAAGTTTCAATTTACAAAGCAAAAAGTTTTAATTTTAAACCGAAAAATTTTAATTTTCAAACCAAACAATTTTAATTTTAAACCGAAAAGTTTAAAGAATAAAATAAAACAGCTGTAAGGATTCGAACGAAAACGCTCAGGAGTCACAGCCGACTGCTCGACCTAGCGCAGTAGTTTTTGTGGGCCAAATTCAATTACATTTAAACAAACGAAAAATAAAATATTTAGACTGCTTTTTCATTTAGAGTTTAAATCGAAACCAAAAAAAATTGAAAATCTTTGTACATAGGTATTTGGACGGTTTGAAATATTGTACAAAAAAGTTTGAAAAATTGATTAAACTTTATACAGGTTTAAAATTTAGGCTCATTTTTTTAGTCGTGTAGCTAAAAATAAAAAAATTTAAAATTTGAAAAGGTTTTGGCAGGTATTGAACCCAGTCGCCTGCATACGTGTACTCAATTGCCATCCACTCAGCTAGAGAGTACAATGAAATTCTTTGGGCAATAGTCAATAGCTTTCATTTCATAACTTTTATTTGTATGTATCTGATACAAACATACATTTCTTTACACTTTTATTCGATGAAATGATTGCGAATTATTTAAGTAGAGTCGAAATTATTTCAATTTTCTACAGAAAAGATATCCGATTATTTCGGAAGTCTTGGTTTGGTGGGTACTTTCAATTCACCTGTAATATATTGCAATTCGAATTCAATTCGAAATATTTTCGCATTTAAGAAAAAACAATGCTCTTCAAGTTTAATTCGACTAAACTCCTGCCTATAGTCCAAATTGGATTTTGTCCAGCTTAATTTCATTTAAATTTGATAAGTAGCTTGTGAATGTATATATTAAGAAGTGAAAACATATCTACAAAGATATATGTACATTACATTGCTACTACATACTTATGAATATATACATACATATGTACTCTTTTTTATACGCGTTTAGCTGTTTTTTTTTTATACAAAAAACCGCCATTGCCAACATCGATCGCCGCCATTGTCGCCATTATTTTTGCTCAGCGCATCCTTTTTGGACATTTCGCCATCAGCCAGTGCTACTAGCCAACCGCACTGTGAAACATTTCTTCCTTCCTTCCTGCTGTGCAACGCTTTGTTTGTTGTTGTAGCGTAGCCTTCCGTTTTACATTGAGTATTAAATTGTGTGTTTTTGTTTTTGTAGACTTTTGCGGTTAAATGTTTTAATATCGCTGCTACCCTGCTGAATCACACAATTTGTTGCTGGTCTTATTGCCAGTGGCTCTGTTTTTTTTTTGCTATTATTTAAGGAAGTGTGTGTTGGCGTTTATTTTATTTTCTATGTTTTGTCAACATTTCTCACATTTCACACTTTGAATTGTTTTGCCCTTTTAAGTTATGGGTTTCGCTTGCTCTTTTCGCTATGTTATTTGCTGGGTTTTTATGTTTAATCTCTTTTTTTATTGTATGTCCCTACATACATATATGCGAATGTTCCTTTTTTTGCTTATTGTTTCCTTACCCCACGATCCTTTCTTTGCACATTTTTTGCTGAGTTCGAAAACGTTTGTACCCACCTATTTTAATCCATAAATATGCAGGTATGTTTATTGGTGTTGTATAATTTTTATTCATGATTTGATTTTTATATTTGTCATCCGTTTGCGAGAAACCTAACCTATTTAGAGTTCTGGGAACCGTCGTAGGATTATTCCTTTTATCAACCAAGACAAAACGCTCCGCGGTAAATACTTGGAAAGCAGTTATTTTTCCAAAAATGGTAGAATCCAAGTTGAGTTGAAGCTTTAAATTTTCCTTCAAAAGTATATCGAGCTTTTCATCTAATTTTCGTTAAGCCGAACACCTAAATTTATGCTTACCAAGTTTCAATGGTAGAAAATTCTGAAGTCCCCTATCCAGGGACTTAAAAAATATCCGTAAGAAAGAATAAGCGAAGGACAAAGAAATTGTTCTTGCATCGCCGTCGGATTTCGTCATCATAATTCTTAGTGAGTAGTAGGCTGCGCCCTAATAAATTTTTTGTAACTACGTTAGGGTGGTCCTTATTTGTAGGGAAACAAATTTATCATCAAGTTTTCAAAGGCTCAACCCCTAAATCGAAAGTAATTTAACCGAAGATATCACACAAAAAAATGTTGGTCGCAATTGGAAACGACCCATAGTGCTATCGATTTTGGTTATTAGATAAAAAGAATAATTTTTTTTTTGGTCTCCATCGGATAGTCTGAAGTTTAAGCCCCCTGCGCCACGCCTTAGGCGCTTCCAAACAGAACCAAATTTTGTATGTGATATTTCCGACAATAGTGCTATCGATTTCAAGTATCAAAATCACTTTTATTTTTTAAGTTTCCATAGGGCAATTTGAAATTTGACCCCCATGCGACACGCCTAAACCATATCCAATCGGGATAAAAACTTATGTGCAATATAGTTGACCGTGGTGCAACCTACATATCTAGGGGGTGAGACTGGAAAAAGTTGTACATTTGATCACAAAGTTAATGAAAAAGAAACCCCAAGGGCATACAAATTTGTTCACTTTATCATTTCACAGAAATTTCTCAAGGCTTTTTTCCAAGATTTGGCGTATTGTAAAAATCTGGTCGATGGTAGATTTACCATCAGTCTAGAAATCCAGCGGAGAATCACTGTTGCCAACAAGTGCTACTTTGAGAAGTAAAGTCCTCTCTCGAAGAACAAAGATCACGCTCTATAAGTCTCTCATCATACCTGTCCTGATGTATGGCTCAGATTCATGGACAATGTCAAGAGAAGATGAGATGGCCCTTGGAGTATTTGAGAGAAAAGTTCTCCGGAAGATTTATGGTCCTTCCCGTGATGCCAACGGCGAGTATAGAAGGAAATTTAACGATGAGCTGTACGAGCTCTACGCAGATCTTACCATAGTCCAGCGAATTAAAGCCCAAAGACTCCGCTGGCTGGGCCATGTTATGCGAATGGACAAAGAAGCTCCAGCATAGAAGGTTTTCCTATCGTCGCCTGAATTCGGCAGCAGAGGAAGGGGGAGGCCTCGACTGAGATGGAAACAACAGGTGGAGGATGACTTGAACTCCCTTGGGGTTTCCAATTGGCGTCCGTTATCGCTAAAAAGGAATGACTGGCGTGCTTTGATACGAAACGGCCAAAATCGCTTAGGCGGTTAAGCGCCAATAAATGATGATGATGATGAAGCCACACTGATAAGGTCCAATTAGTCGGTATACGTCAGTATTTCGCACAATACGCTTGATAAGGCCTTATATGCGTTACTCAAAGGTTGATTCCGCGATAGTTTAAAAGGGCAGCGAAGTGATCCCTCCATAACCTTAGTACTCTCCGAACATCTGCCACCAGGTCGCCGTTGTCATTTTTACAGGAGTTGTCCCGGGTTTAAAACCTTCCGTCATTCGTCGAATTTTTTGATAAAATTTTCGAGCGTTGCTTCTGCTGGCTAGCATTTCAAGCTCTTCGATTTCACGCTTTTCCGCTTCCCTTTTCTTCGCCCGGAAAAGCCGTCTCGCTTCCGTCTTCATCTCGCGGTAGTGTTCACACACGCTCCTCGTTGTATTCGCTTTTAACGTTGCGTTATAGGCGTCGTCCTTTCTTTTCACTGCGTCTCTGCAGACTCTATCATCTTATCAGCTGTTTTTTTTTTGCACTTGTCGGAATCCAATTACTTCTTCGGTTGCGGTACGATATGCTCCGGAGATATGTACCGTCTGCTCGTGCACTCCGCTGGGTTGAGCTGTGCTCTCAGAGAGCAGGTGTGTAAGTCGTTCTGCGAAATCATTGGCTGCCTGTTGTGACTGCAGTTTTTCGACGTCCAGCTTTCCTTTCGCTTTTTTGTGGCGCCTTTTTTTTTTTTGTATCTTCGGGAACGAATCTTGGTTGCTACCAAGTAGTGATCGGAGTTCCGATCTGGCGATAGCCATGTTGCTTGATGGATATTTTTATGCTTGAACCTGGTGCTGGATACGACCATGTTTCGTGCACCGGCGAAGTCAATCCATTTGGCGAAGTCTCATAAGTTTCTTCTAATTTCGCGTAGAATGCATCTTTTTCCACGTCGTCCTTGTCCTCGGTCGGTGCGTGCACGACGATAAACGATATGGCGAAAAATCGTAGTTTTATTCGGATTGTGGCGAGACGATCCTTCACGGCTGTGAACGACACTATATGTTTCACAAGTCTCTTTCCTAGCACAAAACCGACGCCGAATCTGCGCTCATTAGTGTGGCCGCTCCAGTAGACATTGCAGGTTCGGATGGTCGCATAACCATGCTCCGTCCATTACGAACTAGGAATACCCTTAGAACCCAAACTATAATTTTAAAGAGAATAAATGCATAGATTCTGATTGCCTTGTACTTTTACCGACGATGTGTAAAACAAGAAGAGGAATAGGTATACATATGAATGTTATAATAAATATTATGTATGTATGTATCTAAGAATGTGTAGATATTACTCTGAATTCGCACTCGAGCACGAAGCAACAGCAACTCAACTCGAATGGGATTTGACGACGGCGACCACGACAAGAACAAAACGGCGTTACGACCCGTATCTAGATACAAATTATTTATATCGACCTCATATTTTGTGCTCGACTCGCGAAAATTGCACATCTGCTGCTATAACAAAGCAGCAACAACAAAAATAACAGCAACAATGGCATCAATATTTCAACAAACTAGCAGCATGCATAACAACAACCATAAGGGCTGCAACACAAACAAAAACAACAAATAGGTACAACAAGCAATAGCAACTTCTTTAACAATAACTATAAAACGACAGCAACAACGAATTTGCTATTGCTGTATTGTTGTTGTGATGTTGTTGCATAAACTAACGAAAATTCGACTGCTCTGCTTTTAAAAGTTCTTCTTTATTGAACTCCCTCCCACTTCGGCTAACGCATTGCGGTTAAAATATGCTACATCTACGTTGCCTCTCATGTCTCCACTTCTTCAAATGCTATTTCTTTGCCACTGCTGTTGGTTCTGTAGCATCTTCTTTGTTTTTAAGTGGTTGCTTTGTATGCGAAATTGGCAGAGAGGTGGAAAGATAATAATAGCGAGCAAAAAAAAAAAACAAATTTTGAGTTGTCTTTTTCCCATGTTTCAAACACACCTGAATGTGCACAAGTGCCATGTTGCATGCAACACAACACCACACATATACATACACACATACATCAGCGAGCAGTATATGCGTGCTTAAGCTGGTTTTATACGGTGAGTACTTCTTTACTTATGCACATATGCGGTTTTGTGTGGTTGTGTAGCAACCAAGTGCATGCCATAGGTTGGCGGCAGTAAGTTATCCGTATTGCACAAGAAATGAACTTATGGTTGAAATTATACTTATCAGCAATAGACAGGGCCAAAAAAATCGTTTATACATAAGACAATAAAATAAACTAAATGAACCAAAATAAACAAAATATCAAAAAATTTTAATTTTAAAAAATTTGATTAAATTAAAATGAATGAATAAAAATAAAATTATAAGAAAAAAAAAAAAAAAAATGAAATAAAATAAAATAAAATAAAATAAAATCAAATAATATGAAATAAAATAAAATAAAATAAAATCAAAACAAATCAAATAATATGAAATAAAATAAAATAAAATAAAATAAAATAAAATAAAATCAAATCAAATAAAATAAAATCAAACAAAATAAAATAAAATAAAATAAAATAAAATAAAATAAAATAAAATAAAATAAATAAAATAAAATAAAATAAAATAAAATAAAATAAAATAAAATAAAATAAAATAAAATAAAATAAAATAAAATAAAATAAAATAAAATAAAATAAAATAAAATAAAATAAAATAAAATAAAATAAAATAAAATAAAATAAAATAAAATAAAATAAAATAAAATAAAATAAAATAAAATAAAATAAAATAAAATAAAATAAAATAAAATAAAATAAAAGAAAATAAAATAAAATAAAATAAAATAAAATAAAATGAAATAAAATAAAATAAAATAAAATAAAATAAAATAAAATAAAATAAAATAAAATAAAATAAAATAAAATAAAATAAAATAAAATAAAATAAAATAAAATAAAATAAAATAAAATAAAATAAAATAAAATAAAATAAAATAAAATAAAATAAAATAAAATAAAATAAAATAAAATAAAATCAAATCAAACCAAATCAAATCAAATAATATGAAATAAAATCAAATCAAATAAAATCAAATCAAACCAAATCAAATCAAATCCAATAAAATAAAACAAAATAAAATAAAATAAAATAAAATAAAATAAAATAAAATAAAATAAAATAAAATAAAATAAAATAAAATCAAATCAAATCAAACCAAATCAAATCAAATCAAATCAAATCAAATCAAATCAAATCAAATCAAATCAAATCAAATCAAATCAAATCAAATCAAATCAAATCAAATCAAATCAAATCAAATCAAGTCAAATCAAATCAAATCAAATCAAATCAAATCAAATCAAATCAAATCAAATCAAATAATATGAAATAAAATAAAATAAAATAAAATAAAATAAAATAAAATAAAATAAAATAAAATAAAATAAAATAAAATAAAATAAAATAAAATAAAATAAAATAAAATAAAATAAAATAAAATAAAATAAAATAAAATAAAATAAAATAAAATAAAATAAAATAAAATAAAATAAAATAAAATAAAATAAAATAAAATAAAATAAAATAAAATAAAATAAGATAAAATAAAATAAAATAAAATAAAATAAAATAAAATAAAATAAAATAAAATAAAATAAAATAAAATAAAATAAAATAAAATAAAATAAAATAAAATAAAATAAAATAAAATAAAATAAAATAAAATAAAATAAAATAAAATAAAATAAAATAAAATAAAATAAAATAAAATAAAATAAAATAAAATAAAATAAAATAAAATAAAATAAAATAAAATAAAATAAAATAAAATAAAATAAAATAAAAGAAATAAAATAAAATAAAATAAAATAAAATAAAATAAAATAAAATAAAATAAAATAAAATAAAATAAAATAAAATAAAATGAAATAAAATAAAATAAAATAAAATAAAATAAATTAAAATAAAATAAAGTAAATGAAATTAAAATAAAATAAGTTTAAATAAAATAGAATAAATTAAATTAAATTAAACTAAATTAAATCTTATAACTTTAAACGAGCTAAACATGTATATATCTATTAGGATGATTCAAAAAACATGTCGACTTGGTCTTACCCCCTAAAAAGTTAGGTATTGTTGAGAAAATAAGCCTTGGAAAAAATTAGCGCTCTAACTTAACCCTTAGGGGTGGCTATTTTTTTCGCCCTTTCCCATACATTTTGTATGGGGAAAAATGACATTTTTTTTTTTCAAAGTTAATTTTCTTCCAATTTTTGAAACTTTTCTCAAAATATTTTGCATACTCTTTTACCGTATTGTATTTGTATTGTATATTTTTTAAACCATATTTGGATTATTTTGGGATCATTTTGAGTTCATTTAGGGATTACTTTGGGATAATTTTGGGACTATTTTTAGATCATTTTGTTTTAAATTTTGGGGTCATTTTCGGATCATTTTGGAGTCATTTTGGGATAATTTTGGGATCCTTTTCGGATAATTTTTGAGTCATTTTGGGAACATTTGAGGGTCTTTTTGGGGTCGTTTTGGGATTATTTTGGAATCATTTTGGATATCTTCGGGGTAATTTTCGGATAATTTTGGGTACATTTAAGGGTGTTTTTGGATCATTTGGGAATCATTTTTGGATCATTGTGGTGACATTTTTGGTCGTTTTAGGTTCAATTTCAGATCATTTTGGAAACATTTAAGGGTCTTTTTGGTATTATTTTAGTATTATTTTAGGATTATTTTAGGTTCATTTGGGGATCGTTTTGGGTAAGTGAAGTAAGCACTAAATTGATAGCACCGAGCAAGCTCGGTCACCCAGTAAAATAAAATATTATAAAATAAAATATTTAAGATCAAATAAAATAAAATGCAATAATAAAAATAAAATTAAAAAAATGAAAAATAAAATAAAATAAAATAAAATATGTTAAATATAAAAAAAAGTAAAATAAAAAAAAATAATAAATAAAAAAACTAAACTAAAGTAAAATAAAATGAATTTAAATAAAATAAAGCGAAGTAAACTAGAAGAATAACAATAAAAGGAGAAAAAACAAAATTAAAGTCAAGTAGCAAAAAAACAATTTTTTTTTGGCACCGTCTAAACTTCTTTCATGATTACAAACACTACTGTGCACAGCCTTAGCTTTCGCATTGAGTATGCAACAACATGCATCCACACACAGACATGCACAATGTTGCATGCTCAAGATTCCATATCGCCCTCATCTTGAATACGATATTCGATTTTTATGCTACTGCGAACTCTGCGCTACTTGGCTATTGGCATCTTTTTTGTGTTGTTTTTCCTTTTTTTATAAAACGTAAACCTTTTGAGGTAAATTATGTGTGTACGCTCTCATTTAACCCTTTTGCGTATCTTACTGCAGGGCATACTGCATTACAATTCACCTGCCCCATCCCTATATTGAATTTGACTTGAAATAAATAAAGTACGGGATGTTGAGCGGTTTATATGACCAAGGGCTGGTGTTTCTGCATCGTCAGCATCCTTCGTGATCTGTGGTCGTCGAGAGGTCACTTTACTTCCCTATTTACTACTAAGAAATAGGACTATATTGCTTTGCCGACCAATGCAAAAGAACACTACTGAATCCAGATCCCCTTTTCTGTGATGATAGATAAAGTGAAAAAAAATCTGGGAAGGCCCATTAAAGAAAAAAATATTCATATTCACACATTATTTTGGTATGTTCACTAGTTTTGGACCTCCGTTCCCCGAGGATCCTCTACTGCGTCGGTAATGCAAATAGAGTAGCTGTAGTATTAATAACCCAGCAAACATTTTATGCAATGTTTTTTTTCAAACTGTCACTAATTATGAAATATCGACTTTAACAAAACTTCATAGAGCGGATTAATTTCTTTGTCACACGTTTTCCAACCGTCGAGCTTACTGACTTAAGTTTATAGTAAATGTATTTTGCTTATTGGTTAAACAAAAACCTAGATACTTTTTTTTACAAATATTTGCTTCCGTTTGTGTGCAGAGCAAACTAAACGCCGCATAAACAAATAAATTATACACTGGTTAAATGCTGTAAAAATGAATTTGATTTATATCAATGCGCATGAGAGCCAGCGACGCTAGCATATAGCACACAACCGTTACAACAATTATGGTAATAATAAGGCAGTGCTGTAGTAGCAGCAACAGCAACAATAACAACAATAAATAATGTAAAAGTATGAAGAGCAGCTTACATGCTTTAAATGTATGTAGGAATTAAGCTTTTAGTGAAATACCATACATTTATTTAAACATACATACCTCTACTAAAATAGTTAACAACGCACACAAATTATTACTAAAGTCACTAAGCACAAATAACGAAGTATAAATGTGCATAGAAATTAACGCGTACTCTGTAAGTCAGGGAGGGATCCAGGTAGGGGGCTCGTGGGTACCTAGTTCCCCCCGAAGTTTTATACCAAAATTTGTACTGTGTTACATGTACACACTATATAAAAGAAATGAAGGAAGAGGTTTGAAAATTTCATATTTGCGCATCTCTTAAACTTTTCAGATGCTAAGGACAACCGGGGCTCAAAGTTGAAAAATTTGAGCTTTCACATTTTTCCGGCCACATGCACAAAACATTTTGGAATTTTTCTCCTGATAGACTAAAGAGGAAGTCAATACCTTTCTAACGCGCCATATCTGAGCTCTTTACGACGAAAAATACGACCACAGTATCATATCGAATAGCTGCTTTAAAGATCAAGACGCTTTGGTCTAGAAAACTTTAAGCCCTGATTTTCCGAAAAAATTTCACTAGACGGAAAAAGTTGTATCTAACACTTTTTGTTCTTCTCGACGTCAGAAACATTTATGCGTTGCTATTGTATACGTAACGGACTGAGGGTGCAATTTGAAATATAGAAGGAATATAGAAGGAGTACTCCTAAGTAATTGGAAACCAAAGTCACATGTGGGCTAGTTAGGAAATATTTCAAAAATCTTTGAAATCGGCGAACACTTAGGGGTACTTCCCTTGGACCTTTAAAAAAAAACCGCGTGTAGCCAGTACACGTGAAAAAAGATAACTTCTTAAATTCAGAAATAACGAAATATGAATAAGGTGTATTCGAGAATGGTTTAGGTTCACAATTTCTTACTTCGCGCAAGTGGACCAGGAAACCGATATAAATTCGAAAATATCTTATACATGGTGCGTTTTCCTTTAAATTCGATACGTAGGTAGAATTATGCCTAAATTAACCGAGGCCAATACGAATGGGATATAGAGGAAGAGGGGAGTGGTAGAAGGAAAGAGGGAAATGAAGAGAAAAATGGAGGGAGATAGTGTGGGGGGTTGTAAATTGCGGTTACGTGGCAACTGTCAGTGGCAACCCTGCGAAAAATTGTCATATTTGGAATACGGCCGAAAATACCTTTCATTTGATACCCATATTGGAATATCTAGCTCTATATTAAAAAAAAATGGGGATAGGTGGCTACACTGTAAACTGAACCAACTAGCAACACCCATTTATATAATCTTAGAATGAATCAAGTTGTCTATATGCCAAATTTTATCAAAATCGGTCAAGCAGTTCCCGAGATATACGAAAAAATAAATAAATTGCGGTTAGGTGGCGACCCCAAGTGGCAACCCTGCTTGAAATTGTCATCTTGGAATACGGCCGAAAATACCTTTCATTTGATAACCATATTTGTATATCTAGCTGTATATAAAAAAATGGGGATAGGTGGCAACCCTGTAAACCGCCCTAAGTGGCAACACCCATGTATATAATGTTAGAATTAATCAAATTGTCTATATGCCAAATTTTATCTAAATCCGTCAAGCAGTTCCCGAAACACTCGAAAAAATATATAAATTTCGGTTAGGTGGTCACCTCAAGTGGCAACCCTGCTTGAAATGATCATATTTGGAATACGGTGGAAAGTAACTTTCATTTGATACCCATATCTAGCTCTATATTAAAAAAAATTGGGTTAGGTGGCAGCCCTGTAAACCGCCGTAAGTGGCAACACCCATGAATTCTGCTCGGCCTAACTATTACAATTTGTGTAATGTTAGCTTGATCCTAGAATTTCACCTCCTCCACATCGTGGTGAAAATCGCCTACGCCTGAAAGTCTGCAACATACGCCTGAAAGTCGGCTGCAATTTCTGTTTCCGTTGCATAATTTCCGTTGCATCATCAGCCATTTTCTCAAATTTTACTCTCAATCAAAACTTCATTTCGCCGCCTAAGTTAACTTCAAAATTTTAAATACAAACTTTTATTTACTGTACCAAAAATAATTCAAATCCTATGTTTCCCACGAGAGGTCGCTTGGATCTATGCAAAAAACTTTACTACAAATTTTAGTTTCAACTGAAAAAAATAACAAAAGAGTTACTCTTATGAAGTGTATCGACAATACCAAAAAATGGGCAAGATTGGCTAAAAAATTTGACCACCTCTAAGATACCATTTTTTTTTTTTAGGTACAGACCTTGTCAGCAGTATTGGCAGAAAGCCTATCACTTTTTCTAGAAAAAACCAACTTTGTCTGTAATCATTATTTCGTGCTTCTTCAGCTTTTTCTTAAAGCATTCCAAACGGTAGTATTGCAGCATCAATTATTTTTTCTTTATGTCTACTTATTCGTAAAAAAAATGTTACGTATACGCCGTGTCACTTTTATGAATCTTTGAAGTGTCTTTTCGTTATTTAATCAAGGTGGGGCAAATCAGGGCAAACATATTTTTTTGGAATCAGTGGAAAATATTCCAAGCATTCATAATATTATAATCAGAAGGTGTAGCACGCTGTAGAGCACAATTTTTTTTCTATCCAAAGTAGCAAAGGTAGCATTTATGAAATATAATTTTTGTAATTATAATATTTCATCAATTGCACTGATTTTTTCTTCTTCATTTAGCTAAGGATGGACACAAATATAACGCCTGATGTAAAAGCACACCTTCGTTAAAGTAATTATGTATAGCTGGTAACCCTAACTCAAACATATGTTTAGTGTGCTCACTTCAACAGTTTAATACAGCACATATTTAATTGTTGTCTATAAATGCTTCGCTTAAAATTAGTCGGCGCAACTACAACAAAAACATACATATCTGGAGCTATTATAGTAAATAACATTATCTAAATAGTGAATAAAACAGCAACTAAATTGCAGCGCCAGCTACACTAATAGAAGCAATGAAATACAATTAATATACTAGCACTGAAACACAATAAATATACTAGCATTTTTTAAGTCATAAATTAAACATTTCCATGAGATTAAAATCAAAATTACACGCAACATGCGTTTATGCCCCTCAACAAATCACACAAACTTACAATCACATATTTACCCACTTTCATACCCCGTAAACAATTTTGTTTAATTTCATGGGGAATAGCATTTAAAAAAAATATATTTGCCTTCTTAACTTAAGTTACTAAGTACAACAAATTTGGAACTTTTTTGCTCCAGAGTAAAAATAGTATTTTTCTGAAAGGCAACTTCGTACAGATCACTTTCTCTGAACAGAGGTAGATATAGTCCAGCACGTCTGGGTTCTTTTTTATAGAAACTTTAGCTGGTCACAAACGGGTTTTGGATCATTTCTGAAAAAATAAGAGCTGCTTTCTCAATGACAAGGAAAATATGGTTCCCATGAAATGATAAAACTATAGTTCCGACATTTAAATATGCACTCAGAAAAAAGTATTTCCCTGAAACAAGCACACAATTTCCCAACCAGTCTGTTGCCAGGACTGTTCCTATTTGAATATTACAGGATCATCCGTAGTAAAAGTTGTTGGCCTGAAACTAGGTTGAAAGGGAAAAACTGTAATACCAGCTCACATAGTAGAGCCACCCAAATGCCCAAAATAAAATTATCCAAGAGTTTATCAGCCTGAAGATTTTGAGAACTGGACTACAAGTGGTATGTTCTAAGACTCTTAACCCATGAAAATAAGGCTTGTATAAGGTAAACTTTTTTTGGTGGATAAAGAGTAAGTTTGGTGGAGAAATTAAACAGTTCACATCAAGTAAATTATAAAATATGAATCAAGTTTAAGTATACAAGATTTAATGTGGTTTTAATTGCAAGAAGTGTCTTGTGCCGTTTTAATGGAAGGATTTTAGAGAGGAACAAGGCCAAAATAACACACTAGGTCGTTTTAGAACTTTTCTTCTTTAGCTGAGAAGCTTCTCATAGCAGGAATACACCCGGAGAGTTTGCCAAACTACTGCCGAGGGGCGACCCCGTTCAGAAAAATTCTTTTTCTAAATAATTTTTGATGGTACTTTTTCCGGGCATCGAACCGCCACGACTTTGTGTAGAAGGCCGAACACTTAACCGCTACACCACGGCGAACCAAAATATGGGTTGATTCAATCAAAACCACGGTCAATTCTTATGTATTATTCAATGCTCTTGATACTGCTTTGAAGCTGTTAACCTTTACTTAACTGTTCTTTTAACAGAAAATTTTGGTTTTTTAAGTTGTTGTTCTATATATGAACCAAAATAAGGGTTACTTCAATACCAAAAGGAGTCAGGTAAAAAAAAATAATAATTATTATTTTTCAGAGTTCTTATACCTATTGACTTCACCGAGAATCGCACACAGGTATCTTGAACGCTCAGCCCAGGTGTCTACCATGATGCCATCGTGTACTATGCAGATGTCTACCATGATGCCATCATGTACCAATGCTTGCCGGCGTTAATTACAGTTTTCTTCTGTGACAGTAATGACAGTATGTTCGCTGCTTTATTAACTGCAGAAGTTCATTGTGTCAACGTAAAATTGATTGATTGATTCACAAAACCTCTGTCATTTATACTAATTTAATTGGATGACGTAAGAAATTTAAAATGACAGTTCGTTTGCTGTTGTATTAACTGCAGGATTTTGTTGTTTCAACAAAATTTTTTGTTTAATCAACAAAAACTTTGTCAGTTCTACCAAATTTTAATTGGATGACGTAATAAATTTAAAATGTCAGTTCCTTCGCTGTTTTATTAACTGCAGGAATTTGTTGTTTTAAAACAAAATTTCATTTTATCAACAAAAATTCTGTAAGTTTTACGAAATTCTATTAAATAAACACTATGACTGTTAAATTAACAAATGAATCCAGTTAATTCAACAAAAAATTCGGTACAAATAACCAAAATTTTATCAATTTAACAGAATTTGGTTAACTTCAGATTTTTTGATTTCTGTGTATAATTTTGGACTTAAAACCAACTTAAACTTAGAGGCAGGCATAACATAATTTATGAAAACAGGAAAGCGTGGAAAAAGGAAGCCGTAAAATATAATCAAGGAAACACTTTTTCTAGGCTAAAAAATAGATTGAGCAGGATAACTCTGCATGGTATGGTAGTAAATATGTATATTAGGGTGATTCAAAAAAAAAATGTCGACTTGGTTAACACTTATGGGTGGCTATTGTTTTTCGCCTTTTCCCATACGTTTTGTATGGGGAAAAATGGCATTCTTTTCAAAGTGAATTTTCTTTTAATTTTTGAAACTTTTTTGAAAATATTTTTAAATACTGTTAAAGTTTAAGCTTTGAAGCTTCCAAAATGGTATGCCATGTGCGATTATCTTAACTATTAAGATGATTACAGCCATTTGAAAATGACTGAGTTTTGTACTATTGCACGCACATACACAGTAAAACGTTTAAAATCTAGTAAATTTTAAATGGCTGTAATTATTTTATTAGTTACAATGGCATACCATTTTGGAAGTTTCAAAGCTTCAACTTTGAGAGTATGCAAAAATATTTGAAAAAGTTGCCATTTTCCCCATACAAAATGTATGGGAAAGGGCGAAAAAAATAGCCACCCCTAAGGGTTAAGTTAGAGCGCTAATTTTTTGCAAGGCTTATTTTCTCATCAATACCTATAGTTTCAGGGGGTAAGACCGAAAAAAGAACCAAATTTTTTTTTTATTTGAATAACCCTAATGTATATGCAAACATTTGCTAGATCAACTAACTAGCCTAGCCAACATAATAGTACCTATCGCCCAATAGCGCATTGATTATTGCCCTTTTTTGGTTATCTTTATGTTGTAAAACTATACAGCAAATATATATTTAGGGATTCTTTTGGGCTCTGTTCATAATTTCTATGGAATCATTTTTTATGTATATTTCAAAGGTGCATACATATCTGATGTGATCATATAAATATGGAAACCCATGTGCAATATTACATTTACCTTTTCAACATAATGTGTTACATGTTTTTGATGCAAGTAAAAAAAAAACAAACGAGACTAGCATTAGCCTATTCGAGCATGTTTGTTGCTGTAAGTTTGACAGCGTTGCGCACGCGTATACGCACAATTATACAATCGTTGACAATATTGGCTCGACTTATTAGTTGTTGGCAATACGCCTGACACTATGTATTGCTTTTAGATTTTATTTTTTAATTGTTCTTTTTTTTTATTCTACTCTGTTCTCGCTTGGCTTGCTCCCCACTATTTTCGATCTGATTCTGTGGGTGCTTGCTACCGCGCCTATCTGATGGCGTTGTACAAGTAATGTTCGTTGACTGCTGCTGTCGCTGGATTCTATGTTTTTTGTTATGTTTTTAATGTTTTAGCTTTTGTTGTTGTTTTGCTGCTGTTGTTCGATTAAGTGGTGAACAGCATAAAAATCATCTGAGCAGCAACAGAAAAGGGCTTATCGCGATCAAAACCTTACAATTATGAACAATGACGCCTTGTGACGTTCATTTTTGATTTAGTTAAAAAAGAAAATAAAATAATAATATATTGATAAAAAAAATTCATATTGTTTTACAGAAAATATTGTTATAGGTCATTTTACATGGCCACCAAGGAGCAAAAATGTGTTGAAACCAGGCCCGGGCACAGGAATTTGCTATAGGGGGGGGTTTTGAACTTTTGGATGCTCCGAAAGTTGTTACTTTTGACAGTTTTTATGAAAAAATTCAGTCGTTGAGAGCCAATAGAGGGGTTGAACCCCCAGAAAAGTATTTTTTTTTTTTGTGAAGCGCCATTACTTTATTATCGCAAAGCAGCCATTTCGACTTTTAGTTTTCGCCATGGCAATCTTAATGTTATAATCGCAAATCACATACTACTTTGTGTATTAAATATATATTTAGTACAGAAAGTAGGTTGAGTCGCAAAATAAAAAACAATATGGAAAAATAAACAAATTTTATTAAATTTTTGCCACGGTAACTAAAAACCGTTGAATGTAAACTCAAATCAGATGGCGGCGAAAGGGCATAGAAATAAAATAAATAAGCATTTCCTATGAATCTATGCACATACATATATAAGCTTAACTGTAAGTTTTTCAGATATCAAACTGAAATTAAACGCGTTTTATTACAATTTTTATCTAATTTAATTATTTTTATTTTATGTTACTTAATTTTTTTTTATTAAATAATTTTTTATTTTTATTATTTTTTTACTTTATTTTATTTTTTCTCTTATCAAATTTCTGTAAAATTCGTTCCATACAAATTGAGATTTCATTTACACCTTTGATCAAATTATACATTTATACGCTTCATAAGATGTTTGATGAATCCCCCTGTTATTTTATTTTATTTTCTTTTATTTTTTGTATTATCCTTTATTTTATTTTATTTTATTTTACTTTATTTTATTTTATTTTTTTTTTATTGTATTTTTTTTTTTTTTACTTTATTTTATTTTATTTTTTTTATTGTATTTTATTTTATTTTATTTTATTTTATTTTATTTTATTTTATTTTATTTTATTTTATTTTATTTTATTTTATTTTATTTTATTTTATTTTATTTTATTTTATTTTATTTTATTTTATTTTATTTTATTTTATTTTATTTTATTTTATTTTATTTTATTTTATTTTATTTTATTTTATTTTATTTTATTTTATTTTATTTTATTTTATTTTATTTTAATTTATTTTATTTTATTTTATTTTATTTTATTTTATTTTATTTTATTTTATTTTATTTTATTTTATTTTATTTTATTTTATTTTATTTTATTTTATTTTATTTTATTTTATTTTATTTTATTTTATTTTATTTTATTTTATTTTATTTTATTTTATTTTATTTTATTTTATTTTATTTTATTTTATTTTATTTTATTTTATTTTATTCAATTTAACTTTGACTTTTACCACCACGCATAGAATGGTAATCGAACAACAGCATTGCGGCACTATACGCCGGTACCACGAAATAAATCCCAAATGAAATAAGTCCCAAAAAAAATATGAAATAAGTCCCAAATATTTTCCATACATATTGGGACTTATTTTCGATACAAATTGGGACTTATTTCATAAAATTTCCAGAATTGGGAGTTATTTCATATTTGTTGGGACTTATTTCATTTCTCTTAAAACTACAATTTTATTTTATTTTAATTTATTTTATTTTATTTTTTTTATTTTATTTTATTTTATTTTATTTTATTTTATTTTATTTTATTTTATTTTATTTTATTTTATTTTATTTTATTTTATTTTATTTTATTTTATTTTATTTTATTTTATTTTATTTTATTTTATTTTATTTTATTTTATTTTATTTTATTTTATTTTATTTTATTTTATTTTATTTTATTTTATTTTATTTTATTTTATTTTATTTTATTTTATTTTATTTTATTTTATTTTATTTTATTTTATTTTTATTCAATTTAACTTTGACTTTTACCACCACGCATAGAATGGTAATCGAACAACAGCATTGCGGCACTATACGCCGGTACCACGAAATAAATCCCAAATGAAATAAGTCCCAATAAAATATGAAATAAGTCCCAAATATTTTCCATACATATTGGGACTTATTTTCGATACAAATTGGGACTTATTTCATAAAATTTCCAGAATTGGGAGTTATTTCATATTTGTTGGGACTTATTTCATTTCTCTTAAAACTACAATTTATTATTTTTTACCATTGGGATTTATTTCATTTTTTTTTTACTTTTTCTTATATGTACTGAATCAGAAACACTTGAATTGGGAGTTATTTCATTTTTCTTGGGACTTATTTCATTTGGGAGTTATTTCATTTTTTTTTTGGAAACTGGGGCCTCATTATGAAATAACTACCAAATATTGGGACTTATTTCATTTCCTTCTTTGGGAGTTCTTTCATTTCTTAAAGTTGGGACTTATTTCATTTTTTGGTGGGACTTTTTTCATTTGGGATTTATTTCGTGGTACCCTATACGCCTACCCTCTTTTATCTTATTTGTAAATTTACTTAAATTCAGTTTTTTTCCCTCCTCTACCCCAATCATTCCCCAAAGTCCGTATATCATTTTACGCAGAAAATATATGTTCGCATATATCATATTTGCCCGCATATGCTCAGTTCTGCTTACAGCACTCATAAGTTATTCATGTCCTTGTTAACTGGTATCATGAACTGACACACCCATACGTCAGTGAGTAGAAAGCGGTGCATTGAAACATTGTGCATGTCCTAATTTTATTCATATGTTTGTAGTTGCATCATTGCAAATGCAAACCACCCACTAATGCGAGTTTTGGCTAAATTCACTAGCAAAATGACCACTGAAAATATGCACCCTTTAACACATCAACTGGATCAAAAGTGGTCTACAATAGCGTCGTTCATTAATTGCAAACTGTTAACATGTTAAACGCCTAAATATATGCTTTATATTCCAAAAATGTATACATATATTTTTTTAATTAAATTTGTATCCTATTTTTAAAAAGCGAAAAATATTCTTTAACCGTCTATTCATCAAATTTAAAATAGTTTTTCTAAAGTTTTTATAACTGAAAATTTTCATACATAGCTCAAAGCATTTTTAAGAACGTTATTGACCTTTCTTGATTTTATGAATATGAGGATATCATTGCTAGCTTAGATTTTTCAGGACTGATAATTCGATAGTAACACCGTTTGCCGTCGGTAGCTCGTTTCGGGTAGAATTTCATCCCCGTCGTCCTGCTTTACCACCCATTCATTACTCGACTGTTTCTTGTGACTACCCGCATACATATTCATTTGCAGACTTCTGTCTATACATATGCTTACTAACGTCCCGCATATGCTAATTTAAACTGAAGTTTTGTCTCGCTTTTTATTCTATCAAATTTGACTTCACTACTCAAATGAAACATTTTTAACTGACTTCAAATTTGTTGTGCCCGTGATTTTAGTGGCCATTGCACATCCATCCCATTCATGTGGCTTCATTTAACTCGATGTTGGTGGCCAATTATGCAAATTAACAATTTGCATGTGTTCACGATATATGCGAATTTTATCTTCTGTTTGGATATACGTATATTTGTGACCAGTTGCCTTTAGATACAAACAGACGTATGCAAGTAAGTAAGTTCAGCTAGTTCTGAAAGTGAAATATGAAAGCTCTTCCTTGTAACTCATTCATGCACGTTGGACAGCTCATAACTTTACAAAGCTTTATGTTTCAAGTGCTTTTCATAGGCTCGAATCTGGAGTGACGATGAACTCGATAGTTGCTCCACAGATAAGTCACCTTTCACCTCTCACTATCGCCTTTTTCTTTTCATATACATTGAGCCCATGTGAAGTTTAATATTACAATTTTGTGAATGTTCCAAAAATTTCCAACTTAAAATTTAAAGCTTAATCCCAATATTTGTGCTTTCATTTTCATTAAATTCACTTGCAAATAAACAATACTTTCACAAAAATCCAATACAGTCACATATTTGTTATTGTCCTCTCAAACGCCACCAACAGAGCACAGCGCGCACGATGTCCAACCCGAGCGTGACCATTCAAAATTCTTTCAACAGAATTTGGTTCTAGCTCGAACAGAAATCTATTGGCGAAAGGGAGGTGTAGGTGCAGGAAAAATGAATAGACCAAACATGGCAAAATACCCGCCATTGTTTACCCATAGTCTGCAAAAGATTTTCACTTCATTCACATAACATAGGAGGCAGACATGTATATTAGAGCGTATCAAAAATATATGGAAAAAAATGTAGCTTCGAAATTTGATATGCATTTTAGCCTAAGTAACATGTGTGCGAAGTTTTATTGTACTAGGATAACGGTAACGTATGCCGATTTTTAGTTAAAGTTTTAGCTAGCAAGCTTATTCTATGTTCAAAAAACTGCATTATTCAAAAAACTGCATTAAGGCTTCGAAAATTACATGATTTTAATATTTTGCCCATATGTAAAGGACTATGTAACAAATTTCCACCTTTAAATTTTTATAAGGACAACAGGATTCTTTGCAAGGATATTGATAAAACGTATTCACTACAAAAGGACATTAGAATTTCAAAAGTGTTTTAGTAGATTGCGTAACAATATGTTTTCTAGCAAAAATAATTATGTATATCTTGAAGCTTTGCCATCATAGCGCACTTTTTATAAGTCATACATGGCGTATGAGTAACATTTAGTTATAAAAGTCAGGTAAATTTTTGATTGACATCTCCGAAACGGATTAAGATATAGAAATAAAGTTTACACTACTTTCAGGCCGGCATGAATATAAAAAAATAAATAAAAAATAAATAAAATAAACTAAAATTGAGTAAACTAACATTTAAAAAAAATTATTAAGACAAAAATAAAATAAAATTAAAAAAATGTAATTAAAAAAATAAAATAAAATAAAATAAAAGAAAATAAAAAAAGTAAACAAAATAAAATAATTTAAAATGACATAAAAATAAAATAACATAAAATAAAACAAAATAAAATTAAAAAAAAAAAAAACAATATTAAAAAAAAATTAAAATAAAATAAAAAATATTTAAATAAAATAAAATAAAATAAAATAAAATAATATCAAATAAAATAAAATAAAATAAAATAAAATAAAATAAAATAAAATAAAATAAAATTAAAAAAATGAAATGAAATGAAAAGAAAAAAAAAAATAAAATAAAATAAAATAAAATAAAAAAAAATAAAATAAAATAAAACAAAAAAAAATAATAAAATGAAATGAAAACAAATCAAATCAAATTAAATCAAATCAAATGAAATAAAATTAAACAAAATAAAATAGAATGAAAAATAAATAAGATAAAATATTATGAAATAAGATTAAAAAAAAAAAAAATATATATATATAATAAAATAATATAAAATAAAATGAAAAGAAAAACATTAAACTAAAAAAGTTAAAGTAAAAATTAACTATATTGCTGACGGCAAAAAATCAACATTTGAGTAAAAATTAACATTTTCATACAATTTTTGAATTATAAGAACTTAATAAACGTTTAATATTTTTTATGAATAAGGGGGTAACAATATAAAATAAAATTAAAATTAAAATATATCAAATAAAATAAAATAAAGTCAAATAAATAACAAGCAAAAAATTTAATTTAATTAAAAGAAATTATATTAAACAAAATAAAATAAAACAATTTAGGATGAAACAATTTTTAAAACTTAAATGTAATTAAACTAAATTAAATTACATTGACCTATGTATATTAAAATAAATAAAATAAAATAAAACAGAATTAAGTTAAATTAAATTAAGTGAAATGAAAGGAAATGGAATAAAATGAATTAAATAAAAGTAAATGCGAAACATTTCATGTCGATCCCTATTCACAAAATTTTCGCTCCATCACAGCGACCACCCCAATAGAAATACTTCCAGATTTAAAAATATTCTGCCTGTAATTTTTCATTTTTTTCCGCTATTCCATTTTGTTTCCTTTACGCATATTTTGTTTCGTAACATTTTTCATATGAATTTTCCGCTTTTCATAGTCAGCACTTCAACAAAAAGAAAATAACATAAACAGAGTTATTGCAAAGTGGACACGAAAGCAAAAGCCCAACTATAGCCAACTTGCCACAACGACATCAACTTCCGCCTGACATTGGTAACGAGACGTTGGAAGGCATATGCATATGCAACTAGCTCAATTTATGTTTAGTTGAAATTCTCATTTATTGTTGTTTGCAAGCTTAGACAACCATTGTTTGTGAGCGCGTCAAGGTTACTTACTGCCTTTGCAATAATTTTAAGGATATGCATGAACATAAATATATCCATGTACTAACCCAAGGCATTTCTTGGACCCCCCTCCCTTCCCCTCCTAGATGCAGCTTTTCATGTTTTTATTCAAATGGCCAGTGCTACTCACAACAACTTTATGTATGTATGTGTAAATGTGGTTAAACCCCCATCTTGAACATTCCTACGAGCATAGCACATTGTTCGTCTTCTTCATTGTATGAACTCGACGTGCCCGCTGTCGTTTTAGTCTATTGGCAAAATTACGATGTGTCTGGCAGGATAATTTTACGATTTCCTTGAATACAAATGTCCTGCTTTACTCACATCAAGTGCGGTAGCACGATGTCATGCTCCAAACAAGGAGTATGTAGGTAGTCAAACGGTATCGTTGAGTACCTATGAGTTCATGAATGCTTCCCGGTTCGACTAACGCTTTATAGCTCTATGATATTCATATTCAGTGATATACGTATGTATACTTCTATGAAATGGTAGTAGTTGTTTTACTTCAAACATATCACAAGGAACTTTCGAGTGCGGTTACTGGTCGCATTGTAGGGTGGAGAAGTAAGTTAAACCTTTGTGCTGGTGTCTCGTTAGGATTGTTAGGAAAAATGGTTTCCATTGTTCTTTTATTTATAAGGATTCTTACGTATCTTATGTACTTGCTTTGTATTGTAGCTGAAGGTTTGTCTAGTTGTTGCGAAGTTTCATTTGCAATTGCAGCAAGCATGTGCACATAACAGTTTATTTAGTTACTTGCTTGTAGACTTAGTTTTGTTAGCGTGAGGTCCTTAAATAAAAAGTTGTAACTTTGCTAGCTGTGAACATTTTAATTATTCACAATAATTTTGAGCTGTGGCTATGGCTAAGGAACTGGACAACGATAATTTTAAAGCGGAAGTATAAAACAGAATTGTTGCAGCGCTTTCGGCTGGACCAAAACCCAGAGAAGAGTGTATAAAATAAAATAAAATAAAATAAAATAAAATAAAATAAAATAAAATAAAATAAAATAAAATAAAATAAAATAAAATAAAATAAAATGAAATAAAATAAAATAAAATAAAATAAAATAAAATAAAATAAAATAAAATAAAATAAAATAAAATAAAACAAAATAAAATAAAATAAAATAAAATAAAGTTAAATAAAATAAAATAAAATAAAATAAAATAAAACAAAATAAAATAAAATAAAATAAAATAAAATAAAATAAAATAAAATAAAATAAAATAAAATAAAATAAAATAAAATAAAATAAAATAAAATAAAATAAAATAAAATAAAATAAAATAAAATAAAATAAAATAAAATAAAATAAAATAAAATAAAATAAAATAAAATAAAATAAAATAAAATAAAATAAAATAAAATAAAATAAAATAAAATAAAATAAAATAAAATAAAATAAAATAAAATAAAATAAAATAAAATAAAATAAAATAAAATAAAATAAAATAAAATAAAATAAAATAAAATAAAATAAAATAAAATAAAATAAAATAAAATAAAATAAAATAAAATAAAATAAAATAAAATAAAATAAAATAAAATAAAATAAAATAAAATAAAATAAAATAAAATAAAATAAAATAAAATAAAATAAAATAAAATAAAATAAAATAAAATAAAATAAAATAAAATAAAATAAAATAAAATAAAATAAAATAAAATAAAATAAAATAAAATTAAATAAAATAAAATTAAATTAAAAAACAATATTAATGGGCATTGAATAACAATTTTTTAATACTGCAAAAAATAAAATAATAGTTATTTATGAAGGTTAAATAATTATGCTGGTCGAACCCCTGTATTATAAATTTCTCGAATCGCTTCAAATTTTCAGGTTATTAGTTGGCAGTAACTTTATTCTAAAGTGGAAAGTAACACTTAAAGAATCAGACCAAAAACCAATTTTTTGCTTTTTAACTAATAAAACAATGAAGCACAAAACAACAAAAAAAAAAAAAACACCCGTAAATGTTACTCATTGCCGCCGCTGATGTTAATTGTGAGATTGCAAATTCGGGCAAAAATTATGTCGATGATGACAAAACGTGCCGCCAGCTAAGCAGCAAGCGTGTTGTCGCATAGCCGTGTGACACAATATGACATCAAATTACTTATTTATTCGTACTTTGCCTCCGCCTCCAATTTTAACAACGTCCATGCAAGTGAGCCGCTCAGCCATTGACACTACCGACCATTTGTGCTACACGTCTATGCGACCGCTTGTTTGTTAGCTGCCTGCCTGTTTGTCTACCGAGAGCTGCCATTCTGCATGTTTATTCATTTGCTTTTGTATCTGTGTATCTTTTGGTCATATCTCGCATATCGCATATCGCATCACATCATACAAACGTAACTGAATGCTAAAGCGTGCGCTAGCGTAGTTAACAAAGCACAACAACAACAACAAATACAAAGCCAAACGTATACGCACTCAAATGAATTCACAGGAGCCGCATCTGGCTCCTCGTAAGCGGGCGGTAATCGGTGTTTGTCTTTGTGATTGTGTATGTAGAGCACATTCCTTTGGTGTGGAGCGGCAGATTGCTTACCGTAATCGTAATCACTGTCAAAGCATCTTACATTACTGTCACTTACTGGATTTCTTAGTTTTTGTTCTACTTCTTCCCACACACTTACTCACTATATCTACCTATTAATTTTTTGCTTTAGCTTATCGTGAATATTTTGTTTACTTTTTCTGAAATCTTTGAGTAATTTGCAAAAATTTTCTAGAACGTGTGCTACGGTTGCTCACTATGTCGCATTCGTCACTTTTATTATCTCGACACAGTACAAAATATCCATGCAAAATTTCCTTTTTTTATTTTTGAAGGTGTTAACAGATATTTAATGATATTATTTTAAAGTTTCTTTGATCTTTCTCGAAGCAGATAGGCAAGCGGCGTTTTAGTTTTTAAAAGTTATGTACATATATTTAGCTTTTGGGAAATAGTTCCGATATCTTTTTACAGTTCGGACGTATGTACATTAGGTCCCAAAAAATCTAAGGTTTTTTATACATACCTAAGTAGATATGTATATAACTAAACTAGCTGGCCTGGCAGACATTGTCCTGCCACAAAATTATTTCCCTGCATGTTTCTCTAATCCGATCCCTATATCTATTTTAATCCATATTCCTATCTCCTTCGTATAGGACGAACCACGCCCCCTTTTTCGCTATCCCCAGTTTTTTTGGAGTTGGCAGGGATTGATCTTATATAACGCCTCACAAAATTTCAGTGGTCTAACCTAAATTCTTCCCGAGATATGGACTATGAAGTATTTCATTCGTATGGGAGGTACCAGGCCCTCTTTTTCGTTAACTCGAGTGTTATGGGAGGTGTTAGGGATCGATCACATATAAAGTGGTCTAACATAAATACTTGCAGGGATATGGACTATGAAATGTTTCCTTCATATGGGAGGTGCAACGCCCCCTTTTTCTTTATCTCAATTTTTTTTGGAGATGATAGGGATTAATCTTAATTTCAGTGGTCTAACCTTAATACTTCCAGAGATATGGACTATGAAGTATTTCATTCGTATTGGATGTGCCACGCCCCCTTTTTCGTTATCGCCAGTTTTTTTGGAGGTGGTAGGGATCGATCTCATCTAACCTCTAACCACGTTTGAGTGGTCTAACATAAGTACTTCCACAGATATGGACTATGAAGTCTTTCATTCGTATGGTAGGTGCCACGCCCTCTTTTTCGTTATCCCCAGTTTTTTTTGGTGGTGGTAGGGGTCGACCTCATATAACGCCTTACCAAATTTCAGTGGTCTAACATGAATACTTCCAGAGATATCGACTATGAAGTTTTTCATTTGTATGGGAGGTGCAACGCCCCCTTTTTCGTTATCACCAGTTTTTTTTGAAGGTGGTGGGAATCGATCTCATAAAACCCCTTGACAAATTTCAGTGGTCTAACCTAAATACTTCCAGAGATATGAAGTATTTTATTCGTAAGGTTAGCCCCCTTTTTGGTTAACCCCCAGTTTTATGGGTGAGAATGGTGTTGTTATCCTATAGCTCTGTACCAATTTCCAGGTCCCTACCTTAAACCCTTGAAGAAAAAAGTTTATATGGGAGGTGCCACGCCCCCCTAATACTTTGTTCTGATTTTATAACATGACCTACGCGTGGTAATAACAAGCAAACCCCCATAAAGGAAGTATATGATTTGGTTCGAATTTTAGCGTGACGACTGAACACCATTTCATTTATATATATACATATATATATTAAATCTCTCGTTCCCTATTCTGGTCTCTGCTTGCGGTTCCCACCCTCATAACTTTAAGTCCTTATTATTCCCCTAACCTTGTTAAACGCTATTAGTTTTGCCGTCGCTAAACGCTTCTTTTTAAGCTACCTCAGCATTTTCTTACTTTGTTTTTTTTATACCTTTCATGAACATGAAATGGTATTATAACTTTGGTCCGATGTTTGTAAATATGAGAAGAAGAAGAGATAGACCCATCAATAAGTATACCGAAATGATCAGGATGACGAGATGAGTTGATTTAGCCATGTCCGTCTGTCCGTCTGTCCGTCTGTCCGTCTGTCTGTTTGAACGCAAACTAGTCCCTCAATTTTTGAGATATCTGGCTGAAATTTTGTATGTGGCCACCATTTTGTAATATAGGAATCATTTGTCGGAACTGACAAGATCGGACCAGTATAACATATAGCCCCCATACAACCGATTGTTCAGATATAAGGTTTTTTGGCCAAAACTTCCGCAATTAAAAAGTTAGGAACGTAAAATTTTGCAACTCGAGTAATTTCTATTTATGTAGTGTATATAGTGAAAATCAACGAGATCGGGCAAATGTAACATATAGCCCCCATACAACCGATTGTTCAGATATAAGGTTTTTTGACCAAAACTTCTGCAATTAAAAAGTTAGGAACGTAAAATTTTGCAACTCGAGTAATTTCTATTTATGTAGTGTATATAGTGAAAATTAACGAGATCGGGCAAATGTAACATATAGCCCCCATACAACCGATTGTTCAGATATAAGGTTTTTTGGCCAAAACTTCTGCAATTAAAAAGTTAGGACCGTAAAATTTTGCAGCTCCAGTACTTTCTATTTATGTAGTGTATGTAGTGAAAATCAACAAGATCGGGCAAAAGTAACATATAGCCCCCATACAACCGATTGTTCAGATATAAGGTTTTTTGACCAAAACTTCTGCAATTAAAAAGTTAGGAACGTAAAATTTTGCAACTCGAGTACTTTCTATTTATGTAGTGTATATGGTGAAAATCAACAAGATCGGGCAAATGTAACATATAGCCCCCATACAACCGATTGTTCAGATATAAGAATTTTTGGCCAAAAGTTCTGCAATTAAAAAGTTAGGACCGTAAAATTTTGCAGCTCGAGTACTTTCTATTTATGTAGTGTATATAGTGAAAATCAACAAGATCGGGCAAATGTAACATATAGACAACATACAACCGATTGTTCAGATATAAGGTTTTTTGACCAAAACTTCTGCAATTAAAAAGTTGGGAACGTAAAATTTTGCAACTCGAGTACTTTCTATTTATGTAGTGTATATAGTGAAAATCAA
>CAXKVI010000001.1:29284139-29304139 GCA_964058755.1 Campiglossa producta | reverse complement strand
CGTTTAAATAAATACATAGCTCTATGATATATAAAAAAACAACTCTATTTCAAAAAGTGTATCCTCTAGGTGGCGCTGAATTCAAGATATTGAGAAAATCCGTATTTATGGTCCCTTTTTGTTAGTTTCGCAGACAAAGTCGCGGACAACCGACATCATATTGACATTGTATTCCGACGGCTGAGTGGAAGACGGGCGCGTATCCAGAATATATTTTCGCGGGTGGATTTTTTTTTTTTTTCATAATAACCATTTTGACTGGAAAATTGAAATGACTTAGCTAAAGTTTAATTTTGTTACTAGCGCAGACGCGAACCAAATTCATCAAAAGAGAAAAAAAAAACAACAAAAAATAAATAAATTGTCTTTTGAAAGAATATTTAAAACTTTTTGAGGTCCATTACAAGAAAGGTATAATTTTCAAGGAAAAATATCAAGCTTTAAATTAAGATTAAAAAAAATATTAAAAATGTCCAAATTTGAAAAAAAAATGAATAAAATATTTTTAATACTTTTTTTTAAATTTATATTCGAAAATATCGGAAAAAATACTTTAGAAAACGGTTTCCATATAGGTTCTTAGCATGTCAATTACACGTCTTCTAATTTAAATAAAAAAGGCTTACACACAAAAAATTGCGAACTCAAAACCGTATATCTCAGTAACAATCCGACCTTTGGTGATAGCAGATCACTTTCACCAAATTTCATTCAAATCGAATTTTTGGGTGGTCCGATTGAGGAATTTTACCCCATATGTAGGGATCGAGATGAAGATACAACGTCTGCCGGGTGAGCTGGTAATTTAGAAAAATGCTAGGACGATTCTTATAGTGAATTCTCAGATGTACAGATTGGTCGAAGATAATTTTTCGAAAAAATTGGCTTTTACGAGAAAAATTCGTAAAACCCTAAATGTTCACCTTTGACCCCAAATAACTTTTTTACTACACATGATATCAATGGGACTTTTGAAGTTTTTCTTTCTGATGTATATTGGAACGATTTTTCGTCATCCCTTGTCAATTTTGCTTTTGTAACAAACGAAATCAAACACTGAAGATGGCGGATCGCCGAAACCCGTTTGTTACAAAAACAAAATTGACAAGGGATGACGAAAAATCGTTCCAATTTACATCTAGTATCCACCCTGTCGGAAAAACACAAAACCAAATTTTCTTTCTGAAGTTATCTTTTTCTACAAAAATTTGGGTCTGTGCAAATTTTTGTTATTTCAAATATCTAATTTGATCGGAAATCAAAAAATATTATCCCATGAGTTTGGGATTCACAGATGAAAAAATTGCACTAACTTGCGCATTTCGGGGGGTGTCCCTCCCCTGAAAAAGCCTCATCCCCAAAGTTAGAGTACGCCCTATCCTAATTTTTTGTTTTCAATAACCTGCTTTTTAGAATTTTTGTTCAAGAGCGCCCTATCTCAGAATCAGTGTGAAAAACGACCTATCTCAACGAAAACTCAATACATTTTCAGTCGAGTTCTGTTTTTTTTTTTAATGAAATTGTGACATAGGGCGTTTCTTAAAAATAACTGAGGTGGGGCGTTCTTAAAACCAAATTCTAAAAAATAATATTTTCAGATGAAATTCAGAGATAGCAGTTCTTGTAATATTTTATGAGTAGTAAATTTTCTTGAAAACTGGTCTAGATTGAATTTAAAACCAAATTTGGTTTGGTCATATACGTAGTCCAAAAAAGTTTAAAATTTAGGCTCAAATTTTTAACCGTATAGGCATTTTTAATATTTTGTAATCTGTACCAAAAAGCGTGGTTGCTTAAGTTTATTGGCATTACGTAAATACCTACCTCCTTACCGTTTCAGTTTTCTATGGACACTTTTCGGAGCTCTATAACATTAGCCACAAGCATACATTCTACAACTCAAAAATAGCAAAATATTTGGGAAAAAATCTGGTTAGAGGTGCGTGCAAGCGTGTGCTCTGATGAAATGTAAACGGGACGAGAGCGGAATATGCTGCTGTGTTTCGCGCTTATCAAGATGCAAATAGGTACCTGGCTGGCTAGCAAAAAAGAAAACGAAAAAACACATAGTCAAACAACATATAAACGACACAAACGAAACACACGCAAGGGCAGAAAAAAAAATCAAAATAAATAAATCCATTCAAAGAGATGAAAGCACCAAAGTTGTGTTAGACGCAGGGAAAGAGAATGGAAATTTTGTATTTTTGACGTTCAGTGAACTTTGTAGCATTTATTGCGTAAATAAAGTCAAGCGCAAGGGGATAAATGAATAATAGAAGCAGGATGCATTCAACGGCAGGATAAAGATAAAGGAGATAGAGGATGAGTGTCAGTAGCGCAAAAGAAATTATATTTCATTTAAATAAAATACGCAGTCAACTTGTTTACGTATACATACTTATTTTCACCGACGATACCTATGTATGTATGTCGACGACTGAGGAGAAGATCGGCCTATTTTAAAATATTTTTCAGAGTTTATTTGAAAAATGCTGGTACCTATCAGATTTTTGTTCAATAACGCCCTACTTAGTTACAAATTTTATTCAAAAACGCCCTATCTCAGAATGAGATTCAAAGGAAGCCATGTCTTTGGAGCTAAATAGGGGAAATTAACCTTGAAATAAGAAAACTCTTTTTGGAGTATATGAGATTGTTAATGTAGGATGACCCAGTAAGTTGAAAGGGATGGACACCCCTGATTTAAAGACTTTTTCCCCCAATTTTGGTTCAATGTTGTCATTAACTTAAAGAACTCAATTTTCTCTAAGGTCGTTTGTTAAAATAGTTACCTTAAAAAGCGGTCCGTCGCCTTCGTAATTAGAGGAAAGCTGCAATTACGCCTGGCTGCATTATAATATTGTGCGTTCGATTCTCACTGCAGGCAATCGAACTTTTTTAAATTTTTATATATTTTTTTTTTTTACTTTTCCTAATAACAAGGTAATGAGTATTTATTGTTAGGAATAGGGAAAAAACTGGGTGAACAATTTTACTTATGTTAAAGAAGCCATGACGTTAGACCCATTTAAAGGAAATTTTGCTTTGGAACTAGGCATTTTCTCCGCCAATGCGAGTTTTTTCTGAGTGTAGGCTTAACAGCTACGGTTTCCACTTAATCGCATTACAGTTATTTTTGGCATATGGGTGTTTTCCAGCGGATATTTCAATTTGTATGCAGAAAAATGTGTTTTACTATGTAAAAACCGTCCTCAACATAACATCCGCAACAGAGATATGAAACGATTACTTACTAAAAGCTTTACTTATCCTAACTTTCTATTGCTTTTGAAGAACTCATTACTTTCACCTTTAATGTATCCTTAAAGATTTTGTTAATACTTGGCAATTGGTAGAAAATTGTCAATTTACTTAGTTGCCTCAACCCTACTTCCGTTTTGAGTAACGTCCGCAACGCACTAAAAGTGGTCAAGACAGCGAAATCATTCTATATAAGCGCCTGCAACATACTTTTACCGGAAGCAGGTTCCAAAATACACCCATATATAATAGATGGACCCCAGTCTTTACGTTTCTTCTTACCGAAAATTCAATAAATTCGTTCAAAGGTGACGTGCCCATTTCCGCTATTGTTCAATCTTTTTTTCGAGAATATTTTTGATTCACAGTTTCTCAAAACTCGTCTTTTATGTTTATTTTTTCAAAAGAATATATGCCGACATTTGTTGGTAGATATGGTAATCTCAAATTCAAGGTTTCTCGTAACTTTACCAAACTGTATTTTTTGCGTAATTTTATTACTATACTAGCAGGGAACGCGACGGTGTCCGGGTGAATCTGTATTTTAGGGTGGTACTAATTTCTATGGAAACAATTTTTTCGCTTTTGCCAACCTTATTCTCGGGCCCAATTCCTCTTCATCAACCTCTTTTCCTCGGCTTTCTTTCCTATGTCATATTCCTTTCTGTCACATATGTTTGGGTTAAGCCCCTATCTCTGTTGGCAATTCCAGTAGAGTTTTTCCTAAATACTTCCTTCCTTCCATCTCCTTAACCTCAGTACCTCATCTGCTCCTACTTTGATACCCACTCTCATTGATAAAAATGAAGACAAAAAATATAACAATAGTTCAGATGAACTCTATAACATTCCCTTCGTCACTTTCAGTAATTTTAGCCAAGGAATTTCCAATGTGCAGACACAACTTTTCTAGAGTTTTATTCCAGGTGAGAGGCGCGCTTTGTTTTTTTTTTTTGACAAACAAAGTGAATTTTTCTTCATATAAGTCTATTTACAAAAAAAAATTTCATAGGTACCTCACTTAAAATGACTATATCTTTTTTTATTTATTGGGCGATTTTGATAAAATAAAGTTTAGGGCTCCTTCTAAGCTTCAAGCTGTCCACCAGAAAAAGTCTCATTAAAATCCGTTTCTTAGTTTCCGAGATCCTTACGTTCAAACGGACAAACAGACAAACAGACAGACAATAATTCTAAAAATGGTTGAGATGGACTCTATAACATTCCTCAAGTCATCCCCAGTCATTTTTTCAAAGAAATTTTCAATGTACAGACACGACTTTTCTACAGTTTTATTATAGTATAGATTTTTTGTGTAATTTTACTATATTTTTGTGTAATTTTTTATTTTTTGTGTAATTTTTTAAAATATTTTTGTTCAATTTTTACTATATTTTTGTGTAATTTTTTACTTTATTTTTTGTGTAATTTTTACTTTAATTTTTTACTATTTTTTTGTATCACTTTTACTATATTTTTGTTCAATTTTACTAAATTTTTTAGTAATTTTTGCTATATTTTTTGTGTAATTTTTTTTTTAATATATTTTTGTTCAATTTTTACTACATTTTTGTGTAATTTTTACTATATTTTTGTGTAATTTTTTACTTTATTTTTGTGCGATTTTGACTATATTTTTGTTCAATTTTACTACATTTTTTAGTAATTTTTGCTATATTTTTGTGTAATTTTTTAATATATTTTTGTTCAATTTTTACTACATTTTTGTGTAATTTTTACTATATTTTTGTGTAATTTTTTACTTTATTTTTGTGCGATTTTGACTATATTTTTGTTCAATTTTACTACATTTTTTAGTAATTTTTGCTATATTTTTGTGTAATTTTTTTACTATATTTTTGTGTCAATTTTACTATATTTTTGTGTCACTTTTACTATATTTTTTAATAATTTTTACTACATATATATTTAGTAATTTTTTAATATATTTTTGTGTAATTTTTTACTATATTTTTTGTGTAATTTTTGCATTATTTATGGGTAATTTTTTACTATATTTTTGTTTAGTTTTACTATATATTTTAGTAATTTTTACTATATTACTGTGAAAAGTATGACTTTTTGGCTTTCGAACGCGGACGCTTTGAAACTGAAACCCACCCCCGTGGATCCGCCCCTGATACCTACCTATGCAAAACAACGTAACGAACAAACGCAAAACGACGCAAATGCAGTCACTCAAATTTTACAGAAGAGACAAAAAATTGTTTAAATTTTGTCAAATTCAAATGTCGTTTTTTTGACATTCTATTGCACAACCCCGACTTTTTTGTTACTAATGAATAGATCCGTGTTACCAGAAGCCCTGGTAAGCTTATCTCATTTTTGACCAAACTGCCCATTACGTGACTTTGTATTTGTTCGTTACGTTGTTTTGCATGAACACCAATGATATGAGGTTCTAACAGAGCTGCCACCTATCTAGAATAAAAAAAAAGTTGAAGTTGTCAAGATATGACAATGTTATCAGAAATAGTAAATACCTAGTAAAAATCAAAATTTCCAAAAAAAAAATGTCTTCTTATTGCAACTTGATAAACATTTTTAAACGCACTCGTCACACTGTGCCGCGTCCGTGTCTGCCACTGACAGCTGTGACAGAAATATAACAAAGACAATAACAATAAGAGAAAACAATGACATTTTAAAATACGCCAACAGCAGCCAATTTTGTGTAACACCGAAAAATTCCAACTGTAAAGCTTTTTTTCACGCTTCTAAGGGCAGCAAAAAATTGCAGAGAGCAGACAGATACACAAACAATGGCAGCAGAGAAAAAGGTAAGGTATGCACAAATTTACATGTAAACATATTTGCATAAATATTCATGTATGTATGTATGTATTTATGAATGTGCAAACGTAAATATGTTTAAGCGTATGTATGGATGTAAAAAAGTGTGTGATGCATTACCCAGCAGCAGCTCCCAAAGAGAAATATGCCATTTTTGTATAGGTAGCCCATCCGCCTGTTTATTAGCATCAAAACTAGCCATAACGATAAAACAACAACAAACTTCTCTCAACTGACACCTGATGCTATTTTTAATGCGCAAACGCAGTAACCAATTGATGAGCGCCACTCAAGCTCCGCCTTAAAATGAAAATGGCGCTCGCTTTCGAATTCGCCTTGGCACATGCGCTGTACCAACGCAGTCATGCTAGCTGTGCTACTCGCACACACACACACATCCATTGATGTAGCAGACGAAAGATACCTTTGCTTAGTGGCTTTTATTAGTGTACACAAGAGAGTTGGAAAATGCAGCGAATTTTATGGCAGAAAAAATAAAAACAAAGTGAGAAATACAAAAACAAATTGCATAGCTCAGAGTTTTCCATTCCTATTGCATGTAGTTAAGGGGGACTACCGACTCATGCGAGAAGTAAAAAATATATTTTTGTTACCTATCTACAAGGAATATGCTTTTCTCTTGTTCTTTGGCTGCGGCTGCTAGCTGATGGATGCTGTTAGCAGTTGCTCGGATCAAAGGGCACACTTACATGCATACATACATATGTATATGCATAAATATGTTTGATGTTTTTGTACATACATACATGCTTGTGTCTCATATTTATTCACCTAAATGAATGTAATGATCGTGTAACTGATGGTGATTTTGATCGTTGGAAAAAGTGAGCGACAGAGGTGTAACTGCCAATAGTTATGCGATAAGATATTACATACAAGCACTGCTGTACAGTTTTTAGTCATTCAAAATTATTTAATGTAGGTACCTAGGTATGTATTTGTAGACATCAATTATTATCTAAAATAAAACAAGCTACCATGTTGTTTAATTATGCAGTCTTAGTAGGTAGCTATTTTACGATCAGAGACGAAAAGGTTCGAAACTGAAATAGGTACTTGTAAATTTTTGAAAGTTGTTCGTAAAAACCACCTTTACTAGCGATGCACATCTTTTTCAACAAAAATATTTCTTTTTTAAATTGAGTAAAAGATAGTTTTCAGCTTGTACTCAAATGTAGCATCGTCATACTAAAAATTAAAATAAAACATTTTTATACTGTTAGGGTAGAAGGGGGCACATTCGACAGTTTTTTTCTTTTTTTAATTGCTATACTTTCGTACTTTTTTAACCGTTATATGAACTTACCTTTTTTAGTGAAACTGTCCCACCCATGGTGCACATACGCTAAGGCGATGGGTGCATTCGCCACGACGTAAAAGTTTTTTTGTAAAAGGTTATAATTACAATTTTTGTAAACAACCTTTGTAATATAACCCAAATCCTTTATTTTGATGCAAATAGTGTTTATCGCCGGCTGAGTGATATTATTCAAAATAGGTATTTATCAAAGAAGATGTATCTGAATTTCTTTGAATAAATCTCCAGCTCAGATTTTTGTTTCAAAAGCCCACTTTTATGAGCTTATTTGAAGACATATCCTGGAATGAGTTTTCAAAATGCTCTATATCAAATAGGTTAGGTTAGGTTCAAGTGGCTGCTGCAGGTTCACACTTAGGCCCGTTGTGATACCACCAATCAGTTCCGCTACCCGGCCACATGGAGAATCCCTTAGTTTTTGCGATTCTCCACATTGCAGAAACCCGGGACTGACACTCCTAAACCGACGCCGATACTCCTCCTCGAACCACTTAAATGACTTTATCAAGGCCACCAAGTCCTTTATGTCCAGCTCAGCGATCTGGCTTAGGCTATCCAGGAAGGGAACTGCCAAAAGCGCGTTCTCGCGCCGCTTAAAGCCGGGCACTTGCAGATGAGGCGCTCCACCACTTCCTCCTACTCGTCATCTTTCCAACTCCTACAGCATCGTCGGTAGGGCACACCTAGTCTTTCTGCGTGCCTACCAATCAGGCATTGCCCGTCTATATCAAATAAAATACAATTCATTTTCAACTGAGATACCTAGAGCTGTTTTGTATTGGCCTGGAGAATGTGCCCCATGTGTATCTACTCTTGTAAAACTAATTTTAATTTTGCTTCAACAGCACTTTTGCAAAACTGATTTTAAATTATATTAAGAGAATAATAGTCGGTATCACACGCATAAACACATTTTTTTAATATTATCTTAATTTATCAAGTTACTAGCAGAGCCGGCAGACGTTGTCCTGCCCAAACATCAACTTATTTTCATTTATAAAATGTGACTAGCCCTCCTCATTTCAGGTCACCTTCTTCCCGTGCACTCCACCCACCTTCATCCTTTTCATATGCTTTTCTCTTTTCGTATTGATTTCCTAATTGTCATCCATTTCCCTATCCCTTTCTTAACTCCCAAAATGACTTAAAATGACTCCCCTTTAAAACTCCCATCAACATCTTTAATTTAGACCCATTTTTTACAAAAATCTTCTAGCTCCACTCCTGGTCCACGTGTTGATCCATATCTAGAAACCTTGGCCTTATATGGGGAAATTACTAAAACATCTTGAATCATTTGTCACGACCTTTCATTTAATACTCATACCGCACTAATACCATCGAGGGCCTCTCCTGGTTGACATTTTAATCATTATCTCGAAAACGGGATCTCATATTGGACTAAAAACTACACCATTTTAAAAAACGTATCAATACCTTTCATTTGATGCCCATATTGAAGGAACACTTAATAAGGTTACCCTGGTCCACATTTTGAGCGATATCTCCAAACCCTTTTCAAATGTCTTTATTTTTTATAGTATAACCATCTCGAGCTGATACAAAATCTCGCTTTCAAATTTAATTTTATTATGTCCAGCCGTTATCAAAATAAACGGTAGCATAGATGAAGCAACAAAGCGCCTGGAAAAGACGGACTACCAGCCGAGCTGTTCAAACACGGAGGCGAAGAGCTGGTAAAAAGCATGCATCAGCTCTTATGCAGAATATGGTCAGACGAATGCATGCCTCCGGATTGGAATTTAAGTGTGCTTTGCCCAATCCACAAGAAAGGCGATCCCTCTAATCGCACCAACTACCGCGGAATTAGTCTTCTTAATATCGCATATAAGGTTCTTTCTAGCGTGTTGTGTGAAAGGCTGAAGCCCATCGTAGACAAACTGATTGGACCTTATCAGTGTGGCTTTATACCTGGTAAGTCTACCATCGACCAGATTTTCACGATACGCCAAATCCTGGAGAAGACCCATGATAAGAGAATCGACACTCACCATCTCTTTGTCGATTTTAAAGCCGCTTTTGACAGCGTAAAAAGGAGTTGCCTGTATGCCGCCATGTCTGAATTTGACTTCCCTGCAAAGCTTATACGGCTTTGTCAAATGACGTTGAGCAATACCAACAGCTCCGTCAGAATCGGGAAGGACCTCTCTGAGCCATTTGAAACCAAACGAGGCTTCAGACAGGGCGACTCCCTTTCGTGCGATTTCTTCAATCTGATGCTGGAGAAGATAATTCGAGCAGCAGAGCTAAACCGCAATGGTACAATCTTTTACAAGAGCGTGCAATTGCTGGCGTATGCCGATGATATTGATATCATTGGCCTTAACAACCGCGCCGTAAGCGCTGCTTTCTATGGACTGGATAAGGAAGCGAAAAAAGTGGGTCTTGCCGTGAACGAGGACAAGACGAAGTATTTGCTGTCATCAAAGAAAGAATCGTCGCACCTGCGCCTTGGCAGCCATGTCACTGTTGATAGTTACAAATTTGAAACTGTGAGGGACTTCGTCTATTTGGGAACCAGTATCAACACCGAAAATAATATCAGTCTAGAAATCCAGCGGAGAATGACTCTTGCCAACAAGTGCTACTTTGGACTGAGTAGGCAATTGAGAAGTAAAGTCCTCTCTCGAAGAACAAAGATCACGCCCTATAAGTCTCTCATCATACCTGTCCTGATGTATGGCGCAGATTCATGGACAATGTCAAGAGAAGATGAGATGGCCCTTGGAGTATTTGAGAGAAAAGTTCTCCGGAAGATTTATGGTCCTTCCCGTGATGCCAACGGCGAGTATCGAAGGAAATTTAACGATGAGCTGTACGAGCTCTACGCAGATCTGACCATAGGCCAGCGAATTAAAGCCCAAAGACTCCGCTGGCTGGGCCATGTTATGCGAATGGACAAAGAAGCTCCAGCACAGAAGGTTTTCCTATCGTCGCCTGAATTCGGCAGCAGAGGAAGGGGGAGGCCTCGACTGAGATAGAAACAACAGGTGGAGGATGACTTGAACTCCCTTGGGGTTTCCAATTGGCGTCAGTTATCGCTAAAAAGGAAGGAAGGAAAAAAAAAATAGATATAAAAAATTTGAAACAATCTTCAATTGAATTTTCAGAAAAATTTTGAGCATGCAGTTTTATTGTCCAAACAATTTTAGTATACAAAGTAAAAAATGAAATATTACTTTTAATACCAGTCGGTATTGAAATTAAGCCTTTTGGAATTAAATTTGAGTTTTAATACTAAATAGTATTAATTTAAGACTCTGAAATTTTTTTAATTCCAAATAGTTTTAAAATAATACCAAAATAATACTAAAGCGTTCTCTCTATAGCGCTCTCTCTCATTATAATGTTTTAGGTACTATTTGGTTAAAAACAAAGCCGGAAAAGTATTAAATTAATTACTTTTTAGCATTAAATTAATACCTCAATTCTGTAAGCTGTATCTAGTCACTAATAGAGACATTTCGTGGTCTATTTCATATTTGATACAATTTCGTATTCAGTAAGCTGCCTCACATCTCTAGTCTCAATAAAGAGTCACTAATTTGTCATCTGCTTGTAGGCAGGTAACAAACACAATTAATTAAAGAAAATTTGTTAAAAAATTTAAAAAATTAAAAAAAAGTGAATTTACCAATTAGAAGTACTTAAATGTTTAAGAAAAGTTAATTACATTTGAAAAAATTAAATAAAAAAAATAAAAATTTACTGTTCGCGGACCGGCACTCGAACCTGCGACCTCCCGCGTCATAATCCGGACGCTTAACGCCTGGGCTACATAGACATCTATAGGACGGGTGTCAAATGCGTTATTTAAAATTTATGCAATTTTTGTATTCACCACACCTTAAAATGAGCGAGAGAGAGACTATGGTAGATTTCTTGTGACTTTCTCCTATAGAATACCGGAATCATCTCAAGTCACAAAATTTGTATCTAATGAAATATCTCAAATTTAGTGACTTGATATGAGACAGAATTACCGAATACTGGTATAATACCAACAACAGTGCAATTAGACGCTGGTAAGGATAAGTACTCAATGGCTTGATAGTAGACATCTCCTTTCAGCATTAAATAAATTGTTGAGTTCGACTCTCGGTAAAGGCAATATAATAAAACTGTAAATTTTTGTGTTTTTTTTTTGCCTGAGAGAATCTTGGACTGAATTCCTCTCTTTCTTAATTACACTGAATATGGTATTAATTTAATACTTTTCGGCGTTGTTATATATAAACACCAAAATGGTATTAAAGTTAGACTTTTCTTTTTACTGTGTATGTAATAATATGTAAGCCTCCAGTACCTAGAAACTTACCTTGATTTTCAGGGATTTTTTTCTGCAGCGAGAAATGCCTTGAACTTAAAATACATACAGGGCAATTATAAATATTCTCCAGCAATTTTTCTCCCTAGGAGTTTTGTATTATTTTGCAAAAATTCCTATAATTCCCTTCTCAAGAGAAAATTTCAAGTATTGGCTACCGCCGTGGTGTAGCGGTTAAGTGTTCGGCCTTCTACACCAAGTCGTGGCGGTTCTATGCCCGGCAAAAGTAACATCAAAAATTATTTAGAAAAAGAATTTTTCTAAACGGGGTCGCCCCTCGGCAGTAGTTTGGCAAACTCTCCGGGTGTATTTCTGCCATGAGAAGCTTCTCAACAAAAAATGCATTTGCTTTGCAAACGCCATTCGGAGTCGGCAAAAAACTGTAGGTCCCGCCAACTTGTAGGAAAACACAAAAGCAACACACCACAAGTTGGAAAGAGAAGCTCGTTTAAAAATCTCGTTAGAGGTTATGATAACCTGTTGATATATCGCCGCAATTAGTAATTTTTTACTATATTTTTTGTATAAAGTTTACAATATTTTTTGTGTAATTCAATTTGTATTTTGGGTTTACCATTTTAATATAATTTTTGTATAAATTTGCTATCTTTTTTGTGTAATTTCATTATATTTTTTATTTAATTTTTACTTTATTTTGGTGCCGTTTTTACTATATTTTTTTTATAATTTTTACTTTATTTTTGTCCATATTTCACTATATTCTTTGACTAATTTTTACTATATTTTTTGCTCTATTGCTGTAAAAAGTATGACTTTTTGGATCCCGAAGAGGGGGTTTTGACCTGACAAGCACCCCCGTGGATCCGGCCCTGTGGTAGATATATCGGAAACGGGCTCCTACATGGCACTTAAAACCAATTCCTTTTAAAACCATTCCAAAATATTAAAAAAAAACTTTACAAAACAGAAAAAAGTCAAATTTTGAATTTGCATAACTTATGAAAAATGCTATTAAAAATTTGATTTTGTAGGGCTATAGCGGGCAAAAAGAGCCACTACGTGGATATGCCTGGCTTACAGTTAAACTTGCTTCAAATGTTTGCAAGTTCATATTTAATTTACTGCTATACATTAAAGCTAACCAAGTGCATTAGAGGTCACACAAATACTAATTCGTTTCGGCTTGCACATCGTAGATAATACGGAAACAACAAGCTCATTAGCGAATTCAATAAAATAAATTGAATTAATAAATTTATCAAGCCAAATATGATGCCCAACAACATTTATGCATTTAACATTATTACATCCGCCAATTGAAATGTCAATGCGATTGGTACAAACAAAAGGTTAAAGGAACATAATAAAATAATTGCATTTCAGCAAACCAATTCAGAAAAACCGGCGCACGCGATAAGCCAATTTTGCCTGCACTAACCAGTTATTAATTAAAAAACTGAATGATTAAATTGAAGTAAAGAAGACAAATATGTAACTAAGAGTATGTATGTATGTTAATAACAAAAATTGAAACTATCAATACCTATGAACGTAGTACAAAAAAATAAAATAGTGACATTTGAATCCATAGCAAATTATTGAAAAGGGAGTGGGTGCGGTCAATTACCACATTGCTGACAAACCAAGCGACAATTTTCATTAAAACTAAAAACTTTTGTTCTTTGGGCCATGTTGAACCGCAATCAGTGGCAAAACTGCCAATGCCACAGAACAAGCAATCAAGCTCGCCATTATCACTACTGCCACCAACATCAGCAGCAGCAGCATTAACAACAACAATAACATCCTCTCGATTTGTATTCATCAGACAAAAGGGCCGAGTTAAAACAATACAATTCAATCAACCTGATGCACTCATGCAACAACAATTGAAACGTTGGTGCTGATTGCGATGTGAGCCACAACAATGAATGCGACATAATCTGCATGCCAAAGCGCTTTCGAACAACAACAATAAAGGCCAAGCTTAAGAGAACGTATCAGTGGGAAAAGCAGGGTAGCGTGTTCAGTTAAAGAGACCGAATCAACTGTTAGTCGATACTATTTGAATTTGCGAAGACAAAGAATCGAAGCAAAATCACAAATATTGAATCCTTTGAAAAAAGAAAAATATCAAAGCGAAAATCGCTTTTTCTTCATTCAGAGAAAGATTGGAGCAGTTTTATTCGATATGTGAGTGGACAAAGCAAAACGTTGGCGAAAGTGGAAATCACGTATCAAGTTTTTGCCATACCGCCTGAGCTAGGTAACAAAGCCTGCCCGGGGGATCAAGTCATGCTTCGCCTGTTTTCTTTCTTTTCGTTAGGTTAGGTTAGGTTCAAGTGGCTGGCGCAGAGGCACACCTAGGCCAGTACCAAAAGGCCCATTGTGATACCACCAATCCACCTTCATACCAATTTGGATGGCCCCACCTTTAACTCACATAGAGAGATCCCCACATAGAGATATTCAGCCTCAAAAAAGAAGTTTGTTCTAGAGGTGCCACACCTGTTTCGCGACTTTCTCCGACTTTTTTGATATCGTTTACATCCATACCAATCTTCTGGTCCCTGCCATGAACCCTTTGAAAGGAATTCAGTCTTAAAAAAATTAGGTAATCATATAATATTAGAGGTGCCATGCCCCCTTTTCCCATGACTCAAATTTTTTCGTGAGTACAAATTTGTACCCTTTTAGAGATATTTAGCATGAAAAGCTAAGTTCAGCGTCATATGTGGTCCACATTTATGTCTATATCTCGGAACCGGGTTAGCATATGCAACTAAGAACCACAAACTGTCAAAATCCTCATCAACACCTTTCATTTGGTACCCACATTGACCAAACACTTTCTACGGTCACGCCTGGTCCACATTTTGGTCGATATTTGGAAAAAGGGGTCCGTACATGGGACAGGGAACCACTACCATTCAAAACACTCATTAACGCCTCTCATTTGATACCCATATCGTACAAACACTCTCTTTGGTTGCTATTTGGGAAACGGATGCGTACATATGGAACTGAGAGCCGCGCCCTGTTGAATTTCTCATCAACACCTTATTGATTTATTACTCATCTTGGCCAAACACTTTTTTAGAGTCACACCTGGTCCACGTTTTGGTCGATATCTCGAAAACAGGTTCCTACATGGGGCTTGAACTAACTTCTGTTAAAATCCTCATCAACACCTTTAATTTGATACCCATATCGCAGAAATACCTTCTAGGGTAACAGCTGGGCCACATTGGGTTTTAAGACCCTAATCAGCTAGGGATATGAAATATTGTTTAAAACTTATTCTCATATCCCTCAAATATATATCTATACAAAATTTCATCAATCAAAGTAGCGGCCAATGTTATTCCGCCCACAGGTAAACCTACGCGAACCACCCATTCTTGCGACCACAAGCATAAAGACAGACAGGAGATATCTTCTATCTCCTTCTTCTGTCTATATTCTATCTTCTTCTTCTATACACATATATAAAATTCAAATTATGTGTGTACGGACATACTTGGCTCCTAAACGAATAAGCCGATCATAACAAAATTTTACACACGCACTGGATATCTCCCAGGAATGGTCACAGGCTAAAAAATATTTTGATATATATATGGGGCGTGGAACCTCCCATACAAATGAAATACTTCATAGTCTATATCTCTGGAAGTATTTATGTAGGTTGGACCACTGAAATTTGGTGAGGAGTTAAATGAGATTAATCCATATCACCTCCAAAAAAAACTGGGGATAAAGAAAAAGGGGGCATGCACCGCCCATACGAAGGAAATATTTCATTGTCCATATCTCTGTAAGTATTTAGGTTAGATGATTTCATCTATCTTCTCCTGCTTCTTCTAAATTGTGTAAAAGCTAAACAGGCAATCTACCGGCCCAATTTTTTTTTTTATTCAAATTTTAAAATATCATAATCCGGCCACCATAGGACACAAGGCATTGTTTTTTTTTTTTTAATTAAACCCTGCTAGACATGCATTACAGCACCCATCAGTTATTTCATATTGCCTTTCAGAACCTGATAGTAGGGATAGGGATAGGGAAGGGGATTAAAATAGATATAGGGATCGGGCTAGAGAAACATGCAGGGAAGTAAATTTGTGGCAGGACAACGTCTGCCGGCTCAGCTAGTATATTATAAAAGAAGGCTACGACGAAGTTTCAAAGAATTTAGTCGTGTAGGGCATCAGATATCATGACAAACACTTTGAAAGAAATATTTTCGAAAAAGGGCGTTTGAAACGTGACCACCTAAGGTCCATATAGAGACAAAAATTTACAGATACATACACATTTGTTACAAACATAGACATAGATTGAAATTTCAAAAAATTGCTACTTTATTTCATGTTTTTTTGTCGCTTCTCATACTAAATTTTGGTACCTATCAATTTTATCCAGGCTAATGTGAGATACAGAACTAAGTTTTGTAATTTAGTTCAGAGCAGAATAAATTTCACACGGATCAATTTGTTATAAGATTACTTACCCCATAATCTATTGTGAGATAGAAATTTTCTAGTACCTTGAATCTTGATGACTTTTTTCTTTCACTTTTTCAGATAAAAAAAACGCTGTCAGTTAAAACGCCGACAAAGGCAAATGCTAAAATGAGTTTAACAAACATTGTAAACCCTACAATTACATCGCCGATTATGCGCATGAAAAAGTGGAATAGTGCCTTTGATAAACATAACTACGAATAGAGATTTCAATCTTCGCCAAGCAACCGAAGCACAAACAGAGCAATTATCAATTATTACGCGACAAAGGAACTCTTCATAATGTCAACAAAATGCATGCACAACAACAAAAAAAAATGACAACAAAGGCCAGCAGCACACTAACAACTCCAACAACAGATATGAAGGAAGAACTACAACAGCAGAAGCAGCAGCAGCAGCAATTATCTATTTACAACATATAGGAACCATTGCTTTAATACCTTTTTGGGCAGCGACAGCAACAACAAATGAAATTACTAAAGTGGATACTTGAAAGAAATAAAAATTATCAAGCACGAAAAAAAAAAAACGAAAGTGAGCTAGTAATAGAAAATGTGCTGCCTATGATTATGTCAACAGGACATGCAGTCGAAATTTTGTTGTATGTTTATAAAGGAATAACACGCATACAACCAAAATAACAACAAATAAAAGAAATCAGAAACAAAACTCAACTCACGCTTGTGATGAGAAGTGAGCGAGCATAGCTGCAGATGACACTTGAAATGTTGGCTGCGAAATAAAAATTAAAAAAAAATACCTTGACAATAGCATATAGTAGCTACAGAAAGGATCAAAGCGGCGTATGCGAGTGCACGCATAAACAGAGATGTTTTAAAAAATTCCATGACTGTAATTGTAGGCGCGTTAAAAATTCGAACCCTGAAGGCTTTTTGTGTATCCTATTCATTTGTTTATTCATATTTTTTGTTTTATTTGAATAAATGTGGAATGTAGAACACAATTGTAAAGCGAATCACTTGTTTTTGGATTTAGAAAAAAATTGGGAATGTCGTAATGCGCTTCCTCTTTAAACTATATAGCAAACGGCAACATTTCGCTTCGAACTTAATCTCATTGTGAGTTGACCAAGTCGTTGAAATTCAGCCACAAAATTAAATTTTTTTTTCATTTATTAATTTTTTTGTTATACTTTTATAATTTTTTTTGATTTTATTTTATGTCGGGTTTAATTTATTAATTTTTTTTTTTTAATTTTTTTATTCTATTCTATTTTATTGTATTTTATTTTATATCTTTATTTTTATACCCAGCGTACTAGTACTAGTACAAGGGTATTATAATTTTGTCCACATAACGGTACTACGTAACGGCAGAAAATAATCGAGGTAGATATAGAGTTCCATATATGAAAGTTCTTAAGTTGAAAAGAGGAGTTCATTAAGGCATGTCCGTCCGTCCGTCCGTCTGTGTACACGATAACTTGAGTAAAAATTGAGATATTTGCATGAACTTTTATATACAGATTACTGGCCTAGGTAAGTTGCTATTGAAAATGGGCGAAATCGGATGATAACCACGCCCCCTTTTTCTATATCGAGAATTTCGAAAGTCATACAAATGGACATAACTTGAGTAAGAACTGAGGTATTTCCATGAAATTTGGTATACAGATTACTTTCTGGCCAAAGTAGCTTGCTAGAGAAAATGGGCGAAATCGGATGATAACCACGCCCCCTTTTTTCGATATCGGAAATTTCGATAATCACATAAACTTGACATATCTCGGTAGCTAAAATGGCCAAAATGATATAAATTTATAGGTGAATTCCCCTGGTCACTGTATAATGATTTTTTGATAAATTGTTTAAAGTGGGCGCGACACCGCCCACTTTTAAGGAAGGCATTTTTGAAAATTCGACTGGTCGTAACATTTAAACTGATTAGAGTAGAACGATGAAATTTGGTACAAAGCATACTAGTATCGTTGGGAGTATATCTAATGATTTTGGATAGTTACCCTCCAACCACGCCCACTTTCGATATCGAAAGCTTCGAAAATCACCTATATTATATAGTTTGGTGGGATGAACCCCCTAGTCATTCTATTATGATTTGTTGATAAATTTTTAAAAGTAGGCACCGCCCACTTTTCTGGAATGCATATTTGAAAATTTCAGGGGTCATAACTTTTAAACAGATTACGGTACAACGATGAAATTGCTTGGTATACTAGCATATTAGGGAGTATACCTTATGTAATTGCACGAAATCGCTTCCCAACCACCCCCACTTGCGAAATGGAATATTTCGAACACCATATAAAAACTATCGCTGGGTAATTAATGTTCGGTTTACCCGAACTTAGACTTCCTTACTTGTTTCATTTAGTTTTTTTTTTTTTCTTTTTTTATTTTATTTATTTAAAATTTTTTTTAATTTTTTTTTTTTTAATTTTTCTTGTTACTTTATTTTGGTTTATTTTATTTTCATTTTTTTATTTTGTTTTATTTATTATAGCTTCTTTATTTATTTTTTTCTTTTATACTTTTTTATTTTATTTTATTATATTTTGTTACTTTTTTTAACTTTAATTATTTAAAAAGTGCAATTTTTTTATTTATGTATAAGAAATTTTTCTGCAACTGGGTATAAGATATACCAAGATTCAAATTCCTGTGCACAATACCAATTGTGACATGATGTGACAGTTTTGCATTTTTCCATTTCATATTTGATTTTTTCACTACACGAATTTCTTTACCACGCCGCATCAAAGGATCTGTTGAAATAGGAAAAAAAATTACGAAAATAATAAAAGGGGTCCTCGAACGCTCCCTCTCACCTTTGTCATTTGAAGAAAGAGCAGGTTTTTGTATTTTTCCACGCGTACAGTTACATGATGTTTGTCGTTATGTCAGGTGAATCAGGCACGCAGTAGATATAAGAAAAAGAAAAAAAAAAATTTTTGTATTTGTGAAAAAAGGAAATTATCAAAATTTTTATGAACGGCTTCATATTCAGGCTTCCTTGGAAAATTTTAATTCTTTGCTATTACATACATTGTAAAGAGCCTTAGCTCGAATAGACTGCGGTTGCTTGGAATTTTTATTTTTATTTTTACACGTGTCCTATTTTAAATATTTTGAGAAAAAATGTAATTAAAAACTTTGCCCCATACATTTTTAATAGAAGCAGTTATTTATTGTATGCTCTTTAGCTTTTATGTGCCGCTTCCCACAGCTAAAGATTTTTCATGCTTCTAGCCAAAGCACCAACTAGACAGTGGCATAGTCAGCCTTTGCCAATTAAATTCGCATCAAGCGTCTAATTTACTGCTTTTCTGGGCGCTTTTCCAACTAGCGTTCGGGTGGGAAAGCGCAGTCGTATGAAAAATCATAAATAAAAATTGCAATAAAATTATGCGCTTCATTTTTGCATAACAACATTTTCATTAGTCCTTTTACTTACCAAGTGCGCTTATACTCAATGCAGCAGCAGTTCACAAATGCGGCATAGCGCCATTAGCGACTGGTGCAACATTCGTGCGTTCCCATTTCCCACCATCAAAACTGTCACAACAAATCAAATGGACAATCAAAACATATCAACAAAGAAATGTGTGGGTTTGTATGTATGGATGTATCTATGTGTTTAAGAGTGTACGCATGTATTTGTAAAACAACCTAAATATAATTGTATGAACCCTTAATTAATTTACAAAGCAACCGCATCAACAATCCCAACAACGCACTCTGCTTCCATAAACAACTAAATCACTTAC
>CAXKVI010000001.1:29241120-29276120 GCA_964058755.1 Campiglossa producta | reverse complement strand
ATTTTATTACCATACACTTAGCTGATGCGGCTTTTTACTCTAACCTTTTATTTCCTGGCCGCATACAACTGCTTCTGGATCATCCCAAGCCTAGTTATTTGCTGTGCGGCCCGACTCTCAAATATCTCACGTTTAAAAAAGGATAATAACAAAATAAAATAAAAAGAAAGATGAGTTTATCTGATGCCTTTTGCGCCACTTGCTCGCTACTCGCTTGCGCACTGGAACAATAAACGAAATAAAATCCATTTAATTGTTAGCCATAAATGGCGCTCATACTCGCTTACATTCGAAGAGTTTCGGTGTGCTCAATTTTGTCCGCCATTGCGCCAAGCTTTTTGGTGTTCCCAACGAAGCCATTTTCCACTTTCGACTTTCATCTACAACTGAGATACTTGGAAAGGAAATGGGCTCGCGCTTCCTTTGCTGCGCAGGATATCATTTTGTGTTTTGAATTTTGTTCTTACGGCTTTAAATATTTTATTTTAATTTTATTTTTATTTCTGTTAATGCGCCTGTAAATTCTAATGTGAACATTTATTCAAATTTATTGCCACTTTATGGTGTGCCCTTATAAATCTCAACAAATTGCGATTGTGAATTTAATGACCTTCTCTTCAAAATGTTACGAGAACTCAATTTGATTTAAAGGTAAAGGGATAAATGAGCCTGGCTAAGAAAGGGATATAGTTTTAGTTAGCATTAAAAATCTCTGCACTCAGAAAAAATATTGTTAGATCAAGCATAAATGAACTTAAATCAAGCATAAACCGCCATGATTTCCGGTTAAGATGGAAAATTCTCAATCCAAGTGAGAACAATGTTAATTTTATAATGAAGAGCTTTTAATTTAAGGTGACTGCTTCGAAGTAGGCGAAACATGGCCTACACGGCTAGTTTCTACGTATTGCCGGTTCTACGAGAACGATACCAGTACTTGTGCTGTGCCCATCCTACCGAAACAACCCGGGCCGTTTTTTTTATATCGCCCCGGCCAAGAGCAATACACGTAGGGTGACCCTGTCTGACATTTGGACAGGGCTACACCTCGTTACAACAACAGCGATATTCGGGGATCTCTCGGTAAAATCACCATCAAAAAAATCTTACAAAAAAAGTTGTTCTAAACGGGGTCGCCCCTAGGGAGGGATTTGGCAAACTCTCCGAGTGTATTTCTTCCATGCAAAGCTCCCAGGTGCCGTTCGGAGTCGGCAAAAAAATGTAGGTCCCGCCAATTTGAAGGAACAAATTTGAAATCAGCACATAAAAAATTGAAAAAGAAGCTCGGCACAAAAGTCTTTTTCGAGGTTCTAATGATAATAGTTGGGGTGGTTCAAAAAACTAAAGTTTTTCTTAGGTCTCTTAGGAGAACCTTTTTTACATCTAGCAAAAGAACTATCTATGCTTCATTTTAGCACTGTGGAACGTATGGAAGGACGGAAGGAGTAAATTTTAAAAAATTTTGAAGTTAACTTTTTAGGAGGCGATATGAAGTTTTGATTGGGAGTAAAATTTGAGAAAATTCATGCTGATGCAACGGAAATTATGCAACGGAAATAGAAATTGTGCCCTAATTTCAGGCGTACGCCATTTTCACCACGATGTTTAGCTGTGCAAATCAAATAGGAGGGGAAATTCTAGGATCTAGCTAACATTGCACAAATTGTAATAGTAAGTTTGAGCAGAGTTCATGGCCAGTTGCCACTTATGGCAGTTTACAGGGCTGCCACCTATCCCAATTTTTTTTATAGAGCTAGATATGCCAATATGGGTATCAAACAAAAGGTATTTTCGACCGTATTCCAAAAAATAGAATTTCAAGCATGATGGTCACTTAGTGTTGCCACCTAACCGTAATTTATTTATTTTTTCCTATATCTCGGGAACTGCTTGACCGATTTGGATAAAGTTTGGCATATAGACAACTTGATTCATTTTTAGAGTATGTATATACATAGGCGTTGCCAATTGGGTCGGCTTATAGGGTTGCCACCTTCCTCGATCTTTTTTTTAAATATTGAGTGAGATATGCCAATATGGGTATCAAATGAAAGATATTTTCGACCGTATTCCATATATGACAATTTCAAGCAGGGTTGCCACCTAGGGTTGCCATCTGACCGCACTTTATTTATTCTTTGCTATCTCGACCACTATTTCGCTTGCCTATTGACGGCAGGTTTAAACCAACCACGCTATACTTGATCTAAGCTTATGCAATGGTAAATCAAAGTTGTGCAACCTTCATTTAAGATCGCTGCAGCTTTGAATTAAAAATGCATTTTTAAATCAACATTGCCAATTTTAATTCGTGGTATTGCATAGTTAAAACCGTATGTTTTAAATTAAGGTTGGGCAGTGAAAGATTAAGTATGATAGTGTTTAATTTTACACTGAGTTTATCCCTTGAGTGTGAGAACATTTGTACATTGAGGATTTTATACTTCTAAAAAGATCATTTGCCAGTTGGTGTGGATATGTACTACTTGATTGGATAAAGGTGTACAATCGGCTTCCTGGGCTGAGAGTCTCCTTGATTGCTGTTGGCATGATTACAATTTCAAAGCAAATTTGTTTATAAGGACAAATTGCTTGCTATATTTATACAAAGGTAGTTTACAAAAAAAGCGTATAAATAATCCTATTTTGGTTTTTAAATAATTTTTAGTGAGTAACAAAAACACACCTACCTAAAATAATAAATGCACTCCCTTGCATAATAATCCCATAGCAAGTATTAATTGGAAAATTTCAACAAAATCATCGTCGTAATTATTTTTCATCATTATTGTGATGTTTAAAATAATATAACGAACTCATAAATAACAATATTGTTGAAGTTCGTGGAAATTTCTTATTCAAAAAAAAAACACACACAAGTTCATGCATAAATATTACATACTTAACAACACTTAGAAAGCCCTCGCCAAGAGAAATATATGTCCATAAATGCGCAGTCAAAGTGTCGTGTGTGCATAGTTTAAATGTGATTTTGATTCTTTGATTTCGATCGATTTGATTTATGACTTGTTTCGATTGCCAGTGTCATTCGTAATTACTCTTGTGTTTCTTTTCGAGAAGTGTGCGTTTGTCAGTGTGCTTGTCACCCGTTTTGGTTGCATGCCCCAACGCATGCGCCAACGCCACCTTCGCGTCGACGCCGTAGTTGAAGTGCAACATCATGCGACTTGCTACCCATGCATTGCAATGCCATGAAAAAGCAGTAAGATCGGCGATGTCTTTGGGCTAGTCGAAAGACTTATACCTTTCTCGAATCACGCGGTAAAATTACAACTAAAGTCAAGGGCGTACTCAGCTCTTGACAAAAGTTCACCAAGGGCGAGCCATTTATATATTTGCTAAGTAACTATAATTTTTCTTGAGTTGTTTTTCATTCAGTTTTATTCGGTAAGGTTAGGAGACAATTTCGTCGGTTTTAGTCGCATCTTACGACCGGCATACCCACACAGAGAAAAATTACCTGGGAATTGATAAGAATTGACCGTGATTTTGGTTGATATGACCAAATCACTGTCAATTCTTATCCATCACCAGCTCAATTTTCTGTGTGTGTACCTCGGGCATATTCTAAACCCCTAAACCGCGGGGTCACTCTGCTCCTCTTCTTATTCGTTTCTCTTTTTGGAAGGCGTTCAAATCTTCAATGGAGTTTTTACTTAGGAAACAAATATATAAAAAAATCTCTTTATACGAACCATCACATGGAAATGTCGGGAGCCTATATCCAGTACTTAGAGACTATTTGCAGTTCAAACAGCCAGGGTCATTAAATATCATTTTCCTCATGCTAATCATTAAAAATCGCACTTAAACTAATTCGGATTTGTAAAAGGTATAATGATAAAGACTCATGAAAAATAGCTTCATATTCCTAGAACTGCTTAAAGAAGTTGCCAGATTTGTTTTTCTACTTTCCCCTAAATTACCTTAGGTATTATTGGAAACACTGTTATCTCTTTGTGCCCCGTCGCGCACTAGCAGGCACCGATGAAACAGCGTTTGTTGGTGAGTCGTTGCTTGCAAGTGAGCGACTGAGCATAAACCAACGTTATCCTTTGATTGTTCAGTGCCGCAAACATATAGCGGTGCTTTCGGGAACACTTTTTTCGGATCTCGTAACTTATTTTCGATGGTTTTACTCCTCTTATACTGACGTCAAAATGGGTGTTTTGTAACCTTGCTCGACAATCAGGGTACCCTTTGATAAAAGAATCTATGTGACCACAAAAAAGTGTAAGATATTAAAAAAATTCAAAACCGTTTAGAATCGGTTCCGGCTTTAAAAACGGTTTCGGTTTCGTTCTTTCTCAAATAAAAATAACGGTTACGGTTTCGGTTTCGTTTTTGAAAAAGTAATCGGTTATGATTACGGTTTCGGTTTCGGGGTCAGTCCTTGATCAAAACACCGCCTACACGACCGTATCGTTATTGATATCGATATCTTTCCACATAGGGAGTCCTCTACCCACAGGAAAATTTTCATGTAAAATCAACACTTTTTTAACACTTTTTCAGGTTGTTATTTTTCAATACTATCAATCATGTTATTTTAACATGAAGCTCGTGTTGAATAACTTCACTTCGCGTTAAATTAACATGACTTCCTGTTAAATTAACATAACTTCCTGTTAAATTAACATTAATTCCTAATAAATTAACATGAATTCCTGTTAAATTAACATTAATTCATGTTAAAACAACACTATCTGCCTCATTATCTCATGCAAATTTAACAGGATATTTCTTGTTAGTTTAACATGGTTCATGTTGATAAAAATTATTCTGTGTGTACTCGCGGTTTGTGCTCACTCTCCCTGTCAACCCTACATGCAATAAAAAAATTTCCATTGTGGGATAAATTTGGGAAAAAAATTTAGTACACTCTGCCATATGTATACAAATTATTTTTCCTTTCTCCACAGCTCCACTTTTTCCATAGTTGTCTTTGATCTGGCAACTCTTGCAATATACGCGATAGGTAGTAATTAAAATGCATATGTAGGTAGGTACGTACACCTTAAATGCACATGCCTAGATTACAGCAAAGCTAAAAAAACCCTCAGCGAGTGACAATTTTCCTTATTATTTCTTTTTGCTTCCTTATCCTTTTATAAAATGAAAATATCATTTCAAAACCAACAGGGAATAAATCAACACGCTGTGTGGCTTCGTCAACGATCAATCAGCCATATAAGTTTGGTTCAAAAACTACATACATACTTCAGATGTAGATGTCTGCTACAATGCGATCACTTGCAAGTTAAAATTTCTCGCCTACGTACGATTAACTTCATCGAACTAGGTTGTGGCGCGCTTTCCAGTGAAAACATTTTTTTGTTTTTGTTTCTGTTTCGATTTTAGATTTAATACTCTCATTGGTGGTGGATTTTTGGGGGGCGGCTTATCATTATCGCGTTACTGATCTAAAACTGTGATCAACTTGACGATCGTAGGCATTCTCTGGTTTGTGGAAAGTAAAGCCGTCATGTCACTTTGATTGAATATGTCTACTCAATGACAAAAGCAATTATTTTGCGTGGATTAGCGTTTGTCATATACATAATCATGCATTGTTGCTGGTTTTCTCAAGTTGGAACGGTGAGTTGTTTCAACTTGTAAGTGTGCTGATCAATATAAGATCGCTTTGATTTTTATATTCATATTTTTCTACACTTTGACGGATTAGGTAAGTTTTGTGTGGGTTGCTTTATGATTAACAAGGTTTATTGAGTCAGATATTGATTGTCAATTTATTTGACAAATTGCAGACAAGAAGTTTTTTGCACACTATCTCGCGAAAGGTGAACATATTTAAAGGGTCCCTGCAGCGAAAGCAACTAGTTAAAAACTACTTTACAACTAGTTGGTGCACCGAGCCAAACTAGTCAGTGTTTTGTCTTTTTTCCATATAAGCAACTGGTATTTTTTACGTTTTGATGTTCTACGAAATGTCAATTGCCAGATTTCGACCAACCTATCAGTTTATTGCTGTATGCGGAGGCTCTTTATAAATTTGAGCAACTCCTCAGATTTTTTATTCCATACCACCTAAGTAGTAAACTCTCTTTCTTGCTAACCCAATGCATTCACAGAGTACGTGAACCGGCGTTTCATCGTCCAGTTCGCAAAACCGACAAATTGTTGTATCTAACAGATTCAGTTTACTCAGGTGATAACGTAGACTACCATGTCCCGTTTAGTACCCAGTGAGGGTTCTTAGGTCCACCCTTCTTAGATTTATGAGCCTGGCCTACCTCTGTCCTAGGCTGCTAAGCTAATGCTGCCTAAACTGTTTGTATTCCTAGTTACTTATGGTCTCCCTTACATGGGCCTTGGTGAGGACATAGGACTGTGACGCACCCATCAACAAGCTTCGAAGTTATTGTGTAAGACTGCAAGGCACGTAGGGCGGCCTGACTGTCCGACATAATGTAGATTCGCTTAGAGGATAGTCTTCTTTGACGATATTCTCTGCCACAGATTTCTACTGCATGGATTTCCGCTTGAAAGATAGTGGGGTAGCTACCCATTGGTACCGATTTTTTGTAGTTGGGTTCGTAGATACCAGCTGCCGTTTTGCCATCTTCCAGCTTCGATCCATCCGTATACCAAATCTCCGAATCGGACCCAGCATATGGGTTCCCTTTTTCCCAGAGCACTCTATCTACGATTGAAACCTCAAAGTTTTGCGTGATCCTGAGCGTAGGAGTTATTGCATCACTTACTTGCAATATAGGACCATTTATGTAGTTCTTGACTATCTTCATATGTCCTGTCATATTTCCGATTTTTAGATCGGAAATATTTTGAAGTCTCAGTGCAGCAAGTGTGGCTTCCTTCTCTATCAGAATAGGGAAGGGGGGTATTTTGGGTTATTTATTGGTATACTTCTCAAGAGACATTCCATTTAATCATCATCAAGTTTAGAAGGCTGGGTCATATCAGCTACGTTCTGCGATCTAAGGATAGACAGGTGACCTGATGAATTTTTAGGGTGATATATCACCCTATATCAGGTATTACTATATAACGTCATGTCTTGAGTTGCTGAGAAACAATCAATCAATGCTTCAATGCATCAATCAAATTTCGAGACTCGAATGAAGACATAGTTAAGGATTTTTGAACTTTTGATCGCCTCTTTGCATTTTCTTTAGCTACACTAGAATCAAACTTAGTTTTAACGTTCTAAAATCTAGACCACTTAAATATCTTAAACACGCTGTAAGAAACAGCCAATGAATTCGATCATTTTTTGACAGCAGCTTTGACAACTCATAGCCATGTCCGAGTAGCGGCTGCCATTTAATTAGCTTGGTAAAAGCATTTTTTTTTTTTACTTTCAAATGCATATTTGGGTTTCTTTGAAACCACAAAAACTGGCACACCTAATCAAGTGAAGTACTCAATATTTTCTTTTGAAATTATTTATACAAAGAAAAGGCCAATTGAAGATGACATTGTTATTCGACAGGTTGTTCGTTGTTCGACTTGCCCAGAAATAGGCGTACTCCAAAGTAAACACAAAATGTGCCCATTCACTTGAAGTATGAGTAAGTGCAGCGCGTATTATGGCCAACCAGGTGACTTGCAATAATTCTGGTACAATAATTTTTTTTTTTTTTTTATTATTCGGTTTTTAATTTTTTGTATTTTTTATTCACATTATTTTGTGGCATTTTTATTAACCGTCTGTTTCACAACGTCGATCCCCTTTTCATTGGAATTGAGCTAATAAATACTTTTATTTCTGAAGGTTACGTTTATTTGTTTGTGTTACGAATTTTTTATTATTTTTTTTTAGTAGTAAATATTTTTCAATTATTGTCTTGTTTTTATAAACATTAACCACTTGACTAGCCAACTGATATTTGGCCAAAGTAGCTCTTGTGGACAAGACTAATTTTTTGTTAAATTTCTAAGCTCACATCAATTAGGTTGCCATGTTATAGTTTCTTGTATACACTATACTTAATCTAACAATGTGTAACTTTAATTTAAACCATGTTATTTTAACTATGAAAGACCTTGTCTTAAAATTGGCAATGTTGATCTAAAAATGTGTCTTTAATTCAAAGTTGAAGCGATCTTATTTTAAGTTCGTGCAATTTTGATTTACCAATAATCAACTATACGGGGCATTCTATTCGGTTCAAATTTTTTCTTTCAATTTCGGAGAAATTTTTCATTAACAGTTTCTTTAAAGCTGACCCTTTATGCTTGTTTCAAAAAAAAAAAAAAAAAAATATATATATATATCTACATTTGTTAGTATGGGCAATGTCAGATTCATGGTATTATATGTAAGTCGTTTAAAAAGTTGCCGAATGTTTATTACGTACAAAAATGAGTTGGCAGTAATTTTTGTGTAATTTTTCCTGTATGTTTTGCGCAACTTTTACCCTATTTTTTGTATAATTTTTACTATATTTTTTGATAATTTTTTACTACATTTTTGCGTAATTTTTAGTATATTTTTTTTTTTTGTATTTTTTAGTATATTTTTCGCGTAATTTTCACCCTTTTTTAGGGTAATTTTTACCATATTTTTTGTGTAATTTTTACTTCATTTTTTGCATAACTTTTACTATATTTTTTTGTGTAACTTTTACTGTATTTTTTGTGCTCATTTGACCTTCTTTTTTGTGTAATATTTACCATATTTTTTGCGAATTTTTTACTATAATTTTTGTGTAATTTTTGCTATATTTTTTGGTAGTTTTTTCTATATTTTTTGTGTTATTTTTTACTGTATTTTTTACGTATTTTTTACCAAAAATTTTGGTGTAATTTTTATTAAATTTTTTGTGTAAATTTTACTATTTTTTGCGTAATATCTACTTTATTTTTTTCGCTTGACCTACTATATTTTTTGTGTAATTTTTACTATATTTTTACTATATTTTGAATGTATTTTTTGCGTAATTTCTACTATATTTTTTTTTTGTAATTTTGAAGGTTTGAACCTGAAAACCACCCCATAGGACTCGTCCCTGTTTGTAACATAATTTAAATTGTTTTAAATTCACATATACATTTTACAAACAATAACCGATATAATTTTCATTCCAATTACACAATTTTTTTTTTAATTCTTCAACCGAATTGTACTTGTCAGGTTTCAAGGATAAATGCGTATGAAAAAATTACTGTGAAAAATATGACTTTTTGGATGCCGAAGGGAGGCTTTGAAACTGAAAAACTCTCCCCGTGGATGATCCCGAAGGGGGCAAGGGGGGTTTGAAGCTAAAAGCCCACCCCGTGGATCCGCCCCTGCCCTAAACTGAGTAAAATATTTTTCTGATTTTTCGTTTTTTCCTTACTGCAAAGAAAGTTTTTTTCTGCGTGTATGAGGAATAAAAAAGTAAATGATTGGATGTTAAGTTAAAAACGTTCAACCTTAATTCAACGTGAAGACTACCTTAAATTAAGGACGCACCATTTTATTTTAAGATTACATATTTTTAAAATAAATATAAATCAATGCGTATTCAAGCATAAGCCACCTCATATGAAAAGCTCTCCATGTTCTATATCCATTATAAAATCAACATTGTTCATACTTCGATTAAGAGTTTTCCATAGTTATGAAAAGAAAATTTTGACGGTTTATGCTTGATTTAAAATTGTTTATGCTTGATTTTACAACTTTTTTTCAGAGTATTCAGACCAACTCCTAAAAATATCATATTCTTGCCTTATTTTGTAGCATAAAATATTTTCCAACAACAAGCAACATTCATCCTCAGTTATCTATTGTAGATGATCCTTAGAGTAATAAAAATGTTTAGGAAACACTTCAAGTTGCCGCACCAAGAGACAAATAAATTGCGTACACGGATGCGTAATAAAATGCAAAACAGCAGGAGATGTTAACGCCCACCTGCCACTTTCCAGCATTCATGTCGAGTGCAGAAAAAGGACTCCCGCAAATTCAACTCTTGTGCAGGACATTGTTAAGGTATTTTCATTTGGCTTAAAACTAGTGCAACACTTTGGCTTATACAAAGCATATTTGTTTCTGTTTGGGTTTCATATTTGTTGTAATAGGTACATTCGATGGCATACCAAAATTTGTTTGTGCATTCTCAATATTTTCTTCTATAGCCAACCTTTAGGCTGAGGTGTGTTCGCAGAAGTCGTTAGTGTGACAGGTTGGATTTGTTGTAGGTAATACATTTGTGTTAGTTATGTGTGTGTGTTTGTGTGTGTGCGTATGCATTATTGTCCCATTGTCTCAGTTTGTCCTCTGGACTGTCATAATCGGCATCAGCTCTGTCTGGCGCCAGTATTTAGGCTTAAAAATTCTCTAAATATTTCAATATTACAGCAAAATGCGGGTGGAAACTAAAGAAGAATGCAACAACAACGAATTATTTGTCTTTTAAGAGTGGTAGAATTTTGAAAATCATGCAACAGGTAGGTAAATAAATAGCTAAGGCACTTGAAGATTCGACCATAGAGCCAAGGACTGCAACCGAAACTGAAACCGTAACCGTTATTTTGATCTGAAAAAGAACGAAACCGAAACCGTTTCAAAGGCCGGAACCGGTTCCAAACGGTTTTGAATTGTTTCAGTGTCTTCTTCTTTTAGTGGGCACATAGGTATTTTGTTTTTATAAAAAGGCACCTATCCTGAAAAATTTCCATGGGAGATTGTCGAGCAAGGTTGAGGAAATTAACGAGATCCGAAAAAAAGGTATGAAAATTCAGACCTATTTTTGTAGTAAAATTTATTTGTGTTCGTGTCTTTATTTGGAAACCGAAACCGGAACGGAATCGTAACCGAAATAAATGTAGAGGAAGGAAACCGAAACCGAAATAAATGTTGAGGAACGGAACCGTAAGCGAAATCGAAATAAATGTTGAGGAACGGAACCGTAAGCGAAACCGAAATAAATGTTGAGGAACGAAACCGTAACCGAAACCGAAATAAATGTTGAGGAACGAAACCGGAACCGAAATAAATTTTGAGGAACGAAACCGGAACCGCAACAGGAATAAATGTTGGGAAACGAACCGGAACCGAAACCGAAATAAATGTTGAGGAACGAAACCGGAAGCGAAATAAATGTTGGGGAACGAAACCGGAACCGCAACAGGAATAAATGTTGGGAAACGAACCGGAACCGACACCGAAATAAATGTTGAGGAACGAAACCGGAACCGCAACAGGAATAAATGTTGGGAAACGAACCGTAAACGAAACCGAAATAAATGTTGAGGAACGAAACCGGAAGCGAAATAAATTTTGAGGAACGAAACCGGAACCGCAACAGGAATAAATGTTGGGAAACGAAGCGGAACCGAAACCGAAATAAATGTTGAGGAACGAAACCGGAAGCGAAACCGAAATAAATGTTGAGGAACGAAACCGGAAGCGAAATAAATGTTGGGGAACGAAACCGGAACCGAAACCGAAATAAATGTTGAGGAACGAAAGCGGAACCGAAACCGAAATAAAAGTTGAGGAACGAAACCGGAACCGAAATAAATGTTGAGGAACGAAACCGGAACCGAAATAAATGTTGACGAACCAAACCGGAACCGAAACCTAAACACGTTACAAAAACGAAACCGGAACTTTATTTGAATCGGTTTCATACCTTGCGTAGCACACAAAATGCGGCCGCAGGAGCCTCATCCAGCATCAAAATGTAGTTTTGTTTCCTACTGATTTGTTTCTGTTTTTATTACATACATACATGCAGCTATAAAGTGAACTCATGTCCGATATGCAGATATTCAAACTGTTTCCTTGAAACAAGCTAAATGAAAGCTGCTTCTCTGGGCTGTGGTCTTGAACGAACTATTGCTGGAACTTGATGGCAGGCAGAGGTTGCATACGCTGATGACATTGCAATCCTGGTAAGTGGTAAGCCCTCGTCTCAGGAATTCATAAGATCCCTGCCTTCATACTGAGTCGATGGGGGGAGTGCCGCTAGTACATATCTTGGAATTATACTTGATAGGAAGCTGTCTTTGAAACCTAATCTGGAAGATACAGATAGTAAAACCACGGTTGCCTTGTACTGCCATAGAGAGGCCGTCGACAAGAGATGAAGCCTTTCGTCAAAAGTCGTATACTCGCTTTACAGTACGCGTTTTTTCAATGTTATTAGACGCGATGTTTCGATGTTATTTGTCATTAGGGAACTGATCACCCAATCAAATTGAATTGAAACAAAACTATGAAAGTCTGGTACTTTCTTTTTGTAACAATTTTCCAAACTTGACTGGAAGCAACCCAAGTCAAACGGAGCAATGTCCCCCTGGTCAGCTAGCCTAAGTACATTTTTCGGAGCTCTTCAGTGCTTTCAAGAACGTTGTTTCTGTTGCCAGAATCAGGTATCAAGTCAACCCCATATCCCGCTCAAGTTTCCAGCCAACTTAATCCACCATAATGGTAAAAAGCTTAAAAAAACGAATGCCTTTTATGGTCTGCGTACCTACTTAAGTAAAATAGGCATCCCACCAAAGCATTGTCCAACTACTTCATCACTAGGTACCTACCCACCACCCATTTTTCGATCTGCTTTAGCTGAAGTTGTCAACAACATCCGTTTTAACTAAATATTGCTCCACATGCTGGTTGCCAGTATTATTACTTTCATGCTGCCAACAAAAATAATGCTGCCCTCCCTGTATGAACCTACTCCAGCACGAGTTTTCCAACTCATGTTAATCGTACTGTTGGCATTTTCAGTGTTTTTGGCACACTTAATCCTGGCGCAAAACTATTCCATTCGCATTGTTCCACGCACAATAGGCACAAAGGACATGTTTGCACTGATTATCAGATTAGACTATTGTTGGTACAAATTGATATTGTCATGTTTCAAGTGCCTCCAGCGCTATTGTTTAATACGGCCGAACTGACTAGTTGGATGAGAGAGAATGTGCTGGCATCATGGTATGTTTGTGTGGGTGTGTGTACTAGTGCTGCAAAATAAGCGAACTAGGGGAACCGGGTCGCTCCTTCCCTCACAGCTGAGATGTTTTGGAGTAATTTTTGCATCATCTTGGGTACATTTAAGGGGATTTTGGGGTAATTTTGGAATCATTTTCGGAGAATTTGGGGATCATTTTAGGGTCATTTTGGGATTAATTTTTGGGTCGTTTTGGGTTCAATTGCGGAACATTTTGGGAACATTTAAGTGTCTTTTTGGGTCGTTTTGGGATCACTTTAGGATTATTTTGGGATTATTTTAGGGTCATTTTGGGATCATTTTTGGTAAGTAAAGTTAGCGCTAAATCAATAGAACCAAGCTCGGTCAACCAGGTACTTTTATTTTTTTTTTTTTTATATTATTTTTTTTTTTTTTTTTTTTTATTTTTTTGTTTTATTGTATTTTTTTTTTTTTATTTTATTTTATTTTATTTTATTTTTTTTATTTTATAAATGTGTTTAGAAGCTGGCTTGAGGTCCGTGCAAACAAATATTTATTTTATTTTATTTTATTTTATTTTATTTTATTTTATTTTATTTTATTTTATTTTATTTTATTTTATTTTATTTTATTTTATTTTATTTTATTTTATTTTATTTTATTTTATTTTATTTTATTTTATTTTATTTTATTTTATTTTATTTTATTTTATTTTATTTTATTTTATTTTATTTTATTTTATTTTATTTTATTTTATTTTATTTTATTTTATTTTATTTTATTTTATTTTATTTTATTTTATTTTATTTCGTTTTATTATATTTTATTTTACTTTATTTTCCTATTTGAAGACATGCATGGATGAAGGTGGTATGTCGCATTCTCACTCAATTTCTGTTTTTGGCATTGGTGAATAGTTTTTATGCAGATCTATATTTCTGTCTTATCAGAATCTGCCTATCGTGAAAATTGTAGAAGATAATTCATGGCTGAAGGGGGTATGTACACAACTTTTCAATATTAATTGTGGAAGAAGGGGGTATGTTTCTATTTTTTCATATAAAACACTAAATATAAACTTATGCTTTTTATTGCATATTATGCAACGTCTTTTATGGCTTTGCATAATTTTTTTGGCAGTTTTCCATAAAGATTAGAAAAAACCTCAAATGTTTAAGCAAAACTTTAAAGCTGATTTTCTCGTTTCACTCAAAATGCGACATACCCCCTTCATCCATGCATGTCTTCATTTGTTTTTATGATCAACAGAACCGAGTCCATAAATTATCCGAACCGCTCATCACCACTCAGTGATCCACGTTTTTGAGAGGGCATCAAGGGCCGCTCATCCTTACTTGCGATTTTCACTATTTGATGGTGTGTGTTAGCTCAAATTTTTTCTCGGCTCATGAGCTGCTTTTGTTTATAGTGTCGCCAATGCTGATTAAAAGATTTTCACTGACTCACACAATGCAACAGTGATCCGATTCTGGAACATAGAGTCTATGTGTTCAGCAACATTATTTGCAAATTTAGACAAAGAAAAATCAAGTGGTCTAGAAAGATGAGTAGGTGTAGAAGAATTGAGATTTGCAATATTTAGACATAAAACTAAATATACACCGACAGATATGTTGGTAGGCAGGCATGTTCACATGAAAGTACATAGGTGAGTATTAAGTATTTTTTTGTGGAAAACAATTTCGTGAACAATGTGTTGTCAAACATATTTGTCGACATTTCGAGTGCTATTTGTTCTAGTTTCTTTTTTTGTGTGCCTTGCCTTTGGCTATTCTTACCATTTACTTTCCATTCTTACACCTTTGTTCCTGCTAGTCCAGTTTTGATCAGCGATCATTAGCATAAATCCGATATTTCCATTGTAGTGGTTCGAGTGGTTCGGGAATAGATTTAAAAGAAAAATGTTTTGAGCCGTGATCTTGCAGAAGGATTAAAAGATAGTAAAGAAACTAGTCTAAGAAAGATGCATATCACGATGTGTTGTGCATAATCTAGATACGATCAGGTTGTGGATTTTGGGAAATCTGTTCCTTTTTCGTACATTTGTACTTACTTATTTGCAAATGTCGATGTCTTTGATGGAAAATCACTTACTAACAATGACATTTTTTGATCAGTTACGGCGATTAGGAGTTTATAACTTGATAATGTACACATGTGCAAATATTTCGTTCATTTAGTTTCGATGAGTTTCCAGGAAAACAGCTGAAGGAATTTGGAAATTTAATACGAGTATTTATGTAAGTCCTATAGCGATTTGTGGACTCTAAGCTAAAAAGACTATTTCGGCATATGCAAGCGCGGATTTAGGGGTGCGGCGTGGGGGCACGTGCCCACCCTAAACGGTATTTTTATGTACTGTGAATGCTCCATCACAATACATTTTTAGTCGAAAAAAAAAAAAAAGATAATTCAGTTTTTATGTGAGTTCTATATATTCCTGTACTTGTGAATATAAACTTAGTATGGTACTTATTTTATCACTATCAGGTGTTGATATTTTTGCATTTTCAACCTTTTAAAACTGACCGAATTTTTGTTGATCAAACAAAATTTTGTGTTAAAACGACAACTTCCTCTAGTTATTTCAACAACGAGGGAACTGTCATTTTAAATTTATTGCATTATTCCATTAAATTTAGTAGACCTGACAAAGGTTTTGTTGATCAAACACGACGGTAAGCATAAGTACACGATGGCATCATGGTAGACACCTGGGTTGAGCGTTCAAGACTGAAAAATAATATTAATTTTTATTATACCCAGCTTACTAGCACTAGTACAAGAATAATTTAGTTCACATAACGGTACTACGTAACTGCACAAAATGATGTAATTGGACGAAATCGCTTCCCAACTAGAGGTGGGCGTCGGGCGTGTTTTGACCGTGACACGAAACACGCACGCGTGTGTCCATGTGCTAGTGTTTGAAAATGAGATTTCGTGTCGTTCTTTCCCCCCTTTTTGTACTAAACTGGCGCTCTTTTATTTTTTGTAAATTATATTTTTTATAACTTTCTTAATTCATCATCATACCAGATGACGAAAATACGCACACATGTGTGCATTGCTCGTGCCATATCGACGAAAATCACGACACTGTCGCTCTGACAGTATATACTCAAAGGAGTAACAACATTGGAGTACATTGCAAAGTACTCTGACTGTAAGTACTCCATGGAGTAGCAGAAACAAAGCGAAGGTTGGAGTAGGTGGTCCAGTCGTAGGACATCGCAATGTTAATTAGAGCACAACTTTTATATGAAAAAGGATTACATTTGGAGTACTCTGATGTTTCAATTGAAGTACTCTTTGGATAGGAAATAGAGTACTCTCGATTTTTGCAGGGAATTTATAAATATATACAAAAATAAAAAAGCCAAAAAATACCGTTTTATTTTTTTTCGTGCGTGTTTAATGCGTGTCGTGTGTTAGAAATTTTTCCCCGTACGTGTTAGTGCGTTTTTTCGAAAATCTGTTTCGTGAACGTTTCGTGTCGTGTTGCGAAAATCATGCACGCCCACTTCCGAAATGGAATATTTCGAAAATCATATGAAAACTACCACTGCGTATTTAATGTTCGGTTTACCCGAACTTGGACTTCCTTACTTGTTTTAATTTTGTTTTATTTTTAAAACTTTTCGGTTTAAAATTAAAACTTTTTGGTTTAAAATTAAATCCTTTCAGTTTAAAATTAAGAGTCTCATTATGTATGACGAACGATAGCTCAGACGAACGATTTTCGTCTGCTCACAATATCACGTAGCCATCGCATTATCTATCATTTTCGTTCGCTCCATAGAAAATATTTTCGAGTTTTCTTTGACATAAAAAACAAATATGAAAGAAAATGCGATTTTGTGCTATCTTTCGCCAAACATAATCAGCTTATTTAAGATTGAATTTTTCCCACAACATTTATGTATGCGATGTAGTTCAGTTGTAGAGCAGACGGGCATGATGCGTGGAGTCTTGCTTCGAATCCCAGCAACCGACAAAAAAAATTATTTTTTCTTTAAAAAATTGTTAAAACATTTCTGGTTTAAAATTGAAACCCCCCATTCATTTAGCCAATTTTCTTGAAAACTGGTCTAGATTTAATTTGAAACCAAATTTGGTTTGGTCATATATGTAGTCCGAAAAAGTTTAAATTTTTAACCGTGTAAGAATTGACAGTAATTTTGGTTGAATCAGCCCATATATTGGTTGATATGACCAGGGCATGTGTATGTTAGTACCCAGAAGATGTTGTAAAAAGGTAGCTTTTTTCTCTTCAATCATTTTCATTAATTTATAACCGATCTTCTGATATGTTCTCACCTCAAAAGGTCTTTAAAGATTGACTTGAGATCCATGACAATGTGATCAAAGCGGACATTTGGCTCGTGTTTGACCTGATATCGAATATCTGGGCACGTGCCCTTTCCACATTTGGGTTCTTTTTCAGTACATCTCTTTTGGTCGAAACTTAATCCAACGAAAAGACTAATTTTGCATTTAAATCAAAAGCCACTACAATGAACTAATTTACGAATATTGTCGAGTTTCCTAAGCAAAACAGCATCATGTGTGGCACTAAAACAACAATAGCAACTTAAGCTATCCACGTGTTTTACAGTATCGTATTACAATAAATATGTTCATACCTACATCCAGGCATCTTAACAAACGCCCTCTTTTATAGCAAATGTTTCGCACTTTCTTTTTCCTTGTTTAAGTGCTAAGTACATATTAAGTACATCACAAAGCGGAGCATAAAGCACTCAGGCTTGAGGGACTACAAAAATGCATTGACATTTTCAAGTGCTGCACATGCGCGTGCCATAAACGCCAACAGTTGCGGAATTTTTTCACAAACCCCTCTAAAAAAACTTAAAAAGGATATAAAAAGGGCTTTCATTGAAATATTCAAGAAAATATTGTTTAAATTTTTCTAAAGAAGTCTACGCTGGTGGGCTTTAATCTTTTGTTTATGTTTCTTTTTTTTTTAATAAACTGCGAAGGAATGCTTTGAAGTACCTAAGGCAACAAAAGCTGCTGTGGCTCTGTGGGTTAAGGAGTATTGCAGCAACAAGGGGTCATACTACATAACCTAAATTAATATGAATGTTTAAAAGTTCGAGTGCACTTTTGCTTTGAAAATAAGGTGGTTGTACTTAAGCTTGTAAGGGAAACGAGACATTTGAGGAAGTATGCAGTTTAGGAAGCTAACCCTACAGGATACGTTAAAAGTTTTCAAATAGTTTATGTCAAAAGGTGGTAGCCTAACATAAATTCGTATCGAATATGCGTATGATGATAACCTTCGACGAATGTATTTGTTTGGGAATGGGAGGTGTAGAATAACTGATCAGTAATCTAATCAAGTTTCATTTAGGTTTTTGTCAGCCAAAATGATTTTTTCAAAGGTTTGCTAGAAAACAAAAATTACCGAGTACAACATCAAACTACTTTTCAAAATCGTCCTTTCTTAAGAATAATTTCAAATTGGACTATTGTCCACTCAAGCGTCAATATCTTGAAGAAAGCATATTCTGTCGCAGAAAAAATTTATTTTTATGAATAGGTATATCATTTTCAAATTTTAGTGATGTAGTTTTAAAATGAAAAGTTAAAATATGAACATCTCATTACTATTCGTACTTCGGGAAAGGAAAGGAAAGGAAAAAAAAGGAAAGGAAAGGAAAGGAAAGGAAAGGAAGGAAAGGAAATGAAAAGTAAGGGAAGGAAAGGAAAGGAAATGAAAGAAATGAAAAGGAAAGGAAAGGAAAGGAAAGGAAAGGAAAGGAAAGGAAAGGAAAGGAAAGGAAAGGAAAGGAAAGGAAAGGAAAGGAAAGGAAAGGAAAGGAAAGGAAAGGAAAGGAAAGGAAAGGAAAGGAAAGGAAATTAAAGGAAAGGAAAGGAAAGGAAAAGAAAGGAAAGGAAAGGAAAGGAAAGGAAAGGAAAGGGAAGGAAAGGGAAGGAAAGGTAAGGAAAGGAAAGGAAAGGAAAGGAAAAGAAAGGGAAGGAAAGGAAAGGAAAGGAAAGGAAAGGAAAGGAAAGGAAAGGAAAGGAAAGGAAAGGAAAGGAAAGGAAAGGAAAGGAAAGGAAAGGAAAGGAAAGGAAAGGAAAGGAAAGGAAAGTAAAGGAAAGGAAAGGAAAGGAAAGGAAAGGAAAGGAAAGGAAAGGAAAGGAAAAGAAAAGAAAGGAAAGGAAAGGAATGGAAAGGAAAGGAAAGGAAAGAAAAGGAAAGGAAAGGAAAGAAAGGAAAGGAAAGGAAAGGAAAGGAAAGGAAAGGAAAGGAAAGGAAAGGATAGGAAAGGAAAGGAAAGGAAAAGTGAGTAAAGGAAAGGACAGAACTAGAAATTACAGGAAAGCAATGGAATGGAAAGCTAAGGAAAGAAGAGGATAGCAAATGAATGAACGCAAAGGAAAGGAAAGGAAAGAAACGAAAGCGTTACTTAATGGTGTAATGGTGTAATGAAAGAAAAAATATAGAAAATGAAAAGAAAATATAGTGAAATCAAAGGAAAGGGCTTTAAAGAAACGTTATAAATTAGAATAAGGTTTTGTGGTTGAGTTTCAACTTCAACTTTAGTAATTTTAAAGATGCATGTCTTAAATATCTGAACTTGTATTAGAAAGCTTTTTCGCGGCTAAAATGTATTAAATTTACTTTGGCCGCATGTCTCTTCGTAAAGAATCCCATCCATATACATACATAAATGTGTAGAGTACACACATATAGCTACGGTGAAGTCCAAATATGTTAAATATTGTTTGCTAAAGAGTTAACTTTTCTTGGATAACAGGCCTTTAACTAATGCTTCAAGCACCTGATATTCACAAAAAACCCTCATTGAAAATTTTTATCGTTGAACTAAATTGACTATAAAATCAAGCAATAACAAATATCTATAAACAAATAGCTACCACTTGAGCAAAGCATAAAATTAAATTACCACACTGTAACAGAAATTAATTTTCAAGTGTTTAAATAAAAAAAAATCAATTCAGTTAACTGCCATCAGATATGAAAAAGTTCAGTTCAACTGATTAGATTTTTTTCGGCTACCAAAAAAATAATTTTCAATTGCTTCATTAGATTTTTTGTTTTACGCAATCAACGCCACATTTTTATCACTATCACTATCTGTCAGCAATTTGTGCAGACAATTAATAAAACGTACATACAAAAAAAAAAAAAAGATTAAAAACTCGAAGCACTCATCTACGGTTTGATTGGCGATAGCCACCGATTGCTAAACAATAACCAACTACTTGACTTGGCTTGTAGATGAAATTAGTTGGTGGCAAAGTTTCTAATCAAATTGTTTTGCTACAGGAAATCAAAATTGAAATCAAATCACGGCTAACACTGAAATAATGAGAAAAAAATATGAAGGAAGGTAAATAAAAATTCTTATCGTAACTGTTTTCAAGTGTTAAATTGTTTTTTGGCTGTGGTGGGGTGCTTTGTAAAAAAATGAAATAGGAAAATTTCAAACTTAAAATCGTAGACATAGTCTCATAGATAATATGTAGCTATGTACCTTCAAGTACACATTCATATCACTATTTTAATGATTTTCAATTTTGTTTGTTATTTATTGATCGTTTCATTTATTTCGGTAGCTATTCGTACCAAGCGTGAAATCAATTATTTGGTGATAGCGTCTACAATGTTGTTGATTAAAAATCGTCCCAATCAAATCGGAGCCACTTCTTTTATAATAGAAATTTTTTTTATTTTTTGGTAACATGTTATCATCATAGATTGCAGAAAAAAGTTTATAGTGATTTCATAATACTAGAGTTTGCCCAGTGGTTGAAATTCAACCACAAAACCTTATTTTATTTCCCTACCTTTTTGAAGTTCACTTTTCTTAACTTTCACTTCTTTTGCTATTCCCTAAATTTTCCTTACTTTTCCCCATTTTTTTATATTTTCCGTTACTATGCATTATTATTTCTTTTTGCCTTTTCCTCCCTCTTTACACCATTCAGTAATGCAGTTTCAATGTTTATAATTTTATATTTTAGGTCGTTTTTATTCGTCTTTCTTTTCTTTCCTTTTCTCTCCTTTCCCTTTTTCCTTTGCTTTCATTTGCTTTCCTTTGCTTTTCTTTCCTTTCCCCTTCTTCCCTTCCTTTCCTTACCGTACCTTTCATTTCGTTATTTATTTATTTTTTCTTTCCATTCCCTTCCTTTCCTTTATTTTTTTTCCTTTTTCTTTTCTTCCCTTTCTCTACTTTCCTTCCTTTTCCATTACTTTACTTTCATTACCATTCCATTCTTTCCCTTCCTTTTTTCCCATTCCTATCCTTTCCCTGCTTTTACTTGCCTTTGATTTTTCTCTCTTTTCACTTCCATTTTATTTTATTTCACACAGTCTAGCCACGAAGGCCCTTGTGCATGATGTAGCTTATTATTTTTTTTTTCCAAAATATCAAGTCTGAGCAATCATTTGCTTCTCTGAATACCTACTCTCAGATTTTGTTTTTGTAAACAGTGTTTTTTTAAATATTAAAATTATAAAAAAAAAGCCTCAAAACTATCGATCTCCTTACAAACCACCCTCCGGGACTTTTTCGAAATCATTTCCGGACTTTTTTGGGACTTTCTCAAAACCATTTCGACACTTCTTGAGATATGTTTCGGACTTTTACGTGATCATTTCCGGAATTTTTCTTAAACATTTCGGGATGGGTTTCGGGACTATTTTGTGAGCATTTCGAGAGATTTTCTGGACTTTTTTAGGGTCGATTTTGGACTTTCTTAGAGGCATTTCGGGATGGTTATCGGGATTATTTTAGGATCATTTCGGGACTTTTTTGGGATGGTTTTCGGGATTATAACAAAACCATTTCGAGACTTTTTTGGGATTACTTCTGGCCATTTTTGTGATCCCGAACCATCCCGATATTCGGGACTTTTTTGGGGTCGTTTTAAAATTTAGTTTTGTGGAACTATTTTGGGATCACTTCGGGACTTTTTTTTTAATCAGTTCGGGATTTTTTCGGGATCATTTCTGGACGCTTTTTGGAATCATTTGATTCCATCCCGAAATGGTCTAAAAAAATATTTAAATCCGAACCATTGCTATTGGTACTCAATTAATGGTAGTGACAACTTTGTAACTTCGCAACTACTTCATTCATGCCAAGTTAAATTAATACCATTACTAATTTAAAAAAACAAACAACTGTAAGATTTGGCAGAGATATTCATCAAAACAAAAAAGTGTGAAATATCTGTTGACCAATCCAGTTGTATATGTATTTTTCATTATCAAAACTCATAAACCTCAAATTACAAAAAGGGCGCAAGCAAATTTGCACAAAGATATATTCAATCGAAATACTCACATGAAATTGAGGTGATTTTTACGGATGATATGGGCGCATAAAGGATTACAAAACCAACAAAACAGCAAATGTGGTGAGTGGCACAAGGTAGAGAAGCCGCAACATTTGTAAATATCTAAGAAACATGTGAATAGTGTTTAGATACGAGATCAAGATCGAAATGTTTGCGGTTTGATGAATTTCAATTTCTTTTCATTTTCCCCCATATATGTATATGTATATATGCATGCATGCATGTATGTATGTACATATGTATTTGCCTATGCACACATACATATACTTAGAGATAACTATACAACCCAATAAACATTTTTAGCTAATCTCAATTTGAGATGCATTTGAGAACCAATCATCTTCTCAAATCTCAAACGTTCGTTTTCAATTTGAGGCGAAATAACAGTTGATAGCGTTCTCAACCTAAAAGGCTCATTTTTAATATGGGATTTTCACTGATTTTCAAATTGAGAACGGCAGAATTTTCAAAAGTTTCTCAAACTGAGCGGAATGGATCGAAATGGAATCCACATGCTATCATTGAAATTTTTCTTCAGAGATGCCAATCATGCAAAACAAATACCCATTTTAACAAAAAGCGAGTTTCCATTTATGCAGTTAAGTTTTACTTAATTCTTTTTTAATTAATATAGTTCAACAAATAATCCTGTTATATAAACAACATTTGAGAAAAAGTTGAGAATAGATGTTTTCTCAAACGTTTGAGTTTTTGGTGCTCAATGTTTGTTGGGAAACTGCATATCCAGAGCACAACACTAGAGTATTTTTGTTGTGCCTATGCTAATGCTTTTTAAAGAATAAACTAAAAATTCCAACTCAAACAATCTTTCTAAAACATAAACATAAATAAATGTTAGATTATCTAGAACTGATAAGATCCAGTTGAAGCGCTTTATTGAATCTCTTGTAAAGTTAGTAGTTTGGTTGCACATTGGGTTGAAGTTGAGCTAAGCCACTTGAGGAGTGTAGTCCAAACAGTTTCATTCTGATAAATTTATTTACAAAATAATTATGGTAAAAGTAACACTTGTGTAGTGAAAGCATTGCTTTTACTCCACTTTGCTCCTGGTAGTTGTTACCTTTTGTTAGATTCTAAAACTTGACGCCGCCCTCGTTCTTGTTAAAAGAAAAGGTAGTCTGATAAATAATTACTTTCAACATTATTTCTGACTAGTTTGCTAAGTCATCATACCGTTTTTATACCCAGCGTACTAGTAGGAGTACAAGGGTATTATAATTTTGCCCACATAACGGTACTACGTAACGGCACAAAATAAACGAAATAGATATAGAGTTCCATATATGAAAATTCTTAGGTTGAAAAGAGGAGTTCATTAAGGCATGTCCGTCTGTCTGTCCGTCTGTCCGTGTACACGATAACTTGAGTAAAAATAGAGATATATGCATGAAATTTTGTATACAGGTTATTTTCTGGCCAAGGCCCCCTTTTTCGATATCGAAAATTTCGAAAATCACATAAATTGACATATCTCGGTAGCTGAAATGGCTAGAACGATGAAATTTGGCACAAAGCATTCTAGTATCGTTCGGAGTATACCTGATGAATTTGGATAAAATCGCTCTCCAACCACGCCCACTTTCGATATCGAAAGCTTCGAAAATCAACTAAATTGACATAATTCGGTAACGGAAATGGCTAAAATGATATAGTTTGGTAGGATGAACCCCCTAAGCATTCTATTATGATTTTTTGATAAATTTTTAAACGTAGGCGTGGCAGCGCTCACTTTTCGAGGAGGCATATTTGAAAATTTCACTGGTCATAACTTTTAAACTGATTACGGTAGAACGATGAAATTGGTACAAGGTATACTAGCACAATAGGGAGTATACCTGATATAATTGGACGAAATCGCTTCCCAACCACGCCCACTTCCGAAATGTAATATTTCGAAAATCATATGAAAACTACCGCTGGGTATTTAATGTTCGGTAGGTCAAACATTTCAGTCCAGTCAAATTAGACATTTGATATAACAAAAATGCCGACTGAGCCAAATTCTTGTAGAACCCTTAGACTCGCCGTCAGAATGAAAACTTCAATATTTCGCATCGATTCAATGTGTGCTTAAAATGTTATTTGAGGTCAAAGGTCAAAATGTTAGATTTTTTGGATTATACTGGAAAACGGTAAGTTTTTTCGAAAAATTATCTTAGGCCATGTTGTAGACCTGAAAATTCTCTATAAAAATGGTACCCGTGTTTTTTTCTTAGAGCTACCAGCTCTTAGATATCCCGATTGTCTACAACTGTGTCTCAGATAGGTTTTAGAAAAAACTTGCCGTTTTCGAGAAAAATCAAAAAAATCTAACCCCGAATAACTTTTTTAGAATACATGGGATCGATGGAGACTTTTTAAGTTTTCTCCCTTAGGGTTAACCTAAGCTCTCTACAATAATTTGGCTCTGTCGGAGTTTCTGTTATTTACCCACTATATTTTTATGTCTATTTTGACGCCATATAAGATTTAACAGTTTTGAATAAAGTAAAAAAAAAAAAAAAAAAAAATATATAAAATGAAAAAAAAAAACATGAAATGAAAAAAATAAAACCAAATAAAAAAATTTTAAAAATTAAAAATAAAAGAAAATAAAATATATAAAATGAAAAAACATGAAATAAAAAAAATAAAACCAAATAAAAAAAATTTTAAAAAAATTAAAAATAAAACAAAATAAAATATATAAAATGAAAAAACATAAAATAAAAAAAATAAAACCAAATAAAAAATAATTTAAAAAAAAAATAAAATGAGTTAATATAAAATAAAATTAAATAGAGTAAAATAAAAAAAAAAAAAAAAAAAAACACAGTCAAATAAAAAAAATACAAAAATTAAAATAAGGTATATAAATAAAATTAAAATAATAAAATAAGACCAAACAAAATTAGTGACGCAAACAATATGAGAACACGGCCATATGTCAATTTAACCACAAAAAAATCAGAATCACTTACATTACGCACAACTTGGGCCAGACTGGACCGACCAGTCATGCCACATGTGACATTCACACACCCGCATAAAATGGCCCATGTAACCACTAGTATGAGACAAACACCAAGGAATCGCACAATGAGCACATACAATAAATTCAATGACATTTCGATAGAAATTCAACAACAAAGGCTAAAAAGGATAAAAATTATATGCGAGTACCAAGTACGTGTTTGTGATTTGTTTGTTTTTATTCTTTGGTGTCGTCAGCGTGAATGTCTTAGCTACCGCAAAAACAAAAAGGCAAAAAAAAAACCGACAGTTGTGGAGGCGTGCGAATGTGTCCTACTACAGTCGCGACAGTATTGCGCTGAGCTATGGCGTCACCAACGCCTGTGGGCTAAACCTTGGGCGAACCCCCGCTGATCGAATCAAACGGCAATTGCAAATGCCAACAAAAAGACAAACGAATAACCGAAAAAGGACAATCGAAGGCTTTGAAAGGATCACCATATGATGGCTGAGTAAAATACCTTCTGTGCCTAATTGCGGTATTTCACAAATATTTTTATGCTTATGAATATACATATGTATAGGGTGTTCCTTATTTTATGTGATTTTTTTTTATTCTGTTTTATATTCATATTATTTTTTCATCAATTTTTTGGTTTTTTTTGTTTTCATTTTATTATATAATATTTAATTTTTTTTATTTTATTTTTTTTTTCTTACTTTATTTCATTTTTAAATTTTTTTTATTTTTTTATGTTTTTTTATTTTATATTTAATTTGAATTCTTTTAGTTTTTTTATTTAATTTATTTATTGTTATTTTTTATTTTCATTTATTATATAATATTTAATTTTTTTTATTTTATATTTTTTTTATCTTACTTTATTTCATTTTTAAATTTTTTTTATTTTTTTATGTTTTTTATTTTTTATTTTTTATTTAATTTTAATTCTTTTAGTTTTTTTATTTAATTTATTTTTTTATTTTTTATTTTATTTTTTTTTCTGTTTTTTTTTTCTATCTATTTTTATTTTTTTTTCATTTTTTTTTCTCATTTTATTTTATTATTTTTTTATTTTTTTTTTTTAATTATTTTGTTTAAACTAATTTATTTAAAAAAAAAAAATTTTATTTAATTTAATTTTTTTTAAATTTTATTTAATGTTTTTTTTTGTATTTTTTTTCTTTCTTACGATATACACAGCGACGTGATTGTTTGGAGACTCTGAACCTCTCTAAAGAACACCCTCACACACCCTCCTTTAAAAAAATCTCACTCTCTTAAAAAACACCCTTTATATACATACTTACATACCGTCCACAGCAGCTAATACTGTGCCTGTGTCATAGAAAATGTCCCTCATTGTGACATACAAACAAAGTGACGCCTACGTGAGAAAGGACATATTCGAATTAATTGTTGCTAACAAACTTCATCAGCTGGTTGGCTGTCTGGATGATTGTTGTCGAACAATCGAAGCGGGTGGCCCCATTATTTACTATTCCAATTGAATTTGTGTATTGAGTTATTAAGTTCTCGGCATGCAGTATTTTGTATGAGGTACATATATGAGAGTGTCTGGAACCCCGTTCAAGTGGGGGAATATATGTAGTGTTGAATTGATTGATGGAATGTTTTGAGTGATAGTTGTGAAAAGGTGAAAGGTAGTGAAAATACAATTTTTTAGCAATCGATTCATTTAAGAAAATAGTAGATAATAAAGTGATTTAGATGACCACAATTTGATCTTTTGTCCCAGTCCAAGATAATGAATGAATTTTATATTGAAAATACCCTTTGAGGCCCTTTGCTTCAATAGGAGTTGAGGAAGCTGATGATGATGATCATGACCCTTTTCCATCCGTTGTAAACTGAAATTTCGCATAGTTCAGGATACATGCAGATTTGCGTTTTATTATGAAAAAAAAAAAATTCTAAAATAAAAAAATTTATTTTGGTTCTTTTGAGCACTTGAACAAATGACTAGCTGGGCGTATGAGCAACAATAAATAAAATATCTACTGATCTAACTTTAGCTTATCTCTTTGAAGATACAGAGTATCTATCCCAGTTTAGCTGAAGTTTTTAGCCTATAAAATGGTAAAAGTAACCGAGCGGTTCAAAAACTACACGGTTACAAATTTTAACCTAAATTTTAAACGTTTTTGGACTACATATATGACCAAACCAAATTTGGTTTCAAATTTAAACTAGACCAGTTTTCAAGAAAATTGGTTAAATGAAACGAGTTTCAATTTTAAACCACAAATGTTTTTACAATTTTCTAAAGAAAAAATAATATTTTGTCCGTTGGCTGCGACGCGAAACAAGACTCCCCGCATCATATCCGTCTGCTCTTGAATAAGCTTTCAAAAATAAATGAAAACAAAACAAAAATTGTAGACCGAAATGGTTTTAACTGTAAAGCGAAAAGTTTTAATTTTCAAACCAAAAAGTTTTAATTTTAAACAGAAAAGTTTTAAGAATAAAAAAAATTAAAAAGATGTGGCACTTGGCAGGATTCGAACGAAAGCGCTCAAAACGAAACCAAAAGAAATTGAAATTCTTTTTAAACTTTTGAAAGGTTTAAAATATTCCAAAAAAAGTAAAAAAAAAAAGCTTAAACTTTAGACGGGTTTGAAATTTAGACTCATTTTTTAATCGTGTACTTTGCCAGAAACGTTTCCATATAAACTTAAGCTTTTTGTAAGCTTAAGCTTTTTGAAACCGAAACTGAAACCGTAACCGTAACCGATTAAAACCCTTTCATTTTGCAAAACCGAAACCGTAACCGTTATTTTGATCTGGAAAGAACGAAACCGAAACCGTTTCAGAAGCCGGAACCGGTTCAACCATGCATAGTGTAAATAAAATTTATTATTATATTGGAAAAATTCCATCATGGTCGCAGGGAAAAAGTTATGAAAATCCAGACAAATTTCGAAGGGACTTCGTCTATTTGGGAACCAGAATTAACACCGAAAACAATGTCAGTCTACAAATCCAACGGAGAATCACTCTTGCCAACAAGTGTTACTTTGGACTAAGTAGGCAATTGAGAAGTAAAGTCCTCTCTCGATAAACAAAGATCACGCTCTATAAATCTCTCATCATACCAGTCCTGATGTACGGCTCGGATTCTTGGACAGTGTCTAGAGAAGATGAGATGGCCCTTTGAGTATTTGAGAGAAAAGTTCTGCGGAAGATTTATGGTCCTTCCCGTGATGCCAACGGCGAGTATCGAAGGAAATTTAACGATGAGCTGGACGAGCTTTACGCTGACCTGACCATAGCTCAGCGAATTAAAGCCCAAAGGCTCCGCTGGCTGGATCATGTTATGCGAATGGACAAAGAAGCTCCAGCACAGAAGGTTTTTCTATCGACACCCGAATTCGGTAGCAGAGGAAGGAGGAGGCCTCGACTGAGATGGAAACAGCAAGTAGAGGATGACTTGACTGGCGTGCCTTGATACGAAACGTCCAAAATCGGGTAGGCGGTTGAACGTCAATAAATGACGCAAGCCAAGATTAAACCAATTTCGAAGCTACATACATAGGCAGGTACTTGGGTATTTTAGTAGTAAAATTTATTTCGTTCGTGTTTTATTTGGAAACCGAAACCGAAACAGAAATAAATTTTGAAGAACGGAACCGAAACCGGAACGTTATTTTAATCGGTTTCAGACCTTGATTAGAACGTTTATTCAGTTATTATGGTCTATTACCCTGCAAAAAATGCAAATACTCCAGTCGATGATCTGTAGAGGTCTCCAATACCGGAGTACTCCAACAATAGTCCAATTTCATACAAAAAGGAGGTCCAATTAACAAGGCGATGTCCTAGGAATGGACCACCTATTTTAGAGTTATCTAGCTTGGAGCACCTTTTTTACAGTGTAATCATGAGTTTATATATATGTATGTACATTAGGGTGATGCCAAAAAAATGTCGACTTGGTCTTAAAAAGTTAATTGTTGATGAGAAAATAAGCCTTGCAAAAAATTAGCGCTCTAACTTAACCCTTATGGGTGGCTATTTTTTCGCCCTTTTCAAAGCTTCATCCTAAAGAGTATGTAAAAATATTTTGAAAAAGCTCCACCTTAAGTTTCAGGGGGTGAGACCGAAAAAAAAACAATTTTTTTTATTTGAATCACCCTAATGTACATTGTAAAATGCACTCATGCACTTCAAAAACCACAAATCAAAAATAATTGCTACAAAATGTGCTATGTACATATATTCCATGAATAAATTTTTACAAATATCAAAACAAATTAGTCTACAAAAGTCAAATTTTCTTGTATCGATTGAATCACATCAAAATTCACTGGAATTCACGCATCATACACGACACACCCAGAAGCAAAGAGATGCATCTTGATATGCGCCACTATCTGTATGTAAGTATTTATGAATAAATTTTTCTTTTAGACTAATTGAATTTACAAAACAACGCTAGAATATACAGACACCTACGGAATGCATAATCTAAGTATACATTTATTATATGCCTTTAGAGGTACATAAGTATACGGCAGATATTCTCTTAATTTCTCTATTTTCAATTGCATAAACAGAGCAATAAATCACATTTTAATCAACAACAAATCTCTCTACGTAATCAACTCAAGGATGAAGAGTGTTGCATACAGCATGAAGTGCGTACAGCAAGACGAAAAAGTAAAATATGTATTGATGTTGCCACACACATGCTGGCCAATAAAGGCAAAAGTAATGTTGGTGGTGGTGGTGGCAGTGTGACAATAAAATTGGCAGAAACGACAATGCCCATCACAGTAGAGCGACACAAAATGACAAAACAAACACAAACATAAAAACACAGATGTAGTAATATGTCTGCAAAGACTTTGACAAATGGCCAAACAGACAGATGGATGCGTACACAAGCAGTTGGACATAAATGCTGTGTATACTAGGGTGGGTTGAGTTTTCATTTTGCATGGAATGGGAATAGAATTTGAGCTTTATATACCTAAAAAGAAATTTGTTACTTAACGTTTACCACGGTTCTATTATGAAATTTAATAACAAAGTTTTAAATTTTTATTTAAGTTGAAGATTATAATTTTTACGTCACCCTGTACATAAACATTGGAAGCCTGCGCATCGCACAATTAAGATGACCGCCAAGTGATAATCGATGATGACGGAGTTGTAAGCAGATATTCATGCCAAAATGGTACAAATGAGAATAATGAAATAATTATGCCTAGATCGTTGGATAGTCTGACTATGCGCTTGTCTATGTATATGAAGTCGCTTGTTGTCTGTCAAAGTTTTTGTTTTAAAAACGAGTAGGGAAGGCATGTACATAATAACTTCAAGAGCACGCGAATTAAAACATACAACTATATACATACTCTGCAGCGAAACCTCAAACTAGTCAGAAAAATACTAATATACAAGTAGAATTTTCTGGCTGAATTCATACCAGTTAAAAAATACAAAATTCATTCGTTTCGTTTGCTTCTTTTTTCTCTTATAATTCAAAGATGCTTTTTCGTGATAGGGTAAATACAAATAGTCGCTGCTTTCTTAAGAATAAACATGAAAATAAAGGCAAATGATAAAATATATGGTTGAAACCATACTATATAGTCCAGGTTCAAATACTTTTTGGACTAATATGGCGACTAGTTCATTATATGGAAATCAATTAGTCCAGGTTGAACTAGTGCGGAACTGGTATTTTACAATTAGTATAATTCTAGTATATCATGACTAGTAGATGGCTGGTATGTTCTGGTCGAAATATGACAATTGACATTTCGTAGGACATCAGCTCGTAAAAAATACCAGTAGTTGTAAAGTAGTTTTCAACTAGTTGCTTTCGCTGCATGGTAAGTACTCGTATTCAGGGGTATGTATCGGAAACAGTTGGGTACGTAAAATAAAAAAAAAAAATAAAATAAAATAAAATAAAATAAAATAAAATAAAATAAAATAAAATAAAATAAAATAAAATAAAATAAAATAAAATAAAATAAAATAAAATAAAATTAAATTAAATTAAATTAAATTAAATTACATTAAATTAAATAAAATAAAGTAACACAAAATAAAATAAAATGCCTTCGCTACCCCTTTAAGTTTAATGAAGCTCCGCCACATCCCTGCCACTCTTAAAAGAAATTTATTGATATAATGTTCAAGAAATATTGGTCAACAGTATTCATGTTGTTGTTGCGATTGCTTTATTGCTATCATGATGAACATCAAATGCAATGTGTTGCTTTGTAGTGATTTGTACATATTGTCCGTCCGTCTGTTCGTCCATGCGTTCGTGTTCAATGTGAATGACAAAAGGTGCACGATGCGAATGCGTCCGGATGCGCTTTACAGGAAGCAGCCGTTTTTGATGTTCGAAAAAACAAAAAAAAATTTCAAAATTATACAAAATGTATGAAGGTTTGTATTTGTGTATATCGTGTATAGACCAAGATCCCAGAGCCTAAAAGCGTCACTTATTTTATAATGGATGAAACCAATACCGATCGATAGTCCTCCCTGAATCTAGAAAGAATGTGAAAATTTTAAAGCTGTACCTATGACAAGGGCCTAGGAATCGGGGGTCAAAGTCGCCAAAAAATGACCCTAACTTCACTTATTTTATAATGGATGATTTTCACATATTTGACGTAGATTACCACCCCGCGTCAGTATCAAGTGTTGTTAGACCCGTACCAGTGACAAGGCTCCAGCCAGACACCCCCAGTTCGCGGATTTTCCTATGGAAATTTATTCTGTTTTACTAATTTCACGCATTTGGGCCACTTTGGCTGCTTTTAACTACCCAATATTTTCCCATTTTTTGTAGAACACTACCCTCAAGTAGTATCAGGAATTTTTAGACTTCGTCCCATGGAAAAAACTTCAGCCAGACACCTCAAAACTCGGGAAATTTCACTAATTTTTACTGCGCTTTCACATGTTTAAGCGGATTTGACCAACTTTGGCCTCTTTTAAATAACAGATCTTTACACATGTATCGTAAAATGCTACCCTTAAGTAGAATCAAGAATTTCTAGACATCATCCCATGGAAAAAACTTCAGCCAGACACCTGAAAGTTCGAGAACTTTTATTTTCCTATTAATTTGCTTTCTCTTGTTTGTCCCAGTTTTACTAATTTTAAATGATAGATCTTTTCACATGTGTCGTAGGACACTACCCTTAAGTAGTTTCAGTAATTTTTAGACCTCGTCCCATGGCAAAAACTTCAGCCAGACACCTCAAAACTCGGGAAATTTCACTAATTTTTACTGCGCTTTCACAGTTTTAAGTGGATTTGACAAACTTTGACTACTTTTAAATAGCAGATCTTCACACATGTGTCGTAAAATGCTATCCTTAAGTAGAATCAAGCATTTCCAGACATCATCCCATGGCAAAAACTTCAGTCAGACACCTAAAAGTTCGGGAACTTTTATTTTCCTATTAATTTGCTTTCTCTTGTTTGTCCCACTTTTACAACTTCTAAACGACGGATCTTTTCAGATGTTTCGTAGGACACTACCCTTAAGTAGTTTCAGTCATTTCTATACTTCGCCCCATGGCAAAAACTTCAGCCAGACACCTCAAAGCTCGGGATTTTCACTAATTTTTACAGAGATTTCACTTGTTTCAGCAGGTTTCTCCAACTTTGTCCACGTTTAAACGGCGGATCTTTACACACGTGTCGTATAACACTACCCTTAAACAGCATCAGGCATTTCCGGACTTCATTCCATGAAAAAAACTTAAGCCAAACAACCCAAAGCACGGGGACTTTTCATAATTTTTAATGTGCTTTCACATGGTCAAATGGGTTTACTCAACTTTGGCTGCTTTTAAATGGCGGATCGTTACAAATGTATCGTATAACACTACTATTAACTAATATTAGGCATTTTTAGACTTCGCCCCATGACAAAAACTTCAGCCAGACACCTCAAAGCTGAGGAAATTTCATAATTCTTGCTGCGAATTCACATGTTTAACTGCATTGCTCTAACTTTGGCTGCTTTTAAAGGGCAGATAATTTCACATGTGTCATAGAAGACCACCTTAAGTGGTATCACGTACTTTTTGACTTCGCCCCATGTCAAAAACTTCAGCCAGACACCTCAAAACTGAGGAATTTTTATAATTCTTACTGCACTTTCACATGTTTAAGCGAGTTTGTCCAACTTTGGCTGTTTTTGAAAGGCAAATCTTTGCACATGTGTCGTGGAACACTATCTCCAAGTAGTATCAGGCATTTTTATACTTCATCCCATGGAAAAACCCTCAGCTAGACACCTCAAGCCTGAGGAATTTTCATAGTTCTTACTGCTTTTTCACATGTTTAATCGGGTTGGTCCAACTTCGGCTGCTCTTAGAGAGCGGATCTTTTCACATGTATCATAGAAGGCCACCCTTAAGTGGTATCAGTTACTTTTAGAATTCGCCTCATGTCAAACACTTCAGCCAGACACTTCAAAACTGAGGAATTTTTATAATTCTTACTGCACTTTCACATGTTTAACCGAGTTTGTCCAACTTTGGCTATTTTTGAAAGGCAGATCTTTACACATGTGTCGTGGAACACTATCTCCAAGTAGTATCAGGTATTTTTAGACTTCATCCCATGGAAAAAACTGCAGCCAGACACCTCAAGGCTGAGGAATTTTCATAGTTCTTACTGCTTGTTCACATGTTTAATCGGGTTGGTCCAACTTCGGTTGCTTTTAAAGAGCAGATCTTTTCACATGTGTCATAGAAGACCCCCTTAAAGAAGTATCGGGTATTTTTATACTTCGCCCCATGTCAAAAACTACAGTCAGACACCTCAAAACTGAGGAATTTTCATAATTCTTACTGCGATTTCACAGGTTTAAGCGAGTTGGTCCAACTTTTGCTGTCCGTAAAGGGCATATCTACACACATGTGTCATAGAAGACCACCTTAAAGAAGCATCGGTATTTTATACTTCGCCCCATGTCAAAAACTACAGCCAGACACCTCAAAACTGAGGAATTTTCATAATTCTTACTGCGATTTCACAGGTTTAAGCGAGTTCCCTGCAGCGAAACCTCAAACTAATCACAAAAATACTAGTATACAACTATAATTTTCTGGCAGAACTCATACTAGTCAGGAAATATCCATTTCATACCAGTATACAAATAGAATTTTTCGGCTGAACCCATACTAGTCAGGAAATATCCATTCCATACTAGTATACAACTAGATTTTTCTGGATGAAATTATACCAGTTGAAAAAAACAAAATTCATTCGTTTCGTTTTCTTTTATAATTCATAGATGCTTTTTCGTGATTGGGTAAATACAAATAGCCGCTGCTTTCTTAAGAATAAACATGAAAATAAAGTCAAATGATAAAATAAAGGGTAAGCCAGGAAAATTCTGGTTGAAATCATACTAGTCCAGGTTAAAAGCCTTTTTGACTAGCATATTCCATACTGGTCCTTTTTGGACTAGTTGATTTTATGGAAATTATACTAGTCCAGGATGAACTAGTATGGAACTGGTATCTTACAACTAGCATGAAACTGGTATTTCTGAAATTGACATCTTGTAGGACATCAACACGTAAAAAATACCAGTTGCTTATAAAAAGGCAGAACACCGGGCCCAACTAGTCAGTGTTCTGTCTTTGTTCCATATAAGCTCGGTGCACCAACTAGTTGTAAAGTAGTTTTCAACTAGTTGCTTTCGCTGCAAGGTAGCGACA
>CAXKVI010000001.1:29237882-29240920 GCA_964058755.1 Campiglossa producta | reverse complement strand
TACAATGACTTGACACATGAACAAAAACCGAATAAACAAAACTTAGACTGCTTTCATTTCATTTAGAACCCAAATCGAAACCTTGGCTTGGAATATAGGTCAAAAAAGTTAAAAAATTTGCTTAAACTTTTGACGGGTTTTAAAATTAATGCTCAAATTTTCTTACCGTGTATATACCACTATCTCGGGAATCTATTGACTTTGAGGTCAGAGTTGCCATCTATCTGTTTTTTAATAATCCAAAATATGTAGCATTATCTAAGAAAATTTTAAAAAGAAAAAAACTTTATTTATTTCCTTCCCTTTCCTTTACTTTCCTTTCCTTTCTTTTCCTTTCCTTTCCTTTCCTTTCCTTTCCTTCCTTTTCCTTTCCTTTCCTTTCCTTTCTTTCCTTTCTCCTTTCCTTTCCTTTCCTTTCTTTTTCTTTCCTTTCTTTTCCTTTCTTCTCCTTTCTTTTCTTTCCTTGCCTTTCCTTTCCTTTCCTTTCCTTTCCTTTCCTTTCCTTTCCTTTCCTTACCTTTCCTTTCCTTTCCTTTCCTTCCTTTCCTTTCCTTTCCTTTCCTTTCCTTTTCTTTCCTTTCCTTTTCCTTTCCTTTCCTTTCTTTCCTTTCCTTTCCTTTCCTTTCCTTTCCTTTCCTTTCCTTTCCTTTCCTTTCCTTCCTTTCCTTTCCTTTCCTTTTCCTTTCCTTTTCTTTCCTTTCCTTTCCTTTCCTTTCCTTTCCTTTCCTTTCCTTTCCTTTCCTTTCTTTCCTTTCCTTTCCTTTCCTTTCCTTTCCTTTCCTTTCCTTTCCTTTCCTTTCCTTTCCTTTCCTTTTCCTTTCCGTTCCTTTCCGTTCCTTTCCTTTCCTTTCCTTTCCTTTCCTTTCCTTTCCTTTCCTTTCCTTTCCTTTCCTTTCCTTTCCTTTCCTTTCCTTTCCTTTCCTTTCCTTTCCTTTCCTTTCCTTTCCTTTCCTTTGCTTTCCTTTCCTTTCCTTTCCTTTCCTTTCCTTTCCTTTCCTTTCCTTTCCTTTCCTTTCCTTTCCTTTCCTTTCTTTCCTTTCCTTTCCTTTCCTTTCCTTTCCTTTCCTTTCCTTTCCTTTCCTTTCCTTCCCTTTCCTTCCCTTTCCTTCCCTTCTCTTCCCTTCTCTTCCCTTCTCTTCCCTTCCCTTCCCTTCCCTTCCCTTCCCTTCCCTTCCCTTCCCTTCCCTTTCCTTCCCTTCTCTTCCCTTCTCTTCCCTTCTCTTCCCTTCCCTTCCCTTCCCTTCCCTTCCCTTCCCTTCCCTCCCCTTCCCTTCCCTTCCCTTCCCTTCCCTTCCCTTCCCTTCCTTCCCTTCCCTCCCCTTCCCTTCCCTTCCCTTCCCTTCATTTCCCTTTCCTTCCCGTTGTTTTCTTTCCTAAGATGTTTTAAAATATATTTTGAAAGCTTGTATTGTCGGTAATGTATTGTCAAAAAACACTTTGGCCGAAAACATTTCAGCAAGTTTTTAACTTTCTAAACGAGTTAAAGCCCAAATTACTAATTTTCTTACATGCTTCACATTGACACACTGTACCACCTATGCATGCAATTTATAAGGGATGCTTTCTCCCAGCAGCAGTATCATCACAACCAAAACCCGAAGAATAACAATATTAAATGCCTTGGAGTATTGGAAAAATATCTGTGAGTTGATATACATATACTCGTACATAGCAGCAACATTTATTAAGTAGACAAACAATGCATTGAGGGCGCAACGGCGTCATTGAGAGTTAATCCTTGATGGTGTAAATAATATGATTAACACGTTGAAATGAGCACATACAAATAGTACTCGGCAAATCGGCCAAAGTCATAAAGTCACACGACGCCGCTGCTGGCACCTTGAATGTAATGAGATTTGTAAATTTAATGTGCATCAGCAGCCAGCCAAATTCGAATTATGAAGTGAATGCGCATAAAAACGGATGTGGAGCGTAAAACAACGGCGACGTATGCGGGGCGGTGCTGCTGCGCTTTTGTTTACCAAACTCATAAATCATTAGAAAATCATGTGAAGCACTAACGCCCTCAAAGAGGCGTTAAGCAACTAATATTTCTGCACTTTTCATACAAATTCGAGTTAATCTTTGTGCGAACATATTTTTAGGCGCACAACCACGGTGTGGTTCGGCTTTTGTTACGAAATAGTTTTTAATAGCTTTTTCCTAGCGAACGCACAAAAACGAGCAAAATTAATTGGAAAGTATTCGATTACAATAAAAGATGGTTAAAAGTCAAAAGTTGCAAAAGTTTGGCAATTTATGCGGTTTTCCATTTGAATTGTTTTTGGGTGAACACTTTTTGGGTTTTTTTATTAAGACGCATGTCTAGTCGGCAGCTAATAGTACGGTTTTAGTTGCGATTCTGTATGTATGTATACACGGAGAGAATTTTTTACTAAAAACAAGGAACTTGGAATGTTTTTTCTTGATATTAAAAAAATCCTCAATTTTAATTTTATTTCCTAATTGTTCCTTGATAAACACTAAAATAAATAAGACCAAAAATGATCCCAAAATGACCCTAAAATGTTCCCCAAATGATTCCAAAATTACCCCAAAAAAAACATTAAATGTACACAAAATGATCTGAAAATGACCCCAAAATGATCTAAAAATGATCCCCAATGACCCTAAATTAATCCCAAAATAATGGCAAAATAGTACCAAAATGACCGCAAAAATACCCTCAAATGTTCCAAAAATGAACCAAAATTTAACCCAAAATGATCCCAAACTGATCCAAAAAAGATTCCAAAATGATCCTAAAATGACTTCAAAATTATACGAAAATGAACCCAAAATGATCTCAAAATGGCCTTAAAATTATCTAAAGGTGACCCGTATATAATTCCAAAATGATCCTAAACTAATCCAAATACGATCTCAATAATATACAATACAAACACAATACGGTAAATGGTAACCCTGGGCGGCAAAACTACTTGAAAAAATTTTAGTTTGTATGTCGCCGAAAATACCTTTCATTTGATACCCATAATGGCATATCTTGCTCTATTATTTAAAATAATTGAGAA
>CAXKVI010000001.1:29212882-29230382 GCA_964058755.1 Campiglossa producta | reverse complement strand
TAGATATAGAGTACCATATATGATAGTTCGCTAGAGTAGTTCGTTAGAGTACCATATATGGCGGCCGCCGTGGTGTAGCGGTTAAGTGTTCGGCCTTCTACACCAAGTCGTGGCGGATCAATGCCCGGCAAAAGTAACATCAAAAATTATCTAGAAAAAGTAGTTTGGCAAACTCTCCGGGTGTATTTCTGCCATGAGAAGCTTCTAAGCAAAAACTCATTTGCTTTGCAAGTGCCGTTCGGAGTCGGTGAAAAACAGTAGGTCCCACCAACTTGTAGGAAAAAACACAAAAGCAACACACCACAAGTTGGAAAGAGAAGCTCGGCAAAAATCTCGTTAGAAGTTATGATAACCTGTTGGTATATCGCCGCCATTAGTTTTTTTTTTTTTTATGAAAGTTCTTAGGTTGAAAAGAGGAGCGAATTAAGGCATGTCCGTCCGTGTACACGACAACTAGAGTAAAAATTGATATATTTGCATGAAATTTGGTATAAGGTTACTTTATGGATAAGGTAGCTTGCTATTGAAAATCGAAATGGGATGATAACCACGCCCCCTTTTTCGATATCGAAAATTTCGAAAATCACATCATTTGACATATCTCGGTGGCTGAAATGGCTAAAATGATATAATTGTATAGCTAAATCCCACTGATAATTCTATTATGATTTTTTGATCAATTTTTCAAAATGGGCGTGGCACCACCTACTTTTAAAGGAGGCATTTTTTGAAAATTCGAAGGGTAGCAACTTTTAAACTGATTACGATAGAACGATGAAATTTGGCACTAAGCATCCTAGTATCGTTGGGAGTATACCTGATGAAATTGGATAAAATCACCCTCTAACCACGCCCACTTTCGAAATCAAAAATTTCGAAAATCACTTTCGATATCGAAAAGTTCGAAAATCACCTAAATTGGCATAATTAGGTAACGGAAATGACTAAAATGATATAATTCTATAGCTGATTCCCCCTGGTCATTCGATTATGATATTTGAAAAAATTTTCAAAGTGGGCGTGGCACCACCCACTTTAAAGGAGGCATTTCTTGAAAATTCGACTGGTCGCAACTTTTAAACTGATTAGGGTAGAACAATGAAATTTGGCACTAAGCATCCTGGTATCGTTGGAAATATACCTGATGAAATAGGATAAAATCGCCCTCCAACAAGGCCTTCTTTCGAAATCGAAAATTTCAAAAATCACCTAAATTGACATAATTCGGTAACGGAAATTACTAAAATGATATATTTTGGCAGTATGAGCCCCCTAGTCAGTCTATTAAGATTTATTGATGAATTTTTAAAAGTGGGCGCCATTTTTGTTATACCCCACCATGTTTTTAGCTTCAAACGGCTCTCTAGGAAAAGTAAATGACACATCTTCCTTAAAAATGTTTATGTAGGCAATTTTGTACAAGATCGGTTGGAAGTTATTGGAGTTGGACTGGCGCCAATAGTCCAGGCTTTAATATTCTAACTGGGATAAATTTAGAATACAACTCCTTAAAGCCATAGTGTAGTTTGATAGTTCCTGGAAATTATAAACGTGAGCCAGACTACATTTTTTGTTTTTTTTTGTTTATTTACCAACATATAAAATTACAAGTGAAACAAGCCTTTTTCACATTGTTTTATTCAACACGACTGCATGTAAGCGCCACCAGGAGTTCGAGGCTTAAAAGCATGAAATGCGCTACGCGACAGTTATCAGCGCGTTATCGGGAAAACTAATTACTGTGCTGTGCAGTGCAGAGGTCCCCGGGCACAACTCGTTCCTTCCATGTGTGTGTGTGTGTGAGTAAGAGACCGGGCGCGTTTTGGCCAGCTTGTTTGCCAGCATATTTCAGCCGTGGCGTGTATTTGTGTTTGTTTGCTGCTGTGTTGTGTCCTATTTTACAACAATTTTCATTGGCTTTTAATTGCTTGGTAAAGCAAGGGAAACTCGTAAAACAGCCATTGACTGCTTCATAGAGCACTTATATTTGTGTGTGTGTGTGCGTAAGTTTGTTCAGCGCCTGCCGAGAGGTTTAATGTTAAATAACTTTTTTATTAACAATTTTCTAGGAGCCAAGTATATTTTCGAATAAAAGTGAGTGGCCACTTTAATGAGGTGTTCGCAGCGTTTGCAACTTGATAGTAGGCATTTTTATTTATTACACTCAGAAAAAAGCTTTTCCTTGAAACAACGAACTAGTCTCCTTATTTCGATTTACTAAGAAAAATATCCTTAATATAAAGACATTTTTCCTCAATTTAAGTTAGTGTTACCCTTAACTTTAAGAACTGAATTTCCTCAATACAAGTAATAATTTCCTCAATACAAGTAAAAATTTCCTCAATACAAGTAATAACTTCCTCAATACAAGTAAAAATTTCCTCAATACAAGTAATAATTTCCTCAACACAAGTAATAATTTCCTCAACACAAGTTAAAATTTCCTCAATACAAGTAATAATTTCCTCAACACAAGTAATAATTTCCTCAACACAAGTTAAAATTTCCTCAATAGAAGTAATAATTTCCTCGATAGAAGTAAAAATTTCCTCAATACAAGTAATAATTTCCTCGATACAAGTAAAAATTTCTTCAATACAAGTAATAATTTCCTTAATACAAGTAAAAATTTCCTCAATACAAGTAAAAATTTCTTCAATACAAGTAATAATTTCCTCAATACAAGTTAAAATTTCCTCAATACAAGTAATAATTTCCTCGATACAAGTAATAATTTCCTTAATACATTCAATCCAACAGCGAAGGTACTATTATAGAACAAAGCTGCAACTAGACGCCGACAAACATAGGTACACGATGGCATAATGGTTGAGATCTGCGTTCAGCAGTCAAAGCTCTATTCTCGGGGAAGGCAATAAGGCAACGTGAGAAAGTATGGTGTCTTTTAGAACAAAGCTGTAATTAGACGCTTGCAAGCATAAGTATACAATGGCGTCATCGTTGACAACTGTATTGAGCATTCAGGACACCTGAGTTCGATTCTGGGTGAAGTCAATACAAGAACTCTAAAAAATATTTTTTTTGTACTTTGTTATATAAAAAATTAAAAAAAAACTGCTCCACCGAGAATCGAACTTAGAACTCCTTCATTTCCTCAATAAAAGTAAGAGATTTCCCGCTCACAGGTAAAATTTTCCTTAGAACAAAGAAATAAGTACTCGAAGGAAAAAGGTTTTCCTTAAACTGGGTAAAATATTTTAAGGAAGCCATGTCTTTGGAGCCAAATAAGGGAAATGTATTCTTAAAATAAGACATTTTTTAATTGCACTAAGCAAACTTTTTTCTGAGTCTATCAATAAAGTTTTTTTCACCTTATAACCTTCAAAAATATCCAAAAAATATGTGCACCTCTTATCGGTTAAACATGTTCAATCAAATTATATTCACCTCGAAACTGTCAGAAACTTGCAAGTACATTCATCGCATGACTGTCAAAAGTATCCAACCCCTTTGTATTCACCTCAAAGTTGTCAAAAACCTGCAAACAAATTATATTAACCTCATAACTGTCAGAAACTACCAATAAAGTTATATTTACCTCAAGCAAAAATATCCAATACAATATTATATTTTTTCTTCATATCGTGTTCAATCAAATTATATACACCTCAAAACTGTCAAAACCTACAATCGCATTTTATTCACCTCATAATCAAGTTAAATTCACCTCATGACTGTTAAAAGTATGCAAACCATTAGTATTCACCTCAAAACTGTCAAAAACCTGCAATCAGATTATATTCACCTAATAACTGTTTAAAAAATTTCCAATTCAAGGTGCGTTGCTACCGGTTTGTTGCTGATCAAATATGGACTTAGAAATCGAGTCTAAATCAATCATCGGAGTCGAAGCCCCGTTACATTCCTAATATAAACATGATCAGTGATGCTCCAACGCACACTACCAAACTGTGCGATTGTGTTGAAGTATGAGAGAGATTGCTACTACATCCAAAAAAAATTCAAATACCCGATTAACAAAAATGTTGTATAAAAAAGAAAAAATTAATATCGAAAGGGTATTAGTAAAGTAGAAATGCAACAAAATGCATTTTTTCCATAAAAATTTATAATTTCGAAAAAAAATTGTTTGAAAAAAAATGTATGAAAGGTTTCATTTGACTTGAGAAAAGTTTCACTTCATTTGAAAAAGGTTTCATTCGAACTGAAAATGCCTATGAACCATCATGTCGCTAGGTGTGTTTTTTATGGGAGGTTATTTGTTGGCGCATAGCAACCAACTAAATATAAAAAAAAACATTTATTTTGAGTAAAAATTTTTTGTAATGGCACTGTAGCACAAGAAAAAAACAAAAACAACCAAGAAAATGCAACAAACGTATGCACCACAAGTGTACGCATGTAAACACCTATAGCTTTTTTTTTGTTTTTGTTTTTTTTTTCAGTACGCTAATAGCGCATAAAAATGTAATAATAAAAATTTGTTATCTAAGTTTTAACGATGGTCGAGTTGGGAGCACTTTGATACGAAGGCCTTTTGGCTATGCCAAGCGAACGAAGCCAACCATTGAACAATTGAGCGGCGACGGCGGTGAATGGTAACGAGTTAAAATCCAAATTTTCATTGGGACTACAAATGAAATTTTTACGATCCGATAATGAACATTTAGATGTGATTTTAACGACTTTTTCATCTTAACTGCTATTGCACTGTGCAAGTGGGATGGCGGCAGCTTAGTACAGATCCAATTTTTAGTTTTTTGTTAGTAGCCTTGTAATGGTGAGTAAAACGATATTATTTATTAGGAAAGAAATTTCAACTAAGTAAATTGCATTAGTTTTTAATTTCATTTCTGTTTTTAGAGTTGGTAAAATGTTTTATGGGCCTTTCTCTTGCAATTTAACTTAACCTCAAAGTCAAAAAGCTCGAGAAAAGATTTGGATAATATCATGAAAAAGCCTTCATTGACAAAAAAAAGTGGCCGCCGTGGTATAGCGGTTAAGGGTTCGGCCTTCTACACCAAGTCACGGCGGTTCGATGCCCGGCAAAAGTAACATCAAAAATTATTTAGAAAAATAACTTTTCTAAACGGGGTCGCCCCTCGGCAGTAGTTTGGCAAACTCTCCAGGTGTATTTCTGCCATGAGAAGCTTCTCAGCAAAAATTCATTTGCTTTGCAAGTGCCGTTCGGAGTCGGCAGGAAACTGAAGGTCCCGCCAACTTGTAGGAAAATTCAAAAGCAACACACCACAAGTTGGAAAGAGAAGCTCGGCTAAAAATCTCGTTAGAGGTTATGATAACCTGTTGGTATATCGCCGCCATTAGTTTTTTTTACAAAAAAACTGTAAGTAATTTTAAGCCATCTTATGAACAAAATAAAAATTAGAAATTATAAGTAAATAAAAAAAATAACATAAAATTAAATTAAAAAAAATAAAAAAAAATTAAATTAAATTAAATTAAATTGAATTAAAATAAAATAAAATAAAATAAAATAAAATAAAATAAAATAAAATAAAATAAAATAAAATAAAATAAAATAAAATAAAATAAAATTAAATTAAATTAAAATAAAATAAAATAAAATAAAATAAAATAAAATAAAATAAAATAAAATAAAATAAAATAAAATAAAATAAAATAAAATAAAATAAAATAAAATAAAATAAAATAAAATAAAATAAAATAAAATAAAATAAAATAAAATAAAATAAAATAAAATAAAATAAAATAAAATAAAATAAAATAAAATAAAATAAAATAAAATAAAATAAAATAAAATAAAATAAAACAAAATAAAATAAAATAAAATAAAATAAAATAAAATAAAATAAAATAAAATAATATAAAATAAAATAAAATAAAATAAAATAAAATAAAATAAAATAAGATAAAATAAAATAAAATAATATAAAATAAAATAAAATAAAATAAAATAAAATAAAATAAAATAAAATAAAATAAAATAAAATAAAATAAAATAAAATAAAATAAAATAAATTAAAATAAAATAAAATAAAAGCAAATAAAATTGAATTAAATTAGAATTAAAATAAAACAAAATAAAATAATAGCAAATTTAATTTAGTGGTGTCCTGAAAATCGATACCCACATAGATACCCTTAAGTCCCTTCTATCATATCCAAAAGTGTTGGCACGTGATGTGCTAATTTTTTTCTCTCGCCCCTTTGCTCTTGCTTGTGCTTGCTAGCTCATCGCCCTCACTTATGTCGTCACAAGTGTCAGACTCTGCGTGTGGTCCACGCGCCACTCTCCACTCTCACCGCCGGATATGTCAATGTGTCTTGTCTCCGGTCTATGTTTCACGCATCCTCCCTTGAGCACGTGACCTGTTCAAAAGTGAAATGAACTCCTTTTTATTATATATGTATCTACTTACGTATGCATATATTTGTGTCGTAGTTCAACAACTAAAACAAAAACAACATTAGCTTATATAGAGCACTTACTACATTTCGATTGAGGGTGGCTGATTATGTAATTTGATATCACAACGAAAAAATCGTTGCAATCAAGGCGTCAGGATTGAAGTCTTAAACGTCCTTTAAGTAGATAAGAAATAAATTGCCCGCAATTTGGATTCAAACACGATGAGTGGGAGAGCTCTTGTAAATGTTTGGTAGTAAATGTGTTAAATTGTTTGTTGTTTTAAATTTGTGAAATGTTTTCTTTGTAGATGGGGATCAATTCTGCCCTAAGAAAAGTGTTACTTTTCCCATCATTGGTTAATAAAATAAAATTAAAAAAAAAATAAAATAAAATAAAACAAAATAAAATAAAAAATTAAATAAAGTAAAAAAAAAATTAAATAAAATAAAAAAAATAAAAATAATAATAATAATAATATAATAAAGCAAAAATTAAATAAAAAATAAAATAAAAAAATAAAGTAAAACAAAATAAAATTAAAAAAAAAAATAAAATAACATAACATAAAAAAATAAAATTAAAATAAATAAAATACAAAAATTAAAAAAAATAAAAAAAATAAAGTAAAACAAAATAAAATAAAGAAAATAAAATAACATAAAAAAATGAAAAAGGTAAAATAAAATAAAATAAACTAAAAAAAATAAAAAATAAAATAATAAAAAACAAAAAATATACAAAAAATTCAAACATAAAAAAATAAAATAAATCAAATTAAAATAAAATAAAAAAGTAAATTGAAATAAAATAAAATAAGATAAAATATAAAAAACTTATATAAAAAAATAAAATTAAATTGAATGAGTTAAAAAAGTAGTGAGTTAAATTAAAGAGGATAAAATAAAATGAAATAAAATAAGATAAAATAAAATAAAATATAAAAAATGAATTTAATTAAATTAAAATAAATTTAAATGAAATAAAAAAATTAAAATAAAATAAAATGAGTTAAAATACAATCAGATAAAATCAAATCAAATAAAATAAAATTCAAATAAAGTGCAATAAAATAAAATAAGATAAAATTAAATAAATTAAAATAAAAAAATAGAATTAAATAAAAAAATTAAAATATCTGAAAATATATTACTCCGGGATCAGCCCATCTTTCATAAAGAATTAGCGATAGCCAGGTGCTCGCATGACAAATAAGCTACTCCTTTGGGTTAAGCAAGTCTTTCAATACCCTCGGATGATAATAATAATGTTTGTAGGTAAGGTTGCCACCTATTCGTATTATATATTTAAGTGTTGCCACTTAAGATATTTGACGAGGTTCCCAATATTTAATATATTTCTATGCTTCGACTACCGATTCGTCCTTCGAACTCGGGTAATATCCCGAAAAGAACTCTTGCAGCTCTTTTACATTTTCACATTTTAAGACATCAGGCTATTGGGAAAGAAATTTCCTCAACTAAGTAAATTGCATTAGTTTTAAATTTCATTTGTACATCATCCATTCTGAATCCTGGCATTTCGTGAAATTAAGTCTCAACGCTTCAGCGAATTCAAACCACCAAACTAAATGCATTGCGAAAACAAAAAAAAAAAAACAAGAAAACAAATGTATCCTCAGAGCTAACGAAGCGAGCAACCCCATTTGGATATTTATATGCGCAGAGTGACAATGGTCGCAATAAATCCTGCAGGAATTTAACCAACAAATTCAGCTCTTTCTATTTTTTTTTTTTTGTTTTCGGGCCAACACGCCAACGCAACGGCAAAAACCATATTGTTAGACACGAAAAGCCAAAAGGAGCGCGCCATTGCAGGAGAAAGAAAAAAAAAAAATTGCGACCACAAAATGGCGAAAAACGTTTTACTAATTCGATAGTGAAATATTTCGTTATGGAGCTAAGAGGGAAATATTTTATTTGCAGAAAGTCACCATGCAACAGCGACAGTGGCGTTTATTGTGGGTGTGAAGCAGGTGGTGGAAGGTGTGGGAAGGAAAAAGCGTGGATTAAAAAAAAAACAGAAAGCAAAAACGAAAAATAAAAAATTAATGCTGCTCGAACAAAGGCCATCAACGCCATCTGCAAGTGTGAAATGCTGCTGCAGCGCATCTGTACTTCCAGCCCCTTCCCCCTCCCCCCCTTCCCCCGCAAAGGATCACATTTGTGGTTTGTTATTATGGGCGTAGTTAGGAATTGAGCAAGAGTGGGGGAGAAATGTATATCTTGTAGCTTGGAAATTGCGTTTGAAAGGGTTTAGGGAAGTACTTCAACAAATTCACCCTAAATAGGGTTGCCATCTAATCCTGTTTTTAATATTTTTCGAAATTAACGCTATTATCTCGCAAACGAGTTGACGATTTCTATACATTTTTTTGTTTTATTTTTTCGCTACTCTTCAAGCTCACCTACTTAAGTGCTGGCACATAGACTATTTTTACGGGACTGCCACTTGTCTCAATTCAAAAAGTCAATTGGTATCAAGAAAAATTTATGTATTTTACGTCATATTTCAAAAAAGTGTTTTTAAGCAGGCTTTTCACCAAGTGTTGCCACTCAATCTTATAATAATTATTTTTTACGAATTCACTATCTGCTTCGAGCTACTGGACAAATTTTTATCAAATTTTTTTATATAACTTATCCGCTACAATGTCAGCTCTTTAATTTCAGTGCAGTTACTTCGTATGATTTACGGGGTTGCCATCTAATCGTATTATATTTATTTTTTTTGCAAATCCGCTTTTAACTCGAAAACGAGTTCATACATTTCTATGAAGTTATTTTACAGGTCATAGGCTAGAATCTAATCTTCCTTATTAAAGTGTTGCCACTTAAAATATTTGACGAGGTTCCCAGCTGTCTGAATTATTTAGAGTTGCCACCTAATCCTAATATATATTTTGTAGTATAATATATTTAATACAATTCTACGAAATTTTTATATAAGCTATTTGCTACAATCTAAGCTCTTTTATTGGAGTGTTGCCACTTAAAATAAAAGTAATAATGGCGGCGATATACTAACAGCCTGTCATAACCTCTGCTGAGAATATTTTCACGGCCGAGGGGCGACCCCATTTAGAAAAACTTGTTTCTAAATCATTTTTGATGTTACTCAACACACTATCGCTACACCACGGCGGTCGCCAGTGTTGCCACTCAAAATACTTTTATATATTGCCACCTGTCTGAAATTAGAAAAAAATCAATGGGATATGTCAATAAGGGCATCAAGCAAAATGTAAAAAAAATGCTCTCTATGCAGGCTTACCACCTAGTGTTGCCACCCAATCCCATTTTATTTTATTTGCTATCAGCTCAAAAACAAATTCATACATTTCTATGAGGTTTGTATATATTTTACTTGCTACAATCTAATACCTTTTATTTAAGTGTTGCCACTTAATTATTTTAAAATGTTGCCACCTGTTTGAATTAAAAACAAGTAAGGAAAGCTGTCTTCGGCTGTGCCGAAGGCTATATACCTTTCATGAATAAGCGTCACGATTTTCACTGTTCGATCCCCAGTACAGCCTGTTTCAATTTAACTATATTTACTACACACATTACACATCTTTGTTATAATTTAAAAAAACTTACAAAATAATAGGATCCGAGTTATCGGAACAATCGATTGTATGGAGGCTATATATTATACGTGTTCAATTGTACTGACTTACACTATACACATTACATATGTAGAAAGTACTAAAGGTGAAATATTTTACGTTCCTAACTTTTTAAAGGCGGAAGTATTGGCCAAAAAACCTTATATCGGAACAACCGGTTGTATGGGGCTAAATATATGTTATATTTACCCGATCTTCTTGATTTTCCTCTACACACTACATAAATTGAAAGTACTCAAGTTGCAAAATTTTATGTTCCTAACTTTTGAATTGCAGAAGTATTGGCCAAAAAAACCTTATATCTGAACAATCGGTTGTATGGGGGCTATATGTTAAATTTGCCCGATCTTGTTGATTTTCACTATATACACTACATAAATAGAAAGTACTCGAGATGCAAAATTTTACGTTCCTAACTTTTTAATTGCAGAAGTTTTGGCCAAAAAACCTTATATCTGAACAATCGGTTGTATGGGGGCTATATGTTACATTTGCCCGATCTTGTTGATTTTCACTATATACACTACATAAATAGAAAGTACTCGAGTTGCAAAATTTTACGTTCCTAACTTTTTAATTGCAGAAGTTTTGGCCAAAAAACCTTATATCTGAACAATCGGTTGTATGGGGGCTATATGTTACATTTGCCCGATCTGGTTGATTTTCACTATATATACTACATAAATAGAAAGTACTCGAGTTGCAAAATTTTACGTTCCTAACATTTTAATTGCAGAAGTTTTGGCCAAAAAACCTTATATCTGAACAATCGGTTGTATGGGGGCTATATGTTATACTGGTCCGATCTTGTCAGTTCCGACAAATGATTCCTATATTACAAAATGGTGGCCACATACAAAATTTCAGCCAGATATCTCAAAAATTGAGGGACTAGTTTGCGTTCAAACAGACAGACGGACAGACGGACATGGCTAAATCAACTCATCTCGTCATCCTGATCATTTCGGTATACTTATTGATGGGTCTATCTCTTCTTCTTCTCATATTTACAAACATCGGACCAAAGTTATAATACCATTTCATGTTCATGAAAGGTATAAAAATTGGGATAGATATGTCAATATTGCTATACAACGAAAGGATTTTCACATCGTTTTTTAAAAAAAATCAATTTTTAGTAGGGCTATCACCCAGGGTTGCCACCTAATTTTATTATAATAATTTATCTGCTATTCCATGATTAATTTTGAAAACGAGCTGATATTTTTGTTTATTTATAGGTTAAGGCTAGGACGTAAACTTTATTTTTTTTAAGTGCTGCCACTGATATTTTAAGGGGTTGCCACCTGTCTACAATTTTGTTGCAATCAAATGAGATATAAAAATATGAGTATCAAATGAAAAGTATTTGCCGGCTTTTTTGAAAAAAAACTGTTTTAGGTTAGTGCTGCCACTTATTATGTTTTTCCAGGGTTGCCACCTTTTTTAAGAAATATATGGAAATATTTTTAAATAATGACGATTTGACCCCTAGAAGGTTAGGCTGTCTTTCCTAGCTTATCTTTGCTCCAAAATATATTTCACCTCATCCCCCTCCCGCTCTACACCCCTCTTACCGACAATCCTTTATGTATTTGGTATGTTGTATGAAACAAATGCTCTGAGAAATCGTTGACGCTACGCAGATTTGTTCTTACAAACACATTTCAACCGTGAATACTATTGTGGCCAGAGGGTGTTTAAGGGTACCAAAAATATTTATGCTGGGGCAGGTGGGGTGACAGCACGGCTTGCGCTTGGCCGCAAAACTATGAATGCCGCGCAACAACGTAAAAGTTAATAAATCTTATTTTTATCATGAGGCTATAAATACTGAATTTTTAGCCATTGCCAATTTATGACCATTATTTATGTATGTAAATATGTCGGTGTGAAGAAAACCACAAAAACTTGAATGTGTGTGTGTGTGGTGGTCGCGGTGACCAAAAGAAATTTGTTGCATGCAACATATGTATGCGCATTTACAAATTTTTTTTTTATTGCTTTGAAATTATTTTATTTCCTACCTTTTTTTTTTGCGATTTCAAATAATTCAAGGGAATCCGATTGACTCTAACACCTTAACAATCGATTGAATGCAACAACACCATGCAATGCTGAGAACAATGCGGGTAATAATGAAACTTTCTTCCAAACCAACCAAAATTATTGCTACAACTCTCTTTCGCGCCGTTCAAGCAATCTTTCTTTTTGCAAGCTTAATAAACACCTCAAAAGTTTAAAAAGGCTCACAAGTTCATCGATCAGCAATATGTTGTGTTGTGTTGTTGTAAGCCTTACAACAACAACCAAAAATGCTATACAATTGCTAATGTTGTTGTTGTTCTCTTACTTTTTTTCTACTTCTTTATATACCAACTGCCAATTTAATATCTGCAACGATAAATCAGCCAATCTGTGCAAAAACATGCACCCAACAACAAGCACACCACAAACATCATAACAACAATGCCCTCGAGTGTCCGTAATGAAGATCGCTCATAGCTTAAGTGTGCGCGCGGCGCTGACTCTGTGGATCTGGTTAAGCCTCGTTGGTTTAATTTGCGTCGTTTTTTTTTTTTTTTGTCCATCGTTCACCAGTCCAGTCTTTCCTTATTTGTGGCTCATCTGGACGCGCAAGCTCACATCTGTTGTCTATTGCGTTGTAGATTTAAAGTATATTTTTGTGTGAGCGAGAGATCGCTTGCAAAACAAAAAAAAAAACAAATTTTGTTAGAAACGCCTACAAATTGTTTGGTAATAACGATTTTTCCATTAAATTAATAAATTATTATGATCGTGCAGCTTGTAAAGAAAAATTTGTAATTTCTTGCATCGTTGGACGTGTGAGTTAGCCAACGATCGCTCACGGTAGGTTGAATGTGCATTAAAGTGGGGGACCTATGTAGATATGTATGTATGTATTTAGACTGGGTCGGTGGCCATACAAAAAAAAATAAAATAAAAACAAGTAAGGTAGTCTAAGTTCGGGTAAACCGAACATTATATACCCAGCGATAGTTTTCATATGATTTTCGAAATATTCCATTTCGGAAGTGGGCGTGGTTGGGAAGCGATTTCGTCCAATTACATCAGGTATATTCCCTATAATGCTAGTATACCTTGTACCAATTTATCGCTCTACCGTAATTAGGGTTCATCCTATCAAACTATACCATTTTAGCCATTTCTGTTTCCGGATTATGTCAATTTAGGTGATTTTCGAGGCCTTCGATATCGAAAGTGGGCACGGTTGGAGAGCGATTTTATCCAATTTCATCAGGTATACTCCCAACAATACTAATGTGCTTTGTTCCAAATTTCATCGTTCTAACCTAATCAGTTTAAAAGTTATGTACGACCAGTCGAATTTTCAAATGGGTGTGGCAATGCCCACTTTAAAAAATTTATCAAAAAATCGTTATATAATGACCAGGGGGATTCGCCTATAAAATTATATCATTTTAGCCACTCCCATTGCCGAATTATGTCAATTTAGGTGATTTTAGACATTTTCGATAACGAAAGTGGGCATGGTTGATTTTGAGTGATGGGCGATTTTATCCAATTTCATCAGGTATACCCCCAACGATACTGGCATGCTTTGTGCCAAATTTGATCATTCTAACGTAATCAGTTTAAAAGTTACGACCAGTCGAATTTTCAAAAATGCCTCCTTTAAAAGTGGGCGGTGCCACTCCCACTATAAAAAAATTTATGGAAAAATCATAAGAGAATGGCCAGGGTGACTTACCTATAAAATTATATCATTTTAGCCATTTCAGCTACCGAGATATGTAAATTTATGTGATTTTCGAAATTTTCGATATCGAAAAAGGGGGCGTGATTATCATCATTTCGCCCATTTTCAATAGCAACCTATCTTAGCCAGAAAGTAACCTGTACACAAAATTTCATGCAAGTATCTCAATTTTTACTAAAGTTATCGTGTACACGGACAGACGGACGCACATGCCTTAATGAACTCTTCTTTTCAACCTAAGAACTTTCATATATGGTACTCTATATATATTTCGATTATTTTGTGCCGTTATGTAGTACCGTTATGTGAACAAAATGATAATACCCTTGTACTAGTACTAGTACGCTGGGTATAAGAATGCAGAAGACCGCCCCTAAATTTGAAGCTCGCGTTGAGAGGGTTTCGGAACATCCGATTTTTTTTAATTTCATGTCAAAATGTTTGCCTTGAGAAACTCTATAATTCCTTCTCAGGTCCCTTTGACCTCTAAGCTCGCTATCACAGAGTTCCTTCAGCTAACCGAGCTGTCTCTCGAAGGGAAGGAAATAAAATATACCGATTATAAAACGTCCTAAAAATATATTTTTATTTTTAGGTTAGGATGAAATACTACAAAAATGTTTGATGTTCATTTGTCAACTCTTTTGTACCTGAGAGACCGACTCTTTCGCGGCATTTTTAAAGTTTGTCATATAATTGAAGTTGTTGTAGATTCTCTTCAGTAAATACATATTAATAGGTTGTATATATATTTTTACTTACCAACATTTTATATTAATGAATATAGTTTATAATCAGTTTTTGAAAACACTAAATTTTTCAAAATCTCAAATAAATGGCAGCGCTGTAAAAATCTCCCAGTGGCAACGCTTAGGTGGGAGAGTTTAAAATGCTAAAAACTTCATCCATATAAATCGTGTCGCTCTCGAGGTATTAGAACATACGTATGCAAGCGAAAATATTAATATGAGGGAATTCGGTGGCAACCCTAGATAGTAACCATACCTAAACATATTTCATTAAAATACTTACGACGCAAAAAGCTATTCGTTTGATACCCACATTGATTATTTGTTGATTGGTGGCTACGCTGTAAAACCGCAGATAGGTGGCAACTCTGTAAAAGCTCCTAAGAGGGAACACTTATATAAGAGAGCTTCGATTCATGATTCGATTGTAACAGATAACCAATATAACAATTTTCATAGAAATGTGTCACGATTTGTTCGACATAATAGCAGATATAGAAAAAATAAATGTTATCGGAATAAGTGGCAACCCTAGGTAATAACCCTAATAAGAAATAAATTTTTTTAAGCGCGACGAAAAATACCTTTCGTTTGATACCCATTTGGCATATTTCACTAAATGTTTTAAAATTTCAAATAGGTGGCAACCTTGTACAAACTTTTTGGCAGCATTGTGTTCAAAAGTTCGTCGTTCGGAAATATAATTTGAAATAAATGGCAACCCTGTAAAGTAAGTGGGAGAGCTCAAAACGATATTACCTTTGTTTCAAAGTTTCTGAATATGTATACCTAATGGTATTAAATGGCACCCCAAGGTGGCAACCCTAAGTGGAACTATTTTTCTTGTAATACGACGTTAATAATTTTTCTTTCGATAACCATATTGGAATACGCGACTAAATTTGTAAATTAAAAAAAAATAGGTGGTAAAAACTTCACGATACTAGTGGATATGCCAAAAAAAAATATATAATGGGACAAGATGGCAATCCTTCCTAGAAATTACTTTTTATTTGTAGTGCTATCTTCTCAATAGAGCTCCTTTAACTTCCAAAAACAAGACGGATAAGACAAAAAGTGTTAAAAATATAACAAAAACTATTAAAAGGCGACCCACAGGCGATAGAGTCTATAGAATATTTTTTCGTTAATGTGTAAATGTTACTATGTATGTAATTATGTGTATGCACGTAGCACGCATGCCCCACCTTCTGTTGTAACTACATGTTGTGGCACAACAACACCAAGTGAGACAACTAACTGCAAACTAGTATTTGTTGTTGTAATATTTCAAGTAACTCCTAAATCTACGTTGCAACGATCTGATTGGATCTGCGGTGAGTTGTAGTGAGTAATTCGCTTCCTTTTTTATTTTTTTTTTTGCTTTTTTCTTTTATAGTTTATTATAATCATGCAATGTTTTTTTGTTTTGTTGCACGTTTCGCCTTCTTCTTGTAAATGTTATTTGTTGGTGTGTTGCACTTGCAACATGTAACACGATGGCTGCCATGGTCTGTGCTCTGGTGCAACATTGGTGCAATAAAATTGGTGCTTAAACGAATCCACTCACAACCATTTAGCAATATCAACAAAGAAAAAACGGCATGAAAATGCTGGATGCAAAAGTTTGTATACCTTCTACGAAATGGTGTTTTAAATAAAAAAGAAAAAATTTAAAATTAAAAAAAAATCAAATCAAAGAGATTAAATAAAATAAGATAAACCCAAATATAATAAAATTAAATTAAATTAAATTAAATCAAGTAAAATAAAATAAAATAAAATAAAATAAATAAAAATTTAAAAAAATAATAAAATAAAATAAAAAAATAAAATAAATAAAAATTTAAAAAAATGAAATAAAATAAAATAAAAAAATGAACTAAAATAAAGTAAAATAAAATAAAATAAAAAAAATAAAAAAATTAAATCAAGTAAAATAAAATAAAATAAAACAAAATAAATAAAAAAATAAAATAAAATAAAATAAAAAAATTAAATAAATAAAATAAAATAAAATAAAATAAAATAAAATAAAATAAAATAAAATAAAATAAAATAAAATAAAATAAAATAAAATAAAATAAAATAAACTAAAATAAAATAAAATAAAATAAAATAAAATAAAATAAAATAAAATAAAATAAAATAAAATAAAATAAAATAAAACAAAATTAAATTAAATAAAATAAAATTAAAAAAATTAAATTAAATTAAATTAAATTAAATTAAATAAAATAAAGTTTAAAAAATAAAATATAACAAATTTAAATTAAATAAAATAAAGTTTATTAAAAAATAAATAATAATAAGACAAAATAAAAACAAAAAAAAATAAATAAAATAAAATAAGATCAAATAAAATAAAATTAAATAAAATTAAATAAAATTAAAAAAATAAAATAAAGTAAAAAATTAAATAAAATAAAATTAAGAAAATTAAATAAAGTAAAATAAAATAAAATAAAATAAGATAAAATAAAAAAATAAATAAAATAAAATAAAATAAGATAAAATAAAATAAGATAAATAAAATAAAATAAAATTAAATAAAATCAAATTAAATTAAAAAAATAAATAAAATAAAAAAATAAAATAAAATAAAATAGATTAAAATAAAATTAAACAAAATAAAATAAAATTTAATTAAATTAAATTAAATAAAATAAAGTTTAAAAAATAAAATATAACAAATTTAAATAAAATAAAGTTTATTAAAAAATAAATAATAATAAGACAAAAAAAAAAAACAAAAAAAATAAAAAAATAAAATAAAATAAAATAAAATAAAATAAGATCAAATAAAATTAAATTAAATAAAATGAAATAAAATTAAAAAAATAATATAAAATAAAAAATAAAATAAAATAAAACTTAAAAAATTAAATAAAGTAAAATAAAATAAAGTAAAATAAAATAAAATAAAATAAAATAAAATAAAATAAAATAAAATAAAATAAAATAAA
>CAXKVI010000001.1:29187882-29207882 GCA_964058755.1 Campiglossa producta | reverse complement strand
ACGAGTGTTATTTGAAAGGACGTTAATGTTGGCGTATGCTGACTAGTGTCTCATTTTCCAGTGGCAGATTCACATAAAAACATACATTGAATTCGATTATCTGTTGGCATGTTAATGATGAAAACCGCAATTTAGGAAACTTAAAAAGTTTTCCTAAAACTATTAAGAAAATCTTTATTTTATTGTTTTATGTTTGCTTGATATTTGTGTGAACGATATACTAACACATACACAGAAAAAAATTACACTGGTAAAATCAACAATCTCGTACTGTTATCCTAAAGTTGACCACATTATTGTTGCAGTAACTGCATTCAATTGTTGATTGAATAGTTTCAGATCTGTAAATTTTTAATTAACAAAATTTTGTAAACCTGACAGAATTTTTGTTGGTCAAACTAAAATTTGTGTTAAAACAACCACTTCCTCTAGTTAATTCAACAGCGGAGAAACTGTCGTTCAAGGCTGCACAACCATATTCCTACATACTAATGTGCCCTATGTTATCCCACTTTATAGACTTCTTGAACACCTTGTGTTTTTATACCGTACTAGTATTATACTACATTTAAACTGCACCAAATTTGGGGAATTTGAATGAGTCATTTTGCAATTGGCTTCACTTTCCCTGCAAGAATCTTTTACCAGAACACAAAGCCACCGAAAGAAAATGCACAACCGTGATGTTTTAAACACCTGTAGAGTAATAATAAATGAAGAGTCAAGAAGGCTTCTGTCTTTTCTTTTCCATTTAAAAAAAAAAAACTAGTTGAAATTGTTATTTACAGCTGTTCATAATGCAAAAGTTATCACACGTTAATTACCCATTAAGGTTCTTGCTGGACAATTCTAAATGTGGAACACCCGCAGGGTTGCTATTTGGATGAACTGTAGATTGTATTGTTCGGCGAATGAGGCCAAATGTGATGGAATTCCAAATTTGGTAAATGAGATTTGTATAGAAAAAAGCGCCAAATTTGCAATTTTACCAAATTTGGTGCGGTGTAAATGTACTTTTAGTACAAGTTTTATAATTTTGTCCACATAACGGTACTACGTAACGGCACTAAATAATCGAGATAGATATAGAGTTCCATACATGAAAGTTCTTAGGTTGAAAAGACGAGTTCATTAAGTCATGTCCGTCCGTCTGTACGTCCGGGTACATGATAGCTTGAGTAAAAATTGAGATATTTGCATGAAATTTTGTATACAGGTGACTTTCTGGCCAAGATAGGTTGCTATTGAAAATGGGCGAAATCGGATGATAACCACGGCCCTTTTTTCGATATCGAAAATTTCAAAAATCACATAAATTGGTAGCTGAAATGGGTAAGATGATATAATTCTATTAATATTCTTTGATAAATTTTGTTAAGTGGGCGTGACACTGTGGCTTTTAAGGGGCATTTTTGACAATTCGACTGGTCATAACTTTAAAACTGATTATAGTAGAATGATGAAACGTAGCAGGTTTCATAGTGGTATAGGAAATATTCCTGATGAAACTGGTAGAAATCGCTGGATATTCCATGTTGGGTTCACCCGAACTTAGACTTCCTTACTTGTTTTTTATTATTATTTTTATATATATTTTATTTTATTGTTTTATGTATGTTATTTTATTTTACTTTATTTCATTTAACTTAGTTTTATTTTATTTTTTTTTTTGGTTTTGTTTTATTTTATTTTATTTTTTTCATTTTTTTTTTGTATGATTTTATTTTTATTTTTATATTATTTTATTATTTTTTGTTTTATTATTGTTTTTTTTATTTTTTTTTTATTTTATTTTTATTTTATTTTATTTTATTTTAATTTATTTTATTTTATTTTAATTTATTTTATTTTATTTTATTTTATTTTATTTTATTTTATTATTTTTTTCTTTATTTTATTTTATTTAATTTTATTTTATTTTGTTTTATTTTATTTCATTTTATTTTTATTTTCTCATTTTTTTTTTTTTTTTGTATGATTTTACATATTTTTATTTTATTTTATTTTTTTTTTTATTTTATTTTATTTTTTTTTATTTTATTTTATTTTATTTTATTTTATTTTATTTTTTTTTATTTTATTTTATTTTATTTTATTTTATTTTATTTTATTTTATTTTATTTTATTTTATTTTATTTTATTTTATTTTATTTTATTTTATTTTATTTTATTTTATTTTATTTTATTTTATTTTATTTTATTTTATTTTATTTTTTTTTATTTTATTTTATTTTATTTTATTTTATTTTATTTTATTTTATTTTATTTTATTTTATTTTATTTTATTTTATTTTATTTTATTTTATTTTATTTTATTTTATTTTATTTTATTTTATTTTATTTTATTTTATTTTATTTTATTTTATTCATTTTATTTTAATTTATTTTAGTTTATTTTATTTTATTTTGTTTTATCTTATTTTATTTTATTTTATTATTTTTTACTTTATTTTATTTAATTTTATTTTATTTTATTTCGTTTTATTTTATTTTATTTTTTTATTTTTTTTTTATTTTATAACTTTGAACGAGCTAAACTTGTATACATATATGTATATCCGGACTATCTCGGGAACCGCATGACCGATTTGGATAAAATTTTGTATATAGATAGTATGATTGATTCTAAGACTATCCACTTGGGGGTTGCCACCTGGGCGTTTTAAAGGGTTGCCACCTATCTCAATTTTTTTTTTTAATTTTGTAGAAAAATATGGCAATATGGGTATCAAATGAAAGGTATTTTCAGCGACATGCCAACTAAAATATTTTCATGTAGGGTTGCCACCTAGGGTTGCCACCTTACCGCAGTATATTTGTATATCCGGACTACCTCAGGAACCGCTTGACCGATTTGGATAAAATTTTGAATATAGTTAATATGATTGATTCTAACACTATTATCTTGGGGGTTGTACCTGAGGCGGTTTTCAGGGTTGCCACATATCTCAATTTTTTTTTTTAATTATGGAGCTAGTTATGCCAATGTGGGTATCAAATGAAAGGTATTTTCGGCGACATACCAACTAAAATATTTTCAGGTAGAGTTGCCGGCTAGGGTTACAATTTTACCGTATTGTATTTGTATTGTATATTTTTGGGATCATATTAGGATTATTTTAGGATCATTTCGAGATCATTTAGGGGTCACTTTGGGATAATTTTGGGGCTATTTTGAGATCATTTTGGGTTAAATTTTGGGGTCATTTTCGGATCATCTTGGAGTCATTTTGGGATCATTTTAGGATCATTTTTGGATTATTTTAGGATCATTTTTGGATCATTTTGGAATAATTTTTGGGTCATTTTGGGAAATTTGAGGGTCTTTTTGGAATTATTTTAGGATTATTTTGGGATCATTTTTAGATTAACTTAGGGTCATTTTGGGATCATTTTTGGGTCGTTTTGGGTTCAATTTCGGATCATTTTGGGTACATTTAAGGGTGTTTTTGGGGTCATTTGGGAGTCATTTTTGGATCATTTTGGAATCATTTTAGGGTCATTTTGGGATCGTTCTGGGTTCAATTTCGGATCATTTTGGGAAAATTTAAGGGTCTTTTTGGGATCATTTTAGGATTATTTTGGGATTATTTTAGGGTCATTTTGGGATAATTTTGGTAAGTAAAGTTAGCGGAAAATTGATTTTTATTTTATTTTATTTTTTATTTTTATTTCTTTTTTTATTTTTTTTATTTTTTTTTTTTATTTTTTTTTTTTGTTTTATTTTTTTTTATTTTTTTTATTTTTTTTTTGTTGAGATTTTTATTTTATTTTATTTTATTATGTCACTCTTCCCTCAGTCCAATTGAGTATAAAAGTGCGTGCTGCAACAAATCGACCATATTACTTACTTGCATATTTGTCTTCATATGTAGGTACTTCACATGATTTTGAATGTGGCAAAAATGGCCATTATATACGGTCTTTGGGACATACTAACTTAAGGATCCAACAGAGACGGCGTTTCACAATTAGTGCGCGCAATCACCTCAGGCATAGCAAACAAGATTTCAATAAGCCACACCAAATCAACACAGATATGCACAACAAAAGCAACAAACTAGGAGGGGAGCAGCAACAAAAAGCTGCAAGTATTTTCCATAATATGATATTAGGTTTCTTGACCAATGTATATGAACAGATTTTGACCGCCAGCAACCACGAATAGGGCACAAACCGCGCGCTGTGGCTGCAGCCACAATCTCATAAGCCAATGCTGCGCGAGCAATCATCGACGGGCTCGAGACATGGCACTTATTATGAACTATACAGTGACCATGCGTTCTGTGTTTTAAAGATTGTAGAAGATTCAGGGATTAATACGAGGTCGAATAAATTCTGTGATGGTGTGTGTTTCAAACCGGCAAAGATAGGCTGATCTTCCACTACACGCTGATATTAAACACATTTGAAAGTCTGGAAGTGAAAAGGAACCGCATTTTTTAACAGGTAAAAGTGGGGACAAAAAAATTGTTCATTAAAAGGTAAACAAATCGTATAAATTTTAAATTAAATTATTTTTAAATATTTCGTAAAAAAGATGTATGACCCTCATTTTAGAACATATTCATTTTGTAGTAAAATGTATGGTCACCGTAATTATGAAGCGCATTTCCTATTGCTCGAGTAAAATTTGGTGCTGCTGCAGCGAGGTACGCACTTGATTTTAATCAAATTCACAGCATTGTTTACCTGTCAGGCAGAACCGCGCGAGCAGCGATTATCGTTCGGACTTGAACACGCTTATTGCTGTTGACGTTGTTGTTATATTGTTACATACTATGTTTTGTTATTGTTGATATTGTTGCTTTTTGGTGTAATTGTTATCTGCATTGCTCTTATACCCAGTAGTGCTGGCTTCTACTTCATATTAAATTAAACTTTTATTCAAAGGAAAGAATACCTTTCTATATTTTTGCTTCATTTTATTTCTTTTAATTTTTTTTTATTTTTTTTATTTGTTTAATTTTTTAATTTAAATTTATATTATAATATATTATTTTATTTTATTATAATTTAATTTCAGTTTATTTTATTTTACTTAACTTAATTTAATTTTGGTTTAACTTAATTAAATTTATTTATTTATTTATTTTTTTTTTTATCCGTTTTATTTTATATTAATTTATTTTATTTTAGTTTTTATTTTTCCAACTCATTTTATTTGATTTTTTTTTTTTGTTCTCTTACCTTATTTTATTTTATTTTATTGTATTTTAAATTTTATGTTTTTTATTTAATTTTTTTTATTTGGTTTCTTTTATTTTATTTTTTTATTATTAATTTTTTTTATTATTTTTTTTTACCTAATTTAATTTAATTTTTTAATTTTATTTCACTTCATTAAGTATATTTTATTTAATTTTTTTTTATTCTACTGTTTTAATTTTTTTTTATTTTTTTCATTTTATTAATTTTATTCTTCTTTTTTTACTTTTTTATTTTTTTTTATTATTATTATTATTTTTATTTTATTTTATTTTTTTTTTTTATTTTTTTTTGTTTTATTGTATTTTAATTTTATTTTTTCTATTATAATTTATTCTATTTAATTTCATTCTATTTTAGTTTATTTGTTTTTTGTTTTGCTTTATTTTGTTTTATTTCACTTCATTTTATATTTTCTAATTCTATCTAATTTTTTTGTTATTTTTTTATTACATTTTTTATTATATTTTATTTTATTTTATTTTTCATTTTTGTTTTATTTGACTTTATTTTGGTTTAATTTTTTCTATTATAGTTTATTCTATTTTATTTCATTTTACTTTATTTTATTTTAATTATTTTATAAATTTTTTTATTTTTTTTTATTATTTTTTTTTTCTAATTTTTTTTTTTCTTTTTTATATTGTTTTGAAATTTTTAATTATATTTTTTATTTTTTTTATTTTCACACAAATACTGTTTGCACGTCATACTCGCAGTCACTACCGGGTATATAATGTATGATCCTACCTACCCGATCTTACTCCCTTGTATTTCTCATTGTTGTTGTTCTTAATATAACTCGCGTTGCTTTTATTGTTGAACCATATTTACTGTAGTTGTTGGTGCAATTACTTTTGGCACTAGTGTTGTTGTTGTTGTTGTTGTTGTTATTGGTGGTACTGTGTTAGCCACAAATTCCATTCGCATTTCAGAGTGAGCACAGCACCAGGAATTCAAAGGTACAAAGTGTCCAACAAACCTTAAGCAGTTCACGGCAAAACAACAACAATAACAACAGGCATAGGATTTGTAGGGGCAACCTTAAACAAGGAGGCTGGCAGGCGCAGCTAAAGGCTAAAGCCAGTACTTTTTTCAACGGCGTTTGCTAGTTTTTTTTAACAAGGAAATCCTCCTCCTTCATTTTTTCGTATTCGTAAGTGACGTGCGGTTCCGAAAAACTGGGTGCTAAAAAGTATTGCAGGTAAAACTACAACCTTATTTGAGCAAGGATACATGCATTTGGGAACCGTGCTACCAAGTATCCGTTCTCTTGAAAACGGGTATAGTGAAACACCGTTTTTTCTCTCATGAAATTAATTCATCCTTCCATTGCAGCCAATTCCTGAATGCTTTTAATCCCAGTTTTCTATTTTGTTCGAAGCGAATCTCGATTAAATTTTACAATTTTATTAATGCAACCGGTTCACCGGATACAGTTCCTCGATTCCATACATCACTAGCCCAAACGCATTGTTCTTGGACGCATTGTTCTTGGAGATTGGTCTGCATCTTTATGCGTATGTACTGTTGCCCAAAGACTCATGAATCTCATTAAAAAGGGCAGTCATAAAGCTCTTGTAATAACAGCAAATTGAGTTCATCCCATTTTTGGTATGCAAGGAATATGGACTCTATGGACAACCGCCGGCGCGTTGCTTATTCCTACAATTCGTTTTTTTTTTCTTTTTTGTTGCTATTGCCCATTTATGGTTAAGCATTTTAAATCGTAGTACTTTTGTAAAATCATTTGTAGTTAAGTGGCATGTCAAACCGATTGTGGCAGATGAGCTTTATTTACCTGCTCACAAATGTTCGTCCCATCTTCCTTTTTACTTCGCCTTCTTCTAATCGTTCTGTACTGCAGCTAAGCTCACTTTAGGAATGGTACGATCAGAAATGTCGAGCTATTATGGAAAGTACGAACGTTGCCTAGAAGGCCATTTCATATAAGAAAGGTAACGCGTCTTGCTACATAGCAAGCAATATCATAGAGTGAGTAGATAGGAGACACACCTAGAGACAAGTTTGGTTATAAGATTCATAGAAGGCCATACAAGTCCACAACTTTTGCCAAAGAATTCGTCGGATTACAAAGGCACGAAATTAGAATATCACCTTCAAGACCATGCTCGATTGTCGTGCGACTGACGCGTCATATCACATCGAATTATTTCTCTTGTGTAATTTAAAAAAAAAAAATTAAAAAAAATGAATCACAAGCAAAACATCTAATTCTTTTATTTTATTTTATTTTTTTTTTTCTATTTTATTTTTTTTTTTTTCTATTTTTATTTTTTTTTATTTTAGCTTATTTTATTCTATTCTATTTTTTTTTCTATTTTTTTTTTCTATTTTATTTTACTTTAATTTATTTTATTTTTTTTTTTTTGTTTTATTAATTTTTATTTTCTTTTATTATATATTATTTTATTTTTTTATTTTTTTTTTTTCTATTTTATTTTACTTTATTTTATTTCATTTTATTCTAATTTATTTTATTTTTTTACTTTTTTATTTTATTTTATTCTGTTTTATTTCTTTTTTTCTATTTTAGTTTATTTTATTTTATTTTAATTTTTTATTTTTATTTTTTTATTTTATTTTGTTTATTTTTTTTTAATTATATTTTATTTTATTTTGTTTTTTTTTTTTTATTTTACTTTTTTATTTTTTTTATTTTATTTTATTTTTTTTTTTTGTGTTTTATTTTATTTTATTTTCATTTCTTTTTTCTATTTTATTTTATTTTTTATTTTTTTTTATTTTAGTTTATTATTCTTTATTTTTTTTCTTTTATATTTTATATTTTTTTATTTTTTTTTTATTCTATTCTATTTTATTTTATTTTTTTCTATTTTATTTTTTTTTGTCTATTTTTTTTGTTTTATTTTATTTTTTTTTTTATTTTTTTTTTTTATTTTATTTTTTTTTTATTTTATTTTATTTTATTTTATTTTATTTTATTTTATTTTATTTTATTTTATTTTATTTTATTTTATTTTATTTTATTTTATTTTATTTTATTTTATTTTATTTTATTTTATTTTATTTTATTTTATTTTATTTTATTTTATTTTATTTTATTTTATTTTATTTTATTTTATTTTATTTTATTTTATTTTATTTTTTTTATTTTATTTTATTTTATTTCATTTTATTTTGAATTATTTTATTTATTTTATTTTATTTTATTTTATTTTATTTTATTTTATTTTATTTTATTTTATTTTATTTTATTTTATTTTATTTTATTTTATTTTATTTTATTTTATTTTATTTTATTTTATTTTATTTTATTTTATTTTATTTTATTTTATTTTATTTTATTTTATTTTATTTTATTTTATTTTATTTTATTTTATTTTATTTTATTTTATTTTATTTTATTTTATTTTATTTTATTTTATTTTATTTTATTTTATTTTATTTTATTTTATTTTATGTTATTTTATTTTATTTTATTTTATTTTATTTTATTTTATTTTATTTTATTTTATTTTATTTTATTTTATTTTATTTCATTTCATTTCATTTTATTTTATTTTATTTTATTTTATTTTATTTTATTTTATTTTATTTTATTTTATTTTATTTTATTTTATTTTATTTTATTTTATTTTATTTTATTTTATTTTATTTTATTTTATTTTATTTTATTTTATTTTATTTTATTTTATTTTATTTTATTTTATTTTATTTTATTTTATTTCATTTTATTTTGAATTATTTTATTTATTTTATTTTATTTTATTTTATTTTATTTTATTTTATTTTATTTTATTTTATTTTATTTTATTTTATTTTATTTTATTTTATTTTATTTTATTTTATTTTATTTTATTTTATTTTATTTTATTTTATTTTATTTTATTTTATTTTATTTTATTTTATTTTATTTTATTTTATTTTATTTTATTTTATTTTATTTTATTTTATTTTATTTTATTTTATTTTATTTTATTTTATTTTATTTTATTTTATTTTATTTTATTTTATTTTATTTTATTTTATTTTATTTTATTTTATTTTATTTTATTTTATTTTATTTTATTTTATTTTATTTTATTTTATTTTATTTTATTTTATTTTATTTTATTTTATTTTATTTTATTTTATTTTATTTTATTTTATTTTATTTTATTTTATTTTATTTTATTTTATTTTATTTTATTTTATTTTATTTTATTTTATTTTATTTTATTTTATTTTATTTTATTTTATTTTATTTTATTTTATTTTATTTTATTTTATGTTATTTTATTTTATTTTATTTTATTTTATTTTATTTTATTTTATTTTATTTTAATTTATTTTATTTTATTTTATTTTATTTTATTTTATTTTATTTTATTTTATTTTATTTTATTTTATTTTATTTTATTTTATTTTATTTTATTTTATTTTATTTTATTTTATTTTATTTTATTTTATTTCATTTTATTTTATTTTATTTTATTTTATTTTATTTTATTTTATTTTATTTTATTTTATTTTTTATTTTATTTATTTATTTTTTTTAATTGTTTTATATTATTTTTTTTTTTTGTATTTTTTTTGTATATCCAATTTTGTTTTATTTATTTATATAATCGAATAGTAATGTAAATACATATTCTTTACTTTATTGGCTAATTTGGTAGTTTTTTCTTCAAGGGACGTACATACATACAAACATGCATGCGTGGTGACAGTGGATACAAATATAAAACTCCAAGGTGGCAGCTTTCATTTCCTTTTCCAGTATCAACCATGGTTTTTGTCTGTACTGACAGTGGTGGCTGTTTTGTTAGCTAACAGCTCCATTTTATTTTGAACTGACCAATAAACGCAATGCGTTTTTAAAGTGCGGCGTGAGTCAACTATTTGTTGCCAACTGAAGTATGAATGCGTAAATAAATTTTATTTATTGGAATTTTAAATTTTTTTAGGAGCCCTTTACTCGGAAAATAGTAAAGCTATTACCTTGCCAACCAGCGCTAGCCAGGGTGCAATTAGTTTGGAATAAATGAATGTAGGGAAAAGTAGGCATCGAAGTTGTATTGTATTGTATTGTATATTCTTTATTTTCTTATGAATAATTATCAAGTACTAACCATATATAAATAACAATGAAATAATAACAATTCAAATAAGAAAATATTTAATGACACTAAATTCTAATTTTAAAAGCAGGGGAAATGGCAACGCATAATTCGACAAACTCGATAGTTCCATAATTTCCAACCCTTAATAGCAGCTTCAACATGGATAGAAACGGATCCTTGCTGAACAGAATTATCCACCTTTCTACCCAGCATTTTGGGAAACGCGACCGGGTAATTTCCTAGGAAATTATCCGAAGATGGTTAGCACGGTAGGCAATTGAGAATACAGATCGGTGAGTATTGTATTGGATATTTTTGAGTTAGCTCCATTTTCTGTCGTTATTGTTTCGAGTAGCATTGATATATGGAAACATAATTAGAAACCAAATCATGGGAACGGTTCCAATGTGTAGCAAATTTACATGAACCTTAAACAGGAACAAAACACTAAGCAAAGCAACGAAACCTGTACGAAAATCCTAATTAAAAAGTGAAAGTGACAAGTAAAGCGGGCTACCCACCTGCCAAGAAATGTCAAACTCCATATAAAAAAACGCTCAAGAAATGGTCAAGAAACGTTTTCACACGTCAAATTTTCTTGAGCCAATACTCAGCTCATAAGAAAAAATACCACAGTTTTCGATAGTTGGCAACGCCGGGTCACCTCAAGAAATAAATAAGCTCGTATATATTTCTTGAGGTAAACGTGCAGATCCACGGCAAAGGTGAGTAAATATTTCGCTAAACATATTTTGTACATTTTTATAAGAGTAATTTGCAAAAAAATGGAAAATTTGGTAAACGTCAAAATTTCTTGACCAGGTACAAGAAATATATGCTCGTTTTTTTCTTGAGGCATTTCTTGGCAGGTGAGTAGCCCGCTTAAACTGGTGATGATAACTTACAAAGCATTCCTGCCATGGTTTCGATGTCCGACAATTTTAAGAAAACAATGTGCTTAAAGCTAAAAAATTATAGGACAGTCAGCTTTTTTGACAGAAAGTCCTTTGTAAATGGTGTCAAAAATCTGAGGCTATCTTTTGTACCTACTTTAGCTCGAATATAACTATGCCTCAATATTTTTGTCTGTTTAGTAAATATTCTATTCGTACATTCGTAACTGGCTTTACTGTTATCCGAACGGGGTTGGCATTAACGGAAGGTCACATTCAAGGTTACAAATAATATCTCGCCTAAAATTTTTCGATGACAGCGAATTACATTATTCAGCTTTAAAATAAAGAGATCGCATGATAGGACCACAAAGCCCATCTCATCTGAAGTCTCGTTTGATTTCGAAAGATCCTTCCCTTTTCCGATAGAGTAGTTTAAAGTAAATGAATTATTTTGGAACGATTTCCCGTCATCCCTTGCCGATATGAGACAAACCGGTTTAACTTACTTTGTGCAATTTGCCAAAGGCTCATTTAATCATATTTCCACAAACGATCGTTTAAAGATCTGTAAAAGTGAACGACGTATACATACATATGTATTTCTGGGTTCTGAAGTTATTTTTAAAACAGGGTTTTTAGGTTCAAAGAGTTATCTTATTGGCGTTCACGATTGTTAGCCTGGAATTCGATACGCAGTCTGGTAAACACATGACATACAAATTTTTATACATATTGATAAAAATAAATGTGTATTAGGGTGATCAAGTTTTTCCTTTTTAAAGTAAATATCGGGAGAGAGCTCTGTGGTATCACTACAATCCCAAATGCCTTGGTTTTCGGTGATCAGATTTATAAATTCTCTCACTCAGCTTAAAAAGCAAAAGGACATTGAAAAAAATTGTGTTTAAGCAGTTAACTCTTTAACCAGACGTACACGAAAAAATCAAATATTTTTTGAAATTCTTCCAATTTTCTTTTGGAGATATACGTTTGTGGTATTAAACTTGTATGCCTAAAAGTGCAATACAAATCGCTTTGTTTGTATTTATATGTATATGTCTGTTCACACTTGTCGGTGCAGTCAACATAATGGAATTTGATGAAGAAACAAGTTTCCTTTGCCAAATTTGCAAATTGCTTTCATCGTTTGGAACTTTGACTGGACAATCGTGCAAATCAAACGGACATACAGTGATCAGCAAACAAGGAGTGTAGTTGATAGCGGATCCAAAGTATACCTATGTAGTGAACGGTGAGAATAACTAATTTTTTAAATGTGTGCATACATATACACGAATACATTCATATGGTAGAAGGGTGAATTTTCAAAGTTTGTGAGTAAATTGACAATTGATATTGTGTGTGAAGCTGAAATATTGTTTAGAAAAACAACTCAAGTAACGATAGTGTAGCATACAAAATTCGCGGGTAATATTCCGCTCTGACAGAAGCCCAAAGTTTCTAGTTATTTGAAATTTGCCATTCAAAAAACCAGTTTTTATGTCTTCTAGAAAAAGAAGACAAACTGAACCAAGGTGAATAACCCTCCGATTCTGTGTTTCTGACAAATTATCAATATTGATAAATAATCAAGAAAAAAATTTGTATGAATTCTTCGTTAAAATTAGACTTTTATATATCTTAATGAATACTTAAGGCCCGGTTTTTCAGTATAAGCCACAGACAAAGTTGACTAGTGTTTATCTCCTACAAATTGGCCGTTTAACATCGCAATGAAGTTTAAACTTGCACTGAAAAACCGGACCTAAGAGTTGGAAAGGAATGCCTTATTTGCTTGGTTAGCCCAATTCGTTCCTCCGTGAGTATGCTACACAAATTAAAATTTACTTATACGTAATATATCCATCCGTGTTGACCCCAGGATCACAAATCCGGAAGCGCTTTTTAATATTTTCTTTCTCTGAAGGGATATTTGCAATCAAAGTTGCAAGCTTTCATGTGGTTGTTGTAATTACATTAGGCTGCCCCTAAAAACGTGCCAAAAAAATGTTACGCCGTGGTGGTAGTATGTGTTCTGCACATACATAAATACCATAGATCTCACCCCAATTTTGGTATCGGACCCGGGTCAAGCGCTCCGTATTCGTGATCCTGAAGCCAAAACCCGTGTTTTGAGCTATCTCCCATAATTTTAGCTAATTTAATAGTAATTGGGTGCTAAAGGAAACAAATACCAAAAATTTTGGTTTTTTTGCTGGACAATTCAATGAGTTTTAATAAACTTTACCTCTTTTCTACATTTAATTTTGGTTTTTTGCTGGACAATTCAATGTGTTTTAATAAACTTTACCTCTTTTCTACATTTACGGCATTAATTTAAAGTGAAAGGTTTAGTTAAGCCACTTTTCTTGTGTATTAGTATAATTTAAAAGGCTGTAAGGCCTAGTTGCCACGGCTAATTGTTAGATCTAAGTTTTACACTTAAGTACCTAACTTGTAAATAAAAAAAAAAAAAAAAAAAAAAAAGTAAAGTTAAAATTTTGGGCAGTCTAATGAATATTTTGCCACTATTTCCTTTTCTATCTAGCCAACTTGCACTTTACAACACTATAACTACGAAACAATCGTCAAAGAAAAAGTAAAATGAAAAGTGCTGCCATTCGCAAATTAAACGTCAACGGGGCAACCTCGTCATCAAAGGAGCAGCCGCCACCATTGGAAGAATTTTACAAGCAAATTCCTGAAGATCAAGACTTTTTAAAAGCACAGCAAGAAATTGCAAAAGGCGTTGAATCGGCTATAAAAGCATCCACAAAGGGTAAGTAATTATATTGTGACAATTAGGCGTTATATTGAATAATTTATATGTAGTTAGCTCGTTTGACCTCAGGTAGAAAATGTAAGCTTTGCAAAGTGAAGGGAATGTGCTGATGCAATAACCTTGACGATTAGGTTCAGTCTCTTTAGTATACATACACGACATTCAATTGGGTTGAATTGGATATGGGCGTTGTTGCTTTTCGCACTGCGAATTGTAGATACATGCGTGATTGATTCTTCAATAATGCATGTGCGTTTGGGTGTATGATCGTTTCAGTACAAAAATGTCTTTGTTCAAATGGTCCTAAATGATTCAGCTTTTTCGATACAGCATAGCCATGATGTATGATAGCAGTCATATTGGAATGGCTCGCTTTTCACTTTGGCATAAGCTTCTTTTAGATACTGATTTTCACTATACATTTCCCTCCCGGGCGGTATGGTCAAAAATGTAAGAATCATCATTAATTAAATGTATGTAAAACTGGAATGGATGCCTTAGTTATCATGGTCTATAATTTTGTATATTGCTTTAGGAACAAAGTATGTCTAATTGATCTGAAAGACTTCGCTACGGAATATTATATTTTGGAATGTAGGCCAGCGCTAGACTGTCCCTGATGAATCTATTAAGATGGGGGGATAGTTTTCTCTCGCTGCTGCAGGAAGAGCGTATAAATACCGTGCACTCCCGGAGATTTGAACTTTTCGGAGGATTCTACTGTCTATCTGGCCGTCTGCTCAGTAAATACGTTGTTTGAGAGGTCCGCGCTGGTAGTACGAGTTTTGACCTCATTACCATTTAGAGATACGTCTGGGAAATGGGCTACAGTCAGGGTATTAACATTTTCTTCTTCAGTCCTCGAGTAGGTTCCATCTGGAAGTCTTTGTGAAGACCTGGCGCCTTCGGTGCGAAGAATTTTTGTTTGGTACGTTGGTTTATTAACCAAGCGTTCTTTTTTGACTTGTGCGGTCTGATTTAGATACTTAATTTCTTTCTTATCACCCTTATCTGGGAGGAATTCCCCTATCCATCAGCCTAGGGATGCGCCTCTAGGGCTTTCAGGCTTCCCACGATGGCCTATGGTCCAACAGAAGTTGAAGCTGATGATGTTGGTGTGGGTTGTGCCATATACTCATCCTAGCATCGTGTTTTGTTCTAAAAAGCGTCCGGTCGGTTTTAATCATAGCCCGGAACTCGTTAGCTCAACAGGTGGTCTTTTTCCCTTTACCTTCCTGGTTGTTGTTGTTGTTGTTGTTGTTGTAGCGAGGTGTAGCCCTGCCTAAATGTCAGACAGGGTCACCCCGAGTGTATTGCTCTTGGCCGGGTCGATATAAGAAAACGGCCCGGGTCGTTTCGGCACGATGGGTACAGCACAAGTACTGGTACCGTTATCGTAGAACCGGCAATACAAGAAACTAGCCGTGTAGGCTATGTAGATCATTTAGCGTTACCCAGGGTGCACCAACTGGGAGGCGACCTACTTTTACACCCCCTTTACCTTCCTTGTTGTTGTTGTTGTTGTTGGTGTTGTTGTTGGTGTTGTTGTTGTTGTTAACAGCAAAACACTCCCCGAAGGTTTTGGGGAGTGATGCCGAAGTTGACAGTCCTTGTCCGGATATGACCCCGGTACGCTGCGGTGCTGCCCGACTGTCGTGGTAGCGATTTGGTATGACCAGTGGAACCTTCTAGGTCATGTCATCCCTCCATCCGTGAGGAAGAATAAAATACGTTTCACGTATTGCCGGTTCTGCGAGAACGGTATTTGTACCTGTACAATACCCTTCGTACCGAAACGACCCGGGTTGTTTTTTTTTTTTTAAAATGACTCGGCCAAGAGCAATACATTTCGAAGTGACCCTGTCTAACGCGTCACGATTCCCTCACCTATTGTCATCCCCGGAACAGCCCCTTGCAGCACGGCTGCTCCATATTCTCTTGATCCGGGCTGGCATTGAGCCAAATCCTGGCCCAAGAGAATGGTTCTGCTGCGTTTGTCGGAAGAAAATATATACAAGACGATCACACTCAGTACAGTGTGCATCATGCAAAGGTTGGTTGCACAAATCTAGTTGCTCCGGACTAGATCCAAAAGCACATCGGCCCATTAGTTTCTATAAAAATTTTGTGGCGCCCTGCTGTTCACGTCGTAGGACGTCCCGAGGCAAGCGACGCTCATATGTTGCTTTATCGCCCTCTAATAATAATCAAGTCTCCACGACCTGCAATAATTATATTGCCCAGCAGAATATATGTGTTCCCGGCTGTAGCTTACTTCCTAGTGCATCAACAGCACAAGCACCCACTCATGGCTACTTTCTTCGTAGCACATCGGTTGATGCTTGTAGCACTACTGAGCTTCAGCCCCCGTCTCTAAACTCTTTAATAACTTCTTCCGGCACTAGCACGAATGAAAGTCAAGTCCATCAACTTCTGGTCCCTCACTCTTCGTGCACTGTATGTCGGCACAGGATATATGCGTCTGTGGCATCGGTCAAGTGCAACTCCTGCCTAGGCCTGTGTCACCTACGCATATGTTCTGGGCTCGCAAACAGAAATCTTTGGACAGATGTGTTTGTCGCGCCTTGCTGTCGAGTTGTGCAGCCCTCAACGCCGACGGAAGTACACTCATCTAATAGTGAACGAATTCCGCCGGCTTCAGGACTGCAACGGAGATCAATATCGCGACATAACCTACCACCATCTAGGCGAACACATCAGTCTTTAACTCCCAGAGTGGCCATTGCCTCTCCTTCGCAATTTAAATTGTTGCAATTTAACTGCAACGGCTTGACCGGCAAGATAGCGGAGATAACCACATTTATGCAGCTACATAAAATCAAAATTGCTGCAATCCAGGAGACAAAACTTGGCCCCCACTCGAATCTCCGAGCGAGTGGAGGCTACCACGTACTCCGGCATGATCGTACAGACGGCGGAGGTGGTCTCGCGTTCCTTGTACACCATACGGTGCAGTATAGGGAATTTGATATCAACACTGACCAAAGTGACTTACCTTTAGAGTGTCAAGGTATAGTTATACAAGCTGGTGGCGTTGATCTCGAGCTAATCAATATATACATTCCTCCCGTCACCTGCTGCCCCAGAAGTTATCGTCCTGACCTTAGGGCGTTTCTTTGTGGCGATAACCGTATCATCATGGGCGATTTTAATGCCCATCATGATATGTGGCATTCACACCTTTCGGTGGACGGCAGAGGACGGGAATTAGCCGAGCAAATTGATAACTCCTCTTTCTGTACTGTGAACGGAGACTCCTCAACTAGGATGGCTGTTAACTGCAGTAGCTCCCCGGACCTAACTATTGTTAGCCCGGGGTTAATTAACAGCATCAACTGGCAACCTATGGTGGCCCTGTCATCCGACCACCTGCCTATCATCCTGTCTGTCGATCGTGCCACGGATTTTATCACGTCGGAGAAACGTACTTACGTGAATTTCAAAAAGGCCAATTGGGTCGGCTTTTTGGAATTCACGGAGAGCTCCTTTGGTGATCTTCCCATTCCCACTGACGTACACGTTGGCGAGCGCAACATACGTGAGGTCATTAAAATGGCTACAGCCCGTTTCATACCAGCTGGTAGGATAAAAGATATTAGGCCTAACTTCCCAGCTGAGGCCGCAGCCTTGGCCAACGAACGTGACCTCATACGCAACATCGATCCATCTGACCCACAGATCGGTGATCTCAACGTGGAAATCAGAAGGCTGGTTAACGAACACAAACAAACCAAATGGGAGGAGCACCTCAGGTCTTGTAACCTCTCTACCGGTGTTGGGAAATTATGGTCCACCGTCAAGTCCTTGTCGAATCCTTCGGGTCCACCAACAAATGTCGACATTACCTTTGGTGACAAGACAATAAATGACCCCAGGAAATGTGCACAGGCTTTTTGTCGACAATATGTCCCACACCCTGCGCAAGACAGGGCTAGACGTGGAATCTTCAGGCGTGCGCATAAACACAAAAACTATGCCCCCGTTCCCATCACCGCTACAGAGGTTCAAGAGGCCATCCGGAAGGCCAAAAACTCCAAAGCCATCGGCCCTGATGGCATAGCCATGGTGCATCTAAAACACATCGGCCTAGCGGGAGTCAAATATTTAACGGCCGTCTTCAATTTGTCTCTGATCACAGCTGTCATACCCGACAAATGGAAGCAGGCAACTGTGATCCCACTACTAAAGCCTGGCAAGCCAGCTAACGTTGGGGAGTCATATCGCCCGATATCACTCCTCTCGCCAGTAGTAAAGACACTTGAGGCGGTCCTACTCCCGCTCTACACATCACACTTGATGTTAGCCGACCACCAACATGGCTTCAGGAAAGGTAGGAGCACAACATCTGCTCTAAATGTCATAAACACTCAGATAACTGACGGTCTTAATCAAAATAGGCCTAATGACAGGACGGTTCTAGTTGCACTTGATTTGAGTCAAGCTTTTGACACAGTAAATCATGGGCAACTTGTAGCTGATTTGGAAGACTCGTCACTCCCCCCCTGTCTAAAGCGTTGGACCGCCAATTATCTCAGTGGTCGTCGGTCGTCTGTTGTATTTAGAAACAAAAAATCTAAAGCCAGGAAGATAAAACAAGGGGTACCACAGGGTGGTGTCCTCTCCCCGTTATTGTTTAACTTCTATATTTCGAAGCTTCCTCCTCCACCAGAAGAAGTTACGATTGTTTCTTACGCAGACGATTGCACGATATTGGCAACTGGTACTTCCGTTGATGAGCTGTGCTCCAAAATAAATGGTTATCTCCCCTCTCTAGTCGAGTTCTTTACTGCCCGAACCTTGACATTGTCGCCAACAAAGTCTTCGGCGACCTTATTCACGACGTGGACGGCGCAGGTTGGCATGGAATTAGAAATCTATGTAGGTGATCATAAAATACCTACTGTCGCTCACCCAAAAATTTTAGGAGTGACTTTTGACACCATGCACACTTTCGCTGCCCATTCAGCCGCAATTGTCTCAAAATTACAGAGCCGCAACAAAATCCTCAAGTCACTAGCCGGCAGTACTTGGGGTAAAGACAAAGAAACGTTGTTGGTAACGTACAAGGCAATTGGTCGGCCGATCCTGAACTATGCGTCGCCGATATGGTCGCCGGGGCTTGCAGACGTTCACTGGAATCAGCTTCAGGCCTGTCAAAACACCGCGCTCAGAACCGCTACGGGGTGCGTCCTTATGTCACCTATATCTCATATACATAATGAGGTGGAAATGCTTCCAGTTAGGGAGCATAATGAAATGCTAAACAAGCAGTACCTACTGAACTGCTGTAAACCACAGCATCCCGGTAGACAACTGCTTGAACTCATTCCGCCTCCTAGGACCATAAGGTCGCATCTACGTAAACATTTTGATGAGATCCGTCACTATATAACAACGCCGTTTGATCTACAGGTGCACAAACAGGCTTTGGGGCATATCCATACAACGTCTGTTGGCCATTACTCTGCGCTCTGTCCGCTAAACAATGTCTTACATGCCGCAACACCTGGCATTTCTGAAGAGGAGCGTCATCTTCCTCGAGAGACAAGGGTCACTCTGGCTCAATTACGCTCTGGATATTGTAGTAGGTTAAACTCCTACATATCTAGACTGAACCCTGATGTGCCGAATGTATGTCCGGCATGCGGCTCATCCCCCCACAATACCAATCACTTATTTTCTTGCTCATTTGAGCCCACTCTTCTAACACCCATCTCTCTTTGGTCCAATCCTATTGAAACTGCTAGTTTCCTTGGACTCCCGTTAGAAGATATTGATGACAATTAGGTTAAGGAAAAATACGCGTTGGGCAGGACTACACATCGTTACAACAACAAAAGAAGAAGATGGGTAATGAGAGGTGAGAGGAATCATATCCGTAGATCAACCATCGAGTAGCACGTCATTACCTATGTGCATATTAGTCGCCTCTTACGACCGGTATGCCTACCTCGGGCATATTCTAAACCCCTAACCCGCAGGGTTGCCTTTACCTTCCTCCTATTT
>CAXKVI010000001.1:29098476-29187682 GCA_964058755.1 Campiglossa producta | reverse complement strand
AACTGGGTGCTAAAAAGTATTGCAGGTAAAACTACAACCTTATTTGAGCAAGGATTCATGCATTTGGGAACCGTGCTACCAAGTATCAGTTCTCCTTGAAAACGGGTATAGTGAAACACCGCTTCTTCTCTCATGAAATTAATTCATCCTTCCATTGCAGCCAGTTTTCTATTTTGTTCGAAGCGAATCTCGAATAAATTTTACAATTTTATTAATGCAACCGGTTCACCGGATACAGTTCCTCGATTCCATACATCACTAGCCCATACGCATTGTTCTTGGAGATTGGTCTGCATCTTTATGCGTATGTACTGTTGCCCAAAGACTCATGAATCTCATTAAAAAGGGCAGTCATAAAGCTCTTGTAATAACAGCAAATTGAGTTCATCCCATTTTTGGTATGCAAGGAATATGGACTCTATGGACAACCGCCGGCGCGTTGCTTATTCCTACAATCCGTTTTTTTTTTTTTTTTTTTTTGTTGCTATTGCCCATTTATGGTTAAGCATTTTAAATCGTAGTACTTTTGTAAAATAATTTGTACTTAAGTGGCATGTCAAACCGATTGTGGCAGATGAGCTTTTATTTACCTGCTCACAAATGTTCGTACCATCTTCCTTTTTACTTCGCCTTCTTCTAATCGTTCTGTACTGCAGCTAAGCTCACTTTAGGAATGGTACGATCAGAAATGTCGAGCTGTTATGGAAAGTACGAACGTTGCCTAGAAGGCCATTTCATATAATAAAGGTAACGCGTCTTGCTACATAGCAAGCGATATCATAGAGTGAGTAGATAGGAGACACACCTAGATACAAGTTTGGTTATAAGATTCATAGAAGGCCATACAAGTCCACAACTTTTGCCAAAGAATTCGTCGGATTACAAGGCACGAAATTAGAATATCACCTTCAAGACCATGCTCGATTGTCGTGCGACTGACGCGTCATATCACATCGAATTATTTCTCTTGTGTAATTTAAAAAAAAAAATTTAAAAAAAATTAATCACAAGCAAAACATCTAATTCTTTTATTTTATTCTATTTTATTGTTTTATTTTATTTTAGTTTAGCTTATCTTATTCTATACTATTTTATTTATTTTTTTTTCTATTTTTATTTTTTTTATTTTAGTTTATTTTAGTTTTTTTTATTCTATTCTATTTTATTTTTATTTTTTTCTATTTTATTTTATTTTTCTATTTTATTTTACTTTAATTTATTTTATTTTTTTGTTTTTTCTATTTTTTTTCTATTTTATTTTATTTTATTTTTTTTTTTATTTTATTAATTTTTATTTTCTTTTATTTATATATTATTTTATTTTTTTATTTTTTTTTTCTATTTTATTTTACCTTATTTTATTTCATTTTATTCTAATTTATTTTATTTTTTTACTTTTTTTATTTTATTTTATTCTGTTTTATTTCTTTTTTTCTATTTTAGTTTATTTTTATTTTATTTTTTATTTTTATTTTTTTTATTTTATTTTGTTTTATTTTTTTAATTATATTTTATTTTATTTTGTTTTTTTTTTTTTATTTTACTTTTTTATTTTTTTATTTTATTTTTTTTTTGTTTTATTTTATTTTATTTTCATTTTTTTCTATTTTATTTTTTTTTTTTTATTTGCTTTATTTTTTTTTCTATTTTATTTTATTTTTTATTTTGTTTTATTTTAGTTTATTATTCTTTATTTTATTTTTTTCTTTTATATTTTATATTATTTTATTTTATTTTATTCTATTCTATTTTATTTTATTTTTTTTTTCTATTTTATTTTTTTTTTGTTTTATTTTATTTTTTTTTTATTTTTTATTTTGTTTTATTTTTTATTTTATTTTATTTTATTTTATTTTATTTTATTTTATTTTATTTTATTTTATTTTATTTTATTTTATTTTATTTTATTTTATTTTATTTTATTTTATTTTATTTTATTTTATTTTATTTTATTTTATTTTATTTTATTTTATTTTGTTTTATTTTATTTTATTTTATTTTATTTTATTTTATTTTATTTTAATTTTATTTTAATTTTTTTTTTTATTTTATTTTATTTTATTTTATTTTATTTTATTTTATTTTATTTTATTTTATTTTATTTTATTTTATTTTATTTTATTTTATTTTATTTTATTTTATTTTATTTTATTTTATTTTATTTATTTTATTTTATTTTTTATTTTTATTTTAATTTTATTTTATTTTATTTTACTTTATTTTATTTTATTTTATTTTATTCTATTCTATTTTATTTTATTTTTTTCTATTTTATTTTTTTTATTTTATTTTATTTTTATGTTATTTTATTTTATTTTATTTTTATTTTATTTTATTTTAATTCCTTTTATTTCATTTTATTTTAATTTATTTTATTTTATTTTGTTTTATTTTACTTTATTTTTTTTTAATTTTATTTTTTATTTATTTTATTTTATTTTATTTTATTTTTTATTTTATTTTATTTATTTTTATTTTATTTTTTTTTAATTGTTTATGTATATTATTTTTTTTTTGTATTTTTTTTGTATATTCAATTTTGTTTTATTTATTTATATAATCGAACAGTAATGTAAATACCTATTCTTCACTTTATTGGCTATTTTGGTAGTTTTTTCTTCAAGGGACGTACATACATACAAACATGCATGCGTGGTGACAGTGGAGACAAATATAAAACTCCAAGGTGGCAGCTTTCATTTCCTTTTCCTGTATCAACCAATGGTTTTTGTCTGTACTGACAGTGGTGGCTGTTTTGTTAGCTAACAGCTCCATTTTATTTTGAACTGACCAATAAACGCAATGCGTTTTTAAGTGCGGCGTGAGTCAACTATTTGTTGCCAACTGAAGTATGAATGCGTAAATAAATTTTATTTATTGGAATTTAAAATTTTTAGGAGCCCTTTACTCGGTAAATAAAGAAATGCCTCAAGAAAAAAACGAGCATATATTTCTTGTGCCTGGTCAAGAAATTTTGACGTTTATCAAATTTTCCATTTTTTTGCAAATTACTCTAATAAAAATGTATAAAACATGTTTAGTGAAATATTCACTCACCTTTGCCGTGAATCTGTACGTTTACCTCAAGAAATATATACGAGCATATTTATTTCTTGAGGTAAAGCGGCATTGCCAACCATAGAAAATTTTAGTATTTTTTCTTATGAGCTGAGTATTGGCTCAAGAAAATCTGACGTGCGAAAGCAGTTCTTGACCATTTCTTGAGCGTTTTTTTACATGGAGTTTGACATTTCTTGGCAGGTGAGTAGGCCGCTTAAAGCTATTACCTTGCCAACCAGCGCTAGCCAGGGTGCAATTAGTTTGGAATAAATGAGTGTGGGGAAAAGAAGGCATCGAAATTGTATGTTGTTGTTGTTGTTGTTAACAGCAAAACACTCCCCGAAGGTTTTGAGGAGTGATGCCGAAGTTGACAGTGCTTGGCCGGATATGACCCCGGTACGCTGCGGTACTCCCTTGCGGTACTGCCCGACTGTCGTGTTGTTGTTGTTGTTAACAATAAAACACTCCCCGAAGGTTTTGGGGAGTGATGCCGAAGTTGACAGTCCTTGGCCGGATATGACCCCGGTACGCTGCGGTACTCCCTTGCGGTACTGCCCGTCTGTCGTGGTAGCGATTTGGTATGACCAGTGGAACCTTCTAGGTCATGGCATCCCTCCATCCATGAGGAAGGAGAAGATGGGTAATGAGAGGTGAGAGGCATCATATCCGTAGATCAACCATCGAGTAGCACGTCAATTACCTATGTGCATATTAGTCGCCTCTTACGACCGGTATGCCTACCTCGGGCATATTCTAAACCCCTAACCCGCAGGGTTTCGTGGTAGCGATTTGGTATGACCAGTGGAACCTTCTAGGTCATGTCACCCCTTCATCCGTGAGGAAGAAGAAGATGGGTAATGAGAGGTGAGAGGAATCATATCCGTAGATCAACCATCGAGTAGCACGTCATTACCTATGTGCCTATTAGTCGCCTCTTACGACCGGTATGCCTACCTCGGGCATATTCTAAACCCCTAACCCGCAGGGCATCGAAATTCTATTGTATAGTATTGTATTGTATATTCTTTATTTTCTTATGAATAATTATCAAGTACTAACCATGTATAAATAACAATGAAATAATAACAATTCAAATAAGAAAATAGTTAATGACACTAAATGCTAATTTTAAAAGCAGGGGAAATGTCAACGCATAATTCGATAAACTCGATAGTTCGATAATTTCCAACCCTAAATAGCAGCTTCAACATGGATAGAAAAGGATCCTCGCTGAACAAAATTATCCACCTTTCTACCCAGCTTTTTGGGAAACGTGACCGGGTAATTTCCTAGGAAATTATCCGAAGATGGTTAGCAGGGTAGGTAATTGAGAATACAGATCGGTGAGTATTGTATTGGATATTTTTGAGTTAGCTCCATTTTCTGTCGTTATTGTTTCGAGTAGCATTGATATATGGAAACATAATTAGAAACCAAATCATGGGAACGGTTCCAATGTGTAACAAATTTACATGAACCTTAAACAGGAACAAATCACTAAGCAAAGAAACGAAACCTGTACGAAAATCCTACACGTTTGCAGATATGAAAATATGAAGATCATCTAATTAAAAAGTGAAAGTGAGAAGTAAACTGGTGATGATAACTTACAAAGCATTCCTGTCATGGGTTCGAGTCTGACAATTTTAAGAAAACAATGTGCTTAAAGCTAAAAAATTGTAGGACAGTCAGCTTTTTTGACAGAAAGTCCTTTGTAAATGGTGTCAAAAATCTGAGGCTATCTTTTGTACCTACTTTAGCTCGACTATAACTATGCCTCAATATTTTTGTCTGTTTAGTAAATATTCTATTCGTACATTCGTAACTGGCTTTACTGTTATCCGAACGGGGTTGGCATTAACGGAAGGTCACATTCAAGGTTACAAAAAATATCTCGCCTAAAATTTTTCGATGACAGCGAATTACATTATTCAGCTTTAAAATAAAGAGATCGCATGATAGGACCACAAAGCCCATCTCATCTGAAGTCTCGTTTGATTTCGAAAGATCCTTCCCTTTTCCGATAGAGTAGTTTAAAGTAAATGAATTATTTTGTAACGATTTCCCGTCATCCCTTGACGATCATGAGACAAACCGGTTTAACTTAATTGCAATTTGCCAAAGGCTCATTTAATCATATTTCCACAAACGATCGTTTAAAGATCTGTAAAAGTGAACGACGTATACATACATATGTATTTCTGGGTTCTGAAGTTATTTTTAAAACAGGGTTTTTAGGTTCAAAGAGTTATCTTATTGGCGTTAAAGATTGTTAACCAGGAATTCGATACGCAGTCTGGTAAACACATGACATACAAATTTTTATACATATTGATAAAAATAAATGTGTATTAGGGTGATCAAGTTTTTCCTTTTTAAAGTAAATATCGGGAGAGAGCTCTGTGGTATCACTACATTCCCAAATGCCTTGGTTTTCGGTGATCAGATTTATAAATTCTCTCACTCAGCTTAAAAAGCAAAAGGACATTGAAAAAAATTGTGTTTAAGCAGTGAACTCTTTAACCAGACGTGCACGAAAAAATTAAATATTTTTTGAAATTCTTCCAATTTTCTTTTGGAGATATACCCTTATGTACAAACGTTTGTGGTATTAAACTTGTATGCCTAAAAGTGCAATACAAATCGCTTTGTTTGTATTTATATGTATATGTCTGTTCACACTTGTCGGTGCAGTCAACATAATGGAATTTGATGAAGAAACAAGTTTCCTTTGCCAAATTTGCAAATTGCTTTCATCGTTTGGAACTTTGACTGGACAATCGTGCAAATCAAACGGACATACAGTGATCAGCAAACAAGGAGTGTAGTTGATAGCGGATCCAAAGTATACCTATGTAGTGAACGGTGAGAATAACTAATTTTTTAAATGTGTGCATACATACATATACACGCATACATTCATATGGTAGAAGGGTGAATTTTCAAAGTTTGTGAGTAAATTGGCAATTGATATTGTGTGTGAAGCTGAAATATTGTTTAGAAAAACAACTCAAGTAACGATAGTGTTGCATACAAAATTCGCGGGTAATATTCCGCTCTGACAGAAGCCCAAAGTTTCTAGTTATTTGAAATTTGCCATTCAAAAACCAGTTTTTATGTCTTCTAGAAAAAGAAGATAAACTGAACCAAGGTGAATAACCCTCCGATTCTGTGTTTCTGACAAATTATCAATATTGATAAATAATCAAGAAAAAATTTGTATGAATTCTTCGTTAAAATTAGACTTTTATATATCTTAATGAATACTTAAGGCCCGGTTTTTCAGTACAAGTTTAAGCCACAGACAAAGTTGACTAGTGTTTATCTCCTACAAATTGGCCGTTTAACATCGCAATGAAGTTTAAACTTGCACTGAAAAACCGGACCTAAGAGTTGGAAAGGAATGCCTTATTTGCTTGGTTAGCCCAATTCGTTCCTCCGTGAGTATGCTACACAAATTAAAATTTACTTATCCGTAATATATCCATCCGTGTTGACCCCAGGATCACAAATCCGGAAGCGCTTTTTAATATTTTCTTTCTCTGAAGGGATATTTGCAATCAAAGTTGCAAGCTTTCATGTGGTTGTTGTAATTACATTAGGCTGCCCCTAAAAACGTTCCAAAAAAATGTTACGCCGTGGTGGTAGTATGTGTTCTGCACATATATAGATACCATAGATCTCACCCCAATTTTGGTATCGGACCCGGGTCAAGCGCTCCGTATTCGTGATCCTGGGGCCAAAACCCGGCTTTTGAGCTATCTCCCATAATTTTAGCTAATTTTATAGTAATTGGGTGGAAACAAATACCAAAAATTTTGGTTTTTTTGCTGGACAATTCAATGAGTTTTAATAAAATTTACCTCTTTTCTACATTTACGGCATTAATTTAGGTATTAGTTTCCTTTAGGGGACAACTCCTAATAAATTAGCTAAAAATATGGGAGATACCTCAAAATACGCGTTTTGGCCTCAGGATCACGAATCCGGAAGCGCTTTTTTAATATTTTGCTTCTCTGCAGAGATATTTGCAATCAAAGTTTCAAGTTTTCATGTGGTTGTTGTAATTTTATTAGACTGTTCCTAAAAACGTGCAAAAAAAAGTCCCGCCGTGGCGGTAGCCACGGTTATGTCACACGTCCGGACTTGGGATGGCGTAGCCCAGGGTTATTTTTTATAAGCGCGGCCGAAGGCCGCCAACTCAGAAAGGTGTTTCGCACATAAATACCATGGATTCCGCCCCAATTTTGGTATCGGACCCGGGTCATTTTTCGGTTTTTTGACCATAACTTTTCACTAAAACAAAAAATTAAAAAAGCGCTTCCGGATTCGTGATCCTGAGGCCAAAACGCGTCTTTTGAGGTATCTCCCATATTTTTAGCTAATTTATTAGGAGTTGTCCCCTAAAGGAAACTAATACCTTAATTTAAAGTTAAAGGTTTAGTTAAGCCACTTTTCTTGTGTATTAGTATAATTTTAAAAAAAGTAAAGTTAAAATTTCGGGCAGTCTAATGAATATTTTACCACTATTTCCTTTTCTATCTAGCCAACTTGCACTTTACAACACTATACGAAACAATCGTCAAAGAAAAAGTAAAATGAAAAGTGCTGCCATTCGCAAATTAAACGTCAACGGGGCAACCTCGTCATCAAAGGAGCAGCCGCCACCATTGGAAGAATTTTACAAGCAAATTCCTGAAGATCAAGACTTTTTAAAAGCACAGCAAGAAATTGCAAAAGGCGTTGAATCGGCTATAAAAGCATCCACAAAGGGTAAGTAATTATATTGTGACAATTAGGTGTTATATTGAATAATTTATATGTAGTTAGCTCGTTTGACCTCAGGTAGAAAATGTAAGCTTTGCAAAGTGAAGGGAATGTGCTGATGCAATAACCTTGACGATTAGGTTCAGTCTCTTTAGTATACATACACGACATTCAATTGGGTTGAATTGGATATGGGCGTTGTTGCTTTTCGCACTACGTATTGTAGATACATGCGTATGATGTGTATGATCGTTTCATTACAAAAATGTCTTTGTTCCTGTAAATGGTCCTAAATGATTCAGCTTTTTCGATACAGCTTAGCCATCATGTATGATAGTAGTCATATTGGAATGGCTCGCTTTTCACTTTGGCATAAGCTTCTTTTAGAGACTGATTTTCACTATACATTTCCCTCCCGGGCGGTATGGCCAAAAATGTAAGAATCATCATTAATTAAATGTATGTAAAACTGGAATGGAAGCCTTAGTTATCATGGTCTATAATTTTGTATATTGCTTTAGGAACAAAGTATGTCTAATTGATCTGAAAGACTTCGCTACGGAATATGAATGAATGAATGAATATTATATTTTGGAATGTAGGCCAGCGCTAGACTGTCCCTGATGAATCTATTAAGATGGGGTATAGTTTTCTCTCGCTGCTGCAGGAAGAGCGTATAAATACCGTGCACTCCCGGAGATTTGAACTTTTCGGAGGATTCTACTGTCCATCTGGCCGTCTGCTCAGTAAATACGCTGTTTGAGGTCCGCACTGGTAGTACGAGTTTTGACCTCATTTCCATTTAGAGATACGTCTGGGAAATGGGTTACAGTCAGGGTATTAACATTTTCTTCTTCAGTCCTCGAGTAGGTTCCATCTGGAAGTCTTTGTGAAGACCTGGCGCCTTCGTTGCGAAGAATTTTTGTTTGGTACGTTGGTTTATTAACCAAGCGTTCTTTTTTGCCTTGTGTGGTCTGATTTAGATACTTAATTTATTTCTTATCACCCTTATCTGGGAGGAATTCCCCTATCCATCAACCTAGGGACGCGTCTCTAGGGCTTTCAGGCTTTCCACGATGGCCTATGGTCCAACAGAAGTTGAAGCTGATGATGTTGGAGTGTGTTGTGCCATATACTCATCCTAGCATCGTGTTTTGTTTTAAAAAGCGTCCTGTCGGTTTTTATCATAGCCCGGAACTCGTTAGTTTAACAGGTAGTTTTTTTCCCTTTACCTTGTTGTTGTTGTTCTAGCCCTGCCTAAATGTCAGACAGGGTCACCCCGAGTGTATTGCTCTTGGCCGGGTCGATATAAGAAAAGGGCCCGGGTCGTTTCGGCACGAGTACTGGTACCGTTCTCGTAGAACCGGCAATACAAGAAACTAGCCGTGTAGGCTATGTAGGTAATTTAGCGTTACCCAGGGTGCACCAACTGGGAGGCGACCTACTTTTACACCCCCCTTTACCTTCCTTCCTCCTAGTTACATACCAAAACATTAGTATTACTCGAAAGGTTTGGGGAGTGTGGTCGAATTGGCAGTCCTCCCAAAATAACAATCCGATACGCTCGAGGACTAGCGTCGAGGGTCACTCACGGCGGCCGCCACGTTAAAAAAGCCAGTTGTTAAAGGTTTTCAGTATTTATTTATTATTCTTCTGTAGACTGGCAAGTGAGAGAAAATTAAATCCATCCTTATCTTGGCAATATAATGAAAAATTGTATTAACTTATAACTGATTTCTAGTCATGCCCCATGACCCCATAAAAGGCATTTCGGAACGTGCCGCCAGCCACCGTTCTTATCTTAAGGGATTAATTAATAATGAGTTTTTATCAAGATACCTTGTAACTGAAGACGTTTGTGAAGTTCACAAATTGATATCATATGCGCCTCTTGAAGCACAAGTGGCGTTAGTCCAGTTTTGGGTTTCTTTTAGGTAGCAATGACACGATTTAAGGGAAACCGTGTTTTAACGGGGCTCCCTAGCTCCCATAGCAACAGAATAAATAGCAGAACTAGTTTGTGAAATCAGGGGTACCCCTATAAGTTGAAACACAAAACCTGTAATATATCAGTTCAATAAAGGGTGGAATTACGCCACTTGAGCTTTAAGACCGGTAAATTTATGTTTAAGTTAAAAGTTCCATAGAAATTTTAACTCTTTTTTGCATCATCATTGAATACGTCAGTTTTACCAGTGGTTAGATACCTAGTTGAAAAAGGAAGGAGTAACAAGCCATTACGGTAACTCTGCTTACTGTTCGTTAATTATTCGTTACATGAAATGGAAATGGGATATGTGAGGATTCCGCATCACATCGTCGGTGACTATTATAAAAGATATTCTTTACGTGGTTTTGCACTTGTACATGAAGAGCTAAACTGTGATCTATAGATATCCACCCAGTGAACTCAAACAGGCAGCAACACTCAAAGAGGTGGTATTTCCCCCTTTTTGAACGTTGCTGCCACCGGGTTGCGTTCAACTGCGCGATTGATGCCACCACTTTTTAAGTTCCTCGGGTGGATATCTATAGGTCACAGTTTAGTTTGTTCAGCTACTCCATGAGCGTAGTGACGCCTCCAAATGCCACCTCTTTGGGCGTTGCTGCCACCGGGATGCGGCCATCTGCCCGATTGCTGCCATTACTTTTTGAGTTCACTGGGTGGCTATCTATAGATCACAGTTTAGTTTGTTCGGCTACTCGATGAGCGTACTGACGCTTCCAAATTTGGTTTTTAAAAAATTAATTAAAAATATTAGCGGTCATTTTGAAAAGGGCAGCATGGCCAAAACGTCTTGTCCACGTTGTAAACTAATATAAAAATATTCTTTTTACCGTGTACTCGACGAGCGTAGCGATCTTGCAGTGGGATCTCATACTAAAACGAAATCAAAAGTTTTTTTTTTTTGTTTTTTTGATAAATTTAACGTTAATTTTCAGCCCTGTTGTGAACCTATCTATTTACTTATCTTTATACATACATACATTTCATTGCCGGACAAAGGAATTCCAATTAAGCACTTATTGAATTATGTATATGCATAAGCATATATAAGTTAAACTTTTTAGCTTGATAGGCACGTACTTAACTTAAGTGTAGTAAGTACTGCTAGAATAATTTAGAATTTAGTTCGTTTTCTTAAGTAGAGCAAGCTACATGCTTCAGCATAAGAGTTTTACAATTAAATTGTAATATATATTTTTTTTTGAACTGTGCACTCCCACACAAGAGGTTGCAATGAATACTTTAAAGAGTAAGTTAATCCTCCCCCCTCATCCATTCTTGCTATTATGGGCCTTGGGAAAAGTCCGTTTAAAGAAAATTTTGAAATGCTTAATCAACCGATCAACTAAATTTTTCCTTTTTCTTCCAAAAAATCAATAGCAAACTCTGAAAACACCACTGTTGGCGACGGCAATATGGTAGCTGAACAAAACGGTGTAATCGATGGAGCAGATGAGCAAATGCTTGGTGGAACTGGGGATAATGATAAATTGACGGACAAGCATGGTGAGGTAAAATTTGTTAAAGGCGGCGATCATCAAAATGGCGATGCTAAAATTGATATTGGCGGTGTTAATGGAAAGGTAAAGACAAAGATAAAAATATAGTAACTTAGTTGTTGCTTATGAATTAACTCGGTAAAAAGAAATACAGTGGAACTTTCCTAACTCGAATGGCCCTTGGATAGAAAATTCGACTTAGGAAGATGTTATGAATTTGTCTTTGAGAAAATTTGACTTAGGGAAATGTTCGAGTTAGGGAAGTTTCACTGTATCATAAATCAAACTCTGATTAAAGGCGAATTGACTTAGAATTCAGTATGTATGTACAGTGTACATGTAAATCGACTGCTGATTGGAAGATCACCCCATCTTCTCCTCTCTCACGGATGGAGGGATGACATGACCTAGAAGGTTCCACTGGTCATACCAAATCGCTACCACGACAGTCGGGCAGTACCATAAGGGAGTATCGCAGCGTACCGGGTTAATATCCGGCCAAGGACTGTCAATTTCGGCATCACTTCCCAAAACCCTCGGGGAGTTTTTTTGCTGTTAAAAACAACAGCAACAACAACAATGAGTTGAAAAACGCCATATCTCAAAGAAAATTCATTATATTTTCTAAATTAGGGAGGTTTTGAAAAATATTTTCAGAAAGGATGATCTCCCACTCAGTTGTCTAAATACTCTGAAAGCTTTCTTAGGTAATTCTAAACTAATTAAATACATTTCTTTTATACTTTTCAGGCATTCACTGGCATGTCCAAAGAGGAACTCATGAAGTATGCCAACGATCCATTTTGGGTACGTTTACGTTGGATTTTCTTCATTGGCTTCTGGGCGATTTGGGTAGCCATGCTTGTCTGTGCCATACTCATTATTATTGAGGCGCCAAAATGTGCAGCACCTGAACCATTGGCATGGTATAAAAGTGGACTGCTCGCCAAATTTGATAAATTGCAACCAAACCCCACTGATATTGAAAGCGCCAAACATGTTGAAGCTTCTGGTGTTATTTATGAGCTACCACCAGCACATACATATATAGTTGAAGAACCAACTATAACACAAAAAATCAAAGATATTGTAGAAAATTTCAAAAAAATTGGTATTAATGTCATTTTGGATATAACACCAAATTATGTGCCACGTAACTCTACGCTATTAAATGAAGCATTAACAGACAATACGAAACGTTCGGCATTCATTTGGAAAGAAGATACAAAAACACCAAACAATTGGCGTTCACTTGAGAATGGTACAGCATGGGATGAGATTAAACCAGGCAATTATTTACTCTCGCAGTTTGGTGGAGGTCTCTATGATTTACAGATGAATGATAGCAACGTAAAGCATGCATTTGAAAATGTGCTAAAACATTTACTCTCGTTGGGTGTGAAAGGTTTCCGTTTGAAGAATACAAAATTCTTTTTACTCAACGATCAAACACCTGATGAGGTACCCGCTTCCGAGGGTAATTTCGTGCATAATGAATACGGTTTTTGGACACATACACATAGCACATTCCAAGAGGGGCTCGGCGATTTGTTGTATGACTACAAAATGTTTGTTAAAAATATCACAGCCGATGCATTCCTCTCAGTGGCCGATGATGTGCTACGTCCAGATGTTTATCGTACCAAAAATGGTGATTGGGGCATTGATATGCCAATTTATGGTCAGTTTGTGCACTCTTTGCGCGCAGATTTTAGTGGACAAAAATTACAAAATGAATTTGAAAATACCATCGCTGCTGTTGGCAATGATACCTGGTTGCAATGGAACTTTGCTGCCTTATCTACAGTGGCGAGGCATAATAATAGCAATCCAACAGCGATTGCATTATTTGTATCGCTATTACCTGGTGTACCGGTGGTCTCTTTTGGAAATTCTTCACACTTCCGAAATATGCATGAAAGTGTTTTTGCGGAAATTAAGCAATTGCGTATGTCACCTTCGTATATGCATGGAGAATATCATTTATATGAGTCGGATAAATTATTTGCTTATTCCAGGTAAATTTTCAAATGGTTGTGTGTACATTAGACTGGAACCAAAAAATGTTTTTGTTACTAAATTGAAATATTATTTAGAATAGCGAAAAAATAATTAAAATAAAGAAAGACAAATTTTAACATATAAAAAAGTTAAAAATTTAATTAAAAAACATAAAATTTTAAATAAAAAATAATAATTTTAAATAAAAAAAATTATTTTACAACAAAAAAAATAAAAAAAAAATATTTCAAATAAAAAAGACTAAAAAAGATCAAAAAAAAAAAATATAAATTAAAAAAATAAAAATTTTAAAATAACAAGGAAAACCTTAAAACTATAAAAAAAATTTTTGATAAGAAAAAAACTAAAATAAATACAAATACAAATACAATACATAATAAAATGAAATAGGATTTTAAATAAATAAGGCCATCAAAAATTAAAAATTTTAAGAAAAAACTTTCAAATAAAAAAATACAAATTATAAAATAAGACAAAAAAATTGGAATTGAAAAAAAATTATCTAATAACTTAAAAATTTAATTTTTTCGATAAGCAAAAATTAAGATTAATGCAAAAATTGAAACTATCAACAATAGACCTGTAAAAATTAAATAAGGGTCTGACACTTACAGTACGTTGTTCTAAAAATATTTTTTTACCCAGTCTAGTGTACGTACTATATGTATTTCTCGCTATGTTTCTATAAGTACAAACTATATTTAATAAAAAAATACTTGTCTTGCTCTTTTATATTTGTAACTAACATGCTGCCCCTTACAGGCAAAGGTATGTCTGGGTACTAAGTACTATAATGTACCAAGTTTTCGAAAATAGCTTAGCTTAAGCTTTAAAAAAAACGTTATTTAAAAAACTGAATTAATTTTTTATCAACGCATAAATTCTACCATTTCCGATCTCTTTTATTACATTTTCTAGAATCAAGTCTGGAAATCCCGGTTACTTTGTAGCTTACAATCCATCAAATGTCACCGTACTAGGTAGTTTTGCTCATCCATCGCTACCCGATAAAATGTCGGTATATGCTCTGAGCGATAACTACAACAGTACCGAAGTTGTGTTGAAGTAAGTTTTGACATGCTTTTGATTTTTGAATTAAAATCTTACCTTTTCCCCCTTTTCTTGTTTTCAGATCAAAGGTAGATGCCAAATCCTTGGAGGTTTCGCCTGGTGCCACAATTATACTGACTTATGTGCCTGTTAAGTCAGAGTAAATGCATAATTAAACACAATCCAATAAGAAATACTCACTAAAAACTATGAATAAATGATATAAAATATTGTCATTATATAAATTTACTTGCGCATAAAGCCACAGTTAGTGTGTTAAAATATTTCAAATGTTGGAAAATATAATCATATACTTGCATGCATACTTATGTATATGCAGGTAAATATGTAGAGCATTACAAAAGGGTATTTGTTTCATTTCATTAATAAAAAAAAACCCCTTGTAGCATAGTATAGCATAGCTCAAAGGGGAGACGCGCATTTGTCAAAATTTCATAAAGTTTTATGTAATTGGGGCTTAAGTGACTTAAACCTATTTAGCGATAAGTGATCGATATATCGACCAGTTTTAAACTTATTTTGGATTATAAAAAAATTAGGTGGCAGCCCTAAAAACTCTTAAATTGCCCAAGGTCAGTAGGTCCCCGAGGTATTGGTCAATATACCAAGGAATAAATAAAATGGCGTAACGTGGAAGCCCTAGGTGGCAACCCTGCATGAAAATGTCTTCTGACAAGGTTCTAGTGCTGTTGTATAGACCTTTAGTGAACCAGAACCTCGAGGTTGAAATCTTTTAGACATGGAAAACTAATCAGGAGTTCCTTAAACTATGGATATGTTGCTTCCCACGCACGCTGTTTTTGTTGTAACGAGGTGTAGCCCTGCCCAAATGTCAGATAGGGTCACACCGCGTGTATTGCTCTTGGCCGGGTCGATATAAAAAAAAACGGTCCGACAATACGAGAAACTAGGCGTGTTTAGTCATTTAGCGTTACCCAGGGTGCACCAACGGGGAGGCGGCCTACTCTTACACGCCACGCACACTGTTAGTTTCAACTGGGTAGGTCCCAAGCGAAATTGATGTTGAAAAGAGTAGGTTAAACGGTCGAAGATATGCACGGTTCATGAGCGAACATACCACATGTTAGTTAATATGTTGAGATTGAGTCTGGATAGGTAGAATGCCTAAATCGAAGTTGAGCCAGAAGGACTCGAGTATCTTTTGATAGGAAGCTTTCTTTCTTCACTTGGTTGGATGTTCTTAACGGGGTTGACAGTCACTGACTCGGAATGGATGCCATTTAAATTCCACAGATGAAACGGCAGTTTTGTAATGCCGAATCCCATCATAATGATAACAAAGACATTTTCTTATGACATTCGGTGGCGGATCAGCATCCAGTTCATGTGTACATTACTAAGTTAATAAAGATATTATTCAAATATTCAAACTTTATTGGAGTGTATAAAATATTATAAATTTTTACTAATATTGAATCTAAATCCCATAGAGGCATTTATCCACTTCCTTTTTCCAAAACTTCCTTGATTTCCGCTTGCTGCTTCTCTACAGCCTTTTTCAATTTTTCAGTTTCCTTTTCTAACTCCGCTTTTGTAGTTTCCAACTTCAGTTTATAGTTGGTAATTTCGGTGTCCAGTAGTTTTAAGTTTTTTTGAGTGGCCACTGCTTGTTCAAAACGTGTCCACCAATCCACTAGTTGTCCATCGGTATTCGCTTGATTCTGTTGTGACGGCACAGATTTCAGGTCTACATGAAATGTTTTCATATCTTCTAGTATTTCATCTACAGTAGGTGGGCTAGGTGGTGGTGGATACTTTGGTGTTTTCGATTTTTTCAACATTTTATAAATCTAGCAAATATAAATAAACAATTTACAATTTCTTATTGGATTAACAGCTGGTATTTATTTTGAATATCGAAAATGGCATCGATACAAGTTTCGATAAACACATGAATGCGATAACATTGGCGCTGCCAGCTTTGTGTGGATTAAAAAGCGTTTTACCACACTACTTTTAATTCCACCAAATTTAGCTTAATAGTACATTAACACCGCTCCAAATTTGGCGAATTCAAATGAGCCAGTTCGACACCGTGTACACTAGCAAATTTGCATTTGGCTTCACCTTCCCTGCAAGAATCTACTACCAGAAAAAAAAGCCATCGAAAGAAAATGCATTACCGTGATGATTTAAACACCTTTCAGGTAATAATAAAAGAAGAGTCAAGAAGGCTTCTGTCTTTTCCTAGTAGAATTCGTTCATTTTCTTAAAAAAAGTTGTTATTTATAACTGTGCATAGTGCAAAAGTTATCACACGACAATTGCCCATTAAGATTCTTACTGGGCGATTCTAAATGTGGAACAGCCGCAGGGTTGCTATTTTGACCAACTGTGGATTGTGTTGTTCGGTGAATGAGGGCAAATGTGATGGAATTTCAAATTTGGAAAATAAGATTTGTATGGAAAAAATCGCAAAAAATCGCATTTGTCAAATTTGGTGCGGTGTAAATGTACTATTAACAGCCTGAATTAAATAATTGCACTCGGCGAAGCGGTTTTTTTCGCCAACGTCAGGCGTTCCATTAGTGAAGCGGTGCAAACCATTTCACCTTTTCATACAATTTTGCTCACAAAATATATGAGAGTGAGAAAATTCAGGGCTGCTCAACGATATAAATGAACAAATTTCGTTTTGTTAATTATCAACAAAATATTTCGTTTCAATAATTATCAAAAACAAATGTTTTCGTTGATGATCAAATCAAAAAATAACAAAAATTTTTTTTCGTTAACGTCAATTCATTTTGCATAGATATGTACACTAGGCTGGCTCGGAAAATAATAAGGACTAAATGAACTTGGAAGTCGGCACTCAGAGCTGATCTATAATTATTCATATATTTTAAGGTCGAGAGCGCTCTAACTAATGGCGGCGATATACCAACAGGTTATCATAACTTCTAACGAGATTTTTGCCGAGCTTCTCTTCCAACTTGTAGTGTGCTGCTTCTCTCCTACAAGTTGGCGGGAGTTACAGTTTTTTGGCGACTCCGAACGGCACTTACAAAGCAAACTGCTGCCGGGGGGCGACCCTGTTTAGAAAATGTCTATTCTAAATAATTTTTGATGTTGGTTTTGCGGGGCATTGATATGACACGACTTGGTGTAGTAGGCCGAGCACTTAACCGCCACAGCGATCTACGAGTACATCTATAAGGTCGTTGAATATTTGGTATAACTGATATATGAGCCTCTTGAAGCACAAGTGGCGTTAGTCCAATTTTGGGGTTCTTTTAGTTAGCAATGACACTATGTAAGCGAAAACTTATTTTAGCGGGATAACTCCTAGCTTCCATAGCCATTACGGAAACTCTGTGCCATCTTCGCTATTTATTTGCTACATGTAATGGCAATGGGTTATGTAAGGATTCCGCTTGAACCACTCCATATCGTCCGTTACTCTGCAAAACCAAGGATCATCAAGTTATGTGGTTTTGCACTTTCTTCGACGATATATGAAGTGCTATCGTAAGTTTTTTTTTTGTTTTTTGATAAGTTTAATGCAAGGACTGAAAGCGAAACCGTAACCGGAACCGATTAAAACCGATTCATCTTTCAAAACCGAAACCGTAACCGTTATTTTGATCTGGAAAAGACCGAAACCGAAACCGTCTCAAAAGCCGGAACCGGTTCCAAACGGTTTTGAATTTTTTCAATACCTTACTTCTGTGAGTGGGCACATAGGTACTTCCTTTTACAAACAGGTACCCTAAAAGTTTTCATGGAAGATTGTCGAGCCACGTTTTGACATCAGTATCAAAATTCTGAAAGAGGAAGTTTGACTATAGTTGAATGAAGCGATCGAAAAAAATTTACGAGACCCGAAAAAGAAATATTCAGGCTTCTCTCAGAAAGCGCCACTAATTGTAATGTTTTTAACGATTTATACATTTCATTTGGCTTCCATTTTAATATTTTTTATTAAAAAAGTAGAGTTAATTTTAGGAATTTGTTTTGCAGAAATTTCATCCATGCATAGCGTTAATAAAATGTATTATTATATTGGAGAAATCCCATCATGGCCGCAGGAAAAAAGTTATGAAAATTCAGACCTATTTCGTAGCTACATAGGTACTTGAGTATTTTAGTAGTAAATTTTTTTTTTTCGTGTTTTTATTTGGAAACCGAAACCGGAACGAAACCGTAACCGAAACCGAAATAAATTTTGAAGAACGAAATCGGAACCGAAACCGAAACACGTTGCAAAAGTGAAACCGAAACCGGAACGTTATTTTAATCGGTTTCGGACCTTGGTTTAACGTTAATTTTCAGTCCTGATAAAATCTGTGTGATACAAAGAATGGCTGTGGATAAGAGTAGGCATCGAAATAATTCGACACGAATTAGCACCTTCAACATTTGTAGCAAAGGAAACTCGTTGAAAAAAATGCCAACCCAGTAATTTTCCAAGCTTTTCATGATTTTCTTACGTTTTCCCGATTTTAGGTACTTAAACAACAACTTGAATAGAAAAAAAAAAAAATTAAGAACGAGCTGCATAGATAGTTTTTATATCAAAAAATCGTTTATTAAATAAAAAAAAAAAACGTTTAAATAGCTGGAAAATATGCGCTGCAAATGGAGCTTTTGTTTTAAAAACGTCCCACTGTGCGGCGGTGCCACCCTGTATCTAGAAAATGCGATATATGTGACAGCACTGGTGTTATCGATATACGTATTTGACATTGATTGTTTTCCCATGCAAAACGAAAGTTTATTTAGAAAATAAACCAATTAGAGCAATTGGAATAATCTTCGTAATATGTATTTGCATTAATAAATTTATATTAAAAAAATGGTACGCATAGTTTTATTCCTTTGATGGTTTTGTAGTTAACTTTTGCTGTGGCAACTGTGCATGCAACAAAAAGTTAAAATTTTTCACAATCTGATATGATATATTTATTGGTTGTTAGTGTTACTGCGAAAATTTGGAGATTATTAACAAACTATTGGCAAACTCTCGTGGTTTATTTACAATTCAACATGGCTAGAGGTCATACGAAAATTGAGAATATCGAATGGCAAAAACTTAACTCTTAAGTACACAGTTGGGACGCATACTAGCTGGTGCCGTAGAATAAAATTATTCCGGGGAGGTGCAATACAATTTGATAAAATCGCTAACGAAGTCAATTAACGCGCCGAAGAATTAAAATAAATACCAACGCACTTATGTACATTCGGGCAGGCGAGCGGCACAGAAGGCGGTGAGAAATTAATATATACGAAAAGGTTAGTACTTTTATGGATTTGTTTGCGACCGAATTACTATCTTAATGTTATCTTTGAATAGAGCAAAGTCAAATTTATGGAAATGTCACCGCCTAAACGTTGTGCTGTTTGTGGCGACAAAGCACTTGGTTATAATTTTAATGCTGTTACTTGTGAAAGTTGCAAGGCATTCTTTCGCCGTAATGCGTTGGCCAAGAAACAATTTACCTGTCCATTTAGCCAGAATTGTGAGATTACCGTGGTCACTAGGCGGTTTTGTCAAAGATGTCGATTAAAGAAATGCCTGGATATTGGTATGAAGAGTGAGAATATTATGTCTGAGGAGGATAAAATAATAAAAAGGCGAAAAATTGAAAATAATAGAGCAAAACGACGGCTTAACGAAGAAGGTAAAGTGGGCACAGTAGCAGCGGCAGGAGGCGACATCAATGCATTCGATACAGCTTCACATGACTCGGAGAGTTCATATGATAGTGGAAAAGGTACGACAAGTAATAATAGTGCAAATGCGGCATTAAATAATTTGGCTTCGTCACTGTGTGGTGGCAATGCAGCCGTTTCACCAAATTTATATGACGTCGATGCTGCTGAATGTAAACCTGAACTAATGACGAGCGAGGAAATTGTTGAGTTTATTGTTGGAGATCCTGATCGTGCATCACAGGCAATTAGTAAATTGATTCGTACAAAGGACGATGCACTGTATATTTTCGAAAAGATTCTTACATCGCAAAAAGATGCTTTGAGGCTGGTATCACATCTAATTGCATTCCCAGGTAAATTTTTGTGAGCTACAACTATCTTCTTTATATTGGGCGTTCCAATTAGATGTGATTTTTCGTACTACATCTGTCTGAATGCACTCATGGTAGAATATCGAAAGGGAGAAAGGCATCAGGATACCTAAATACCACAATTACTTGTAGGAATAGGGAAGGGATTAGAATATGAGGGAGAGGGATATGGTAGCCAAAGGGAAAAGTAGCATTTATGGTCCGATTTGGATAAAATTGGGAATATGTATTAGTACCGCTAAAAGAAATGTTTGCTTTAAAAAATCCGCTAAGTGGCGCTGAGATCGCGGTAATGAAAACCTAAAAGTTTCAAAAGTTTAAACAAAAATCGGACCCGTTAGTAAGCGCGTGAGACACTCTATTTAAGAAATCCGAATGTCTGCATTGGGTATTGTCATTCTGTTTTTCAAATAACTTTTTGCTCGGCTAGGGTCTTCAAATTTTCATCATGTATTGTTGTAGTGTAGCTTAGCAATATACCCAAAATAAAATACCGATAGTTGGCACTCGGGTCGCGATATTAGAAAAATTGTATTACCAGAGTTTTTGCATTCGCTATTGAACTAAATTCCCGTTAAGCTGGGATATTGAAATTTTCGTCATTGTTCAGGTTTCGGTGACAGCGCGTTATAGGAAAAAATTTGTGATAGGTGGCGCGCTTGAATTGCAAACATTGCTTTTACGGTCCGATTTGGCTGTAAATCTAAAACCGTCGTTTGGGATCTAAAATCTAATGGTGGCGATATACCAACAGGTTATCACAACCTCTAGCGAGATTTTTGACGAGCTTCTCTTTCCAGCTTGTGGTGGGTTGCTATTGACTTTTTCCTACAAGTTGGCGAGACCTACAGTTTTTTGCCGACTCCGAACGGCACTTGCAAAGCAAATTAGTTTTTGCTGAGAAGCTTCTCATGACAGAAATACACCCAGAGAGTTTGCCAAACTACTGCCGAGGGGCGACCCCGTTTAGAAAATTCTTTTTGCCGGGCATTGATCCGCCACGACTTGGTGTAGAAGGCCGAACACTTAACCGCTACACCACTGCAATAAAAAGTAGTACAGACAGTACATCAACTTATTCCTTTTTAACTATTATCGTTACTCTTTAAAGAACACAGCGATGCAAAGCTGTACGTTTCTACGTACTGCCGGTTCTGCGAGAAAGGTACATGTGCTTGCGCAGTACCCTTCGTACCGAAACGACCCTTCGTAACAACAACAACAACAACAAACGACCCAGGCTGTATTTTTTTATTACAGCCTGGCCAAGAGCAGTACACCCGAAGTGACCCTGTCTAACGTGTCACGATTCCTCCCCCTAAAATTGTCATCCCTGGAGCAGTTCCTTGCAGCAGGGCTGCTCCCTATTCTGTTGTTCCGGTCTGGCGTTGAGCTAAACCCTGGTCCAACAGAATGGTTCTGCTGCGTGTGCCGGAAGAAAATTTATACCAGATGTTCGCATTTGGTGCAATGCACATCTTGTAAAGGTTGGCTACACAAGTCTAGTTGCTCCGGACTAGATCCAAAAACACACCGGCCTCTTAGTTTTTTTAAAACCTTCGTGGCGCCTTGCTGTTCACGTCTTAGAACGTCCCGTGGCTCGCGACGCTCCGGCGTAGCGCTATCGCCTCCCCTTCGCAATATATCTATTGCTCAGCAAACATTGTGTGTTCCCAGTTGTAGCTCGCGCCCTAGCGCGCTAACACCTCACACAGCAGCTCATAGCTACTCCCTACGTAGCACATCTATAGATGTTGTGAGCACTGCTGAGCTACAACTCGCGCCCCAAAATATTCTCCTGTTGTTGTTGTTGTTAACAACAAAACACTCCCCGAAGGTTTTGGGGAGTGATGCCGAAGTTGACAGTCCTTGGCCGGATATGACCCCGGTACGCTGCGGTGCTCCCTTGCGGTACTGCCCGACTGTCGTGGTAGCGATTTGGTATGACCAGTGGTACCTTCTAGGTCATGGCATCCCTCCATCCATGAGGAAGGAGAAGATGGGTAATGAGAGGTGAGAGGCATCATATCCGTAGATCAACCATCGAGTTCTAAAATATTCTCCTCCCCTCTACTTGTTCCGGTACCGGCACAAGTGTGAATCAAGGCCATCAGCTCCTGGTCCCTCACACTATGTGCACTGTTTGTCGGCACAGAATATATGCGTCCAGAGTGCCATCGGTCAAGTGCAATATCTGCCTTGGCCAATGTCACCTGCGCATATGCTCAGGGCTCGCAAACAGAAATCTATGGACTGATGCGTATGTTGCGCCGTGTTGTCGAGCTGTGCAGCCCACATTGCCGACAAATTCTACCTCGTTTCCCAACGAGCGGAATTTGTCGCCTTCAGGACTGCGACGACGATCACGGACTAGCATATTACCTCCACGGCGAGCGCACCAGTCCCTGACTCCCAGAGTGACCATTGCCTCTCCCCCGCATTTCAAAATAATGCAATTAAACTGCAATGGTATAACTGGCAAGATTGTGGAGATCACCAAGTTTATGCAGCAAAACTCCATCAAAATTGCTGCAATCCAGGAGACTAAACTTGGCACCCACTCGGATCTCAGAGCGAGTGGTGGCTACCACATTCTCCGGCATGATCGTACGGACGGTGGGGGTGGTCTTGCGTTCATCATCCACCAAACCGTGCGGTATAGGGAATTTGCATTCAACACCGACCAAGAGGACATACCCTTAGAGCGACAGGGTATTGTCATTTCAGCTGGAGGTGTTGATCTCGAGCTGATAAACATCTACATACCTCCCGTCACCTGTTGTCCCAGAAGTTATCGCCCTGATTTAAGCGATTTCCTACGAGCGGTAACCGTGTCATTATGGGCGATTTTAATGCACACCATGACATGTGGCATTCACGCCATTCTGCTGACGGCAGAGGACGGGAAATAGCCGAGCAAATTGACGCTTCCACATTCTGCGCGGTGAACACGGACGCCCCCACGAGGATGGCAGTAAATTGCAGTAGCTCCCCGGACATAACAATTGTTAGTCCGGGTCTAATAAACTGCATAAACTGGCGCCCAATGGTGGCTTTGGCATCAGATCACCTGCCAATCATCCTGTCCGTTGATCGTGCCCCGGATTTCACCACCTCTGAGAAGAGATCCTACGTAAACTTCAGGAGGGCTGACTGGGTTGGCTTTACTGAGTTTACTGAGAGCTCCTTTGGTGCTCTTCCCATACCGACTGACGTACGCCAAGGTGAAAAGGAAATACGTAAGGTCATAAATAGAGCTGCAGCCCTTTTTATACCAGCTGGGAGAATACAAAATATACGGCCAAACTTCCCAACTGAAGCTGCAGCCCTGGCCAATGAACGTGACCATATACGTAGCATCGATCCCGCAGACCCACAGATCAGTGGTCTCAACGCGGAAATCAGACGGTTGGTAGATGAACACAAACATGCCAAATGGGAGGAGCATCTGAGGTCTTGTAACCTCTCTACCGGTGTTGGAAAATTATGGTCCACAGTCAAATCCCTGTCAAATTCGACGGGCCCACCAAAAAACGTAGACATCACCTTTGGTGATAAGACGTTTAGTGACCCGAAGAAAAGTGCACAAGAAAAGTTTGTACCACACCCTGCACAGGACAGGGACAGACGTAGGATCTTCAGGTGTGCGCATAAACACAAAAACAATGCCCCCGTTTCCATCACCGCTACAGAGGTTCGAGTGGCCATCAGGAAAGCCAAAAACTCTAAAGCTATGGGCCCTGACGACATAGCCATGGTGCATTTAAAACACATCGGCGAAGAGGGAGTAAAATACCTCACTACCGTCTTCAATTTGTCCCTGGCCACTTCTGTCATACCTGAAAAATGGAAACAGGCAGTCGTGGTCCCACTACTAAAGCCTGGCAAACCAGCTAACGTAGGGGAGTCTTATCGTCCGATATCGCTCCTCTCGCCAGTAGTGAAGACATTGGAGGCGGTATTACTTCCTCTTTACACATCAAAGTTGAGGTTAGCCGAGCACCAACATGGCTTTAGAAAAATACGGAGCACAACATCTGCTCTAAATGCCATTAACACTCAGATAACTGACGGACTCAACCAGAAAAGCCCTCATCACAGGACGGTTCTAGTTGCTCTTGACCTGTCTCAAGCTTTTGACACAGTAAATCATGGACAACTGGTATCCGATTTGGAAGATTCATCGCTCCCCCCCTGTCTTAAGCGTTGGTCCGCCAATTATCTGAGTGGTCGTCAATCGTCTGTAGTTTTCAGAAACAAAAAATCAAAACCGAGAAAGATTAAACAAGGGGTACCGCAGGGTGGTGTCCTTTCCCCGCTTCTGTTTAATCTTTATATTTCGAGGCTTCCTTCCCCACCAGATGGAGTCTCGATTGTCTCTTACGCAGACGATTGTACGATCCTGGCTTCTGGCACTTCCGTTGATGAGCTATGCTCCAGGATCAATGGTTATCTCCCCTCTCTTGTTGAGTTTTTCACTGCCCGGAGCCTGACATTGTCGCCAACGAAGTCCTCGGCGACACTATTCACGACCTGGACGGCGCAAGTTGGCATGGAGTTAGAAATCTACGTAGGCGATCAAAAATTACCTACTGTCTCTCACCCCAAAATCTTAGGGGTAACTTTCGACCCCATGCACAAATTCGCTGCTCATTCAAACGCAATTGTCTCTAAGCTACAAAGCCGCAACAAAATTCTCAAGTCGCTAGCCGGCAGCACTTGGGGTAAAGACAAAGAAACGTTGCTGGCAACCTATAAAGCAATTGGTCGGCCGATCCTGAATTACGCGTCGCCGATATGGTCGCCGGGGCTTGCTGAGGTTCATTGGAAAAGACTGCAGGCCTGCCAAAATACCGCACTCAGAACCGCCACGGGATGCGTCCTTATGTCTCCAAAACATCATTTACATCATGAGGTGGAAATGCTCCCAGTTTTGGAGCACAATGAAATGCTAAACAAGCAGTACCTGTTGAACTGTTGCAAACCACAACATCCCAACAGACTACTGCTTGAGTATGAGCCACCTCCTAGGACCGTAAGGGCACATCTACGTGAGCATTTTGATGAGATCCGGCACCTCACACTTTCGCCGTTTGATCCAAAGGTACATACGCAGGCCCTGAAGCACATCCATGACACGTCCGTTGCGTCTTATGTCTCGCTCTGTCCACTGAACGCCGCTTTGCACGCCAAACCACCTCGCGTCGCGGCTGAGGAGCGTCATCTTCCTCGAGAGACAAGGGTCACTCTGGCTCAATTACGCTCTGGATACTGTAGCAGGTTAAACTCCTACTTATCCAGACTAGACCTTGACGTGCCGAATGAATGTCCGGCATGCGGCTCGTCACCCCATAATACCAACCATTTATTTATCTGCTCTTCGGAGCCCACTCTTCTAACACCCATCTCCCTCTGGTCCAACCCTGTTGAAACTGCAAGTTTCCTAGGACTCCCGTTAGAAGAAATTGATGACAATTTAGGTTAAGGAAAAGTACACGCTGGGCAGGGCTACACTTCGTTACAACAACAACAACATGCAAAGCTTTTAAAAATCTAATGACTTTTGTGCGATCCAGAAGCAATTAACTGAAAGTTACTCTGATTTTGAGTTGTGACTCTTTTTGATTTAGTGTGCGATCTATTAATGTCGGTTAAAGAAATTGTTCTAAAAAAAATTTACTCGCTAGGGGACGCTAGTGTCGAGTATTTAAGGAAGTAAGTTATTCTATTTCTTATTCAATTACGTTGACGCTCTTCTCTTCATTTTCAGGTGATGCATTAAAAATTATAAGTAAAATAATGAATTCACCATTTGACGCGCTCACCGTGTTCACAAAGTTTATGAGTTCGCCTACTGATGCACTCGAAATTATAACAAAAATTATTAGTTCACCACAAGATGTTGTACAATTCATTAGATGTCTAATGGAGTGCCCAGAAGATGCGCTTTTAATAATGAATAAATTCATGAATACACCAGCAGAAGCCTTGAGAATAATAAATAAAATATTTAACAAAGTAAATCCACCAAGCGATGAGTTGCACAAGCTACTTACGGATGCATCAAATGATACTAAAGAATCATCATTCCAAGCAGCGCAGGCGTTGCCAGCAGTGGAAGCAACAGAAACGGGAAATGATATACTAGAAACAATACTTGATAATAGTCCAATAATGGCGCAACAAATGACAAATGAAATACCTGCACCACCAAAAAATACCCAACAGCACCAGCAAGAATCCTTATTTCCTAACTCAGCTTTAATGGTAGGAACGCATATGAATATATCAACAACAGCAACAACAAGAAGCAATATTGGCACAGAAACACCGAACCACCAATCAATATTACAGCCAACAGTAAATGCACCAGCAGTCTCAACTTGTTTAGTTTCCTCAACACATACAATGTCACTCGCACCCCCAAAATGTGTTGTTTCTGATTCCACACAACAACGAGACAGTGTACAACAATATAATTCGCCAGTTAGTCTACATTCAGACATTGAATTGCCAAGCAGCTTAAGTGTGCTCATAAATCCCAATTCACCAACAAATATTGAAAGTGCCTGCAGTACAAGCTATTGTAATGATAATTTCGATATAAAAACTCTCATACAACAAGCATTTCCTGACACCGCAATAAACGAGGCGGAAAGAGGTAGTTTAAACTCTTTGGAATCAGTACTATCAGAGGTGATACGTATTGAGTTTGAGGCATTTAGTAATTTGCCACAAGAGCCGCGTGTCAAACAAGAACAATTACAATTTCAGGCAAACAGTTTTCAAATGTCTGATATGATAGAACAACATAAAAAATATAATTATAATGTATGTAATCCTCAAGCACAACCACAACAACAATCAGTTCCTTCACCGCCATCAAACATGGTAAAAGGTCGCGATTTAAACGAGGCAGAGCTATCGAAAATACGAGAATTGAAGTTGGCGAGTGAAGCATTATACTATCCAATGGATCTATCCGAGTTGATGATGGGTGATGAAAGAATTAAAGTGAGTACATGAGCTACTATGTGACCCTTGATTATGTATGTAATGTTCACGTTCTTGAAATTATTCGAAGCTTCGATTTTTTTATACTGAATGTTAATATTCGACAAACTACTCATATTCTATGAGCTACAATTATTTGAAAATTCTATAAACTGCGAATATTGGATGAAATACGATTATTCGAATATTCGATGGAGTACGGTTATTCGAATATTTGTTGTATTTGTAAAGCGGCAAACAGAATCACTCCGCCAATACGTCAGTTGCGTGACGTCGTCAATTTCAGAGCAAATTCTACTTTGACGTATCCGTCGTATCTGGCGTTACGCATACAAACACCCGCAGTCTACTTTGCTGTCAGTTGTTTCGACGTACTGACGGATTGATTCTGCTAAACGCTTAAGGGTTGATCGTTGGTGTTAAACAGTAGTATGTATTCGAATAATCGATCACCATCGAATATCTGACCATGCCCATTTTATTCTAGAACTGCCTTGTTTGAATAGTTCCAATATTTACTTTTTGGTTGAAAAAAAAAAAAAAATTGTTTTTGATTTTCTGTTAAAAATGTGCTCCCGTCAAATATTCGAAAAATCCATCACCATCAAATGTTTTAATATACAACGATACACGATTATTCGAACACCCTGCAAAAAACGAGAGTACTTTATTTCCTATCCAAAGAGTACTTCAATTGGAGCATCAGAGTACTCCAAATGTAATCCTTTTTCATATAAAAATTGTCCTCCAATTAACATTGCGATGTCCTGGGACTGGACCACCTACTCCAACCTTCGCTTTGTTTCTGCTACTCCATGGAGTGCCTACAGTCAGAGTACTTTGCAATGTACTCCAATGTTCTTACTTCTTGGAGTATATACTGTCAGAGCGAAGCTGAAGGTGGTCCGATGAGGTATACAAAGGATTACTATTGGAGTACTCCAACATCAAAAAATTGGAACACATAATCCAACGATTTTTGCAGGGCATTCGATTTTTCTAATATCTTGAGCTTTAGTACATACATAGGTACATACATACGTGTCAACAATTGGCAAGCGCTTATCTTATCAGCTTAGGTTAAATAAAAAATTGAACACCTGTTGTCCAAAAATTGCTTGCTTATACGTTCATGAATACTTATGTATGTTTACAGATTTAATTATATTAGACTGGATTTTTTTTTTAGTTATGTTATATTTCAGTATGCCATTCCCAGCAAACACACTACCGGTAATAATGTCGTATTTATCAGAGAATTTTCCAGATAAGTTTTCAGTTAAAAAGCATTGGACTCGGGATAGAATTACCCTATATACTTCATATACATGTGAATTATTCAAGTACAATAGAATATACGAACACTGGAATTTACCAGTAGTTTCTTTGGTATTTTCCAGGTTTTATAATAAAACACTACCTGTAAATTATTAGGGAGTTCTTCAGTAATTTTCATGAAAAATTCTGGCATTTTCCTTAAAAGTTAATTGTAATTTAGGCCAAAATATGGCAACAAATACCGATAGTTTACTAGTGTTTTACATATAGTTATCGTTAACTTTCATGATTAATTTCAGGTATTTTACTTGATAGCTGTTTGTAGATAACGGGTTAATATGCCTTTAAATACCTACATACATACTTACTTTTTGTGAGCTCCATATTTTAAATTAATGACGAATCTATTAATTTTTTATAAAAGAATTAGTATACGTCTTTATTAATTATGTATATAAAAAAGAGGATTTAAACAAAGAACTATTTAAAATATCTTAAGAGCTAAAAATCAATTAATATATAACACAGGGATTCTACAATAATTATCTACACTGAATGATATTTGTGCGGGACCACATCCATCACGCCACACCTTTCCGGAAGGACCGTCAACGGTCTTTTGCGTAGCAGTTGAAGCATGTACGGTGGTCATCAAACCTTCAGCAATTTCGAACATGGGCGCATCAGCGGTTGATGCTGAGATAATAGTCTTATTGACACCGCCCTTCGAATGTTGGGATGCCTTATCGATGGTGGTGAAAACGCCAGTAGATTCCGCAACATATTCGGCACCAGCGCTAGTTAGCCCAATATATATTGGCGGGGTCACGCACGAAAAATAAAATAATTTTTCGTCCTTTGACGACGAGTGCTCCATTTTCAGCTGAAACTGACTAAATGAAAATTTAGTAGTCTACATTTTCAAAAAAAAATCTTGGCAAATATTAAGTATTTTACTTGTAAAATACTTCAAAAATACCGGAAGTTTGATATAGTTTTAAATTTCGTATTTATTGTGGGAATATACCGAAACTTTACTGAAACTTTGACGTCGTATTATTAAAGTAAAAACCAAGTAGATTACATGGAAAGTACCGAAAAACTACTAAAAAAATACCTGGAACATACCTTATATCTAGGTTGGTAGTTTTTAAGGAGCGCTACCAAAATGTTACCAAAAACTTATTTACTTTCGGTTCATTGGTATTAGTGAGTTGGAATTTTTATGATTGTGTTAGTGAGTTTCGGTAGTCGATGTTTGCAGGGTTAAAAATATTGTAAACATTTTTTTACAGCTCTATTATTGCTAGTTCAGATTTTATTAACTTTAGTAGTAGATAAATAAGTTTTAAAAAAAACTTTTTAAACACATTAGTATCGCTTGTGATCGAAAATCTGATCCCTTACTTTTCTGACTAAATCTCAATGCGAGAGCAATACCAAGGAGTACGGGATCGCAAAAATGGTAGAACTTTCAAACTTGGTCGCTTGACAGTTTTACAACATGTAGCCAGAATTTACCAGCAAAAAATCTGCTGACTAAATCTTGCAACGCTCTGACTGGAGAGAGCTCAATTTTCTGCTCTCACTAGTAAGAAAAGTGGCGTACGGGATCACTTTCCTGTAGTTCGTGACTGTTTCTGACTATTTCTGACTGTCAAATTGTTGTAAAGGATCAGAGCTATAAATAGATGCCCGCAATTTTGTCTATGATACCTTAAAAAATGGACTACAAATACGGTTTTTTTTTAATATCTCTACTCCATCGTCACCCATCGTTTTTGCAACACAATTTTTGATTGCATATCAAATCTACATAAGTGCCAAAAACAAATAGAATAGGAATTTCGCAAATATAACGACCCCAGCACCCTCTAAAAAATATAGCCTTGTCGACGAACTTATCTAAAGAAAAAATTGTACAAACTTTTACCAAAATCCTTTCGGTAGTTCTTCAGCCAATTCTTCACACAAAAACCCACTACAATTTTTTATATATCTTAAAAATAATATTAAGGTCTGAAACTTTTTCATTTTTTCCATACAAAAAAAAAATTCTATACCTAATAAAAAAAATGTATTTTGACCCTGTCTAATTTATATGTATATGCATAAGTATAAATAACAACTTTATGTTATTAAGTAATAAGACCAAGTCTAATTTTTCGTAAATATGTTTGCTTGTTGTAACCGTTTAAATAGCAATTGTCTGGATATAGGGACAAAGTTCAGTTAGGCTTTAGAAACGTAAGAGCATTTTTTAATTTACTTACCTATCCAACAAAGGCTTGAGTTACGTTAGATCTCAAGTTGAGAACTTATGGGTCTTCTCAAACCTCAAGCGTTTTTTTTTTCAACACCGTATAAACTTGAAAATGATAGCGTTCCAAGCAAAAAGGCCATTTTTATATGAAAAAAACGCTGTTTCTCAAGTTGAGAAAGGGATAGTTTTCAACTTGTTCTCAAATGGAATTCTCTAATTTAATTTGAATATCAAAGGTTGGATAATGATGTTGGATATCAACTTGAGAACTACAAAGTTATCTAAGGTTGGAGAAAAAATGGTGTAAAAGTAGGTCGCCCCCCAGTCGGTGCACCCTGGGTAACGCTAAATGACCTACATAACCTACACGGCTAGTTTCTTGTATTGCCGGTTCTACGAGAACGGTAACAGTACTTGTGCTGTACCTATCGTGCCGAAACGACCCGGGCCGTTTTCTTATATCGACCCGGCCAAGAGCAATACACTCGGGGTGACCCTGTCTGACATTTAGGCAGGGCTACACCTCGCTACAACAACAACAAAAAGTTCAGCCATGTTTGCTGGGTAGCTGAAATGGCTAATGTAGTGTTGCATGCTCAGTTTTAAATGCTGCTGTTTAAAATTTTCGGACATACATTTCGAATATACGTTCATGCATGTTCATGCAAGGCGAATTCACTGCAGGTGGCATCCTCCCATCATATGGTTTCTTCTTCTTCCTTGAAAATCCAATCGTAGCTGTCAAATTGCTTATGTTGTTGCTTTGTCTGACATTTCAGCTACAAGGAGTGTGTGCGTGTGTGTAGATCTGAATTCGCTCGAACTCACCTGTATGATTTGGTCTATTTATATTGTTTCACAAGCATCACTTTAATTGTAGTTTCACTTTTTTTAAATTTATTTATTTTTTAAATCAAATTTTCAAATGTTTACGAATGGCAGGTAATGGAAGAATGTCAAGAAAAAGTCACTAGTGATGGAACTTTTTCAAGTTCGAAACGATTATTTCGTAGCAGAACACATCGTGTACATGTGGATTAATAATGTTAATAATAATACCACACCCACTCTCAATATCGAAAATTTCGAAAATCACCCAAATTGACATAATTCGGTAACGGAAATGGCTAAAATGATATGGTCGCTTGCGTCAGAATTTACAGCAAAAAATCTGCTGACTAAATCTTGCAACTCTCTGACTGGAGAGAACTCAATTTTCTGCTCTCACCAGTCAGAAAAGTGGCATACGGGATCGCTTTCCTGTAGTTCGTGACTGTTTCTGACTGTCAAATTGGTGTAAGGGATCAGAGCTATAATTTGGTAGAATGAACCGCCTAGTCGTTCTATTAGAATTTTTTGATAAATTTTCAAAAGTGGAAGTGTCACCGTCCTCCTAAGGGAGGCATTTTTGAAAATTCGTCTGGCCATAACTTTTAAACTGATTACGGTAGAATCGAGAAATTTTACACAAGACATAGTAGCATTATAGGGAGTGTTATAAGCTATGATGCATCCCCCTAATGATTTCTTTGGTTTCTCCCTTTTTTTCTAGCCTGAGGGAACGAATCAAGATCCAAAGCTTTTACAAGTTATTAACTTAACAGCTGTTGCCATAAAACGTTTAATAAAAATGGCTAAAAAGATCGGTGCATTTCAGGATATGTGTCAAGAAGATCAAGTAGCCCTACTAAAAGGCGGCTGCACTGAAATGATGATAATGCGTTCCGTGCTGTCATATGATAATAATTTCAATACGTGGAAGGTAAGTTGTAATGAATGGTTGTCTCATCGGTTTCTAAAGCTTTTGGGTGTGCTGAATCCGAATCTGATATCAGATTTTTCGGGTCACCCTAGGTTTTCTCTCCAGAGCGTGGTTTGTTCAGAGATCGGTAGAAGTAAAAAATATTGATTTTTATTTTTTTTTTTTTTTTTTTTTTAACTAATAGAAAAAAAAACAATTTTGCACTATGGAACAACTATAGGCCAAATAACAAAAAAAAATTAAATTATGGTTCCTTGACCCCAGAAAAATTGTTAAATTACACTGCACAACAAAATTAAAATTTTTGAAAATCCCACCGGGTTTCTCGACGGTTTCTGAAGCTTTTGGGTGTGCCTGGATCCGAATCTGAAGTCAGATTTTTCGGGTCACCCCAGAGGGTATTTTGTAAAGAGATCGGTAGTTGTATAAAAAAAAATTTTATTAGAAATTTAACAATTTTTCTTGGGTCCAGGAACAATAGTTTAATTTTGGTTTTCATATTTTGCGGCATACAGATGTTCCATAATGCAAAAAATTGGGGTACAATAAGTTATCAAAAAGAAAATTTAAAAAATAAAATAAAAAAATTATTTTTTACTTCTACCGAAATCTGAACAAACCACCCTCTGGAGGGAAAACCTAGTGTGATCCGAAAATTGTGTGTTCAGATTCGGATTCAGCACACCCAAAAGCCTTAGAAACAGATGTGAAACCCTCTGGGCCTTTTTCGCTGTTGTACAGTGTTATTAAAATCGATCCCAATTTGTTTGAAACCTTAAATTTTTACATTGTCCTCATGCATAAAAGTCGAGCATTTGATCGGATGAGTAAAAGGTGTGTTTTTTCTGTTACAAAAGTGAAAATACCGGATTTTTGTCAAAAAATCGAGTCTGAGCAAATGCTCGCTTATCATTTCTTTAGAGTTTGGGACTAAGGGCCGTTTTCTTAAACAAAATTAAAAATGTATCCGTGTGATAAACACAAATTTTCTTAACAAAATTTGTATTTTTACCCTGATTTAATAATTGACCAACATTTAAAACATTTTCAGTTGCCGCATGTTTCCAATTCAGCACATATACGCGCCGATATACTAAAGCAAGCTAAAGGCAATATATATGAAGAAATACTAAAATTTGTTAGTAACTTTGATGAAAAATTGCGCACAGATGAGAATATCATTTTGATAATGTGCGCCATAGTGCTCTTCACACCAACGCGTGAACGCGTTATACATTCGGATGTCATACGTCTGGAGCAGGTAACTGAAGAGAAAATTTATTAAATTAATTATTATATATACATATTTTAACTCACATTTGTATTTTCCTCTCCTACAGAGCTCGTATCTCTATCTTTTACGTCGCTATTTAGAAAGCGTCTATTCGGGCTGTGAAGCTAGATCAGCGTTTATTGGTATGATACAAAAGATTTCAGAGATTGCACATCTCAATCAATTTGTTATTGGAGTATATTTGAATGTGAATCCATCACAAGTGGAACCGTTACTAAGAGAAATGTTTGATTTGAAAAATCATTAGAGTGCTACTACCTCGAAAATGAGGCAATGACTTTTTAAGGGCAACTTTTTAAAGCGGTGACTTCTTTTATGTGACACAGTTCACTTTCGATTTTTAATTTCTGACTAGAGTTCGCCCAGTGGTTGAAATTCAACCACAAAACCTTATTTTATCTTCCTACCTTTTTGCTATTTCTTAAATTTTCCTTTCTTTTCCATATTTTGTATATTTTTGTTTTCTATACATTCCTATTCATTTTGCCTTTTCCTCCCTTTTTACACCATTCAGTAATATAGTTTCAATGTTGATAATTATTTTTTCTTCTTAGGTCGTCTTCATACGTATTTCTTTCCTTTCCTTTCCTTAGCATTCATTTGCTTTTATTTCTTATTATCTTTTATTTCCTTTCCTCTCCTTTTCCTTTTCTTTTCTTTCCTTTTCTCTTCTTTCATTTCATTTTATTTCCCTTCTTTCTTTCTTTCTTTTCTATTTTTTTCTTTTATTTTTCTTTCTTTTCGTTTCTTTTATATTCTTACCTGATCCTTCTTTCCATTTCCATTACATTCCTTTTTCCTTTTATTTTCTTTTTCTTTCCTTTCCTTTCGTTTCCGTTGCTTTAGGTTCCTTTCATTTTATTAATTTTTTTTTTCATTTCATTTCTTTTCTTTTATTTTTTTCTTACCTATATTTTCTTTCACTTTTTTCTTAAATTTCCCTTCCTGTCATTTCGTTTCCTTACCTTTCCTTTTCTTACCTTTCCTTTCCTACCGTTTCCTTATTTTCTTTTGTTCCCTTCCGCAACTCCTTTGCTTTTCTTTTTCTTTCATTCATTTCCTTAATTTATTTTTTTTAGCTTTTCATTACCTTTCTTTCCTTTATTTTTCTTTCTTTTTATTTTCATTTATTTTCCATACCTTCTTCCTCGCTACCTTTTCTTTCCCTTCTTTTTTCCTCCTTTATTTCTTTGTTTTTCTCCTTTTGCTTCTCTTTTCCACTGCTTTGCCTACATTACATTTCCTTTCTTCCCTTCCTTTTTTCTTTTCCATTCCTTTCCTTTCCCTTTGATTTTCTGTCATATTTTCCGTTCCTTACCTTAACTTACCTTAATTTTCCTTTTATCCATCCCTTTCCTTTCCTATTATTTTCTTAATTTAATATTTTATTTATTTCATTTTGTTTCATTTTTATTTATATTATATTATTCCCTTTCCTTTCATTTCCAACAAATTTTATTTTTTTACTTTCAATCAATTTTCTATTTCTGATTTTACTTTTTTTTTTAATTTTATCAATTTTCCATTTTATTTTATTTCACTAAGTCTAGCCACGAAGGGCCTTGTGCATGATCTAGCTTATTTGTGCATTTTTTTTAAAGCATTTGCTTCTCTGAATCCCCACGCACAGATTTTGTTTTTGTAAACACTGTTTGTACCTAAGCTCAATAAAGTTGACACGCTGGCTCATGTTATCTTATTGCTGCCAACAAAACAACTCACCCCACTGCAATGAATGCAAACACAACAATGCAAGTGGTCATACCTACATACATACACCCATAACAGCGGCTCTATAAAGCGAATGCGTGTATATCACATGTAGTGGTGTGATTTTCAAATCATATTATAATTAATTTTTTTAAATTTTTGGTTTGTTGTCGGCCACCCTGCTCGGCGAGACATATCGATACATACCAAATTTTATATACCTTAGAATTGTGGTTATTGCAAAAAAGGGAGGAACCAGTTATGTTTGCGCATTTATATATAATAGATTTTTTCTTGTGAATTTAGGCTCAATTAGAAGTCAGAGATGTTGGTACTAGCATATCTTGTAAAATTTTAGTTAAATCTGTGAAACTAGGAATTGATAGGTACTGTGTAAGACTGTGTAATGTAACTCGTTATCGCCAGTATGATCTTACTTTGCATAAACAGCGAGCATTTGCTCAGACTCTATTTTTTAAGTATGTACATAAAAGGTGGCTTGTTGTTGTTGTTGTAACGAGGTGTAGCCCTGCCTAAATGTCAGACAGGGCCACCTCGAGTGTATTGCTCTTGGCCGGGTCGATATAAGAAAACGGCCCGGGTCGTTTCGGCACGATGGGTACAGCACAAGTACTGGTACCGTTCTCGTAGATCCGGCAATACAAGAAACTAAACTAGCCGTGCAGGCTATGTAGGTCATTTAGCGTTACCCAGGGTGCACCAACTGGGAGGCGACCTACTTTTATGTTTATTATTTATTATATTATTTATGTTTATTACAAAAACAAAATACCTATCATCTTAAAAAAAAATCGAGGCTGAGCAAATGCTCGCCTCTTATGTATGAGACCCAGAGTGTACCAATACCAACTATCATGCGCCTTTTTGTATGCAATTAAAAAGTCATGCTGTCATTTTCTTTCAACATTTTTAGAAGCCAGTGTTTATATATTTTAAAGACTACTTTTATTGTTCATAATAAACCAAACTGTTGAATGTAAAGCGCAAGCGCGTTATATATTGATATAAGAGTAAAATGTATAATTATTATGTTGCATTATATGACACATTAGAATTGTATCAACTCGGGTACATGTGATAAATGTACAACATTATTACGTTAATTAAATGCTTATAGTTAAACTATTATTTAATATTAAATAAAAAACGCAACACTATATATTATATACACATACAAGGGTGATTCAACAAACTTTCATAGAGGTCTTACCCCCTAAAAAATTAGTCATTGAATAGAAAATAAACCTTGTAAAAAACAAGCGCTGTAACTTAACCCTTACATTTCCAATTTTTAAATCAAATTTAAAAAAACCTTTACATAATCCTTAAGTTGAAGCTTTGAACTTTTCAAAACTATTTACATTGTGCGTTTATCATAAGTATTAAACTAACTACAGAAAAATTGAAAATTACTAAATTTTGTGTAATTGGTTTAATATTTATGATAATCGCACAATTTAATTAATTTTTGGAAGTTCAAATCTCACACTTTACTGAAAAGAAAATTTTTTTTAATTTCAAAAATTATAAAAAAAAAATCAGTACAAAGAAAAAATAAAGAAAACACTTTTAAGGGTTAAGCTAGCACAAGAAAAGTTAGGGTTTCCACCTTTAAAAAAACAAGTCTCAAAACTCGTGAACAGTTTTACCGATTCCAGTAGTACTTTTTTTGGGATTGATCTCTATAATGTGCAATTAGCAAGTGCAAGTTAGCAAAAGTGATTAGGGTTGCCACATTTAAAACATAAAGACTTCGAAACCCGAGAACGGCTTAACCAATTGTAATGATTATTTTTTCGGTTCTCTTATGTACAGTGACTTCTCAGAGCAGAAACCCCAGGACATCGCCATGGATCTCTGCGCAGTGGAACCACCCGGGGTTTTATCTCGGCCAAGGACTGTCACTTTCAAAGTAACCCTGTTTACACCTTTTCCACCCAAAAATGAGAAAACGTTAATTAAATGAGAAAACAAGAACTATAATGAGAACATATAAATTATAATGAGAAAAAGTAAAATGTATTGAGAAAACATAAGTTGTAATGAGAATACGTAAACTTGTAATGAGAAATCGTAAATTGGAAATGAGAAAATATAAATTTATGTTGAATGAAAATGAGAAATCGTAAATTAGTAATGGGAAAATTTTCATTCAACATAAATTTATATTTTCTCATTTCCAATTTACGATTTCTCATTACAAGTTTACGTATTCTCATTACAACTTATGTTTTCTCAATACAATTTACTTTTTCTCATTATAATTTTTATTTTCTTATTATCATTTATGTTTTCTCATTTTAATTAACTTTTTCTCATTTTAGTTTACGTTTTCTCATTTTTGGGTGGAAAAGGTGTAGTATTCTTTTTTCGGATTGTTCTCTATATAATACTAGGATAATTTTTAGCAAAAATAATTTAGGTTGCCACCTTTAAAAAACTGCCTTCAAAACTCGAGAACGGCTTAACCAATTTCCTTTTAACGAAAACAGGCTTTTAAACTCGATAACCGCTTCCAATGATTCTGTTTTGGGATTGTTCTTTATAATACCAAGATGAATGTTTACAGAAAAAATAGGTCGGCCTTTTCCATACATACATAATTTATTTAAAAATCAATTTTGTTTACTACTCGGAGGTATGTAGGAACACTCCTTCAAAAAAATATTTTTTTTTTTTTCAATTAAAAAATATATTTATTTTAATTAAAATAAATATTTATATATTTTAATCGAAAAAAAGTATACAATTAAAAAAAATAAAAAGGAGCTTCCAGCACTTATTTTTTGCGAAGTTTATTTCTCTTATAAATTTCAAACTTTTGAGGGGGTAAGAATCACCCTAATGTATACACAATTTTTAAATAAAATTTTATTAAACTATATACATCACCTATTTGCTGTTAATCCTAGATGCAACACACATGTTGATAGTTTGAAATGCATAATGCCTAAATGTAGTTGCAATATAAAAAAAAATTTAATAAATGAACACATAGCATATTTTGTGTAATGATGCAATGAACGTTCGACTTTATTACTGCTTCAATTTTATAATCTTACATTATGTTGGAATGAATACTACTTTTAAATGTATACGATTTTTATATAGATTTATGTCCATTCACATTTATTATTATTTGTTTTAACTTATATCCAATTACGTCCCACACTACCAGAACGTCTCTTATTTGCCTTTTCATTATTGCCGCCACCATTATTGCTACCATCTCTACGTCCGCCAGTGTCTGGGGAGCCGCCTGCTCCTATATTGCGTATCAGCATGCGTAGACCACGCGCTTGTGCATCGCTTGCTTGTGCGACATTGTTAACCTCTGATGATATGACTGAAAAATCATCAACTACATGTCCGGGTGGACTGACATCAAACGGCAAAATATCACTAAGACTTTGCTGTGGTTTATACGATGCACGACGTCGTGTTCCACTTGATTCGTTACTAGTGGCTGTATTTAGATTTTGATTGCTACCAGTTGTTAATGATATTTGTTGTAAACGTGTCTTCAACAAAGCATTTTCCTCTTGCAGACGTCTTATGTGTGCAGCCTCATATTCAGCGCGTACAAATGTTGGCTGTGGCAAGCATTGATAGATTGTTGTAAGGAAATTACGTAAGGATAACTGTAGTGTGTCTTGCCATTGTTTCGAAAAGTACAATGCAAATGTGGGCGATTCTTCAGCGTTTTTACAAAATGGAAAATCTAAAAAACGAAGCTTTTTTAGTAGGTTTCAATAAGAATATAGTGAGTGAAGGATAACTATTTCAAAAACGTTCATAATTTTAGTAAGAGCCTTCCATCTAATATGTGTCCGTTGATTTTGCGGTTAGTGATCGATTTTTTACTCAATCGTCAATATACTATTTTTTACGATATCTATTTTCATATGGCCGCATTTGTCCGGATCAATACTCTGGTCAATCCAACAACGGCTTGACTTGAAATACAAGAACAAATCCTATGGAAATAATTAGCAGGTTTGCAATGCGGATCACATATACGTGTTCTTCAGAGTCTGGAAATACGACCACAACCTTTCCCTTAGTACTACATACGTGATCGACCTTACAAATGCGGTCATGTGTGAACGTCCACTTCTATTTTTATTATCACTATTACTTACAAAACCAATCCTTCCATTCGCTTTGTTGCTGTAAATCGGCTGCTAATGTTGCAAAGAATTCAGTTATTTTATCCGCACGATGTTGTGCATAAGCCGTCACCAGATAGAGTTTCAACAAACTGTTTTCCAATTTTTTCACAGCTATTGAAATATGCAAAAAACCACAGTATTTAAGTATTAAGTGAACTCCTTCAAGCCAAGAACATTTACCTGTCGCATAAGAGTGTTCCAATTTGCTAAATAAATTACTATCGAGATGCGTCCATAGCGCACGTAATGCCACCAAATCATGATTTTGTATGGATTGGTTGAAATTCTCCAATAACTTTTCAGCACGAAAACTTTGGTCCTTTTCGGTCTTTTGTTCTTGATCTAATGTTTTTAGTGTAGATGAAAATCCTCGAAATACTAAATATTCCTTTAACAGATTGTCCAAAAAAGCCACCTGTGCCATATTTTAGCAATACAATTACTTTTATTGTTTTGTTTGTAAAATTATAGATGAAAGCAACCAAAGAAAATACAGCTGTTTTTACATAGTTATCGAGCAAAGATGAAATCGATTTCATTGTACAGCTCACAGTGCTGTGCTTTGAAATTTGAAATCAGCGGGCGTTGCTCCCTACCGGACAGCAGTGACTTTCCCAGCAAAAATCGATTGATGGACACCAATACATTCAAACGAATTTTTTTTAATGCGACATGAGATAGAAATAATAAAATGTATCTTTTTCAATCGCACACATTGTCGTGACCGTCATTTGAGGAATCACTTTACACTCGTTGCTGATGCAGTGGATCAAGTTTGACACATGCAAACATCTAGTTTGATGAAGAAAAACATAAGAGTACAGCTATATTAGTTATTGAATGCAGAAATATGTAAGTGGGAAGGAGATAGAGTCCCTCAAGTTTTTCACATTGCCCTTAAAGACGTTATGTAGGATGTGAGGAAAGTTAAGCTCAAGTTTGAACCTCAAATGATGGATCAAATGACGGTCACTGTGTTTGCAGGCTTTGGTGACAACTCAGCTGATACTGCGGTTTGAGGTATATAATTCTACCGGACATTTATTATGCACACTACTACATAAACAATCTGTTTGTTCAGTGACAACTCTTTGACTAGTCAGGTCTGAGCTACAGATTCACACATTGATTTTTCACCACAGCCTTCGAAATCTTAACACAATTCTGATGCTTTACAACCTCAGACCGGAGCGTAGTGTATCAGTACAAGTGTGAACTCTTCTTTTGACAACATATATCAAAATGTCGCTTTGTTTACATCCTGTGCATATTAAAATGTCCCCAGAACGGAATAACAGAAAAAAACAATGGCGTTTTGTAACATCCAGCGCACATCACCAGGGCGGTCTCCTATCTTATACCGAATGGTAGTGATGGGAAGATGGAGAGACGTGAGACAAAAAGGGAAATGAAAAACAGGTGACTAAACTCACTTTGAAATTTGACGTCTATTGCTATGATATCTAGCACAATGTCAATCAGGTGTTAAGCTCACTTTGGAATTTTGACGTATATGCAGAAGAGCCGTGCAAAAATTGAGAGTATTCTGTTTCCTATCCAAAGAGTACTCCAATTGGAGCACCAGAGTACTCCAAATGTAATCCTTTTTCATATAAAAATTGTGCTCCTATTAACTTTGCGATGTCCTAGGACTGGGCCACCTACTCCAACTTTCGCTTTGTTTCTGCTACTCCATGGAGAACCTACAGTCAGAGTACTTTGCAATGTACTCCAATGTTGTTACTTCTTGGAGTATATACTGTTAGACCGATAGTGTCGTGATTTTCGTCGATAAGGCAAGAACAATGGGTATTAGTTTCCTTTAGGGGTCAACTGCTAATAAATTAGCTAAAATTATGTGATATAGCTCAAAAGACGGGGTTCGGCCTCAGGATCACGAATCCGGAAGCGCTTTTTTAATATTTTGCTTCTCTGCAGAGATATTTGCAATCAAAGTTTCAAGTTTTCATGTGGTTGTTGTAATTTTATTAGACTGTCCCTAAAAACGTGCAAAAAAAGTCGCGCCGTGGCGGTAGCCACGGTTATGTCACACGTCCGGACTTGGGATGGCGTAGCCCAGGGTTATTTTTTATAAGCGCGGCCGAAGGCCGCCAACTCAGAAAGGTGTTTCGCACATAAATACCATGGATTCCGCCCCAATTTTGGTATCGGACCCGGGTCATTTTTCGGTTTTTTGACCATAACTTTTCACTAAAACAAAAAATTAAAAAAGCGCTTCCGGATTCGTGATCCTGAGGCCAAAACCCGTCTTTTGAGCTATCTCCCATAATTTTAGCTAATTTATTAGCAGTTGACCCCTAAAGGAAACTAATACCGAACAATGATCGGGTTCCAAAAAGCTGAAGGTAGTCCGATGAGGTATACAAAGTATACACTATGGACCGGAGTATTCAATGAGTGGCCACTGACCAAACAGCTGTCCGGTATGGTTATGACTGACTTTTCTCAACGAACAGACCTATTGCTCAATTCGACTATCGATTGCTCCACGATAATACTGTGACGAATTCGATTATTCCTTGATTATTTTCCCTGAGTTCGATCACTGTACGTTAAATAAAACACTCCGATTCTGTTTAATAAGTAGTACGCTTTATTCAGTACTAAAAACCGTAGTACAATATCGCGGGTTAATTTACTGTTCAGTACTTCACTGTACAACACTTCAAAATAAACTGATTGATTTGCGTTGTCTTTGCGCGGTTTATATACCCTAGTAGACAGCAGCTTCACAACCTAGAAATGTCTACACATTTCTGGTTTAATCGCGCAACCGTGTTCTCGAAACGTTTATCTATCGTCATCTCCTCTTTGTGCCACATTCGTAAACCTGTCTCTCGCGCTCACAGCTATAGTTGTGGTAGTGACGCTAATGATGGAAATACGCTAGAGTTGGGAGATGAGCGATTCTTGAGAACATTCGCCACACTGCCCTCCACCTAAGTCTCATCGACCCGATCAGACACATTTCCCGATCCAAACGTTGCTAGCCTCTCCAGATGAACCACCTTCATTTTGTTTCGTGGTCTTCCAAAAGTTTGTATGCGGTAGACAACATCATTTATCCGCTTTATTACTTTATATGGGCCTTCCCAGTTACATTGCAGTTTTGGGGACAAACCTTTCTTTCGTTGTGGGTTGTATAACAGCACTAAATCCCCTTCTTTAAAACCTTCCGAGTTGATGGCTTTGTCGTATCTGGCTTTCATCTTATCAGTCATGATCTTCGTCCGTTGTCTTACAAGATCGTGTATATCTCTCATTTCTTCTTCCAAGATGCTAGTAGATTTCCTGGCATTTATTCCTTCATCAGCATTTATCCCAAACTTCAAGTCAGCTGGCAACCGCAGATCATTCCCAAAAATTACTTTTGCCGGAGTCTGACCCGTTGTTTCATGTATTGCCGAGCGATATGCCATCAGGAACAAGGAGATGTGCGTATCCCAATCTTTCTGGAACTTATCCACTACTTTCCTTATGTGCTCTTCCAAGGTTCGATTGAAACGTTCCACCATGCCATCTGACTGAGGATGCAATGCAGTTGTTCGAGTTTTCCGAATACCCAATATCTTGCACATTTCTTGGAATACGACTGATTCGAAATTCCTGCCTTGGTCAGAATGTAACTCCATCGGTACACCAAACCTCGCTATCCAATTGTTAGTGAACACTTCTGCAATGGTTTCTGCCTCTTGATTTGGAATCGGGTAAACTTCTGGCCATTTGCTGAAATAGTCCATAACAACTAATACGTACTTGTTCCCGAGTTTGCTAGTAGGAAATGGGCCAGCTACATCCATGGCAATCCTCTCAAACGGTGCACCTGTGTTGTACTGCTTCATCTGTCCATGACTTCTCGACTTCGGACCCTTTGCTTTGATGCACACCTCACAGTTGGCAATCCACTCCGCGATCGACTGCCGGCAACCAACCCAATAGAATCTCTGCTTGACTTTCTCCAACGTTTTCGTGACTCCGAGATGACCTCCACTTGGGCCATTATGTAGCTCATTCAAAACATCAGAGATTTTCTTCCTTGGGACAACTACCAGCTTCCGAGCGCATTGACCATCTTCGCTTTCCCATACTCTATGTAAGCAACCGGATACCAATTTCAGACTGTTCCACTGTGCCCAATATGACTTGGCAACAGGACTCTCTGCTGACATCTCCTCTCTTGTTGGTCGTTCGTTTTGCTCGATTCCTTGCATCACACGTACCAGATCTGGGTTCTCTAGCTGATGCTTCCTTAGTTGATCCATGTTCCATTCGTCCGTAGATGTTATAGTCATTAGCCGCACATCTATAACATCTTCTTTGGCCTCGGCTTTCGAACAATGCTTGCATTCTAGGTTACATGGTCGCCGGGACATTGCATCAGCATTGCCGTGGTTGCTGCCTTTGCGATGCTCTATGGAAAAGTCATAACTTTGTAGTCGCTCTATCCACCGTGCCAATTGACCTTCTGGATTACGGAACTGCAAGAGCCATTTCAAGGCTGCATGGTCTGTCCTGACGTGAAATCGCTGTCCATAGAGATACTTGTGGAAATGCTTGATGCACTCCACCAATGCCAGTAGTTCTCTCCGTGTTACACAATAGTTCCTTTCGGGCTTCCCAATTGTGCGGCTATAGTACGCCACTACCTTCTCCTGCCCATCGACAATCTGTGACAAAACCCCTCCAATCGCGTAACCGCTCGCGTCTGTATCCAAAATAAATGTTGAGCCTGGGATTGGATACGCTAACATTGGGGCAGTGCACAGCCGTTCCTTCAAGGTTTGGAAAGCCACTTCATGTTCCTTCTTCCAATCAAATGACATATTCTTCCTGGTCAACTCATGAAGGCTACTGGCTACGCTGGCGAAATTCGGTACAAATCGACGATAATACGTGCACAGTCCGAGGAAACTTCGTAGCTCATGTAAATTTTTCGGTCTTGGCCAATCCTTTACTGCTTCGATCTTCTCTTTAGCAGTGCAAATTCCCTCCGTAGTAACCTTGTGACCTAAGTAACTTACTTCCTTCTTGAACAATGCACACTTTTTGGGACTTAATTTCAGACCGGCGCCAGCTATTCTTTGGAAAACTTCCTCCAAGTTCTTAAGGTGTTCCTCAAAGCTTTTTCCCAGCACGATGATGTCATCCAGGTACACCAAACATGTTTTCCAATGCAGTCCTTTCAATACTTGATCCATGAGTCTCTCAAAAGTAGCTGGAGCGTTACATAGTCCAAAGGGCATTACCGTAAATTGCCACAGCCCCTCTCCAATGCTGAAGGCTGTCTTTTCCTTATCCTCATCTTTAACCTCCACTTGCCAATAGCCGCTTTTTAAGTCCAGTGTAGAGAACCATTTCGTACCAGATAGTGAATCCAGAGTATCGTCAATTCTTGGTAGTGGATAGCTGTCCTTTTTCGTTACGTCGTTCAGCTTCCGGTAATCCACACAGAACCGCATTTTTCCATCCTTTTTCTTCACTAGCACTACCGGTGAGCTCCATGGACTAGCTGATGGTTCGATCACGCCGCTGTCACTCATTTCTTGTATAATTTCTCCTACCACTTGGCGTTTGGCCAATGGAACACTTCGAGGAGCTTGGCGGATTGGTCTCGCGTCACCGGTATCAATGTGATGCTTCACTACATTGGTCCGTCCTGGTTTGGAGCCATCCTTGTCAAATATGGTAGAATACTTTAGTAGAAGTTGGTTTGCCTTATTCTGGTGGTCTTCTTCGAGCTCTTGCGTCCACGCCGTGATATTATCTGATAGATTAATGTTGCTGGTAGAGACATTTCCCTGGAGCTGTTCACAGTTTATAATCACCTCCACCTCCTGACATTGTCCCAATATAGCTCCTTTGGAAAGCTTGATCGGCGATCGAAACTCATTTAGTACTCTTACCGGTATACGTCCATCTTGTTTTGTCATAGCCAGTGTTTTTCCTACTAGTATATCCGTCTTTGAATTGTTTGCTGCCTCGACAACCCACAATTTGTTTGTCCCATAATCTCCATCAATCCTTGCCCAAACGACTGCCTCCGACTTCGGTGGAATTTGTTGGCTATCTTCCACGAGTACCCGCTTACTGATGTACTTGTTCTCGTAACCAAAATTGAGTGGCACATCCATGTTCTTATAGCTCATAGTCCTGTTTTGCATGTCGATCTTGATGCCTTGGTTGCTTAAGAAATCCAAACCAACTATGATCTCATCAACAATATCTGCCACTATAAAATTGTGCAGCACGGTGACATTTCCAATTCCGATTTCACATGTTATTTCTCCTTGGACTTGAGTGTCCTCGCCAGTCGCCGTACGCAATTTTGCTCCATGTAATGGCCTCACTTCTTTGTTGACTAAATCAGATCGAATGATGGAATGGGATGCGCCCGTATCAATAGTCAGTAAGCGCTCTTTTCCGTCCACGAGTCCTCCAACAGTAACATTACTTGACTTCCTTCCGATCTGTGAGACAGAGATTATGGGGCATCCAATTGCGGGAGCCAGCCTACGCCCCTTGCGGCTGACTCTCTTTAGTTTAACGGTTGGTTGGATTGGGAGACTTGCTCATCTCCTTCAGCCTTGCGCTTACGTCCGCTTGCATTACTGGAATTATTGGAGCTAGATCCAGATCCACAATAACGTGCAATATGACCAGATTTTCCGCACTTGAAGCATTTAATGGCCGCTTCATTTTTCTGTTGCTTTCCGTTTATTGCTTCTAGGATTGCGTCCACCCATTCTGGTCGTTCTACTTCCACACGATGAGCTTTGTACGCTGGTTTGGACAAAAGTGATGCTGTTTCTTGAGTTAGAGCATGTGATACCGTCTCCGCAAATGATCTCTTTGGATTTGCATAGGTGGCCCGCTTCGTCTCCACGTCACGTATTCCATTTATGAAACTTTGGATTTTCACCCTCTCGATGTATTCCACTGGTGCGTCTGCGTTTGCTAGATGAGCCAACCTCTCGATGTCCGATGCAAACTCCTGTAATGTTTCGTTAGCCTTCTGGAAGCGATTCTGTAACTCTATTTGATGTATCTGCCTTCTATGCTCGCTGCCGTAACGTCTTTCAACGGCTCCCATCAACGCTTCATAGTTGTTTCTTTCAGCGTCCGGAATAGTCTGTAAGATTTCGGCTGCAGGCCCTTTCAATGCCACAAATAAAGCAGCGACTTTGTCCTCAGCGCCCCAGTTGTTCACAGCTGCTGTCTTCTCAAATTGTAGCTTAAATACCTGGAAAGGAACAGAACCATCAAAGGATGGGGTTTTTACCTTGGGTGTGGTTGTTGAAACAGATGGACGATTCAGCTGCAACTCTTGGATACGTCCTCTCAGCGCATTGACTTCAGCGTCCATTTTATCTTGGAGCTCTGCAATCTTTGCATCTTGTGCTTCCAACTGCGAAGTGATAAATGACCGCTGTTCCTCCATTTGAGCGGAGATCTGTGATGACACCTGTTCCAGTCTAGTTGTCATGCAAGTTTTCTGTTCTTCCAACTGAGACGCCATGTGTGTCTTCTGTTCCTCCAACTTTGATGCCATGTGTGTCTTCTGTTCTTCCAACTGAGATGACATGCTTGATGTTATGTTGTTTGACATCTGAGCCAAGGCAGCCAATAAAGAGTTTGTGTCCACATTTACCACTGAATCCGTAGAGTCATTTTGCTCTTCTATTTTCGTCGCTCCCTCTTCCGAAAGTTGAAAAACATGATTGTCAACGTTGATTCCTTCCGCTTCCATAGCCTCGCGTAGACGTGATTGTAGCTCTGGCTTATTGCCTGTTGTTACCAATCCACGTTTCTCCAACTCGTTTTTGAGTTGCTGGATCTTCAATTCATTAAACTTTGCCATATCCTTGTTACCTTTAAAATGTCCTTGTTATCCTTTTCAATGTCCTTGTTATCCTTTTCAATGTCCGTGTTATCCTTTTCAATGTCCTTGTTATCCTTTTCAATGTCCTTGTTATCCTTTTCAATGTCCTTGTATTTATTTAACAATACCGCTTCTGACACCAATTGTGACGAATTCGATTATTCCTTGATTATTTTCCCTGAGTTCGATCACTGTACGTTAAATAAAACACTCCGATTCTGTTTAATAAGTAGTACGCTTTATTCAGTACTAAAAACCGTAGTACAATATCGCGGGTTAATTTACTGTTCAGTACTTCACTGTACAACACTTCAAAATAAACTGATTGATTTGCGTTGTCTTTGCGCGGTTTATATACCCTAGTAGACAGCAGCTTCACAACCTAGAAATGTCTACACATTTCTGGATTAATCGCGCAACCGTGTTCTCGAAACGTTTATCTATCGTCATCTCCTCTTTGTGCCACATTCGTAAACCTGTCTCTCGCGCTCACAGCTATAGTTGTGGTAGTGACGCTAATGATGGAAATACGCTAGAGTTGGGAGATGAGCGATTCTTGAGAACATTCGCCACAATACAAATATTGACAATCATTTGACATTTTATTTGTGCGCATACATTTTTTGCCATTTGCAAATTTTGTATGAACGCGTGGACTTACTTCGAAGAAAATTTGATTTTTGTTACCTAAATTGGGCGCAAATAAAACCGAAATAAATGCAGTGGTTGGTAGAAACTTTGAATTTAAAATATGAATCGAAAGGGAACACGAGAACAAAATGATATATCGATAATAAGGAATTTGCCAAGACGACTGCAAATGAGAATCGTTGAAGATGTTGGCGATGACTCGATGGTAACAGTTGTTGAGACACAAAATGATAGCGGACGACCTTCGACTTCAAAGGGTGGCAATGTGGTGGTGGCAGCGGCGACGAGCAGTGCAGATAACAACGATACGTTTCTTGGACAGTTTGCGCAAAAAGACCAACCATCAGCAGAGGCCGTCACGGAAGGTGAGCAAACTGGTTAAACATATGGAAATAGAAATCTATATAAGGGTTTAATAAATTTTTCTTACACGCAGGGGACAGTACATTGGACGTTACGCACATTGGTTATTTCTTGCAGAAGGGTTCACCAACTGTAAGTGCTGCTGCAAGTAGTTTGAACAACAAAAGCAACTGCAAAGAAAAAGCTAAACCCGTTTTGGATACCAGCGGGAACGCTATTAAATGTAGCAATCAAGCAAGCATCAGTAACCGAAGTGATGGAAATGGGAGTATACCAGGAATTTTGCGTTTAAATAACACAAAGCAGGCGCAATTGGTAACAGAAGAAAAAAATAAAAGCTTGAATGAAAAAAATGCTGTACGGGATAAGATGAAGATGCGCTTTCCACAATACAAAGATCACTTTCCGAAAGCTAGCGATATGCTAACATCACCCGTACGCCAATTACAACAACAACCCAAGCCACCACCCTGGTTCGAAATGCTTGCTGATCTGCAATATGCGCAAAGTCTACCAAAATTATATCAACATGTTACTTTGATGATGCAGCAAAATCAAGTAGTCGAAGTAGGTTAACAACGCATTATAGCAATAACTTGTTTTTATGTAACACTATACAAGAAAATTAACTTTTTACAGGTAGTGGACTAAATCAACTATTTTGAAAAGTGTGAGACATAGATAAGTAAAAAAAGCTATTACACCGTTTTTCGAAGTTAGCCTCTAAAACTAGTTATGGGCTTTTGAAGTTAGAAATTGGTAAAAAAGACTAGGCCCACATTTTCCCTTTTTCAAATTTTTAAATAAATTTACTAGAAAAACAAATCTTCAAAGGGTCCAAATTCGAAAGCCCAGAACAAATTTTTTAGGGCTAACTTCGAAAAACGCGGAAATGGTTTTTAACTTATGTCTTAGCCTCTTCGGAAAAGTTTGTTGGGTCCAATACCAAGAAAAAAATTTGATTACGTCGTATAGTATAATTACATTTATTTTATTTTTATTTTTAGAAATGGTCTGAATTTGCTGCAGTGCGTTATGAACTTAAACAGATATTTGCAAAATTACTATTGCAACAGCTAAAATTGTGCTGTGAACAAAAGATTGATACATTTTTTTGGAAACTGCTTTTTTATAATGTACGGGAATATTTCAAATCAAATAGCACATACAGTACTTATGATGATACACGCAAACATTTGCTAGCACTTTTTGACGAAGGCTTAGATTTTTATACCAAACTAAATTTGCAATTAAATGCAAAATATATTGACATCGATCACCAAAAACAAGAACCACAACAACCTACAAACAACATTGCACAAGAAAAAATACCATTACAACAACGTTCAGCACACAAATTTGAATTCATTGCCAAAGTGGCTGCACAAAAGTTTCTCATTTGCTTAGGTGACCTTTGTCGTTACAAAGCTAAGGAGTTACAATCAAATGATTACAATGATGCAGCAATGTATTATCAGCAAGCACAAGCGCTTATACCTACCAATGGTATACCCTACAATCAATTGGCCATCGTTGCTATAAATGCGGTTAGTGTGATAATTGTACACAAAAGATGTTTTTATATAATTTAATCAAAATTATGTTTACTTTATATTTGAAGCGCAAGAAATTTGATGCAGTTTATTTTCATATGCGTAGCTTAATGTCATCAAATGCTATATACTCAGCGCGTGAAAGCCTTTTAGTAATGTTTGATGAGATACGCAAAAAGGTATATATTTTATTGATCTGTTGTTATACCGAGAATTAATAAATTCTCTCATTTAAGTATGAAGAAACTGAATTAAAGACATCACCGCTACATCAATATAGTCCAAGACATAATCATACACGAACTTCCAAGTCGTTACGCAAAGAAGTGTGGATACATGTAGATGGTGTACGACGTTTACATCGCGCCTCCGAGTCTGAAGATAGCAACAGAAGTAAACATGTTTTAATAAACGAGGAGAAACGCTTTAATGAGCTTGAGAGTGAAGAGGTGGGCAAGGTGTTGCAGTTGGAAACTATATAAATTATTTATTTATAATGCTTCATGTTATTGTTTGCTTATTTTAGCTGCTTCGACGCTTTACATCGCTCTATTTGTATATTATTGGAAAACTCTATACAGGCATAGGGTAAATGCAATTACTACTATATAAATATTTCCCTAACTACATATCGACCCATCACCACCAAAAGAACTTAAGCGACAAAATAAATATTTACACTAAATGTTTTTCAATGAGCTTTGAAATTTAGAAACTGGTACTTATACTAACAGGCTGTTGACTCCTATCAAAAATGGAAAATCGAGAAATGTGTCGCATAAGTCCTTTTAGCAGTTATGGCTCTATATGTTTGTACTTTTCCTAACGTATACGTAATTTCTGATGCCGAATTTTTTTTCTTTTAATTCGCAGCATGGAAACAATAATCGAACATCAACGCAAACTTTTACTACAACTAAGTGTTTTAGTTAAACGCAGCACATTCGTCATAAAACGTTCGCGTCTTCTCAGAATAGTAGCTTTAAATATATTTCTGCTTGAGCACAATATGCACAAAGGTTGATAAACTAGTTAGTTTTTAATTTGATATATTTTATTTAATTTTTTTTATTTTTTTCCATTTTAATTTATTTTTTGTTATCTACTGTTTTTATTTTATTTTGTTTCATTTATTTTTTTTTGTTTTTGTTTACTTAATTCTATTTTTTTTTTATTAAATTTAATTGTAACTTAATTTGTTTTATTTTTTTTTTCGCTTACTTTGTAAGATTTTTTAAATTTTATTTCATTCTATTTTAATTCTGTTTTAATTTAGTTTAACAATTTGTTTTAGTTATTTTTTATTTTGTGTCGATTTATTTATGTCTTTATTTTTTATTATTTTTATTTTTGTTATTTTTTTTTATTTTTTTACTTATTATTTTCTTATTTTTTATAATTGATTTATTTTTTAATTAAATTTTTCATTCTATTTTACTCTGTTTTATTGTACTTTATTCAAACCTTTTTTTGTTATATTTTATTTTATGTTTTACTTTTATTTTGTTTTAACATTTTTTAATTTAATTTAATTTTAATTTTTTCCAAAAAAAAAAATTTGTATATTTTCTTTAATTTTAATGTTAAGTAGTTTCGCCCCGAACTTTTGAATATACCATACATTTCTGCGTTTCTTTCTGTAGTTTACAGCCCTGTTTTGAGCATTGTTCCGAAAGAAGAAAAAAATTAAAATTTTTTTTTAAGCGCTCTAATATTTATATTCACATTAATTATTTTATTAATTTTTTGCTACTTTAAGAATCACGTAGAGAAATTCGTTATTACGCTTTCAACTTTTGCAATCAATTTTTTGGCTTGCTGCTAAGCAAATGTAATGTCTTATTTACGACATTCAATCTGGATACACTGGACGAGCAAGCTAAGTTGTAAGTTCTAGTGTTGTACTAAAATAACAAAACAAATATCTAATGTCTACTATAACTTATATTTTCTAGTCATACCGATCTGAATACTTGTTTGCAATACATAAATATCTATACTGACTGGTTGGCTCGTCATGTGGATATATGGGAATCATTGCGCAATGAAGAGTTAGTATTTGAAAAAGTTTTATTTTGAAGTATTACGGATTACAATTTTATACATTTAAACACAGACACGCCATCATCGAAACCTGGTCGGAGTGGGAATGCTTTTACGCATGGCTTAAACATTTACTCAATAAATCAACAACGATTTCACAACAAAAAATGCTTGAGGAAGAGTCATACTTACTTGGTTTCACACCCATAATGTCTACTACAAATGCCCATAATACAAGCATACACGCAGGTGTAGAAATCGCTGATGCTGTTGAACAATTCTTTGCACGCATATTCAAAATCTCAACATTTGCTGATTGTTATGAAGAGCATAAAACAAATTTACTTATGCCAGATGACACATTCACTTTGGAAGAGCTAAACGGCGATATAGAAAAAATGTTGTGTGTGGTACATAGCGATGATGAGGATGATAATAGTGAAAATATTTTTGTAAATGGTACAAATGCGGATAATTGCGCTAAAAACACTAACAAAGCTAAAACCACTAAAGTAGAGGATGTACAAATAACGCAATTGTCGCAGCGAAGAAAAGAATTGGAAGCAAGAACAAATGTAAAGAAGCAATATAATGCAAAATTGGATGTGAGTTGAGGAGAGATGAACTGTTTTAATTTTTCAAAATCTTTATATCTTTTCAAATTTATTTTTTATTCTTTTATTTCTAGGAAATTTTAAAGTTTGTTGACACCAAATTATATATTGAAGTACGTCCACGTTATCTTATGCCGGACACAAACTGTTTTATTGATTGCCTTGACGATTTTCAAAAACTTATACAAGATTATAAACGTTATATACTTGTTATACCATTAACAGGTAAGGTTTTGTTTGATGCATGTGTGTCAGAGGCTTTGCTTAAGTTAATATATTTCTAATATTTTTGGTGTATATCGAAGGCTGTTGAAAAATAATCTAACTTAATTTTTTTTTTCAAACAAAGTTTTATCCATGGTTTTATCTAAGCTTTTTATTCAAAAACGCCCGATCTCAGGTGAAAAAGTACTGAGTTTTTGAGACACGGCGTTTTTGAAACACATTCTGAGATATGGCGTTCTTAAACCGAATTCTTAAAAAAATGCCTTTGTGAAAAATATTTAAAATTAGGGCGATCTTCTACTCGGCTTTAGATGTATAAAAAAATGTGTGATTATCCCAATTACCACACTGTTATTTTGAATTTGTATCACAAAATAATTTTCACTTCCCTTTTTAGTCGTCAAGGAATTGGATGGCCTCTCTAAAGGTGTTAAAGTGGAATCATATCAGAATTCTTTACAAATGCATCGCATACATCACTATGACGACGTCTCAACTTGCGCTAAACGTTCATTGGATTTTATACGTAGCGCAAAGAATAGCGTGAAGTATGTCAAATGTTTTTTTGTTTGAGTAATTGAGATCCAAACTTGAATAGTCTGGTAGTCGATCTCCAACCTTGCAAAGTCACTTTGAAAGTTAGATTTGTGTATATTTTTTAGTAGCTTGATATGTATTTATGTAGAACGCGTAGCCTGTCAATTAAAATTAGTCTTCTTCAACAGGTGTGCTACAACAAAAGGTTCATTTATTAATGCATCGTTATTTGCATTGGCCGAAGAGGAGCATGTTTCGAATGACGATAAAATTTTGGCAACTGCTATAGCACTTTCGAAAACCATGAGTACTGAAACAAGCAAAGGTAATTGCATGATTCCGAAACGGTTCTCGTACTAAGGCAAAAAAGCATAGCTTAAATTCATAATTTTAATAATTAACTATTTCTATTCCAGATGGCAAATGTTTTATACAAACCGAATTAGTACTTATTACAACCGATCGCAATTTACGTGTTAAAGCATTGGCACGCAATTTGACTGTTAGTGAAATGAGCGAATTTCTGCAATGGGTCAAAAATTGTAATACTTAACGTTATATAATTATAATTGGTTTACGTTTTATCTACATATATAAATACATACCCTTGTTTTACGTTTGGACGTTTACTGAAATTCTATATGCATAGAACAATATATGCAGTCTAGTAATTAAAATGAAATGTTTTGCTATCCGTTTACACATGTATAACATTGTCTACATATACATTTAACTTCCTGTTTTTATACAAAATTATATATCTTATTGTTAATAGATATAATCATATATACAAACATATATTTGTACTAATCGGTGCTTTCATATACTTCTTCGTATTCCAAGTTGATTTCAAATGCTGACAAAAGAAAACTGACGCTCTTTAAAGCTATTTTAATTAGAAACTTTTATAAACATATACGATGAGGTTTAAGCAACCATTTAAAAAACTTTCCTGTGGTGTGAAATTTTATTACTTCCAATAAAAGCCGTTTTAATATATTAAAACTATTGTTTACTAGTGTTTACATAACAGTTAAGTAGTCACATAATTCTGTTTATCTAGATTCAAGTATTCATATTACCTTCTTATGTATACTTACAGGTTATTGCGAGTTGCAAGATTACAGTACAACAGGATTTCAATATTCATATTAACCAGTTATGTTAATCAGAAGTGGAATATTTGTGATTTGTCATAAATCAGAAGTGGAATATTTTTTACATCTCATAAAGATACCACGAAGACGGGTCTACGTACCGGAATAACTCAGGTAACAAACGAATATATACTGCTTGGGTATAACTAATTTTAGAGTCTCAAAGCCGATTTACATAAAACTTTAAAGGATCCACCTCCATACACAATTTGTGGAACGTAAAGCGCCGCAAAAAGTTAAACTATTTTTAATATACGTGGCGGTCATCTGTCAAAGCGTGGAGTCTTATGTAAATCGGCTTTCATTCTTTTTGGCTGACTTATGTAATTTGTGGACATACTGTCAAATTAAATATTCGCCCTGGTCGAAATTCAAATTCGCTTTCGGCTCAGCTGGACAAAGCAAAAGGGCCGTTCGTACTGTATGTAAGTGAGTCAAAGTTGTTACTGATTTGGTTCAACGAACCCAACTAAATAAGACTTCGCCTTGAGTTTGACAGTCTGGCCATTTTTTCAAATAAAAAAAGTTTTAGTTCGCCTTGCTGATAAATCGATGTTCCATCGGAATAAATCTTTATCAGGCCAATTCTAAATGAAATTCGCACGGATTTTGTTCCCTCTCTCAAAAATTATCCACTAATTTAATGACTTAAACAAAATTTAAAATTCGCAATATCATATCAATTGGCAAAACAGATGATTTCCAATACTTAAAATTTTTTCTAGATGAAGGAATTTTTGGAAAAGAATGCCAAATACCTAGAGAGAAATTCTGGGAGAATATTTAGAATTGCCCCTAGGATCGTCAAATATATTTTTGTAAAAACAAAACATTTTTAAAGTACCCATATCCAACTCCTTCATTTCTAATTACACATTCTACTCTGGTCTTGGTCCGTGGTTGCTGTGTTCATTCGGAAAATTTTCCAATCAACTACTCAACAATTTCTTACCTATTTTTCATCCAAATAAATTAAAACTCAACTCATTTATCGATTATATTTTAAATATTATTTTTATTGTATATTTGCTTAATATTCCTCTTTTATGCATTGCTTGTTTTTATTCTAGTATTAGTAAAATATAATTTGCTCAGCTTTTAAAAAATTATTTACTAAAATTTGAAACCAGTTTTGTATTCTTAACTTATATGTAGTTATGTTGTAAATATTATAAATAGCAATAAATTATTAGGGTAACACAAAGCAGCGTCATGAAGGTTAGAAAATTATAATGGGTCAGTTACATAAAACTTTATTTTGGCTTTACCTCAAACTTTGACTTTGACAGAAAAGTTCAGTATACGTATTTAAACCAAGCATGGCAAATTGGAGACCTCAAAGTTGAAGCGAGGTTGAAATTTGGCAAACTCAAATTTTGCTTGCTTTGACAATCAGATGTTGATGACTTTGCTTCAATTAAAGAATAAAATGTTAGAGAAAATAATAATTAATTCATTTTTTCTCTATTAAATTAATAAATTAACTAAAACACTACGAATGCAAAGAAAAAAATAACGAAAACAAATGTATAAAAGAGAAGCGTCAAGGCGTTCATTGTAGCATACCTCTGAAGTTGGACGCAAAGTTTTGAGGTAGCAAATGTCAGGCGAGGTTAACAAAGCTTTATGTATTCGACCCTTAAGCTGTTTCCATGATTTCCAACTATTTAAGGGGCTAAAGGCAACTACGTCGTAACATGATACGAGATAGAAATCGAGAAAGCTATCGGCATATGGTAGATACATAAGTTCGATAAATATCTTCTTTTATCGCCTCTTTCGTTACTACGAAATTGCCATGTAACAGCCTAGGCGATTTTGGCCATCCTACGTAATTGTTGATAGACCGCTCAACATCGTTGATTAAGTGGAAGATCACTTTACATTTTAAAGGACATCTCAGCTTTTTTAACTCGTTTTCGAACTGTGAGCTCTGTAGGGTAATCATCCATTCAGCAGACAATATTGAGAATTTTCTATTTTACATCCAGCATTGGGGTGCTTTGAATTACACATTGATTTTTTTGTGTTCTTTTTTTTCTTCAAATTCAAGCACAAATATTAAAAGAAGCTAATGATGTTTTACAATTATATTATGTTAATTATTGTAAGCACTTGTTGTGTAAAATAAAACATATTTTTTTTAAATATTCTTTATACATTTTTTTTATGATTTTTAGCCGAAGTTATGTAATGATATAATTAAATTACTTGCTAAAATATTTATATAATTGTTTAAACTTTTTTGAATTTTTTGTTTTAACTGAAGAGAGAAAAGGCAATCGTTGCAGTTTTTAGGAATAATTTTTTTCCACCTAAAATTACAATACAATACATACATATGTAAGCAAATAAATAAATATATGAGAAAAATGAAGGTTCGGCCAGCGATGCAAACACATACGTACATGGATTAAAGGCCAGTTTTATTATTTTTTGACACATAGAATAGTTTTTTTTTTTAACAGTTAGCGCACTTCAAAAATCGAAGCAAAAAGTTGTAGAAAGTTAGATAATTTGTAGTTTTTTTTTTTTAATTCATAACTATTTTTCATTTATCGATTATTTTATAGATTTTGGCGTTTTCAATATGTTTTACCTTTAATATGCATTTGTATGTGTGTAAATAGGTATGTGCACATAGAGTATGAAATAAATGATTTTACATTTTTGATGTGGCAATAAAGGTAATGGCTGTCTTCACGGACACTATCGACTTTTACATCATTCGAGAAAAAATAACTTTTATTTTTCGTCACTGAAAAACCCGTTAAAACCATATTTCAAAATGTCTTTCAAACCGTCCTATCTCAGAATTTTGTTCAAAAGCTTTTTGTTTTGTTTATTTTCATACTCTGCCTGTGAATTGCCTAGGGTGCTTCGATTATGTAATTTTTATTGTTTTGCTGTAAGCCTAAATGTATGCTATGCTCATTTCTTTCATGCAAGTTGTATGTGTAAGTGCAGTCCTGCAAACAAATTTCTAAAGAGAGTAATCGCGAATACGTTTTTGGCAGTATATGTAGTTCAAATATGTATTATGTATATATGTACATAAGTATATGTAAATGTATATAAAAAGTGCTTTCATAATTCCAAAAAATTGGCATCAATGCTCTTTGGCCACGCGCCCACTTCGCTGCACCTATCTTTTTCCTGCACGCAACAAAATTTCGCCTCTAAATTCCTTCCGTTCAACGTACGTTAATTGATTTCAAAATTGCTTTTCGTTCGTTTTATAGTCAGTTAATGCATTCCATGATAACGGTTACAGTTAATGCTGCATCTCTTGCTCGCTCTATCTCTCTCTCTCTATCTTACTTAACCAGTTTATTACGTACTTAAAGCGCCGTCTCCAATGCTGGCATTGGCGTTACGTTAGCTGCTGTTGCCCCCGTTATTGTGTTTACTGGCGTCGGCGTTTGCAAACCATAGTGCCGATTGATATCCGTTTTCGGAGCAGCACGTAAAGGACTCGCATTAGCACTCACTAATTGTCCACCAACAAATTTATTACCCAACATAGCTGTACCAGCAGCAATTGGCCCTGAGTGTGCAGGCGACGACGTCGTTGTCGTTGTCGTCGCAGCGGCGTTACTACGGCCGAATGGCGATTTCATTTCGCCACGCATAAAATTATTCTCTTCGGTTTGTAAGAAAAAATTACGCTTCAAATCATACGTAGTTAGACCTATATCGCTTTCTGTGGCCTCGTTTGCTCTAACCAACACTGCTGGTGATTTCGTTTCATTGCTATCACGCGAGCTATTCGTGCTCGATGATGCCGTACTTGAGTGATCTTCTTCGCTATTGACTTCGGGTATGGTCGTCGACATAATATTGGTACGCTGCACAGTATTTGACAAACCCATCGAGGGTGAGTTCTTTAGCTTGGGCGCAAAACTCTTTGAAGGCGAACCGAATTGTCCCTGACGCAGCATGCGACGATTTGCAAATGTCTTAGGCGAACCACTCAGCTCAAGCAATTTCATGCTGCTATTGAGTGTTGGTGAGCCGCTAGCGGTTAATGGTTTGATAAGTGTTGCATCTCCTGTAGTACCACCATTAACGGGGCTTGTCTTCTTCAAGAGCTCTACAGCGGAGAGCTTGCGTTGCACTGGGCTCGTTTTGGCAGATTTAGCTAGTAGCAGCTTTTTGAAATCCATCAGACTTGTTTTACTATGACCTATGCGATCCGAACAGGTATTAAAACGCTCTGGTGAGTTATCATTAGCCCAACTCGGATTACGACTAAGCGGTTGACGGCATGGTGAGTTGCTTAGATTGACTTGATCGTCACCGCGTGAAGGTGTGGATGTTTGAAATCCATTACGATTACGTGGCACAATCGGTGATAGATTCGTAGCGCCGCCATTATTTAGGCCATTTTGCGTTGTTGTTGTTGCTGCTGCTGCTGCGCGTGCTACACGCTCCGACCTTTTTATAGGCGTGGCATACAGATCATCGCGGCATGTCACTTGGCTTGGCGGTGGCTTTTGTTGCCTACGATTCTGTAACGTCCAATAAATGGGCGTATTCCGTTGGAAAGGCGACGTCGTCGTTTCAAGTTGTGACGTTGTATCCGCCGTTTCAACGGGTAATTTTGGCAGTGGTTGTTGTTGATCTCGCGTTCTATAGAAACGTTGAAAACCTGTGAATAAATGAAAAAAGGAAGTTTATGATAAAATGGGGAAGTAGCTAGAAAATGTATCATAGAAAGTTTATATAAAAGAGATATAGAAATAAAACGGGTAGTTAATATACAGAAAGTAGTAAGTGGAAAATGTGAAATTTTATCATTAAATACAAGTATTACAGGTCTACAGGGATCTATATGTCTACCAAGGATCTACATGCTAATTCGTGGGTTGTAGGAAACATAAAACAATAGGTAAAATAAAAAAAGTACTTACCTTAGCTAACCTGGTCAAGCATGTTTCTCTGTTATTTATGCGTGCGCGATTTACAAAGTTCTAGTGCTGGGTGCAGTGTGCTTTAACCTACCCAAGTGCAATATTGGGGTTTTGGATTTATTTACAATGGCTGTGAGTGTGACCATGAGACCGCATGTATATTCATATTTAGGACTAATTTTTTTATGAAAACCCTTATTACCACTTCGTAATTAAAAACCCAGGCCCGGTACGCCACTCTCAGGTTAACCCCAGCGGGTTAGGGATTCATAATATAACAGCGGTAAGAGTTTAAGGTGTTACTTTCGGAGCGTATCGGACCCATATTCACTCCTTAAACCTTAGTCCGTTAATCAAACAAATAAACCAATCGCTGCTCCCAACATGATTTGAAAATCGTGCCTGGTGATTTAAGGCCAAGGAATGAGTCTTTAGTCCAACTGTAGCAAACTTTAGTGCCCAATTTTTTATATCTCCCAACGGGATGCGGTTGATTGACTTCCGCTGCTTGAATTATGAGCATCTGTAGTACTAGGTTCAAGCAAATAAAACAAACTCATTAAGCCAGCCAGCTGTCCAATGATCACGAGAGTACATATATCGTCTGGGAACATTATATATTTTGAAAGTCAAGAAACACTTGACGTCGAGAAACAGCTGCTCATTTTTGTATTCAACTCTCATACCTGTTCTCTTCGACCCAACGATGTAACCGAACAGAGGGAGCATATTTCTCATTCTCTATATTCCGTCACTGAATCCAGTATAGGACTTCAGTGAGCCAAGAAAAGCAACTGGTAAGATGCTGAATATCGCTCCGCCTCAGACAACGTTGCGCTGTCAGTGAGAGCTTTCGTAAGGTAAATTTGAATAATTACCGAAAGACGAAAGGTCTCAAGACTAGTGGCGAATGCCTGCAGGGAAAATATTGGTGAGCTATGAAGCAAAAGGGAACACTTCTACCCATTGCTCAATTGCGAGGCAGCTGACGAGTGTGATACTCTAAGTTCTAACGATGTATGAGAAAACGTCCACCATACCAATATACAGAAGTGTGGATTTCAAAAATAATCAAGCGTCAGGAAAAGATTTCAAATTTGACTTCCTTGGGAACCAGTCACTCTTAAGAACAAGTGCTATTTCCTTACGCTCTCTCGAGTTAGGTATCTTACTTTATCTTTAACGATGTACGTATGTATATCTCTGAATTATAGACAGTGTGGAAGGAAGATGGAAAGATCTCAGGAAGATATAGGCTTTTTCCCCCGCCGACAGTATGAACAGTGCAGCGAATGAACAAAGAAACTCCGTCCCTGGAAGTTTTCCTAATGACATTCAAATCCGATAGCAGAAATTTAAACAGGTGGTTGATGGTTTGGCTTCCCATGGTGTTGGACGTCAGTTATCGCTAAAATGTGGTGACCGGTTGCTTCGCAAACATGTTTGGAATCTTGACAATTTTTCAATGTAAATCGTTTGAAGGTCGTTTGTAGGTGTTTGCTAGTCGATTATTTCGCTTGAAAATTAATAGACCATTTTCATTTTTGCGTTGCCATATCCATATTATTCATATTGGAAATTTTACATTTTTTTTTTGGAAATTTTGGAAATTGTTTTTTGAGTTTTCTTTATATATAAGGTCCAGTTTAGATCTCTGTGTTATGACAAAAAAATTTTTTAAACTGATTTCCCAGCCAGTAAAATTTGGTGGACGGCGGTGGATCGATGCCAAGTTACCTTATGGCCGGTGAATGTCACTAGAACGGTTGGTTAACGTCGGTGGATGTCGGTGGAACGGTTGGTTGATGCCGGTGGGACGATTGGTGGAAGTCGGTGCATCGGTTGGTTAACGCCGGTGGATCGGTGTCAAGTTACCGATGACCGGTTGAGTTACGCTGGTGGATCGGTTAACCTATTGGTGGATACCGGTGGATCGGTGCCCCGTTACCGATGACCGGTGGAGTACCGCTGATGGATCGGTGCCCAGTTACCGATGACCGGTTGATGGATTTTGGTGGATCCCTAGGGACGCACCAGTGGCCTTATGGACGGGCGACGATCCTACGACCGCTTCTTCGCGTGCAGTAGACACGATCAAAAACAATCGAGAGTGGAGGGTTGTGCAGGGTAGGGTAGGCAGCTTCTCACGAAATAACTCCGTGGCATTTGTCTACTCACCGTAACCGCGCTTTCAATCATCAACGAAGCGCGAAGAATTTACTTAAGCCGAAGTAAATATAAAGCGATCGCGAATTTCATGTAATGATCGCAAGTGGGTGCGCGAGTGAAAACTAGCAAGGCCGGTTGCTTAGTGCTGGCACTCTGACCGTTTGCTTTGAGCGCGTGTGGGTGGTGGTAAGGCGTGTGGGTTCGATACCCATGTGAGGCGTGTGGGTTTAAAAACAATGTGATGCTACATAATGGCGGCATTACAAATATAAAATAAAGCTTCCACAGTGGTGTAAAGTATGTACATTCATGTAACGACTGAAACCCAAAAAATGTATGTAAAGGGATAAATGAAAACTGCAACCAATTCCAAACTTCATAAAATAAACCCAATATTTGTGATGAAATGAATGAGTGATTTCTTTCGTTTTTATTATAAAACATTGGCAAGTGTAAGGACTTAAGTCGACTTAAATGAACAATTAAATAGTTGTAGTATGTACTTACGTATTTAAAATATATATTTTTTTTAATAAAAGGTAAACAAATTAACGCCTCGAACAAGAGATTTGAACTTAAAAAATAGTTAAAAAGAACCAAAAAAAAAAAAAACATTCACATCGTGTGCAAAAAATAGATTTATATATAGAAAAATAAAAACAAAGTGCAAGAAATTACAACAATACAGTATGCACTATTAGTACAAAAAAAATACAAAACATATAAATAAGTATTTATTACATAGCTAAGCGTGGGATTGACACTAATTTTTCAAGCTACCAAAATGAATGTTAACACAAAAATTAATTGGGGGAAATTAGCAAGAGAACTAAAAGGGAAAAGAAAGTTTTATATATTTTTAAAAATATATTTACAAGCAAAAAGCTAACTACTACCACATATACATGCACATACATACATACGCATGTATAATGCAGTTAGTAGAAGTTTTTTGCACAATTTTTTTTTTAAATATGGAATTAAGAGGCAAAAAAAGAAAAATTGGCACTTGAAAAATTAGCGCCCATTTATGTGAAATGCTTAATTTTAAATGTTAGTTTTTGTAACATAAATTTTTTTTTTTTTTTAATTTTTCACAATTTCAATGCAAATAAAACATAAACTTATGTCTGACAATTTGTGTTTCCTCAAAAATGCTTAATTCTCACATAAAATAATAGTGCAAAAAACTTTCAAAATGCATTATAGCTAGAGTAGAATAATTTTGTTTGCATGTTATTTATAAATAGTTAGTGTTATTTATTATTTGTTAGGTGCTGATATTAGATGTAAATGTTTTATACACATTTTTGTTTTAATTATACAAAGTATTAGTTACACATTTTATGCAATTTTATCCACATAGTGCATGGGTGACATAAAATTTTTTAGTAAATAACTATCTTCGCTTGGGTAAAAATATCGTTGTTAGTGAAATTCACTAAAAACAAATGCTGGTGTGATAAAAATATTGATAAATTTTGACATATGTGTACCCAAGTAGTTGGCGCTTGTGTCATATACTTGGCTCCCCATTTTTCTTTATAAAGCCGATAGTTTGTAGGTGTTTGACAGTCAATTAATTTCGTTTGAAAATCAATACATACTACGTTTGGGCATTTCTTGAACTAAAGAACTGAATGTCTTAATTGAACTAGTTCATTAGTTTGTTCAGTAAAGTGAACTAAACTTTTCTGTGGCAACTTTTCAGATGTGAATTTATGTAAGTTTTTTTAGAAACTCACCACGTTCTTTTATATCGTAGCCGCAAGTGTTTTCATAACAGCAAAACAAGTTTTTGTTAAACTAAATGGGGCGTAGTCATAGTCGAGATAAAGTAGGCACTAAAGTTAGCGTAAGCTTTTTTGAGAGATAGGCCATTGGAAATGGTGTCAAAAAGCTAACGCTAACTTTAGTACCTACTTTATCTCGACTATGACTATGCCCCAATTTTTCTTTGGTTGTCATTACAAAGCAAAATGAAATTTCTTTCAGATAACACAATGCTATAGCCATTTTACACTTTTGAATAAAAGATTTTTGTAACACCCCCAAAATCTGGGTGTAAGGCCAAAAAAACGTTTTTTTTCAGTTTCTTCGTAAAAAAATTCATTAAAAAACCTATTTTCAACCGATTTCAAAATTTTCAACGGTTTTGGGTAGAGAATTGTTGACACTTTCGAAGTATATATAGTGTTTGATTCATTTGAAAAAAGTATGATATGTTTTTTAAGCCAGAAGTTGAAATTTTTGAAAATTTCATCCGATTTTCCGGTTTTGACGTCATTTTTTTGGCACTAATTAACAATGAATGATATTTTTTTGGTTATATATCATCGAGAGGCAACTACTACTTAAAGGACTTCAAGTTTTCAAGATATGCAACATAAACCAAAATCTAATATTTTGGTCACAAGCGCCCTACAGGAGTACTGTGTGTAATTAGGCTGATCGATTTCAAAATCGCCCAAGTGACAAGAAAAATCGCATTTAATGGATCAAAATAAGATACTTTGCGGAAGGAAGCATACCTGTATAACCAATGCTAATGTCCTGACTTTTTACTTTTGACCTTGGGCGCGAAAGTTGGAAAAATCCTAAGTTGACCCATTTAGAGTGCCCAAATGTATGACCGACCCCAACTAAATTTGAAGGGCTGACCCACCCATGCCAGTGTCTTGCCCCCTAAACCCTACCTGGGGGGCTCCCCATAGAAACATTTAAAAAAATAACCATTTTTGGCACTTTTTATGAAAAAATCAGTGAAATGGCTATGTTTCTTAAAGTTCTTAAGAGAAAAATGAACTCTAAAAACAAAAAAAGATAGTCATTTAGCTGATTTTTCATGTAAATTACCAAAAATGGTGATTTTTTGAAATTTGTGTATGGGGACCCGCACAGGTGGGGTCTTAGGGGGTGTGCCACTGGCATGGGTGGGTCGGCCCTACAAAGTTAGTTGGGGTCGGTCATACATTTGAAAACGATTGGGGCACACTAAATGGGTCAACTAAAGAGTTTTCAAACTTTGGCGGTCAAAGTCAAAAGTACAAAGTCGGGACATCAGAATTGGTTTTAGAGGTATGCTTCCTTGGGCAAAGTATCTTATTTTCATCCCAAAAATACGATTTTTCTTGTCACTTGGGTGATTTTCAAATCGACCCGCCTTCTTACACATAGTATCCCTGTAGGGCTCTTGACCCCAAAAAATTTGATTTTGGATTATGTTGCATATCCTGAAAACTTGAAGTCCTTTCCAAAAAACTAATAAAGTAGTAGACGCATGCCCAATAAGGTTCATTTATTGTCAATTAGTGGCAAAAAAATGACGTCAAAACCGCAAAAATTAAAAAAAATTTCAAAAAATTCAACTTCTCGCGTGAAAAACATGGAATACCCTTCTTAAATGAACAAAACACTATATATATTTCGAAAGTGTCAACAATTCTCTATCCAAAACCGTTGAGTATTACAAAATCGGTTGAAAATTTGATTTCAACGAAAACTTTGAAAAAACGTTTTTTTTTTGCCTTATAACCCGATTTTGGGGGTGTTACAAATCTTTTGTAGGGTGCTTCGTGTATAAATCGACCAGATGAACAATCTCTACTAGGTCGCTTTAAAAGTGTATTAAATTTTTATTTTTTTTGTAGCACTGTGTAATTTATGTTGCTTTTTTCAACCAATATTAAGTTCGGTTGATATTACAAACTATTTAGCTAGTTCAATTGGTCAAACAAAAACAAAATTTTGAGAAATTTGGAAAAATATTTTTAAATCGTTTGTTCTTCTACTTAGTCGTCGAATGATGGATAAACTAGCAGTATTGCCTATATTTATTTTCACAATCCATGCAAAAATAAAAATGAGGTGCTAATTTTTGCTAAAGATTTCTGTGTCAAATAAAATAAATATATATATATTGACTACCAAACGAAATTGATCGACTATCAAACATCTAAAAACGACCTGCATTAAAAAATATCCAAGATTTGCGAAATGGCAAACCAAATTTATGGCACAGGGTGACCTTGAAACAAAAAAAACCATACAGCCAAGTATTTTTTTGTGGGGTAGCTCTGTTTATCTCCATTTTAGCTCTTTACTATCTTTGAATCAATTTGTGGCAAAAATGATGCAAAATTTTATATATTTTTTTACCCAAGCAACGATAAGTATTCACAATGATTTCGCTGAATGATTTTTATTAACAGTGCTTAATGTTAGGTAGTTAATACTAAAAAATAATGAACTGGGCATTTCTTTATAATAATAATTTTTTGCAAATGGTCTTGGATAATTATATACAGTGGCTAGCAGCTGGTACAAAACCGTCGTGTATTAAATAAAGTTTTTTGTATGTTTTGTAAGTAGGCAAGTCAACTCGTCAATCAAGGAAATAAGCGAAAGTTCCGGTGAATTTTCATGTAAACTCTATATGTTGAGCGTACATCATTAATTTTGAAATTTTTTTTTGGGCTTGTGGGACCTCATAAGACAAGCTGCATAGCATACCAGACTTTCTTATGCAAGCTTGTTTTAAATAAGATCTTATTCAAAAAATGCGTCCTGGTACCATAATTGGATCTAAAACATATTCTTTCAAAATACTAATCGCATTTTTTGCAGGGTATACCAATTCATATGTGAAAATGTTGCTCATACGCCACGGTGCACTCGTTTCTCTGACTATAGAAAGCACAAAAAGTTAGTAAATAGGGTACTCTCTTTCAGAAGTTGTTAGTTTCAGGCAGAAACTTGCCGTTAAATCTGTCAAAACGATCAGCTGTTTGCGTTTGACAAGACAATTGTATGGAAAAGTAAACTACATGGGGAATTAACATAAACATTAACTAAACGTCTTGCGTGCGTTTAAAAATGTGATTTCATTTTCTGCCAGTTCGTAATAAACTTTGACATTTAAAATTGACGGAAGTGACATATATAGTACGTTTTAGTCAGAGAGGTCTTACTGTTTTTTGTGGCATTTCAGATAGTAAAAGCGAACACTCCTACTGATGGTACTTGCTCTTTCTCTCTTCCTATAGTTTTACCGTTACATACTATTTTCTTTATGCGATTCTGTTTTAAAAGAGCAAATCAACAAAAAAAAAAAAAATATATAAAAAAAAAACGTAGTAAAATAGACCCAAATGTGTCCATCATCTTTTTCTATCCTTGACTCAAGTGTGAATAAGTATGTTTGCGTATGTGTGTGGGTACCTACGTAACTTCCGCCGTTATGTTTGCATGATGCAAAAGATCAATGACAGCATTTTGCTTTTAAAAATTGTACACAAAAGTCAGGCAACATTTTTAAACATACATACAAAAGCACATGAGTGCATATTTATGAAAAGCAAACAAATTAATCACGTTCTTCAAACGCCTTCAGCAGATATCCAAGAGGTGAGCATTCAATGGCCGAGAGAAGGTCTCTGTAGCGACACAAAGTTGATATGATGCCTACTCGTGTGCTGGGATAGTTACAGACAGCAAATACATCATATCATACTATATATTGGTACATACTTACATAACCTTCTTATAAATTGACAAATAAGTTGTGTTGGTTTTTATGAGTATGTGACATGGGGTATGGGAAGTGTGAAGGAGAATTTTTAATGTGAATAAATATAGGGATGATAGTCACGAAATTTTTAAAATTTCGAAATAATTGATATTAGGTTTGGGTATTTTAAGAACTAAAGAACTAGTGAATTAAATCGTTTAATTGAACTAGTTCGTTCGTTCGTTCACTAAAGTGGTCTACATTTTTTTGAGGTAAGCTTTCAGTTGAGAATTTATATTTTTATTTTTTGAAACTAAATTTGACTTTGGTTATTTCTTCCTTTCGAAGAATTTTTAAAAAGCTTTTCTCAATCAATACTGCGCTAGGTTGCTATTACAAACTATTGAACTTCATACATATGACCGTACTAAGATAATTGAAGAACTAGTTCAGCGAATTAGAAGTGAATTAATGCATTTTTTAGACTAAACACAACTCTAGCTCACAGCTACATACATAAATGAGTGGGACATCGTTCAAAAATATTATCGAATTTTTAATTTTGCCCTTTAAACTGTGGACGTGCGAGGCTTAGACACGACTGAATATGCACCAACAAAGGGAAAAAATGCATTTAAAAATATTTTGAGCTAGCTTTTTTTGACATCACTGTATAAAGCGGGAATATACCAATTCTGTCAGCTAAAATGAATCCCAAACTTCAAGTTGGACATCTAGAAATACATCTTTGAAAATTGCATTTAATGTTATGCGGCGGTTTTTGAGTGATGCGCGAACAAACAGGAAGACAAAAATTCAAAAAGAATGTTATTTTGGCTTCTATTACACTAGCAACATTAAAGGGGGTTCTCATCCGAGGCTTTTTCGATTTTTTCATTGGACTAGATTTTTTACGTGGCGGGTCCCAAACCCAGCGCACAACCCGTTTCGGGGTAAAGACCACGCTCTATAAGTCTCTCATCATACCAGTCCTGATGTACGGCTCGGAATCATGGACAGTATCCAGAGAAGATGAGATGGCCCTTGGAGTATTTGAGAGAAAAGTTCTCCGGAAGATTTATGGTCCTTCCCGTGATGCCAACGGCGAGTATCGAAGGAAATTCAACGATGAGCTGTACGAGCTTTACGCAGACCTGACCATAGTTCAGCGGATTAAAGGTCAAAGGCTCCGCTGGCTGGGTCATGTTATGCGAATGGAAAAAGAAGCTCCAGCACAGAAAGTTTTACTATCGACACCCGAATTCGGCAGCAGAGGAAGGGGGAGGCCTCGACTGAGATGGAAACAACAGGTGGAGGATGACTTGTACTCCCTTGGGGTTTCCAATTGGCGTCAGTTATCGCTAAAAAGGAATGACTGGGGTGCTTTGATTCGAAACGGCCAAAATCGCCTAGGCGGTTAAGCGTCATTATGACGCAAGCCAAGATTAGATTAGATTACACTAGCAAGCATTTGACCGACATGAGACTGTTTATTTTTTATTATATGTAGTGATAAGAAATTAGAATTTCTGGCAGGATAAAGAATTAGTATGTACCTAAAAATGCAACACCCTAATGTACATATATATTAGGGTGATTAAAAAAAGTTCCTTCTAGGTCTTACCCCCTCGAAAGTTAGTAATTGATAAGAAAATAAGCCTGGAAAGAAATAAGCGTTGTTCCTTAACTCTTAGAGGCCGCTATTTTTGAATTTTCCCATAAAAAATAAATAAATAAAATAAACCCAATTTTTTTTTATTTTCAAACAAAAAAAAAATTTTTTTTTTTTTCGGTCTCACACCTTGAAAACTTAGGTATTGATGAGAAAATAAGCGTTGCAAAAAATTAGCGCTGTAACTTAACCCTTAGGGGTGGCTAGTTTTTCACCCTTTCCCAAACATTTTGTATGGGGAAAAATTCGTTTTTTTTTTCAAAGTGATTTTTCTCATAATTTTTGAAATTTGTTTCAAAAAACGTTTACATATTCTTAAAGTTGAGGCTTTGAAGTTTTCCAAACGTTAAGCCGTGTGCGGTTATCTTAACTATTAAAATAATTACAGCCATTTAAAATTTACTAGATTTTGTATGTGTGTGCAATAGTACAAAAGTCAGTTATTTTTAAATGGCTGTAATTATTTTAATAGTTAAGATAACCGTACACGGCTTACCGTTTTGGAAACTTCAAAGCCATCACTTTAAGAATGACTAAAGGTTTAAAAAAAAAAAATTCAAAAATTATGAGAAAAATCACTTTTAAAAAAGTCCCATTTTCCCCATAAAAAAATGTATAAAAAAATAGCCACCCCTAAGGGTTAAGTTACAATGCTAATTTTTTGCAACGCTTATTTTCTCATCAATACCTAAGTTTTTAGGGGGTAAGACCAAGTCGATATTTTTTTGAATCACCCTAATGTATATATATTCATCTTTGTCTGCATTTCTATAGAAGCCCACTCAGATATCATGTTAATTGAAAAAAAAAGTAAAAAAATAAGAAAGTAATTATGTAAAAAGGACTAGTCAAGAAAGGTGAACTACAAAAAGAAGAGGTTTCAAATACTCGTACCTCAACGTCTATCTCATGAACACACTACATCCGATATGCATATACTTAATGAAGAATATCTACCAATTTTTTCCTTTTTATGGCAGTGACAAAAAGGTCAAGTTTAGCAGAAGAGGTGCTCTTGAAAGCCATACGATAGACAATTAGCGTAGGCAAAGTGTGAAGTAAAAACCAAGACGGAGAACGAAGACAAAAAGTCGACAATTTTGTAAGTTTGCTAATTGCATCATAAAAATATGTGTGTATGTGTGTGTGTGTGATATCGTAATTATATGTACCATAATGTAGTTTTTTGTCTTATCCTTGCAACTAATATCAGTTTGATGAGGTAGAGCCTATTGTGGGCGGGCACGTTCTTGGGCTCACTTGAGGTTATTTTTAAATGGCTAGCATTGTATGCTTGTGTACTTGTTCCTTGTAAAGGGTATGCGTTTTCTGCTTAGATAGGCTTCATTGCACAAAAGAAAGACAACTAAGAAGTTTAATAAGTGTTAAAGAAACTTAAGAAATCGAGACTTAAACACATTTAGTCTTTTTGTAGGATTATCCATGTTTAAGTTTCTCCCACCCACGGAGTGGTATGCATGTAAAATTTTTTTTAAGAGTCCTAATTAAAAATTTACAAATACTGCTTCGAATTGAGAACTTATACCTGAGCAAATAAAAATGAGGAAAATTGGAACTGCTGTCTAGTCTCAGCTTCCCGAAATAATCTTCTATCTCTTGAAGAGACAGGATTTTTGGGAGCATACAAAAAATATCGAATAAAAAACTCCGAACACTCTGTAGTACTTATATACCCTAGGTCATAGTTTCAACTTTAAGAATAGGTATGCACAGGTTTAAAAAAAATGTTCCCATCCCTAAGGCCTTACCTCACCTAAATATACCCTAAACGTTGTCTACTGGTTGTTTATCCGATAATACTCTCAAGACTACTGTTGGTCTCTTCACAAGATAAAGAAGGTGAGATGGGTTTCTTCTAACAAAAATTATAGGTGTCACAATTCATCTGTGTCCTAAGCTAAAAAAAAAAAAAAAAAACTAATGGCGGCGATATACCAACAGGTTATCATAACCTCTAACGAGATTTTTAGCCGAGCTTCTCTTTCCAACTTGTGGTGTGTTGCTTTTTGAGTTTTTCCTACAAGTTGGCGGGACCTACAGTTTTTTGCCGACTCCGAACGGCACTTGCAAAGCAAAATGAATTTTTTGCTGAGAAGCTTCTCATGGCAGAAATACACCCGGAGAGTTTGCCAAACTACTGCCGAGGGGCGACCCCGTTTAGAAAAATTCTTTTTCTAAATAATTTTTGATGTTACTTTTGCCGGGCATCGAACCGCCACGACTTGGTGTAGAAGGCCGAACACTTAACCGCTACACCACGGCGGCCGCCGTCCTAAGCTAAATACCATGGATTAATCCCAGATAACAATCTGAGTCGTGGGAAAAGCCCAATTTAAGGTTTGGTCAGGTAGCTGTTCTCATTGAGCATTTTCTGTGCATCTGCCCCGCCTTCACTAGGATCGGTCAATAAGACGTAATATTTTTCGGTTTTACTATATCATATTTATATATTTATCATAATAGTTTTGGGTTGGCAGAATAGCTCCAACTACCAAATTAAAAAAAAAAAAAATGATGGGGATCGATAGATATCATTGAGGTGAGTATAAATACACGGTTAAAAATTTGAACCTAAATTTTAAACTTTTTTGGACTACATATATGACCAAACCAAATTGGGATTCAAATTTAAACTAAACCAGTTTTCAAGAAAATTGGTTAAATGAAACGGGTTTCAATTTTAAACCACAAATGTTTTAACAATTTTCTAAAGAAAAAATAATATTTTGTTACTGGGACTCGACCATCATGCCCATCTGCTTTACCACTGAGGTACATCGCACACATAAATGTTGTTGGCAAAATTCAATCTTGAATAAGCTTTCAAAAATATATGAAAACAAAACTAAAATTGTAGATCGAAAAGTTGTAATTTTCAAACTAAAAAGTTTAAAATTTAAACAGAAAAATTTTAATTTTCAAACCATAAAGTTTTAATTTTAAACCGAAAAGTTTTAAGAATGAAATAAAATTAAAAAAATGTGGCACTTGGCAGGATTCGAACGGAAGCGCTCAGGACTCATAACCGACTGCTATACCGCTGAGCTATGCCGCACATAAAGTTTTTGTGGGCAAAATTATATTACATATATACATTCAAACAAACAAAAATAAAATAATTTTGACTGCTTTTTCATTTAGATCTTAACTCGAAACCAGAAGAAACTGAAATTCTTTTTAAACTTTTGGAAGGCTTAAAATATTCCAAAAAATTAAAAAAAATCGCTTAAACTTTAGACGGGTTTAAAATTTAGGCTAATTTTGTCAACCGTGTGTATACATTTTTTTAGGGGCAAACAACAACAACAAGAGTGTCAAAGTTCATTTTAAGCCGTTTTAAAATCAAAAATTCTGAAAAACCAATGAATCGATTTTCAAATATCCATTGGGTAGGTAATTGAATTAGCTTTCATTTGATGTACTACTGCTTTAGGTGCAAAACCGTTTAAGTGCAAAATTTAAAGAAATTTGCGCTTCACGCAAAAGGACTTGGCAGGCTAAATTTTGCACATCCGCGGTTTTTCACCCACAGAAGTGGTACCTCAAATGAAAGGTAATTCAATTGCCTATTCAATGCAAAAAAAAATTGAAAATCGGTTCAATAGTATTGAAGATATTTTGATTTTAAAAAATACTTTAAATTAACTTTGACCCTTAATAACTTTTTTTTGCCCAAAAAGAGAAATATACCGTTATGTTCACTACAAAAATACCTATCGATCCCAATTTTTGTTTTTTTTTTTTTTATCAGAGAGTTGGAGCTATTCTGCATTTGTTCCGAACTAGTTTGCTTTTCATTCAGTAAAATGAACTAATAGTACATTTACACATTTGTACATTTGGCGCTTTTTCCATACAAATCTTTTTCCATACAATTTGGAACTCCATCACATTTGACCTCATTTGCCGAACAATACAATCCACAGTTCCTCAAAATAGCAACCTGCCTGTGTCCCACATTTAGAATTGCACAGCAAGAACCTTAAAGGGTAATTGTCGTGTGATAACTTTTACACGAATTTGAATGCGAAAAATTTGGTGCGGTGTAAATGCACTATAAGCTTTTCTTTGACAACTTTGCAAGTTAAACTATAACAAAACAGCTGATCGAATTTCGCGGTAATTTTATATTTATCGAGTTTTGCAAGGTTAGTAATTTTCATGATAAGAGTTAGTGCTTGAATTATGTGTTTTATATAAATATTACACTACCGAAAGTGGTCAAGTGAAGTGCAATATTGGGCTTCTTTGACGAAAGTGGTGACGCAAAGAAAATGAAATGCAAAAACTGCGGAATTACCATGCGTATTTTTGGCGGCCCGATTGACAATTTTAAGCGACATATACCACATTAAAAAACTCGGCATTGCGTATTCGGGACAACTATATGTAGTTCAACAAGGTGTTTGAACTAAGATACTAAAGAGCTAGGCCAATGGATTGAAGGAACTAGAAGTAAGAGCTATAAACCCAACTAATACAAAAATTTGATTTGCTTCGAAAAATTCGATTTAGAGAAGCAGTTGCAAGCCGACTTAAAAGAAACGGTGACCCTTAAAATAGTTAAGCCTCTCTTACACTACCAAATTTCGGTTACTTCAAACTTCTGCAAAATTCTACGACGCCGAAAATCATTCTCATCGGCTGGTCTTACGACTTTGAATGGTTTCAATAAAACATTTTCTACAAAAGACTTATGAAATTTGGTATGTGCAGGTGGAGGTGACATTTCACCCATTTCAGTCTCACTATCGCTATCGGAATCTTCATCTCGAGACGTCTCTGGCATTTTATGCTCACCAACATTATTATTTAGCACAAGTATTGATGGTGAATCATCGAAATTCTCTAAAGATTTATTGCGTAAATACGACGAATCAATTGAGGTGGTGGACAATGAAAACTCATCCACTAAGCGTTCAAATGATTTGGTAATTTTATGCTGGCCATTGGCCTTTTCGTCTGCATTGTTGTTCGCATGCAAATTGTTGGAATTTTTATGGTTTTTGTTGGTGGCACCTGATGAATGCGGTAGTGTATGAGAATTACTTTGGGTAGTAGTGTTATCAGTGCGAGTGTTAGAATGACTTTTGTTGTTATTTTGGGAGGTTATGTTGGCAGTGGTGTTGGTTGGCAAAAATGTACCTTTTGTTAGCTTTAGCAAACTTTTGTCCTCCGCAAAAATATGAAGATTCTCTTTGTTCATTTCCAACTTAACTTCATCGTTGGCAAGACGATAGCTATTATTGCGTTTTAAGGGACGACGTGGGGTGGAAGGGGTTGTAGTGGTTGACAAGGTGGTTTTGTTAATGGGGTTGCTACTAGTGGAGTTGGGAGTTTGACTCGCAGTAATGTTAGTTGTGGAAGTGGGTGCCACATTTCGTTTAGCACCTGAGGGCGATTGAGGAGGTGGAGGTCGCGCTGGTGCATCATTCGAAATGGAAAACTGCTTCGTAGCAGCAATTAGGTCAACAGTTGTAGAAATCGATATTTCTTTACTACTCGCATATGCTTTGCCAACAACGGAATCAACGTCATCATTTCCCATCCCACTTGTGGATGAAGAATCAAGTTGTGTTCTGTTGTTTGCTTGCGACGTGAACGACGTCACATCAACAGACGGAAATGCATTACGAGCATCTGTTATGCCATTACAAATATGTTGTGTTATACCTCTGGGCGGTAAAGGTGGTGGGAGCATATCTCTAAATACTTTTGGTGGCGTGGGGGACGCCATCGCATCGTAATTTTCCACCACCGCTGACTTGGGCACATCATAGTGGGGTTGTGCGACGACTAAGGGTTGACTGTATGCTTCTGAAGCTGTTGCTGAGTTTTCAGCAGGTACGCTGTATGTTTGAGAGTATGTTTGATCTAATAAACTTTCGCTTATTTCTTGAGTCAAATTTTGGTCTATATGAATACTGTCTGTTTGATGGTTTATTGGGTTGTCCTTTGTATTTTTTGCTTCGGTTGCAAAAGCGTATTGGGTTATAGGCAAAATCTTACAACTATCTATAATTAGCTTACCTTCTTCCTTGTTTGGCGTGGATGATGCACTCGATGTGCCACTGGTGCTCGTATTCGTTGATGCACTCGATGAGATGGTAGAGCCCGTGGACGAGGTGGACTTTGCCGATGGTGAGGGCATCATTAGGTGTGCGGCTTTTGGTACCGTCGCGGGTATTGTGGGTGCAATGATGTGCTGCTGTTGGAAGTAGGGATTCGTAGTATTCGCTAAAAGATTTTTGTTGTCCTGGTAGCTGGTCGCCATTTGTGTGACCGCGTGGGGTTCTTCATACAAGCCAGACGACAAAGACATATTTGTGGGGGTTGAAGCGCGTGAGTTTTGTTGTTGTATGAGGTGCTGTTGTCTGGCTAGTGGAGACGCTGCAACAATGGGACGCACATTGGCTATTTTTCGTGTCGCCGCGACACCACCATTTAGTAAAAGTAATTTAGCCGCTGTTGTTGTTGTTCGACTACCGCCCAATATGGAATTATTCGTTTTCGTTACGTTCACACTTTCACTACCTAAGTGTGACTGCGTTTGAGTTGGTGCTTGCACTTCCTGACGCGTTTGTTGTGCGTCTGTTTGTTCACCACAGCCACTTGTAATTTCCGTGTAGCCGAGTGCACTTTCAGTTTCTTTTACATATGGTCCAGGTGCAAATGTTGTATGTGCACCTTTGCGTCGCTTCAGACTATCCGAATCGTAAATAATTTTTCCTTGTGAATTTAAACGCACGCGAGCACCCTTGTTTTGCAGCGTATGCGGTGAGACTGAAGTTTGCTCTCGCACTTCGCCAATTTCAGCATACATGGGTACGGCTGTTTCGATAATTGCAAATTTTTTGTTGCTTTGTTGATGTTGTTGTTGTGTGGAGTCTGCGCAGTGCTCGCCGCCACTTTGCATTGTTGTTTGGGCTGTCGGGCCATCGAGGGCTGTAAATTCATTGTTGGCTGTTGAACTTAGCGCCACACTACCGCTATATAAGCTATCGCCCACTTTACGCAAATGCTGTGGCAGCTCATTCAATGAGACATACTCAGTGGAGGTGGTGGTGTTCTCACGCCTACGACCTGCAATAGACGCCGTAGCCAACTCGCTAGCTTTCGTATTAACCGTTGCAGCCGACACTGCATTACCGGAAGTGGCATCGAGCTTTCGTCGAACTATGTCATTGGAATAATATATTCCAAGGCAGCTAGCGCCCACCGCCTTCGGCAGTTGATTGTGTCGATTGTTGTTGCTTATATCCGCTATGGTTACATACTCACCCGCTGCATCGTAGAGCTCATCGTCTTCGACTACACGCGCCTGCTGTTGCGCGCTTTTACTTGGCGAGCGTTTGATGCTTGGCAAAGCAACCCTGAGCTTTTCGAACATATTCAAAGCATAATTCGAATTTCTTTTCACCACATTCAAATTGTGGTCCTTGTCAGCGCGTTTTGTGGGAGTGTGTGGCGCTTCAGGCACTACATCACCCTCCGCTACTTGCACAGTGCTATAGCCAGTCACTTCATCCATTTTAAGCGTGCTTTCTGCTGTGCGCATAGCTTTTGTAGAGCAAGGTGAGCTTTGTGGTGTTAGCGTGCGGTCTGGATCGTAAGCTTCATCTTCCTCTGCGTCGTCATCGTCCTCGCCACCATCTTTGGAGCTTTGGTTTTCGTCATCGCTAGTTGTGGGCGTTATTATGCACATGGAAGGTATGCGCTTGGCGTTGATTGCGGTCTTTTGTTTGATGCGCTCAATTCGTTCTACACCTTCCAAATCAGAGCTTTCAGAACAATCTACCTCAGTCATCGACAACATCGCTGGCAATGGTTGCGCCGAGCGTCGCCGTATACGTTTTTCAAAATCGAATTCATCTTCCTGTGACTCGGGTGTATCAAAGTTAGCTTTCGCGCCGTCCACATCCTCCGGACCCCCATTGGTTGCATTCAGCTTGAGTCCAGCCGCATTCACATTACGTTTGATGGTGCCGGTTCGTTCGAGAGTGCTTCCAATAGTGCTGCTGGAGTAACTACGTTCAAGCGTGCTGGTGCTGGCGCTATTGCTGTGACTATTCTTATTCAGCTTACCCAGTGAGCTTATGCGCTCGGGCACATCAGGTCCCACGCCACTATTCAAACTACTTTGTTCGCCGCCACCTACCAGCAGTGTTGTGCAAACAGTGCCTGCTGAGCTGGTCGTTGTTGAGGTTGAGCCTTTACCGAAGAGCTCATATTCATTCTCAGCAGTTAACACAGTCTGATTGGACTGACTCCCAAAGGAGTAGTTGCTCGTGTGTAACATTTGATTGTGTTGCAGTGGTGTCATAGGCGTGTCTTCCTCTTTGAGCGTGCGCAAACCGCTATCCATGTGAAATGAGGTGTAATAGCCTTCGGTGTCACAAGAGTACGCCGAGCTAGTCTCATCATCCAAATGATTTGGATAGGAACCATCGTTGACTTGCAGATCTGGTGTTGCGGTACCCTCACTTGTTACACTACTCGAGGCGGATGTGTTCAAGAAGCGTCGTCGACTCATCATTGAGGATGGCGGTCCACTACCTGGATGGAAGCTTGACACATTGAGCGATGTATTGGAGGCGCTCGATTTGGGTTGTATGGTGATCTCGCTACCTATAGAGGCACGTCCCGATTCAGAACTTGCGCTCCAGTTACCGCTAGATGAATGCGGCTGCTCCTCTTTGCCTCCATTGAGCGCACCATTAGCCGTAATACCAATACGTCGTTGACGATTCAACGATGAGGTATCACGCAGCTTCACCACATTACCACAAGTGGCTAGATGCAGTTTACCTTTGAGGTGCCCACTGCTACTTACACTCATGCTCTTCTCTGAGGACGAATATGACGGTTTTCGTTCATGCGAAAATCGTCCTTCGTTCTTTTGGCTCACCAGTTCATGCACCACGCATTCATCATCGATGTCGCCGGTCGTTGAAGCTGTAAGGTTTCGCGCCGCCTGATTTGTTTTCGTTGCGCCACTACACGCTGTTGTCACATTATTACCGTTACTCGCTTCCGCCGCTGTCACAGCTATGGCGCTTTCTCGTTGCTGCAGTGCGCTATTTCCGCTGCTACTGCTCGTTGTTGTCAAATCGTGCGCGCCACTATCGCTGCTTGTGGTTGGCGCTGTTGCTTCGTTGCGCTGCATAAATCTAAAACGATTTCGTCCCCATTGTTTGAGCGAATTAAGGCGTGTCAAAGTGCTCTTGCCTTTATCATAGGGCAAGGCAACAGCATCTTTTTTTAAGATATCGCTCGATTTGCTGCGTCCAAACTTTTTCGATTTATCGCCACGACGCGCATCTTCGTCGTTGGTATCGGCGGCTGCATTCGATTTGTTGCCGGCGGCGTTGTTTAATGCATTTTTAATCTCACCACTTGGTGTTGTCGAGTCCCTATATTTAAAATTTTTTTGTTTTTGTTTTTTTCGATAGTCGTACGAAAAATGAACCAAAAATGTGTGGAAAAAGAAAAAAATAATGTTTGGTTTATGTTAGTTTTTTTTTTTTTGTTTTGGCTTTGTAAGAAAAGAGCTCAGCGTGATGAACGATGATGATGAAAGATTTCAGTATTACAGTATGTATGTATGTATGTATGTATTTATCTTATGAGGCTATTAAACTAACTTAAAAATTGCCCTACACCCGGTATTGAAGGCCTTTGGAATGTAAAAACTAATTTTTGTTCCATTATAAAGTGTTCTGCGGTACGGACTCTGTGCAAGAACCCCTGACGCCTATGTAAATCTATGTGCGAAATTTTATACAAAAAGGTCAATAGGTTCCCGAGATAGTGGTCTATTGACGAAGGTATAAAAAAATATACATAAAATGCGGTTAGGTGACAGACCTAGGTGGCAACACTGCTTGAAAATATCTTCGTTGGTACACACCCCAAACTAATTTTTATTTAACACCCGTTTTGGCATACCTGGTTTAATATTAAAAAATCAGATAGATGGGCACCCTGTAAACCGGACTAAGTGGCAACACAAAAGTAGAAAATCTTAGAATGAAGCATATTCATATATTAAATTTTCTCCCAATCGGTCAATAGGTTCACGATAGTGATTAAGGAATACATAAAACGCGGTTAGATGGCGCGGGCCTGCTTGAAAATATCTTCATTAGTACAGGGTCAAAAATAGCTTTCCCCGAGACAACAACAATGACTATTAAAAACGGACCATAAATGCGGGGTTTTTAATACCTCGCCTCTAGTGTCATCTAGCGAAAAAAATATATCCTCCGTTGAGTAGTTTTGGAGAAAATTCGCCACACAAGAAGGACTTTAGTTGGACAATTTTTTTTGTATTTAAAATACCTTCCTACCATTCCAAAGACCTTAACAATAGTAAATATCTATAGTTTGCATTATATTCGCCGATAAACTACAAAAACTTGATCGATTAATTAGATGAAATTATTGTGATCTTAATATGTTTACATTATATTCTATGAGTCAGTAGCTCCGACGGAGCACGATTGTGAAAATGCTATTATCTATTTCGTCGTGATCAAGAAATTCGAAAGAATTCCGATAATTTCCATAGAATTGTGTGATCACGATGGAATTAATGATAGAGCTGTGTTTTTTTTTTTTTTTTCTAAATCAAATCCTTCATTACATTACTTAAAATATTAAATTTTTATATTTTCTTTATTAGTTTTAGTTTTTTTGGGTTTTGTTATAAAATTTGATTGCTCATTTTGTCTGCTAAGGCAAAACTCCCCATTAACTTAATAAACTTTTAAATAGGTTGCTTATCGAAAAATGTCTCTGTATCTCCTTCAAGCGGACAATGCAATGTCTTTACTTCAATGATTTTCAAAAACAAAGAAGAAAGACAAAACAAAAATATCGAGAACGTATGTACGTATCATCATCCAAGACAGCAACTACAACAACTGACACAACAACAAAAACAACAACACCATCAACAACAAGACCAACAACAACAACACTTTCAAGTCCATATCAAATGCATTTACAAAAAAATAAAATATTAAACAGGAAAGTTTACGAACAAGCACAGACGCCAAACATTTTCATTTTCATTTGTTTTTTTCTAAAATTAATTAACAACAAAGTTCACGGTTTAATTTGGGTGGATTATGTTGTTTAATATTTCTTGAAGATATTCTTTTTTTATTTATTTTTTTTGGGGGGAAATTTAATTTCATGTATTAGCATATAACATGGTATAAAGTTAGTTTAAACAGATTACAAGTTTGTTCTGTAATAAAAAAAAAAAATAAAACGTGGGACCATGCGTTCAAATACCCACCGAATTTCATATTTTTCTGCTGTTACTATAAACGTACATACATAACGGGAATACAAATCCCGACAACTATTTGTGAACCGCAGAGAAAAAATAAGTCCCGATACCTGGCGATGTCCAAATTTTTCCAGTTGTGAAACTTGAAAACAAAATTGCATCAATTAATACACAAATTTGGCGATTTTCTGAACTTGGAAATCTCTTTTTTTTGTAGAGAGTGGCAACATTGTGAAACTTTCATATCGAGCGATTAAAAAAATAAAAATCGATAAATCTATAATGTGCTGTTCATGCTGAGCCTGCATTTTCCATTTTAGCATTTAGCCCAAAATGAAGCATTTTTTCCATACAATTTTGAAAGCTAAACGCAACTAAATGCTACTTTATTTCTGCATTAGCTTTAGCATCTTCGAAGATACAGTACGAAAAAAAATTTCCTTGTATGAAGAAAAAGTGAAAAAAATGTTGCAAACTTTTTGGCGAACCGCTGTTTATATTAGGATATCTTTTCACTAAGCAAATCAACGTACTTATGCAATAATTTTTCCTGTTAAAAGTTACAATTTTCGAGGTGAAGAGTTCGCAAGTTTGTTTAGAAAGTCGGTTTCTTTACCTACGAACTCACTTTTATAAAAGAAACGGAGTTTATCTGAAAAGGCAAGCATACTTCCACTTGCGATGTAGGAACGTCCCTTAAGCATTCGAAAATTAGCTAAATGTGCTTTTTCAAAATGCGGCAGCATGAACGCATCTTCGAAATGTACGACCGAAAATGGAAAATGCTGCTTTTAAAACTCAGCATGAACACTACATAAAACTCTTATGGAAAGTTTTTTGTTATTCTTATATAAAATCAGGTTCGGTTTAATCGGTTTTTTTCTTTAGCAAGGACTTTCGTGAACCGATTTCATTCATGGAAGGCTGGTTCGAGTGTGTTCTCATCAATCTGATCAGAGCGATACAGAGCAGAAATCCAAAAATACTCGCATAATAATGTCTCAAAGAAGGGTTAATCGAGAATTGAAAAGCTAAAATACGAAAATCATTTTGCGTTGTTCCTAAGAGAATCCTAGGAAACTTATGGTTTCCACTGTGTAATTTCTCTTGGAAGAGTTTGTTCAGCTTTAAATGGATCAAGTTGTCCTTAGACTTTTCGCATGCAAGATATGTCGGAGTAATAACTTCTCGACCTGAACTAGTTCTAATTACATATTTTATTTATTTCAAAGAATAAAAAAAGTGAAAATGAACTACTCTTAAGATCATCTTCAGAAAGTTGCGGGAAGATTTTCTTGGGAAGCTACATATCGCTTCTCCGGTGGAAAAATGACGCAAATTTTAACATTCAAATTTCGAGATAATACGCACGAAAGCTGTAAAAAAAATACTAAATTTTTTGGTGTATAAATATTAAAGTTTTGGTACAAATGACTAGCGCGTGAGACGCTTGCAAAGTTGTTCCAATCGCTCATAAGATATTTTTAGTTGAGATAGAGCATTTTTTTTAATAAAAAAAATCAAACGTTTTTCAAAATTATTCTTGAATATGCTAATTTTGCTTAAATCCGGAGAATGGAAACTTGCAAAAAAAAAGGTTTTTAATTTTTAAAACATTAATATACAGAATTCGGCTAAGAAGACCAAATCTACAGATCACTACCCTTTTTAAAAACATTTTATAAAATTTATATTTTTTCAAAAACGTGATATTTCAAAACTTTACTTGAAACCAATTAAATTTTCGTTTAGATAGGGCATTTTGAAACTCATTCTTAGATAGGTCGTTGTGGAACCAAATTTTCAGAAAGGGCTTAATTGGAAAAGTCTTTGAAACAAATTCTGAGGTAGAACATATTTTTAAAATATTTGTAACATTTCATAAAAAATATCTAGATTAATTCTCAAAAGCTAGATGCCTATAAACTTCGTAAGACCACGGTTATTGGAGCGTAAAAAACGGTTAATTCGGTAATCGAAAAATTACGATTACAGAAAAACCGGTTGAAAAATTAAGGAAAACCCGGTTTAAAACGGTTCGAAACAGCTAGTTCAATCACCGGGATAAAAACTTTTGTAACGAATTAACTAAACCCATGGTTGGAAAATTGTATTATGTAAAGTATTTTCAGGTCGAATGAAACTAATTTCAAGTCAAAGGAAACCTTTTTCAAATGAAGTGGCTTGAAAAAAGTTTCATTTGACTTGAAAAAGGTTTCACTTCATTTGAAAAAGGTTTCATTCGACCTGAAAATGTTATATTATATAATTAGAGATTCATGTATCCCGAAGTAAATCCATCCCGAAATTGCCATAACTCTTCGATACTGTCTACCCTAGTTTCTACATACAATATGTTTGAGTTGAATGAATTCTTATTTGTCTGCTTGTAAAATCATTATCATTTATGAAAAGAGCATCAAAAATCATTTGCATCTGATATGAACTACATAAATATTTTCGGTGGAAAAGGGGTGTCAAGAAGTTATTGTTGTTGTTGGCAATGTGCATCATTTATACAGCATTTACTAGCAACATTTTCGTTTTTAGTTGGCACAGTAAAAAACATTGCATTTGTTGTTGTTGCTTTGTTAAGAATCATATATGACATTTGATTTGATTTGAAATAATGAGGCTTTTACTCCTCATTTCATTTTATGTGATAAGAGAGCACTTAAATAAATTAAAAAGGGGTATAAGCATGTCAACATGAGTACTGTAAGTGCATTTGTTAAATAATTAAAAAAGATCATAAATATGTCATAGTTTGGACAAATATGACAACTTTTTTGAAATATGTAGTAAATGTACAATTGGTTAAGGTCAAGGTGAGCGGTGAGTGTTTTTGATTGTTTATTATGTAATTAATGTTTGTAACAAGTAGTGTCGTAAAATATTAGATGATATATTTTGTTTGAAATTGAAGCATTCGTAGTGGACTTGAATGTGATTAGATGTGGAGTTCGAGAATGGGATAAAAATGTTCATAAATTCAAAATTTTAAAGCATTCAACAAGCACTTGATTGGCTCTCAAAATATCCCAAAAATTTAACGAAAACAAAAAAGGGGCGTGGCACCTGCCATAAAGATACGATTTTTTTAAATTAAGTTTTATTTAATATTTCATTTTAGAACAATAAAATCTTGCAAATCTCCATAAAACGAAAAAGTGGGCGTGGCAACTCCCATATTAACCGAATTTTCCATACTGCATATCTCTAGAAACCTTCATGGCGGAAAACTAAAGTTTTGTAAAAAAATTAAAGGGAAAAGGAGAGTGGCATCCTATATTCAAACGAGTTATTCTTATTTGTATATCCCGTACTATCTCGGAAACCGATTGGCTACAGGGGCGGTTTACAGGGGCGCCACCTTTTTTTAAATTGAGCTAGGTATGCCGATTTGGATATAAAATTAAAAGCATTTTCGGCCGCATACCATTTCATTCCTTCGTATATCGACCACTATCTCGGGAACGGCAAAAGTGGATAAAATTTGGTAGCAAGATTCATTCTGATTTCGTTTCATCGAAAAAAATGTACACTTTCACGTTGAACATGTTTACACTCTTGCACAGAACATTATAAAGATGTGATAAAAGTGTACCCGTTCTGCATGAACCTGTTATCGATAAAACGAACATAAAACACTGCCCCGTTTGCTATACTATGTGCTTGAATAATTAGGTTTCGTTTTTCATCCATATTTAATTGTTATTGCAAAATCCAATTTATTTCACCAAATTTATCTATGAAATAAAATTTTCGTCACCTGATTTTCAGTGCAACCAGCTACCCTGTCAAAGCTTCAGAGGGTAAAAAGTGTGAGTTTTTTACACTCTTGAAGTGTACATTTTTAGGAAACGAAAACATATCATGTTTGACGTTTTACCTTCATTTTGCAAACGAAAACGGAAAATTGAAGATTGTAACAAAAATGCGCATTTTTTTGATGAAACGAAATCACCATGAGATACTCTAAGTACTTCGGCGTTGCCACCTGGGGCGTTTTAAAGGGTTGCCACCTATTTATAATTTTTTTTAAATACTGAGCAAGATATTTCAATATGGGTATCAAATGAAAGATATTTTCGGCCGCATACCAACTAAGACATTTTCAAGTAGGGCTTCCAACTAGGGTTGCTTTGGAAGTCAAAAGTTGGGGAAAAAACAAAATTTTAAAATTGACTGTGCCTCTTCAAGCTTTTGGGTAAAATATTTTTTATGAAGTAAAATCTTTAACGAAATTTTTTTTCAAACCTCCTTAAACTATGTATGTGTCATTGTTTATATAATTTTTGCAATCAGTCAATAAACTCGAGCAATGAAAGACAAAATGTTAAGGCATACAGTATTTTATAATGAATTTTTATGAGATTTTTTTTTTGATATTTGAAACCAGCACGTATGTGTGAATGTCGATATGTAGGACCAATGATTAAAAGGAACACGTTGGCGAGTGACGAAACACTTGAGAGACGAAAACAACAAACAAATTCTCATTAAAAAAAAAAAACAGTAAAACAAAAAAAAAGTGCTAAGACTTTAACTTTTGCTTTCAGAACTTCAGTTCGGTATCGAATTGCAGCAAAAAATGGACAAGAAAAAAGGTAGCTTTACTGCACAACGCTTCACACTACTTATTATACAGGGTTCAGGAGGAATTTGATAAAGTCTAGATGGAAAAATTAGCATGATCCTCGAAAATGAGGTGTGAAGTGCATGGACTCCAACAGTATATGTATACCTTTTAGGAACAGCGTTGCCACCTGTTTAAAAATTATTTTTTCCCCTGTATAGTGTGTTCTGTTTTCAACGTTGACATCAAATGAAAGGGCAATGCTTATTAATGTGCGGTAATTTTTTGTAAGGGTTGCCACCTTTTTTTCTGTTAGATAATCTGTAAATTTTTTAAATTTTGGGTGTCATGTGAAAGTCTTGTCCCGAAACTGAGTAATTTTTATAATTTTTGTAAAAGGGTTGCCACCTGTTCTAAAAATGTAGCCTTATAGTACATTTACACCGCACCAAATTTAGCGAAAAATTGCAAATTTTGCGTTTTTTTCCATACAAATCTCATTTTACAAATTTGGAAGTCCATCACATTTGACCTCATTTTCCAAACAATACAATCCACAGTTCCTCAAAATAGCAGCTCTGCCTGTGTTCCACATTTAGAATTGCCCAGCTAGAACCTTAATAGGTAATTGACGTGTGATAACTTTTGCATTATGCACAGTTGTAAATAACAATTTCTACAAGTTTCAATTCTACCAGGAAAAGACAGAACCTTCTTGACTCTCGTTCTATTATTACCCTACAGGTGTTTAAAATATCACGGTAGTGCATTTTCTTTCGGTGGCTTTTTGTCTTGGTGGAGAATTCTTGCAGGGAAGGTAAAGCCAAATGCAAATTTGCCAATTTAAACGGTGTCAAACTGGCTCATTTAAATTCGTCAAATTTGGTGCGGTGTAAATGTACTATTAATCTTTATAATACCTGAAGTAATTTTTCTAGAGTTTTTAAAGTTGACCTGTCAGATGATAGGGCCTAACCTGTATAAGTGCAGTAGGGTTAATTTTTTTTAAAAGGGTTGCCACCTGCCTAAAAAATAATTCATCTTGTATAATTTGTTTGATTTTTAAGGTTGCAATGTCAAATTAAGTGGCTTTGCCTATTTACAGATGTGCAGTAAGGAATTTTTTTAAAAGGGTTGCCACATGTTTAAAAAATGATTTCTAATTAGGTAGTGCGTTTGTTTTTTAAATTTTAGGTGGCATGTGAAACCCTTGACCAGACAATAAATAATTTATTATTATTTATAGAAAGGGTTGCCACCTGGTAAAATTTTAAAAGGAAGACGCCACGCTAAAAAAACCTAACACACCCTGTACATATAAAAGCACAGTCTATATACCAAGCTCCAACCAAACGAAGGGAATCTGTGTGTAAAATGCAGTGGGCAACATTAAACCCAATGAATTGGAATAACTTCATATTGGATCGACACAGCACGAGTAGCAGTAGGCGGTGGCGGTCGAGTAAGGGATCATATCTCAACAATGATGGTTGTGCAAGCAAGAAAAAAAAATAAAACAACAAAAATCAAAAATAAAAAAGGGAAATGGTGTGGACAGATTTATGGACATTTTGTGAAGTGAGACCCAATTTTGCGGCAGTATCTACCCATAATAAAGGAATGTAAAATATGTGAAGTAAATCGTACAAGTGTGTAGCTAAATATGCATGAGAGTAAATATGTTGAAATGTATGTTTGCATATTGTACAAAAAACACCTAGCGATTTTGGAGTAAATTTTTACGTAGGTTCAGTTAAAGATATTCACATCTATGTATGTGCTCACTGTATGTTAAGTGTTGTTTGTTGATGGCACTGTTGCTGTACTTTTAAGAGTCCCTGTAATACTGAAATCCTTTTGCTGATTTATGATTTTGTTATGCATTACTTTGCTATTGTTACTTTGAAAAGTTTTTCATTCTACTTTTATTTTTAATAAAAAAAAACAATATATGTGTTATTTTGTTGTTACTGCAGTATAAAGCGCGTATGTATGTTTGTTGTAAAATTGTTTATGATATGAAAATGATTTTTTGAATGATAAAAATTATGTAACAATGCAGATGCGTTCAATATTTGCTGGCAATGAAATGGCAAGAAATTTAAGTTATAGTACATTTACACCGCACCAATCTTATTTTCCAAATTTGGAATTCCATTGTATTTGACCTCATTTGCCCAGCAAGAACCTTAATGGGCAATTGACGTGTGATAACTTTCGTACTATGCACAGCTGTAAATAACAAGTTCTACCAGGAAAAGTCAAAAAGCCTTTTTGACTCTTCTTCTATTATTACTCTACAGGTGTTTAAATCATCATGGTAATGCATTTTCTTTCGGTGGCTTTTTGTCGTGGTAGAAGATGCTTGCAGGGAAGGCGAAGCCAAATGCAAATTTGCCAGTGTAAACGGTGTCGAACTGACTCATTTGAATTCGCCAAATTTGGTGCGGTGTAAATGTACTATTAGGCGCAAAATAACTCTGTGTTTATGTATGTATGGTATGTAGGGTGTAGTTGTTGATGGAGAAGTCGCCTTTTATTTTGATTTGTAAGCCTTGAGTGTCAGCGTTGTCGAGGAAGATAGATGGGTGTGATGAATTCAAAGGTGCTAAGAGTTTTACTGAATTAGGTCGTAAGTTGAGCGCTTGATATTCGAGTGTTCGAACTATTCGAAATGCTAATATTCGAATAATCGTATCTGTTCGATAATATTTCGAATATTCGAAGTATCTATTTGAATAATTTTCTTCCCTACTAATATTCTAAATTTTTCGAAATAAATTTGGAATTTTTTCGGGACTACTTTGGGGATTGATTTCGGCACCATTTCAGAACTTTTTCGGGATTTTTTTTTGGAAGATTTAGGTAGTTTTTCGGTTGATGTCGGAGTGCTTTGTGGATCACTTTGGTCCTTTTGTCATTATAAAAGTTTTTACGGACTATTTTGGGCTTCTTTTCGGGATCATTTCCGGAACCATTATGGATTTCGAGATCATTCCGGGACTTTTACAGGACTATTTCGAGAATATTTCTTTATTATTTTTGGATAGTTTCAGGATTTTTTACAAATCATTTTGAGATTGTTTTAGGGATTATTGGAAACTTTTTTCGGTATTGTTTTTGGATTATTTTGTGATTTTGGAATTTTTGGGTTGATCATTTCGTGATTGTTTTAAAAATCGTTTCGGTTTTTTGGATCATTTCAAAACTTTTTTTGAGATAGTTGCGGAACTTTTTCAGGATTTTTCTTGGATTATTTCGGGATTGTTTTCGGGTACATTTTGGCACATATTAGGTATATTTTTCGGGATCATTTAGGGATTTTTTCGGAATCATTTCGGACATTTTTCGGGATTTTTTAAAAAACATTTCGGAACTATTTCGTCACTTTTTCGGATTCATTTCGGGAATATTTTCGAAATAAGTTCAGAACTTTCTCGGTATCATTTAAGGATTATTTCGGGATTATTTTCGTGATCATTTAGAGAATTTTTCAGGAATATTTTTGGTATGGTTTCGGTATAGTTTCAGAATAATTTCGGAAATTTTTCGTGGTCACTTTGGAAATTTTTCAGAATCATTTTGGGTTTGTTTTAGGGATCATTTCAGAACTTTTTCCGGATTGGTTATGGATCATTTCGGGATTGTTTTCTGAACCATTTCAGGATTCTTTTTGAATCATTTAAAGATTGTTCTTGGATAATTTTAGGACTGTTTTTGGGATAATTTCGGAACCATTTCAAGTTTGAGTTCAGTATCTTTTTGAAATTCTTATTGGATTGCGACCTTTTCGAGATCATTTTGGAACTCTTTCGAAAGCATTTTGAGATTGTTTTCACGATCATTTCGATACTATTTCGTCAAAATTTTGGGATTATTTTCGGAATAATTTGGGGGGTTTTTAGTGATTTTTTCGGGACTGTTTCGGGATTGTTTTCGGATAAAGAACTAAGGAAAGAAGAGCTGAATGTGAAAATGGCATAGCTAATTGTCAGTATTTTTGGGTC
>CAXKVI010000001.1:29005976-29093476 GCA_964058755.1 Campiglossa producta | reverse complement strand
TTTTCATTTTATTTTTTATATTATTTTTTTATATTTTTTATTTTACTTTATTTATTTTATTTTGTTTTATTTTTTTTAAATTTTTCCTTATTATATATTTTTTTATTTTATTCTATGTATTTGTTTTTATTTTATTTTAATTAATTTTTAATTTTGATTTTTTTGAATTATTTTTTGATTTATTCTATTTTATTTTATTTTTATTTTATTTTATTTTTATTTATTTTATTCCATTTAAATTTTTTATTTTATTTTATTTAAATTTAATTTATTTTATTTAATATTTTTTTATTTCTATTTTATTTTTTATATATATTTTTTTTTAAATATTATTATTTTTATTTAATTTTTTGTACAGCATTGATTGACCTCTAAAAAGTAGTATTAGGTTATTTAAGGGTATGGATTTACTGAACTTTTTTTCGTCACTTTGAAAAATAATATCAATATCGTAAAAATAAAATTTCAGCCCAGTCTAATGTAGATATTTATTTCAAAAGCCATGTATGTGAACTATTTTGGAATACACTAAGGCGGAAGCCAAGCTTAGAAAATATGTTCTTGTAGATCATTCATTATAAATTCAGGGCCGCACTAGGCGGTCTCCTCCTTTGAGGCTCTTTAGTTCAGTAAAATGAAAAAAAGTGTTTGTCTCCAATTCCATAGCCCTCTGTTGACTTAATACCCAAAAATCCAAAAAAAAAAAAAAATAATAATTATCCATAATTTTCTGACTAATCCATTAAAATCCATTTAGAACTAATTGAGATGTCGAAATGTCAAGGCATCTTCAGCCTATTAATTGGCTACGCTGAGTTCACGGCGCCCGAACTGATGATCAGCTTAGTCATAATTTACTTTAGAGATTTTGTGTGCCTTATTTGATGCCCGCTATTGCATGAAGCGCATTTCTATGCATATAAATCAGAAAGGTAAATTTAGAAGCACGGATAAACTTGCTCTGGACCTGTAGAAATAAATCGGTGAAAAGAGCACTCAATTCCATACAGCGGTTGAGGAGTGATGTGCGTACAAACAGCCAGACATAAAGACATATTTATCAAACTTGTTGATTAGATCACTTATTTCCTAGCGCAATGTTAGTTCTTATCGACTATGAACGGCAGCTGCCAAAGACGAGGGTGTGGTTATCAATGACAATATAAATTTTCTCTTTTAACTTCTCAGTTAACGGTTAGTCAAGTGAACTCCCACTACTTTACTTCAAAGATTTCAATTAAAGGTAATTAGTTAATGAAATAATTAAGACAGTGACAGCCTAAGCAAAATAATTCCATTTAACCGCGTTCAAAAAATTTCGGGTAACGTGCTTTTGTTTCTTATCCAATACTAATGCGTTCACTTTCACCCCCCTTTTGCTTTGAAGTTCAACCGAAAAACTCATTATGCTAATGCTCACAAACAATTTTGGCAAAAGTATTTGACACTGATTTGACAGTTGCTTGTCATTAGCAAATACGAAAAATCACTTCACAGTCACCTCACTACCAACTCACCTTAAAGCTATTATTTTACATTGTTCCTCGGGTGAAGGCAGTCGATGATTCAAAGGCACATCTTTATTTATATCGTTAGGCAGTTGCGTATTATCGCCAATTTGGCTGACATTAATGGCATAAAGTGCGTCGACCGCATCGGCCGACAGCACGGACGGAGATAGGGCAGGCGTCAATACCCCATTATCGCCAATCACCATCGAGGTGCTAATGGACGTGTCAACGCGTTGCATACAATCTGGTGTGACTGTAACATCACCTAACGCTTCGCTGGATGTCCATTTGCGTAGATCTTCAATAGCGGCGGGCTGTAAAGAGAAAGAGAAAAGAAGATTTTTTAAAGAAATTAAGCTGAGAATTAATTAATCTTATAACTTTAAACGAGCTAATCTTGTATATTTGTATATCCACACTGTCTCGGGAACCGCTTGACCGACTTGGAGGTTGCCACTTGGGCCGGGTTACAGGGTTGCCACCTATCTAATTTTTTTTTAAATTATGGAGCAACATATGCCGTATGGTTATCAAATGAAAGCTATTTTAAACTGTATTCCAAATATGACAATTTCAAGCAGGGTAACCCCTAGAGTTGCCACCTGACCCCGTTTTATTTTACCCTATGTATATTTGTATATCCAGACTATCTCGGAAACCGCTTGACCGATTTGGGTGAAATTTTGAATATAGATAATATGGTTGATTCTAAGACTATCCTCTTGGGGGTTGCCACTTGGGGCGGTTTACAGGGTTGTCACCTACCTCAATTTTTTTTTTTAATTTTGTAGCAAAATATGTCAATATGGGTATCATATGAAAGGTATTTTTAGCGACATGCCAACTAAAATATTATCAAGCAGGGTTGCCACCATACCGCAGTATATTTGTATATCCGAACTATTTCGGGAACAGCTTCACCGATTTGGTATATAGATAGCATGATTGATTCTAGTGGATGGTCTCCACTTAGGGGTTGCCACTTGAGGGGTGTACAGGGTTGCCTCTTGGGGGGGGGGGGGGGGTGTACAGGGTTGCCACCTATATAAATTTTTTTAAACTATGGAGTTAGATATGCCAATAAGGGTATCAAATAAAAGGTATTTTCGCCGACATACCAACTAAAATATTTTCCGCTCATATTAACGTATTGTGTTTGTATTGTATATTTTTGGGATCATAAGTATTTGGATTATTTTAGAATCATTTTGAGATCTTTTAGGGGTCACTTTGGAATATTTTTGGGGCTATTTTGAGATCATTTTGGTTTCAATTTTGGATGAATTTAGGACAATTTTGGGGGTAATTTTCGGATAATTTTGAAGTCATTTTGGAATAATTTTGGGACATTTTGGGAACATTTGAGGTTTTTTTGGGGACGTTTTGGGATTATTTTAGTATTATTTTGGGATCATTTTTGAATAATTTTGAGATCATTTTAGGGTACATTTAAGGGTGTTTCTGGGGTAATTTGCGAAACATTTTTGGATCCTTTTGGGAATATTTTAAGATCATTTTGAGGTCATTTTGAGATCATTTTTGGGTAGTTTTGGGTTATATTTCGTATCATTTTGGGAACATTTAAGGGTTTTTGGGATCATTTTAGGATTATTTTGGTATTATTTTTTTGTAATTTTGGGATCATTTTGGGTAAGTAAAGTTAGCGCTAAATTGATAGCACCGAGCAAGCTCGGTCACCCGGGTACTTTCATTTACTTTAACTTGATCAACTAAAAAAACGAAATTGCCACATTAAAGACACAAAAAAAATTTTTTTTCCTTGCAGCTTTTAAAAATTCAATCTAACAAATTAAAACAATAAAATTCAGTTTAGCAAATGAAAGCTGTTGCTAAATTGAATTAAAAAACACTAAAAACAGCAACCGAAAAATAAAAACAGAAAATAAGCTAAAACTAATAGAAAACCAAGGAGATAATCAAATAAAGTGAATAAAGAAAACAATATTGTGGCAAGCTGTTAAGGAAGCGAAGTCTGGAAAAAAAGATAACGAAATGTCAGTAGCTGAATAGCGGAGAATTTACTGCTAAAATCTTTTAGTTAACACATTCAAAGTTGGCCATGAATGAACCGCAAACCAGCGACTAGCGAAAATAGCACAACTTACTCCAATTTTCACTCGCACGCTAATTTATTCATTGCTTTTCAAAAGCAAAAAATAATAAAAAATAAAAAAAAATATGAAGAGGGAAAACATGATGGAAAAAATATGGAAATTGTAATGTTTAAGGTTATCCATTAAAGTTTGGACATTGGCAATGGATGAGATGTAGAGTTTTTGTATAGATTTACATGGTCAGTAGGAAAAACGTAAGAAAATTCAAGTTATTATTACAAAAATTGGACTGTTCCAATATTTTCAGCCTAATTTTATTGCCATCACTGTTTACGGAGGAAACAAGAGAATTTCACGCGGTAAAATGGATCTGCAAACAATTATAAGCAGCGGTTTTTGTGTGATGCTTGAACAAACATAAAGACAAATATAGAGACATGCCTAGAGACATGTTTGTTCGCGCATCACTCAAAAACCGCTGCTTAGAATTGAATGCAATTTTCTCCGATATAAAACTACTAGTTCAAGTTCGGGTTTAAATGCATTTTACCACATGAAAATACCAATGTGATAGACATAAATTCCAAGAAACATTATTTTTGCTTCTATTAGAATAAAATAAAGACACTCGCCAGAATTTTGAATATATGTAATGTACAAACATTGGACATTGAAAATTAAGTACAATTCAACAAATAATAAAAATTCCTAATGGGTATTAGTCGTACGTCCCATAATGTTACAATAGATATATCAATGATATCTATATAAGTGTATGTATATGCAGTTTGTCGAATGTGCTCGGCTCGCTGTCTCTAATCTGTGGTCATAAATAATACGCTTAATATCTTTGCAACTTTCATAGGAACTGTGAGCGATGTGTGGTCCAGCAGAAGAAGCAGAAGCAGCAGCAGCAGCAATGGCACTCGCAACAACACTGGTGTTTGTTGTTAGTCGAATTTACTGCTGGAAGCAATGTGATGTTGCTGATGTTGCTTTTTCGCTTGACGTAAGTAAGGAAATTATGATGATGTTGGCATTGCAGATAGCTGACATTGAAGATTGTTATGGACCATAGCAGCAGCACGATGATTGTGAATAGAATGAGAGCAGACGACCAAACGATTTGGGTAACAAATGATTCCATTGTATATAAGTATGGTAATGTATAACTGCATATATAAATGTATGTTGATGATTAATGTTTTTGCTGCAGTAAAATTTCTTGAAACATGACCTTGCCGACTTCAAAGCTACAAAAACTTTATGGATTGAACTAAATAAAGTTTGTCTTGACCTCAATCTAAGGAAAATTTTATATCTAGTAATAGAGATCACTTTTTCAATGCTATGACCTGGTTCCTAAAGTTAGGTTTGAATAAATTTAAACTAAAAAAAAAAAAAATGGAAAAAATTCCAAAAAAAAAAAATTTAATAAAATCATACAAAAGAAAGAAAATAAAAAAGTACGTAATAAAGAAAAATAAATAAAATGAAACAAAAAATCAAAATCAAAACATGAATACAATTTATCTGAACTTATCTTACTGAAATAGATAAATGTTACTCATACGCCGTGTATGAACTATAAAAAATGCACTATAATTTCCAAATTTCAAGATATACACCATTATTTTGGCTGGAAAACGTATTGTTACACAACATACTAAAATTCTTTGGAAATTCCAATGTCTTTTTCTCGTGTATACGGGGTTTCAATGCAAGGAATCCTATTGTCCTTAAAAATTAATTTTTTTCCTTACATTTTTGGCGCGCTCTAAAAACTATTCGATATTAAAACTCCAACGTAAGAACTGTACAACTGTAACCACTGTGAGTCGTCTGTTGACTTGACTTGGTAGGCAATTAGTTGCCTAAACTAAGCTGCTTGCTTCCATAACAAGTTAGCTTGAGGCATGCAATTTTCGGTTGCGTGTTAAGCAAATATTATTCCAAAACTTGTGTCATATTTACTTAGCTCTTCGAATCTATTTATTTAACTAGCTAAGCGCAAAAACTAATACAGATTTGTTGGAGAGGTGTAAATAAATTAGGCGTTGCTAATTTAAATGAATTTTTCAAAATTAAATGAGCCGAATAAAAAACAGTTTATACAGCAGCAACAAAAAAGATGTCCTATATCTTAAGATGGACCTTCAGTATTATATCGTTGAAGAAACCTTTAAATTCCTTGCAGTAGCTTTGCGATGATCGGAGGTCAAACAGATATACAAATAGACAAGTGAAAATTGAAAGAAATTCTCATTTACTTGCTGTTGCAATTTAAGACCATTCATAATAATTTTTACGTTCATTTATGTAAAAAAATTATATTTTGAGGAAACCAAAATGTGCCATAAAATGAATTCTAAACTTTAAGTTGGACGTCTAGCAATCCATTAATAAAAATTGCATACAATTCTATCGACTATTTTTTGAGTGATGCGCGAACAAACATTTTGACATACAGACAAATATTCTAAAACTCTTCTTTTTTAGCTGCAAATTTGTCTCCTTCCAACACTCGCATACTTTTTTCACTTATCAAACTTCTTAGTTCGCACTCTCTTCATACGTTTTCTTTAACTTCTGTCTTTTGTCGCAAATCCGCAATCAAATTAGCCATTAGTGTTACATAAACCATCCTTTTAGTTGCCTTGCCATCACATTCATTTGACACTCGTTCATCTATCTATCTCCCGTCGAGACTGAGTGACTTTTAATCCTTTTCACATTTACGCATCATGTTAGTTAAAAGCCTTTCAATGAGCGCCACTCACAACTTAACTAATGGCCAATCCATAAAAGCGATGCGAAGTTGAGGTGAAAATAGTTAAACCAGTCGGCGGAGTTCTTTCTTTGCCATTTACTTTTAATCCCATAACTTGCAGAGTATCAGTTTCTTGAAATGAATGGAAAGCTCACATATGTATCTACTTTACGAGCGCAAGATATTAAATGCATTTTACCTGGTCGAGCGACTGTTTGAATAGTTAGTCGGTATGCTTGGCATGTGGGGCCTATAAACGGTTGGCATTCATTTTGAGAAAAGCTGTACGAACAAGTCGACTTGTATGGAAGGAACCGCCGTGTGTTCTTGACTTATTGTCGCTTAAATTACATTACTACACATTGGCGACATTTATGTAAACAAGGCTAAGTGTTTTATCTTGAAGTTCTATAAAGCCTAGGAACGTCATATTTTGCTATACAAAAGAAAATGTGTAGCTGTGTGGTATGTGCATATCAGTGGCGGTTCCAGGATTTTGGGAAGGGAGGGGCTGAATTTTTTTTTTCGAGTAAATTTTTGATTTACCGTTTCTCAAAACTCGCCTTTTAATGTTGTTTTTCAATAAAATATATAACTACATTTGTTGGTATGGGCAATGTCAAATTCAAGGTGTAACGTAAATTTTACAATATTTTTGCGTAACTTGCTATATTTTTGTGTAATTTTTAATATACTTTTTGTGTAATTTTTACTATACTATATTGATGAGTAATTTTTTACTATATTTTTGTGTCATTTTTTAGGTAACTTTTACTATATTTTTAAAAACCTTTATATTAAGTCGCTTTCTTGTTTGCACCACTTTTTCCATACGAAATTTCGGAATCTTGCAGAGTTTATTTAGGTACCTTCCCGTTGAGCTAGAGACTTGAAACTTGGAACATAGTTCGGAGCTCCATGACAATGCAATGTGAACGAAAAAAGTATCCGCTGGGTGGCGCACGGATCAAGAAATACGGTAAATTCGTTTAAAAATTGAAAATTTAGGACGCATATTTGAGGAACTTCACGGTAAGCTAGATTATTGAAAATTTGCATACATATGAAAAATTGAAGACAACACAACTTGTTGTATAAGAAATTCCGCTAGATGTCGCACTGGTCGAGATAATTGCAAATCTTAAAAAAGAAATTAAAAGACACCTGGAATTTTGCGATCGATTTTTAGTAACTTCCAGGTTAGTTAGAAACTTGAAACTTGATACATTTGTCACAACCCGATGACAATGCAATCCCTCATCAAAACAATTCCGGTAGGTGGCGCACGGATCGAGATATTTCGAAAACTAATTTGAAGTTGGGAATTTTGCGATCGAATTTTGACCAACCTCCAGGTAACCTAGGAACTTGAAACTTGGCATTAAATTGAGGGAACGGTGACACTACAAATAGTAAAAATCAAAATTCCGATAGATGGCACGCTGGTCTATATAATTGCAAATCTTTAAAACACAGGGGAATCTTGCTATCGATTTTTGAGTAACTTCCAGGTTAACTAGAGACTTGAAACTTGACACATTTGTCAGAACCTGGTTACAATGCAATCCATCATCAATGAAATTCCGGTATGTAGCGCACGGGTCGAGATATTTCGAAAATTCTTTTGAAATTGGGAATCTTACGATTGTCTTTTAACTGACGACCTAGGGACATGAAATTTGGAAAGTTTTTGCGGGCACGGTGGCAATACAGTTTCTAGTAATCAAAATTCGGTTAGGTGGCACGCTGGTCGATTAGAAAATATTTATATTCGTAAAGTCGTAGTATGCTAAGCTTTTAAACTTAGGAATCACCAAAACTAAAAATACAATAATAAAAAGATGATAAAAAAATTTTAAAGACAACCTTTATATGAATACTCTCAAAAAGCCGCAGCAAATTGGTCGTTAAACAAAGGCATGGCTTCGGTGTTTATGGTTTTGAAATTTGAGTCATACCAATTGTAATCAATTTATGAGATTTCAAAATATAAAGGTGGAGTGCACGTTTCCAAACAAAGGCAAACAATTTTTAGAGTCTAAATGGAAGTTCGAATATCGACGAAACATTTAAAGTCTATTCATTGCACTATACCTTTATATTTTCAAATCTCAAAAATTGATTACATTTGGTATGACTAAAATTTCAAAACCAAAAACACCGAAACCATGTCTTTGTTTAACGACAAATTTGCTGAGGCTATTTGACAGCATTCATATAAAGGTTGTCTTTGAAATTTTTTTATCATCTTTTTATTGCTGTGTTACTATGAAAAATATGACCTTTTGAATCCCGAAGGGAACCTGAAAACCGTGTATCCGCCCCTGGTGCATATGTATAAAATACAAGGGAAAATAACTTCTAGCTCTTAAGGATATACTCAATAGTTATGATTGCCTGGGGGGGGAAATGAGTAAGTTTTTGCGTAATGTTTTTTGTTTGTGTTTTTTTTTGTTTACAAAAGCTACAAAAAAGTTGTTTATATAAGTACTAATAGCGGGCAGTATTAAAACTATTATACCCTAGATAATAGATGGGAGTTGTAATAGAAGAACTTACCAACTATTATTTACAAGAAAAACAAGCTTAACGACTTTTATATGAAACTTTTACTACTCAGATAGGAAGTAGTTTGAAACTTATGCTGCAAATTAAGTTTGAAATGTGGAAAAGTGAAACTAAAGTAGGAAAGTGAATATTCCTTAAAAGTTCTTTAAAGCAATTAAGTGCAAAAAATAGGAAATGTATTATGACCACTAGTGGGAGGCCACAAAACTAGAGGAACAGAGTAGGTATATACAGCAGCAGTATACAGACAGAGAGGCAGAAATTTCTTCTTTTATATGTACGGACATTTTTTTTCTCAAGTATTATTGCCACCACGGTATACAATGGAAACCTTTTTGCTTGCTGAAAAATTCATTGGTGAAACTTAAGCTAAGTTCTAGACAACGGTTTTTGAATGATGCGCAAACAAACATACAGACAGACAGATACCAAATTTAAAAGCTCCTCCCTTCTCTGTCTAATTGTCACTTAACTATTTCTTAAAGCTTGGAACAAACTTGATGAAATTTTTTCTAGGCTCGAAAATGGTTTAGATTTACAATTTGGACCAATGGATGAAGTGGGCGTGGCACCTACAGTGCTTGTTGAAAGTATAACATGCAACTGAAATTTCTTAATACTGCATATCTCTGGAAGTATTCAGGGTAGAATACCGAAAATGATTAAAGAATTAAACAAGATTCATTGCTAACACTTCAAGGAAAAAGGGGAGAAAACGAAACTTTTCGTCACGCGTATCTCTGAAAGTATAGGAATATGGATATGGATACGGGTAGGGATGGGGAAAGGGATAGGGATAGGGATAGGGATGGGGAAATGGAAAGGGGAAGGGAAAGGGAAAGGGAAAGGGAAAGGGAAAGGGAAAGGGAAAGGGAAAGGGAAAGGGAAAGGGAAAGAAAAAGGGAAAGAAAAAGGGAAAGGGAAAGCGAAAGTAAAGGTAAAGGTAAAGGTATAGATATAGGTAAAAGTAAAGGTAAAGGTAAGGGTAAAGGTAATGGTAAAGGTAAAGGTAAAGGTAAAGGTAAAGGTAAAGGTAAAGGTAAAGGTAAAGGTAAAGGTAAAGGTACAGGCAAAGGTAAAGGTAAAGGTAAAGGTAAAGGTAAAGGTAAAGGTAAAGGTAAAGGTAAAGGTAAAGGTAAAGGTAAAGGTAAAGGTAAAGGTAAAAGTAAAGGTAAAGGTAAAGGTAAAGGTAAAGGTAAAGGTAAAGGTAAAGGTAAAGGTAAAGGTAAAGGTAAAGGTAAAGGTAAGGGTAAAGGTAAAGGTTAAGGTTGAGGTAAAGGTAAAGGTAAAGGTAAAGGTAAAGGTAAAGGTAAAGGTAAAGGTTAAGGTAAAGGTAAAGGTAAAGGTAAAGGTAAAGGTAAAGGTAAAGGTAATGAGAAAGGGAAAGGGAAGGGAAAAGGGGTAGGTATAGTGATAGGATTGGGGATAGGGATAGGGAAAGGGGAAAGGGAAAGGAAAAGGGATAGGATAGAGTAAGGTGGAGCATAGAATAGGAGAGAATAGATGAGCAACAGTCAATTTTTCCGTGTGCAGGGCAGTGAGTCTTGCGGATCCTCTAGCAATATATAAAACAGGTTAGGCTTATAGGTTCAGGCCGTCTCATAACCTACTCCCCGAAAGGAATTCTTCAAATTTAACAACGCTGGACCCGAAGATTTCATCGACTATTGCGGCGGAGTACGAACTTTAAACTATGTAGTCGCATTACGCGGCTAACTTCGATGCAATCTACTAGCACAATTCAAATGTGGCTTCTCACTTACAACTCCAGCTATTGAAATACCTAGAGATTTACGATTGGCTAACACAAACGTTTCAATCAAGTTAAGAACATGTCCATTTCGAATACAAACCAATTCGTAGAGATTACAACATTGGAATTACAAAGTGCTTTTACGAGCAAAATGAAAACCGATTTAGAAGGCAACATAAGACTTGATCAGCCATACAAGAGTGGATGGAGTTCACACATATGGTAAAATCAGTGAAATACCGTTGTGCTGCCAAGACGTAATGGAGCAGCAACAAATCAGGCCGCCATATATGTTAAAAATTCATACAAACTTATATAACATTCAAGTGCACAAAAGGTGCCAACTACTAAAAAAGTAATGGAACCGTTAATGGTAGTAATGTGTGTCTATAGCAGACGGACACATTGGCTGTACATACATATGTGAGAACGAGTAGATCTAAGTAGGTGCACATAGTATACCTGTATAATACATAGTAAATAACGTACATTCAAATATTCCATTACAACTTACCAATCTTATTTCAATTTCAGCATCAATACATCTGCGCATCTTACGATTGGTTTTACCAAAGACGGGCGTACAAACCAGTTCATCGATGTCGTCAGAAGAACATGTGGTCAACGCCACACCATCCAATAGCGTACCATCAGCAACATTGCCACTGGCATCACATACCACCAAGCCATCGGCTGATGTAAACGAACGTGGTGAATGCGGGGAGGGATAGGCTAAAGAGTAGGCTGTTGGTCGCACTATTGCCGCCTCATCGTAAAGTACACGAACGCTGGGCGGACGTGTGGAGGCGGTGAAGAGCTCCTTACGTATTGACTTCTCGCACAAGAAATGCGTTTTACGCTGCGCAAAAGTTAAGAGGTCGCTCTCAGCTGTAAATAGAGAAAAAGAAGAAGAAAAGAATTGAGGTTAATATTATTGTTGACGTGGGAAATAAGGATGACGAATGTGGTAAGTGTATTGGGGCTTGGTTACTTATTATGGGAGAGCCTGAAGGAAATACATACAATTTGTTATGCCCGATTAATCTATTAATATACCAATTAATCTGAATTTAAACAAATGATTAATCAATCTTTTCGATCAATGGCAAAAAATATGAAGTCTTTTTTATTTGATTAATCGTAAAAATTTTTAGTTAAAAATTGTTTAATCGATTAATCATAACCATGATTAATTACAAGTTTTCTTAGTCGATTAATCTCTACATAAAATTGATAATATTTGGATGATCCAATCACAATCACACTTAGCATAACGAAAAACTCGTCAGAGGAAGGGATTCGAATTAAATCGGGCGGTACTTCAAGGATGGGAATAAGCATAGTCGTATGGATAGGGATAGTAGTAGGGATAGGGATATGGATATGGAAGGGGATAGGTATAGGCATAGGTATAGGTATAGGTAAAGGTATAGTATAAGTATAGAGAAGGGATAGGAATAGGAGCAGGAATAGGGATAGAATGGAAAATGAGAAATGGAGATAAAGATGGAAATATGAATAGGGATAGGGATAGGAGTAGGAAAATAAGTAGGATAGGACAATATGTATATCGTTAGGCTGACATAGATTCACAAAATCTGTACGCTAAGCGCAACCGGGTATAAAAAAGTGGAGCGAAGTCACAAAAAATTAATAACAAAGAATTGTGGTTGAAATATTTGAATTTTATTACTTCCCAGAGCTTGCTTTCGCCGAAATATTTATTCTCATAAAATATTATTGAAAACATATTCATGATTTCATATCGCCACTTGAAATCAGAACGATTTGTATTGTGACTTTGAGCTTAAACACGCACATTTTAATTGCTTTGATAGGCATACAGTGCGTGACATAACTATGTCAGCAGACATTTTTTACTCAATATGAAAAAAAGAAAAAAAAAAAAAAAAAAAAATAAAACAAAAAATATTAAATGAAGATAAAATAAAACAAATTAAGATAAAATAAAATAAGGTAAAATAAAAAAGCATAAAAAATATGATACAAAAATTTTACAAAAAAAATTATATAAAAAAATAAAAAAGTAAAAAAAAATGCAAAATAAACACAATAAAAAAATAAGTTAAAATTACATAAAATAACAACAAAAAAAAAAAATTAATAAAAAAAAGAACAATAAATCAAAATAAAAAAAAATTAAATAAATAAAGAAAAAAATAAAACAAAATAAAAAAAAATAAAACAAAATGAAATGAAATAAAACGAAATTACATAAAATAAAAAACCAAATAAAATTACATAAAAAAGTTAGTGAAATAAAAAAACAGTAAGAATTAAGTAAATAAAATAAAAGAAAATAAAATAAAATAAGATAAAAGAAAAAAAATAAAGTAAAGAAAAATAAAATGAAATGAAATAAAATTAAAAAAATAAAATTAAAATTAAATGAAATAAAACGAATTTACTTTCATTAAAAAATATAATAGAATAAAATAAGAAAAAAAAAAATAAAATGAGTAAACAGTATGTATAATAAAACCCCTAAAAAGAATTAAATAAAAATGATAGAAAGGAATAGAAAAAAATCAAATGAAAGGAAATAAACAAAAAAAAAATACAATAAAAGAACACCAACTGCTAAATAAATAAATAAAAAGTACCTCAATTTTGAATATTTACAAAATATCTCTGCATATTTTTAAAAGGAACTGTATATCTCGTCTATCTTTTTGATCTATCTCGTATTGATCATTTACAGCCAGATGTTCAATTTAATTACAAAATATGCTTTTTCATTAACATAAATTGCGCAGAATCAATTTTTTTTTCTTCATATATTTTACAAATAGCTAAAGCTACAACAAAGAGATTGGTCAATGATCCGGGTCGTTAAGTGTGCTTTTATTTATTTGTATGGACTTCTTTGGAATTTTCATTTCAAGCTTTAAAATGTTTTATTCTACATGAACAAGCCAACAACCTCATAGTAAAATATTACACATTGCTTTGATTACAATTTTTTTTTTTCATTTTTTTCTTGTATTGAACAAAGGCCGATTTATAATGCAGCAATATTATTGCTGTTTAATTTCAAAATCATTTGCGCAATTTATATCTTTATACCTTCGTCAGGAAATACATGAAGACATACATTAAAAACATTAAAAAAAAGGACGTGTGGCACTCGGGGACTGCCGCGGTAAAGCTATTGCTTATCACTTTTTATCAACTTATGCAATTATTATATTTATGAAAACTCAATGAACATATTTATGACTTTAGAGCAGTACAGCCTTAACCTGTTAACAGTATAGCCCATACAGTTCCAATTTTATGTAATTGGCCTGCTGCTAATATCAGTAAAACGTCACACTGTTAGTAGTATAGCCTAAATGTAGGCAACGCTTACAGATCCAATTTTAATGTAATGTAATGTATAGCTCCAATTTTATGTAATCGGCCTGTTGCTAACATCAGTACAACCTCATACTGTTAGTAGTATAGCCTAAATGTAGGCAACGCTTACAGATCTAATTTTAATGTGATGTAATGTACGGCTTCAATTTTATGTAATCGGCCTGCTGCTAACATTAGTACAACGTCATACGCCTAAATGTAGGCAACGCTTATATTTATTTTTGTCAAGTTATGTTGCTAACGCCGAACCTTTTAACATTGAAAAAGGTCCGTTACGAACTTTTTTAACATTCACATTTTTTTCATTTCACTCCCACCGCCAAGGCCTGCGATAAAATCTATGCAATAGCTTAAAAACTGGTCCTTTGTAATGGCCTGCCTTTACAGAGAATTATTGTCAGAATTTACATTAAGGGTATTCACATGCATTCATATTTATAAAATTTTATAAAATAACATTTTTTTATCCGAAAACACAGAGTCCTTGTCCCCTTTTTTCAAAACTTTCAGATAAGAACATTAAAAGAATACTTTGCGCGTAATCCATAGTTAAATAACTAATCTTACGTAACATCACGAACCTCTTTTGTCACCTTGCTTTTTATGAACAACATCTCGTGCCATCCGTAAATTAGCTAAGCTCTAAGCATATTAAATCTTATTATTAACTAGATAAGATTAACTATCATCGTGTCTATCACACCCAAGCCTCACACCACTGGAAAACATACATATCTATGCTTATGTGACATGCATGTCTCTATGTTATGTATGTTATGTTCCCACTCAGTGGCATGGCGAACTTGAAATTGAAAATTGAAATTATATTAAGTGCGCGCGACAAGTTGGCTGATGACGATGATACTGAAGCTGAGCTGATGGAACGAGTGACCGCGAAAACGAATCAGAGAGGCGCGTTTTAAAATGGGGCAGACATTGAAGTAGGGAAATATTTACGTATGTGAAGAAAACTGTGTATGTATTTTTATGAACCTAGTGGAAAAATATTAAACTTCAATCAGGCAGAAAAAATTTTAGTTTACTACTAAAATTTTCTAACTTTATTCCGAAAAATACCACACCTGTAAAAAAACAATTAAAATTTTTGGAGAATATTGTACTGCTAAAGTGTTGAAAAAATACGAGAAAAACTACAGCACTAAAGGTCTAACCTGTAATATCCCCCATACAAAAAGAAAAAAACAAAGTTGTAAAAGTCCGCCCCCAAATTCTAGGCTCGCGTTAAAATGGTTTCCGGAATTTTTGTTATCCATAGTACTTTTAATCTCTGAAGTCAACTTCACAAAATTTTAGATGGAAATATTTCCTACCTTTTGGGATAATTTCAGTGATATTTTCAGATTCACTTCGAGAATTTTTCGAGATAATTTCTGAACTCTTTTGGGATCATTTCAAGACTTTTTCTGTGATATTTTCAGTGTCTCTCTAGGGATCAATATGAACTGTTTCGGAATCATTTCGAGAGTTTTTAGGGATCATTTCAGGAACCTTTTTTTGGGGTGATTTCGGAACTTTTTTGGTATATTTTTTGGATCGTTTCAAGAATGTTTTTGAGATAAATTCGGTATTTTTTGGGACCATTTTGTGGACTTTTTTTGGTAAAAATTCAGAAGTTTTTGGTATGGTATCATAATTTTGATGTATTTTAGAACTAGTTGCTTTAACTGCTGGGTAAGTAAACTCATATGCAAATACTTCAAATTATGTTGATATTTCAGTGTGCGACATGTGAGGCGTTCATGCAATTGCCCAATGTAATGGCTCCATAAAATTGCGCCAACGGCTGCAGACAGTCAACTAGACAGACAGACATCGGCTAACTGACGCAACGAACGGCTGGTCATACAAGTGTGCTCCTACTAAATATATCTAGGTATACATATATGAAATGCAAATCTAGAGGAGTACTCCACACCCAAAGCAATTTTGTTTGTGGATTGTGACAGCCTAGTCGCCTGCCGACTTGCCTGACAGACAGCGGTCTATGTGAGATCATTCACATATTAGCATAAGTAAGTGGTACCGGAATGGGCTGCTGATTGTCAGTTTTCGGTTATCCATTGACTCTTCTGTTGCGCTATGAAACTACTCACTAGTGCATGACCTTTAGTTTAGACTACGTTTGTTATAATGTCATTCGTATTTAGTATGACTTTTAGTAACTGCTGTGGATTTCTTGATTTCTTCTTCCTTCGGAATGCGTTGCGTTCAATTTTTTTTTTTAATTCTCATGTCAATTGTCTGACATTGTATTTTGGTCTGAGATTTTAGCATTGTTTATCTCATTTTCTTATTCCTTTTTTTCACTTTTTAATGCAGTGTGACAACAGAGTATAAACAGATTTTTGTAAATCGTATGCATTTATGTAAACTTCCTTTTGAAATTGTCGTTTCATTGCCAAGGGCGATCAATTAAGGCGGTAGGTACTTAGCTTCTTCCATCGGATAACAGATAGTCTTATGTAGTTAATTGAAGCTCAATAATAGAAGGTACACTGAATGAATTGGACACGTCGAAAAAATGATAGTTACTTCAAAACGAGTAAGAAAGGCTGCATCGAAAAGTTTTCTAAATTCGCAAGCTGAAAAAAATGTTCGCTTTTAAATCTTTAACTTGACTAAGGGCCTCATTCTCTATTGAGAACGTTGACCCACCCACAGTCAAATTCTATTTAAAATCCAAAACTTTTGTCAACCAGCCAAAAAAAAATGTTCCCCGAATTTTTTCGAACCCATCCCTCGTAAGAGATATGTCAATTTAGGTGATTCTCAAAATTTTCGATATGTTGTTGTTGTTGTTGTTGTAACGAGGTGTAGCCCTGCCCAACGCGTAGTTCTCCTTAGCCTAAATTGTCATCAATATCTTCTAACGGGAGTCCTAGGAAACTAGCTGTTTCAACAGGGTTGGACCAAAGGGAGATGAGAAGAGTGGGCTCCGTAGAGCAAGTGAATAAATAGGTGGTTGGTATTATGGGGGGACGAGCCGCATGCCGGACATTCATTCGGCATGTCGGCGTTCAGTCTGGATAAGTAGGAGTTTAATCTACTACAATATCCAGAGCGTAATTGAGCCAGAGTGACCCTTGTCTCTCGAGGAAGATGACGCTCCTCTACAGAAATGCGTGGTGTTGAGGCATTTAAAAAAGCATTCACCGGACAGAGCTCGACCTAGTGGTCAACAGACGAGTCATGGATATGCTTCAAGGCCTTCTTGTGCACCTCAGGATCAAACGGCGTTGTTATATAATGCCGGATTACATCAAAATGTTTACGTAGATGCGTCCTTATGGTCCTTGGAGGCGGAGTTAGCTGAAACAGTTGCCTATTGGGGTGCTGCGGTTTACAACAATTCATCAGTAGGTATTGTTGCAGCTCTGTATTTTAGAGACAATTGCAGCTGAATGGGCAGCGATAGTGTGCATAGTGTCGAAAGTCATTCCTAAGATTTTGGGGTGGGCGACAGTAGGTATTTTTTTTTTTTTTGTTCAAGTCCAAGTCGTGGATAATGTCGCCGAGGACTTTGTTGTCCAAAGCTTGAGGCAGATCAGGGGCAACTAGAACCGTCCTGTCGTCGATATCGAAAAAGGGGGCGTTGTTATCATCCGATTTCGCCCATTCTCATGCAAATATCTAAATTTGTACTCAAGTTATCGTGTGCACGGACAGACGAACGGATATGCCTCAATCAACTCCTCAACCTAAGAGCTATCATATAAGGAACTCTATATCTATCTCGATTATTTTGTGCCGTTACGTAGTACGTAGTACCCTTGTACTAGTACTAGTACGCTGGGTATAAAAAAACATACAAAATGAATGATGAAACGCCGTCACGCAGCTATGACGTTAACAGCTTTTTAATTAAATACCAACTAACTCGGCATTTTCACAAAGAACAGGAAAACTAAAAAGTCAAAGCATGTTCCATAAAAGCACGAGAGAGCACATGGCGAAATATAGCAGCTAAAAAAGGCGTACTAACACTTGTTGCTCCAGCACACAGCGATATTGCAAACTCATTGCTAACAATATAACGCCGCTAGCAATTATCAATTACAAATGCCGCCATGTCGCAATGTGGCGGTAAAAAAAAAAATGAAAAAATAAAAACTGAAAAAATAAAATTAAAAACTATGAAAAACTGGAAAATGTGTGCTTGCTCGTATATCACAACAGAGTTGCATTTAGTGCAGTTAGAGTCAAAGCTAGTATTGCTGTTGTTGTTATACTGTCGTTATATACTGTCCTTTGTTAGCAATTTTTTTTAATTCTTTTTATTGTTGTTGTCACCATTGACCATTGTACATTTTATGCATGCTAAATGTGAATTGATTCACTTGCAACGGCAATTCAATACAAACAAACATAAATTTCGCTGACTCAGACAGGTTATTGCATTATAAATATTTTTTTTTTTTTGCTAAAAAAATATTGCAAAAAAAAAAATTTTAAAGGCAGGAACAAAAAAAAATGCAATTACTTGCGAAAAATTGGCTTATAAAAAATATTGTTTATATGAGGTGTGAAAAAATGAAGTTTCAAAATTCAAGCACATATTTTGGCCATTCAGTAAATTTTTAGCAATTTACGTGCAATAATATATCAACGCCGAACACTCCCTGTTTACAAAAGGGATTAAGTGCATATGCACTTAAAAATAAGTATATAAGTATGTTTGTGAAGTCAAATGTTATTTTATAAACGAATATAAGTATGGGTTGAAAAAAGAAGATTTTTCCAAGGTATGAAACCGATTGAAATGACGTTCTGGTTTCGTTTTCGGTTTTGTAACGTGTTTCGGTTTCGGTTCCGGTTTTGTTCTTCAACATTTGTTTCGGTTTCAGTTACGGGTTCGCTCCGTTTTCGGTTTCCAAATACAAGCCACACAAAAAAATTTTGCTACAAAAAACTAAAGTGAATTTTCAGGTGGGGTGCAATAAAGCCATACGCAATAACGCCATATGGCTTTATTTCTCAAACCAAATGGAAATAAGGCCATATGGCGATATTTCCAATTCGGTTAAATCGCAAAGCGAAATAAAGCCATACTGAAAATTCTCTCAAATAAGTAATAAGGCCATAATATTGAATTAAGGAGGTAAAACTTAAAATAAATGGCAAGCAAGGTGGTATCGCGCCGGGACGCAGAGCACGAAGTGTATTAGTCTTCGACGCAGAGAACGAAGAGTGTTAGTCTTCGACGCAGAAAACTGAAGTGTGTTAGTCTTCGACGCAGAAAACTGAACCGTGTTAGTCTTCGTTGGGAGCGACGATATAGATTTTTTTATTTTTGTTGTTGTTAACAATGCATTGCCCTGCCTAGAGTGTATGAACATTCCGAAGATCTTCATCAAGCTCTTCTAACGGGAGTCCAAGGAAACGCGCAGTTTCAGCTTTGCAGTTGGACGGACCAGAGGGACAGAGGGGTTAGAAGAGTAGGTTCAATTGGACAATTGAAGAGGGTATCATGGGGGGTCCTACCACAAGCAGGGCATTGTGTCATTCAGTCTGGATAAGTAAGAGTTTAACCTCACACTGTATCCAGAGCTAAGCTGTGCCATGATGACTCTTGTCTGCCTTGGTAAGGTGCGTTCTTCTTCAACAATATCGGGTGGAAGACTGTTTAGAACGGGGTTCACATGTAGAGATCTGACAAAAAACTCGGTGTGGATGTCGGTTTTTTCATATTAAAGTAAATGTTTAAAAAGGTAACAACAATGTAAAAACTTCCTAGTGGCAACACTTCGTAGAGCTTGAAATGAATCACGTTAGCTACATATATTCGAAATGTCATCCAAATGAGTCAAGTTAGTAGTTTTGGAGATATCTAGCGGATTGCTAAAGAGAAAAAAAATAGTGGGATTATGTAGCAACTCTAGATGGTAACCCTGCCTGGAAATATGTATCTTCGTTGGTATACGGCCGAAAATACCTTACCCTTAATAACCATATCTTGCTTAATATAAAAAAAAAGATAAGTGGCAGCCCTATTAAACGATCGACTTGGCAACACCGAAGTAGAAAGTCTCAGTATGAAGCATTCTATCTACAAAAAGTTTGTACAGAAAATACCTTATTTGAACCAAATGCTGTTTTTTTTATTTCCTATTAAAATTTTACTTTCCGTAAAAAAGTTAACTTCAAAAATTCAGATTATTATTTTATTCAATATTGATTTAGCGCTAACTTTACTTACCCAAAATGACCCTAAAATAAACCCAAAATAATCCTAATATGATCCCAAAACGACCCCAAAAAGACACTTAAATGTTCCCAAAATGATCCGAATTTGAACACAAAACGACCCAAAAATGATCACAAAATGACCGTAAAAAGATCCCAAAATGATCCAAAAAAATGACTCCAAAATTACCCCAAAAAAACCCTTAAATGTAGCCAAAATGATCCGAAAATAACTCCCAAATTATACAAAAATGATCCCAAAACGACCCTAATATAATCCCAAAATAGTCCCAAAACGATCGCAAAAAGTTCCTCAAATGTTCCCAAAATGATCCAAAAGTGATTCCAAAACGACTCCAAAATTATACGAAAATGGCCCCAAAATTTTCTCAAATTAATCCAAAATTGAACCACAAATGATTTCAAAATAGCGCCAAAATTATCCCAAAGTGACCCGTAAATGATCCCAAAATGATCCTAAAATAATCCAAATATGATCCCAAAAATATACAATACGGCAATGGTAACCCTGGGCGGCAAAACTACTTGAAAATATTTTAGTTGGTATGTCGGCGAAAATACCTTTCATTTGATACCCATATTGGCATATCTTGCTCCATTATTTAAAAAAACTGAAATAGGTGGCAACCCTGTAGGGGGGGGGGGGGGGGAAAGATAGTCTTAGAATCAATCATAGTACCTATATGCCAAATTTCATCCAAATCGGTGAAGCTGTTACCGAGATAGTGCCGGATATACAAATATACTTCGGTAAGGTGGCAACCCTACTTGAAAATATTTTAGTTGGTATGTCGGCGAAAATACCTTTCATTTGATACCTATATTGGAAGATATGCCAAAAAATATATAAAAAATTGAAATACGTGGCAACCCTGTAAACCGCCCCAGGTGGCAACACCCAAATGGATACTCTTATAATCAATCCAACTATCTATATTCAAAATTTTGTCCAAATCGGTCAAGTGGTTCCCGAGATAGTCCGGTTATACAAAAATACAAGTTTAGCTAGTTTAAAGTTATAAGATACATCGAGAACTGCTTGTGAATAAAAAAACTTAATTTTTTTTTTGTTTTTTTAAATGGCACAAAAAGTTGAATTTTCATATAAAATGAACTGTTCACCGTGAAAGAAATGCCAGACAAGATACCCAAAATATTTAACTTATATGCCAAAATACTTCAACACATGTTTATGAGTGACGTATTCAAAATTTAATGCATACTCGTTTAAGATCGCACATGCTCATAAGTACATGATGCGTATACATTTTAGTATCAAAAGGCCATGTCACTGAAATTGATGGCGCATACCGATGGCGACTTAACCGATGACAGCTGTGTTGTATACTCGTACTTGCATATTGTCGCTACTTCTAGTAAATGTGGTAAACTCAGTTATATAAATTCACGTTACTGTCATATAACCATATTTGCAACACATTTATATATACAAACACATATCTACGGTTTTACGTTCATGCTACATTACAGCCGCAAGCCAACTAAGGCTAAGTCATAACAATATTTCATATGTACATATATGGAACGGTAGTTTGTCTGGTATCAAATGTTCAAATTCAAGTATGAGATGCACTAAGAGATTTTGTGAATTTTTACCCAAAAAGTGGATGTGGTAATACAGGGATTGACAGGAAGAAGCAAAGCACTGACAACAAATGGTGTGCTAAAGTATGTAAGCTGCTCGCTTAAATATTCGAACTAGTAGTGTGACTTGGGTTGCTCGTTCGTTTGGTTGTTTCAATTGGTTGCTGCTGCTGTTAGTTGAACCCATCAGATATAGCATTGATCTCGTGATAACAGTTTGCCATTGGCATAACAATTTTAAATGAACAGGATGAATTGTGTACTGTTCTCGTCCAGAGTGCTTGGTATGCAGCATTAACTGCAGCTCTGAGTACTTAACTACTTACTCAGACCTCTTCCAAGTATCTGAGTATTATAGATATCCCATAATACATATACGAATATTTAAGCTAGCTAACTTTTGATTTTTGACAGTTTGGTACAATGAGAGAGTGTACCGTGATATGGATAGTAGCAGTAACAGTGACCAGTAGCCCGTTTCTGTTATAAAAATTTACAAAATTCTTGATCTAATTGTCGTCACACTCGAGTCGATTCACCACCTCACCACCTCAAGAGCACTGTCACCACCTCAAGAGCAAGTGAGAAAATAAATCGACAACAAATTTAATTTCTGTCCCTGTACCGGGACCCGAACATATGGAAAATCCCTAAGTTGTTGGGATTCTTCACATAGCAGAATCCCGGGATTGACACTCCTAAACCGACACTGTTACTCTTCCTCGACCCACTTAGATGTCTTTATGGGCCATCTCTTCAAGGGATCGACGACAGCTGAACGAATAAGAGCCAAGAGCTTTGACGGCCGCTTGACTGTCGCTGAAAATAATGATATCCTCGCCGATAGCGCGTTTGCTTATCCAGGCCGCGGCATCCAAGATTGCTGAGATTTCAGCCTGGAAAACGCTGCAATGATCAGGTAGTCTGAAGGAGAACTCAAGTTCCAGATCCATTGAATAAAACCCTCCTCCAACTCTGCCGTCTAGCTTCGAGCCGTCACTGTAAACAGAAATGCCGCCATAAGTAGCGGGGCAACGATCCGTCCTCTTCCATTCCTCCCTGCTGGGAATGTTTGTTTTAAAGCAGCTGTCTCCGACTGTAGTGGCCGCACATCGATCTGTGCTCAGAGTGAAAAAACTGTAAGATCCCAGAACACTGGAGTGTCCAGTTGTGTTTGGGCCCCAGCCATACATTTCCCTTAAACGAAGAGCCGCTGCCGCTGCTGCCCGGTAAACTTCCAGATCGAGGAGCTTCGTTGGACGTTGTTCTTAGCGCGCCGCTAATACACATCATGCCAGATCAGTGAACTTAACATAACAGATTCAGGAGCTTATTGAACCACAGCTCGACCAACTGAACTAGCTCATAAATTTGTAACAGTAACCTAATTTAAAATACCCAAGCCTACTGAGAACATTAGTTTGAAGATATATATTTTTTTTTCAATTTGACCTCTTCATGAGTCGGGGACTTTTCACTTGATCTGAAATAATTCCGACATCCAATAATAACCCATTTTTTTTTGCATAGTGCAAAAATCGTCTCTAGATATATTTACTAACCAACCAACTTCGAGTATTGTCATTGTGGCCACAGGCATAATTCAGAACAAATATTGCACGAACAAAGAGTAGAGCGACAACGGACGATGGAAAATTGCAGAAGAGCAAGCAATTGACTCAGTTACCAAAGTTGGCACTCAAAGTCTTCGTCGTCGTCGTCAGTCAGCATTATCATAGTCAACAACATTGTACTAGCAGTGTTGCCGCTTGCTGGTGGTTAGCATTATTGCTGTTGTGGCTTGTGTCGGTGTGGTTGTTAGCAGCAGCAGCAGCAGCAGCAGCAGCAGCATTGACGATGCCAATAACGATGTCATTCCTGTTGTTTGTGGCTGATGCTAACGACGAAGTTATTGATGATGAGCAGGAAGAAGAAGAAGAAGTGGAAAACCACACAACAGCCGCAGGTCACAACAATGCCAATTTTTACAGGAGCAAAGCAGACAGAAATGATTGCTGTGATGATATGTAGTGCGACAACAGCAGCAACTAGACTCAGCAATAACAACAACACAGAGTAGCAACAATGGTATTTTGAAATGCATGCCAATCACGCAATTTACTGCATATATCAATTTTGTATGAGTGGTATGTTTGTATGAAGGTTTCTTCCATAGCAATGATGAGTTAGTATGCGGTAGTAGTTGAGCTGATGCAGCAACATTGGTCATAACAATAACAATGGCAACAACAGGCTCCATAAATTGCATATTGCATGCCACATATGGGATAAGGTCCGATAGGTATGAGCTAGTCTGAAATTAATGGTTTGGATATATTCCAGTGATGATTATAGGCAAAAGAATATTAACATATAAATAGGGGCGTGGCACCTCCGATACAAATGGAAAACTTCATAGTCCGTATCTCTGAAAGTATTTAGGTTAGGATATTTGTCGGTACTATCTTGGGAGACGCTTGACCGATTTGGATGAAATTTAATATGATTAATTCTTAGACTATCCGCTTGGGTGTTGCCACTGGGGGGGATTACAGGTTTGCCACCTGTCTCATTTTTTTTTTTAAATATTGAGTAAGCTATGCCAATATGGGTATCAAATGAAAGGTATTTTCGGCGACATGCCAACTAAAATATTTTCAAGTAGGGTTGCCACCTTACCGCAGTATATTTGTATATCCGGTCCTATCTCGAGAACCGCTTGACGGATTTGGATGAAATTTAGCACAGAGATAGCATGATTGACTATTCACTTGGGTGTTGCCACTTGGGGAATTTACAGGGTTGCCACGTATCTCATTTTTTTTTTAAATATTGAGTAAGATATGCCAATATGGGTATCAAATGAAAGGTATTTTCGGCGACATGCCAACTAAAATATTTTCAATTAGGGTTGCCGCCCAGGGTTACCATTTTAACGTATTGTATTTGTATATTTTTTGGTCATTTTGGGATTATAATTGGATTATTTTAGGACAATTTTGGGATAGTTTTATGATCATTTGCGGGCTATTTTGAGATCATTTAAGGGTCTTTTTGGAGCCATTTTTAGATCAATTTGGTGTTATTTTGGGATCATTTAAAGTTCATTTTGGGATCATATTGGGGCCATTTTGGGATAATTTTGAGGCCATTTTAGGGTCATTTTGGGATCATATTGGGGTCACTTTGGGATCATTTTGAGGCCATTTTGGGATCATTTTGAGATCATTTTGGGATCATTTTGAGATCATTTTGGGGTCATTTTGGGATCATTTTGGGGTCATTTTGGGGTAATTTTGGACCGATTTCGATGAAATTTGGCATAAAGATAGTATTCTTGACTTCAAGACTGTCCAATTGGGTGTTGCCACTTGGCGCGGTTTACAGGGTTGCCACCTATCTCATTTTTTCTTAAATATTGAGCAAGGTATGCCAATATGGGTATCAAATCAAAGATACTTTCAGCCGCAATACCAACCATAATGTCTTAAAAAAGAGTTGGCACCTAGGGTTGCCACCTTACTGCCTTTTATTTATTTCTTGGTATATTGAGCGATTTGGATGAAATTTATTTAATCTAAGATTTTCTACTTGGATTTGCCACTTGCTGCGATTTATAAAATTGCCACCCATTTGATATTTTTTCGGTAATGTATTTAGAAAAGTTTATGTTTGTAAGTAAGAGTATTGGAAAAAAGTAAAAATCGAAATATTAAAAAAAAAAATACGATTTAACCATTATCAGCTCATATATACGATTGCCATTGGAAATCAATTTTCCTAAAGCTAACGTAATAGCCGAGCTGCCATGAAAATGTCATAAGCTGTAGCCAATTCAAACGTTTTGCATCAAAATAAATGCATTGAACACTTAGTTTGCTGCTCCAACGCGCACACCTCCTCTCACCCATACCGATGGAATAAACGTGCCTCAATGCAAGTATCTATGAAATGTTGCTGCAACCAACGATGCTTATACCAGCAACATGAATGTGGTTATTGCATACAAAAAAAGCACACATGCATACATATGAATTGTAGGAATATTTGTAGATTGCATGCATTGAATGACAACTGAATTGTCTGAGCTGAAGTATGGTTGCATTTTGAAACGAGTTAAACTGTATTGAGCTAATAGCTTCCAGACGAACGCTTTATGCTTAAGTAAGCAAAAAAAGTTCTTTGCAACATACTTACAAATACATATTTATCCAGGTTCACATATATACAAAAGTATCTATGTAGGTATAACCACAAAGCCTCAAGAGCGATCAGCTGAAGCAACAAAAGCACAAATACTTAAAGTTGTTGTAGTCAACGAAGCAGCAACCAACATTAGACCACAGAACAATAATAAACAGCAACAATAACAAAAAACAAATAATAATAATAATGTAATAAAACAAAAAGCAAGGCATAAACAAAGAAATTGCATATATGACTTCACAGGAAAAATACAATTTACAGTTTAATTAGTTGGATTTTCCTATTATGGACACAGTTCAATGTACCTTAAAACATTCTATCCGGTCTTCAAGTTGATCCAGCTCCTCCGCTGGCAACTCCAAAGCAACAATAAATATAATTGAATTCAATGTAGTTGTGTTTATACTTATAAGTATTTTATGTTTAACTTGCAAAAATATTACTACAAGAAGAAGAAGAAGCAAGGCCCAGCAAAAGCTAAGTGAGTTGCATGACTGTTGTGATGTAAAAGGAAATGAATTTAGCGAACGGATGTCGAAAACGAAGAAGTTATGCTATGGACGCACACACGAATATTATCCCGCTTTAATACTCTTGCATCACATTCAAATTTTACCCTGGCACACACAAAATTGAGGATTAATTACATTGAGGATTATTTATTTGGTTGTTATTCTACCATATCGGCACGCTAGCGCGACATCTACCGGTCGCTAGCGTATTTGTTTTCATTTTGCTTGTATTTGTTGTTGTTGTTTTATGAGTGTTGGTAGCGCAAATTTTTGAAGTTAACTTCTTAGGCGCCGATATGAAGTTTTGATTGAGAGTAAAATTTGAGAAAATGGCTGATGATGTAACGGAAATAGAAATTGTAGCCGACTTTCAGGCGTAGGCAATTTTCACCACGATGTTTAGCTGTGCAAATCAAATAGGAGGTGAAATTCTAGGATCTAACTAATATTGCGCAAATTGTAATCGTTAGGCGGAATTCATGGGTGTTGCCAGTTAGGGCGGTTTACAGGGTTGCCGCCTATTTCAATTTATTTTAAATATAAAGCAAGATATGCAAATATCGGTAACAAATGCAAGGTTTTTCGACGGTATTCCAAATAAAATAATTTAAAGCAGGGTTTTCACTTAGGGTTGCCACCTAACCGCAATTTATTTTTAGTTTTTCGTTTATCTCGGGAACTGCTGGACCGATTTGGATAAGATTTGGCATATAGACAATTTGTTTAATTCTACGATTATATACATGTGGGTTGCCACTAAGGGCGGTTTACAGGGTTACCACCTATCCTATTTTTTAAATAAAGAGCTAGATATGCCAAAATGGGTATCAAATTGAAGGTATTTTCGGTCGTATTCCAAATATGACCATTTCACGCAGGGTTGCCACTTAGGGTTGCGACCTAACCGCAATTTACAACCCCTTTTACAACTTCCTTCCTTCCTATCTTTCTTCGTCTCCACACTATCTCCCTCCCTTTTTCTCTTCATTCCCCTCTTTCCTTCTACCACGTCCCTCTTCCTCTATATCCCATTCGTATTGGCCCCTTTTAATTTAGGCATTATTCTACCCACGTGCCGTATTTGAAGGAAAACGCACCATGTATAAGATATTTTCGAATTGATCGGTTCCCTGGTCCACTTTCCGGAAGTAAGAAATTGCGAAGCTAAACCATTCTCGAATACACCTTATTCATATTTCGTTATTTCTGAATTTAAGAAGATAACTTCTAAAAAAAAGTTATTCGGTGTCAAAGGTCAAAATTTTGACTTTTTTGGACTTTTACCGAAAACGGTTAGATTTTTCATGGAACTTTGTGACAAATAAACGGTGTTTAATTTGACCGGACTAAAAAAAGGTAAAAGTGTAGGAAAGTGAGAAAATCCGCTAAGTGAAAAATTATTTAGAATTGGCATCTGATAACACTGTAGAACAAAATTGAAGTTTTTGAAAATCCCACCGGGTTTCTCAACGGTTTCTCAAGTTTATGGGTGTGCTGAACCCGAATCTTTAGTCAGATTTTTTGGGTCACCCTAGGTTTTCTCTCCAAACGGTGGTTTGTAAAGAGATCGGTAGTTGTAAATATTTTTTTTAATGATTTAAAAACTTTTCTGGGCTCAAGGGACCAAATTTAATTTTGGTTTTTATATTTGGTGGCATACAGATGTTCCATAGTGCAAAAAATTGGTGTATAAAAAGTTATTAAGAAAAAAAAATTAAAAATTAAAAAAATTTAATTTTTTTTTTTTTTTACTGCTACCGATCTCTGAACAAACTATCTCTGGAGCAAGAAAAAAGACAGTAAAATTTACACAGAAAATAAAGTAAAAATGAAATGAAATCCTGAAATCCTGGATCAGCCACTGCTATGGAGAGAAACCCTAGGGTGACCCGAATTATCTGACTCCAGATTCGGATTCAGCACACCCAAAAGCTTTTGAAACCGATAAGACCCACCAAAAAAACAACTCACATTGCCTTTTTGAACTATTGAAGATGGCACATGCCACGAACATTCTTTTTTTTTTTGTATGTACATTCGACTACACTCATCGCCTACAGCAACGGGTGGTAGGTAAGTAAGCACAATTTCTTTGGGGTAATGACCATGCTCTCCATGCGGCGTTGTGAATAAATTGGCCACCAGCCAACTTGTCTGATTTTGAGGGTCTCGTTCATCAACAAGAGAACGCTGCCTTGATGCAATATAATTTATATAAACAAACACACACAAACAAACCGAAAAGTAATATGTGGCAACCCTATATATGTCAAAATGTTGCACAGTATCTTTGACTAACTATACGCAACATATATCAACAAATAAATATGTATCATACATATATGAGGTATGAGGCACGCCCTTGGACTCTATGTCCTGCTGTGTAAGTGTCATAATTGCAATTTAAGCAATTAAGCTTTAATTTTGGCAAATGCCACTACACCACGTACGAAAAGATATACAAACATTCCTGCAACAATACAACCCTACGCATGCATCAATGTTGCTAACAGCGTGTTGCAGTTGTCGTTGCATTTGTTGTTGTGGTTGTTGTTGCAACTGCATTTGCGTGAAGAGTGAAAGTTAATTAGTGTAACGCAGCGTGAATGAAAATAAATGAATGCGACTTAATAATACTTTCTTGTATTTATTGGGGGGAAATATGCATCATCGGTAATGTGAAAAAAAGAAGACGATACGACGATGGGTATTTATTACGCCACTTTCTCATTTTGCTTGTAATTGATATTTTGTACATAAAGACATTTTGGTTTCGAGTGATAAAACATTAACTTGGTAATAAAAAGATAATGAGAATTAAGTATATTTTGATTACTCAATTATGTAGCAATCATAATTTGTTATTAAGTTTTTTTGGACTTTTTTTTATTAAGTGAAGGCATTGCAGGTGGTTTGTGGCAGTGTGAGATGCATTCGGGTTTTTTTGTTTCAGTAATTACCGATTAGTAAGTTTTTGGAGATAGCATGGAAACAAAATCTTTGACAAAAAATAATTAACAATTAATTTAACAATTATTCTTGTATATTTGTATTTGAAAGAAAATTTGGCATAAAGAGTATGCTTGATTCAAAGATCTCCCACTTCGGTGTTGCCACTTGGGGCGGTTTAGAGAGTTGCCACCTGTCTCAATTTTTTTAAAATATTGAGCAAGGTATGTCAGGTTCAAGTGGCTGCCGCAGAGGCACACCTAGGCCAATATGGGTATCAAATGAAAGGTATTTTCTGCGACATACCAAATAAATTTTTTTACCGCAGAATATTTGTATATCCGGTACTATTTCGAGAACTTCTTAGCCGATTTGTGTGAAATTAGGCATGGGGATAGTATGTTTGATCCTAAGACTATCCACTTGGGTGTTGCCACCTGGGGTGGTTTACAAAGTTGCCACCTATCTCAATTTTTTTTTAAATATTGAGCAATATATGCCAATACGAGTATCAAATGAAAGATATTTTCCGCGACATACCAAGTAAAATATTTTCAAGTAGGGTTGCCACCTTACCGCAGAATATTTGTATATTTGTACATATATCCGGTACTATCTCGAGAACCGCCACCCAGGGTTGCCACCGTCCCGCAGTATATTTGTATATCCTGTACGATCTCGAGAACCGATGATGATATACTTGATTCCAATACTCTTCACTCGGGTTTTGCCACTTGGGCGGTTTAGAGGGTAGCCACCTATCTGAATTTTTGTTCAATATTGCGCAAGGTATGCCAATATGGTTTTCAAGTGAAAGGTGCTTTCAGCCGCATATCTACCATGATGTCTTTAAGATGAGTTGGCACCTAGGGTTGCCACCTATCTTCATTTTATATATTTTGGATGAAATTTTGTATGTGGATAGTATGCTTCATTCTCAGATTTTCTACATGGGTGCTGTCACTTGAGGCGGTTCATAAACTTGCAACCTATTACATAATTTTCTGCAAATCTATTTTGAAAAAGTTTATGTGGGTGCAAACATTTATTTCAAAAATCTACAGGTAATCTCATTTCAAAATTATTAATACCATCAGCAACTAAAATATGAGCACTTGCCCCACAATTTCGGCGCATATGCAAGATATTTATTTAATGATGCTAATAACACATTAGTATTCGATGAAGGTCGTTTATCACTTCAGAAATTTGCAAACTGACTAGGGTGAACCAATTACCAAACACAACTACATATGTACATGTGAGCAGTTGGCTGAACACTCGCGACTGTCGAAACATGAAAGTTGAAAACAAAATTTATTTATTTATAAAAATATTTTACAAACATCCGAACTATAATGACCAGCATCAGGGATTATCATTAAGGCATTACAACTTATTTTTGCACACATGACTGATGATTTATGCTGCTTAAGTATTCAACAGAATATAAACAACAACAATGATACATGAAGCTCAAAATAAGAGCCAGCAGAGCTGCCAGATTTTTTTTTTTTTTTCAAAACCTGTAAGTTTCTCCAACCGTATATTTTTTTGGCTAATAACAATCTTCACTAGTAGAGCGATATTAAGAAAATTTAAATTCTTTCTTAAATAAAACAAAAATAATAATTTAAAAAAAGTTACACCCTGTACTGTTCAAGTAAGCAAAGTTGCAAACCTAAATTGTGGTATGGTGGAGGAAGAAAATAAAATGATTTAGTCTCAGGACATAGAGATTTCTAGGAAGCTCAAACTATGTTTGGATTTACGTAGGAAGCTGCACGTTCATTCTTCTGGCAAGCAAATGATGATATGATAACAAAATTAAAAAAAGGATACACCCTGTACTGTGAAATAAGCAAAGACATAAACCAAATCTTTGGTATATGTAACAAAGAAAATTAAATGTTTTGGTTGTGATTCCAAAAAGGTTAGGTATAGTAAAAGATTACGGGAAGTCTCGTATTCAGTTCTCCTACTAATGAGAGCGCAAAAAGAGATTTAATAAGGTTCTCTCTCTGTAAGAAGTTACCAGTTTTAGTCAGAAAAGGGGTTGTAAGCTGCGAGCGGCCTGAAATTCTGCAATTTTCAGATAATTTATGAATATGGCAACAACTGTCACCACTATTTGTAAACACTTATTGGCAAATATCATCCGCTACAGGCGAAATCAAAAAATCTCAAATCAGCAGACGTTCAGAATAATGAGTCAGTGCCTTAGGCATCTGTGTATTGCACACAGGGCAAAAGAGCACAAGTAATCCCAAAATATTTTCCTTTACATAAAATAGCAAACAATTTGCATATATTTGCAACAAATGAGATGAAAGCGAGTACTATAAACAAACCACTATGTTGAGAGGATAATGGAAACAAGATACAAATAAAAACAAACAAGAAAATCGTCTACTGAAGTTTTTTTTTCTCTGATGCGATTGCATAAGTAAAATTTTTGGGCGCAATGAGTCAAACAAACAGACTCACTGTATAAATATTAAATACAGGGCGTGCCATAAAAGATATAAAATTAAAAAAAAAAAAAAAAAAAATACTTATTCTAATAATATGGGGAGGTAAAAATTTTAAAGTTCTAGTCTTTTGAGCAATGGCTCAGTCGATTTTGTTGAAATTTGGTATACAAAAAATAAGCTATCAACAAAAATATTTCAAGAAAGGGTTACAAAAGAAGGTTGCCACCTAATCCAATATAGTTTTTAATTTTTTTTGCATAACCGCTATTACATATTTCAAGAACCATCTAATACATTTCTAGTAAATTTTGTATTATAATTATCTTCAACAAACAAAACTTAGATTTAAGTTAAAGTTGCCAGTCGTTACAGTTTGTTGACCAGGTTGCCACCAATTCAAATTTTTGTAAAATGTAGTGAAATATGCGAATATGCCCAGATTGAGTTCAAAAACCAGCTGATAAATTTCTCTGAAATTTTTTTATTAAAGTTGTCTGTCTGTCAGAATTTAAGCTCTTTTACTTGAAAGTGGCAACTTTTGATATTTTTACAAGGTTGCCAACTGTTGAAAATTTTTTTAAATGAAGTGGAAGATGCGAATATGGGTTTGAAATAAATGCCCAGTTACTTGTTCGCAGTGTATCAATAAAAAATATTTCTGAGGGCTACCAATTGAGGTTGCCACCCAATCTCACTATAATTGCTGTTATCTCCAAAGCACTTGATTATTTTTTATGAAATATTGTGTTTTTATATTTTTAAATTAAGTGATCTCACTATTGAAATCGGTATCAGCCGAAGGAAATTTTAGTTCAACAAAAGTTGAAGGGCTAGGGTTGCCACCTAATTCCATCTTCTTCTATATACATATATATAAAATAGGATGTATGTATGTATGTAGCTTATGGACACTCCAAAACTACTTTGTCGATTTTCTGCAAATTTTCGGTAAAGTTATTTTTAGGGAAGTGGACCCGGGACCGCCCTATTCGAAACTATCGCATAAATGACTGGATTTACTTGAAATTTGGTATGTAGGTAGCGTTTTGCTTAGGTTAAAGTATGGTATGATTTTTCTTCCGGGAAGTGGACCAGGGACCAACATGTTCTAAACAATCGTATTTATGGCTCGATTTGCTTGAAACTTGGTGTGTAGGTAGATATATGCTTTTTAAGATATAGAATAAATTTTCTCCCGAAAAGTGGACCCAGGACTGAGTTATTCTAAACTATCGTATAAATGGTAGCGTTATGCTTAGATTAAAGTATGAGATAATTTTTCTTCCAGGAAGTTTACCAGCGCCTGATATATTCTAAACAATCATATTTATGGCTCGATGAGCTTGATATTTGGCGTGTAGCTGTAGCTGTTCTTCCTGTATAACTTGCTTGATTTTTAAAATTGGAGTGAAAAGGCTCACTTTATACATGTGCGGGAATTCAACATTTTCTTTTTTGAATAGGGTTGCCATCTGTTTGATAAAAATTTTTTTAATACAATTTTTAGTTTAAAAGGAAGATTAAATTTTTTTTGAAAAGGTTTAGTTACCACCTTTTGAAAAATATTTTTTTCTGTAAAGTTGAGCTGTTCTGAGAGCTTTTGTATTGGATAAAGCTTGTAAACACCCTGTATATTTACTATAATACATAATTAGATACTTCTACAAAAAAAAATACAAAAATAGTGAGCGTTGCTGTTGTACTATTTTGTGGCATGTTTTCTGTGGTGTGGCACGTTGCGTGCTATTTTTTATTTTTTATTTTTTCATACGATTTATGTGCGCCTGACGGCGCCAGCTGGTGAATTAAACCGCAAATAAAATCTGCATGAGTAGCGTAACGAATGCAGTACGGCCAAAAGAATAAAGCCAAAAAAAAAAGAACAAAAATTGCAAAAGGGGACGTGCCTCTTTGCTGCCACAGGGCATTGAGGGCAGACAACGAGAACAACAAACGAATGCGGCATGTGGCATGCCACAACGCTTGGCATGGCTGACTTTGCTGATGCTTTGTGACAGCCACCAACCGAACAGAGCGAACCGCGACAGCAGTAATCGCGCCTGAATTGCCAAGCTGATAATGCGCTAGTGGTATGCATTGATTTGTCTAGGCGCTGAGTTTTATCGCACTACGCAAAAAAAAAAACAAAAAAAGCAATAATTTGTAGCAGAGTGCCTGTTAAATAGTAAGGCCCCTTTTTTGCTTGCCTCACTCATTGTGTTTTTATTGTTTATTAGCCAATCTCGTTTATGGATGCTCACGTTTTTTTTTTTTCAGTCAAAGCAACTATTAACTTGGTGTTTGTTGTCGTTAAAGAAAGCAACATATTCCTTATTCAGACGGTCAACTGAACGCTTGCCACATTTGTTGCAAGCAAATATGAAGTACGTGCTTGTTTACAGAAATTGAAAATCAGTAGCCCATAACTGTGTATAAGGCTCGGCATTTTTTGCCTCTGGGTTGTCATGCTGTTGATACGATTAAAAGTGATTTATGTCACATTAAATTAAATAGATTTCGGACTGCGGTGGAAGCAACTTTGAGGGGCTACAATATAAAATGCAATGAAGTAAGAGGAAAAAGGTTGACTTTTTATACATTCAACGCGTCTTATACTCGAATATAGAGTTACCCAGCTAACCATATTTGGAGCTGGAAAGTGTTTTTTTCATTCAAAGTATTATTTTGAATACAAGAACCTTTTATTTTTCATGAAAGTATTAATTTTCATACAAGTATTAATTTTCATACCAGTATTACTTTTCATACCAGTATTACTTTTCATACAAGTTTTAATTTTCATACCAGTATTACTTTTCATACCAGTATTACTTTTCATACCAGTATTACTTTTCATACAAGTATTAATTTTCATACCAGTATTACTTTTCATACAAGTATTAATTTTCATACCAGTATTAATTTTCATACCAGTATTAATTTTCATACCAGTATTACTTTTCATACCAGTATTAATTTTCATACCAGTATTACTTTTCATACCAGTATTACTTTTCATACAAGTATTAATTATCATACCAGTATTACTTTTCATACAAGTATTAATTATCATACCAGTATTACTTTTCATACAAGTATTAATTTTCATACCAGTATTACTTTTCATACCAGTATTACTTTTCATGCAAGTATTACTTTACATACCAGTATTACTTTTCATACAAGTATTAATTTTCATACCAGTATTACTTTCATACAAGTATTAATTTTCATACAAGTATTAATTTTCATACCAGTATTACTTTTCATACCAGTATTACTTTTCATACAAGTATTAATTTTCATACCAGTATTACTTTTCATACAAGTATTAGTCTTCACACAAGTACCATTTTCATACCAGTATTAATTTTTATACCAGTATTACTTTTCATACAAGTATTAATTTTAATACCAGTATTACTTTTCATACAAGTATTAATTTTCATACCAGTATTACTTTTCATACAAGTATTAATTTTCATACCAGTATTACTTTTCATACAAGTATTAATTTTAATACCAGTATTACTTTTCATACCCGTATTACTTTTCATACAAGTATTATTTTTCATACAAGTATTAATTTTCATACCAGTATTACTTTTCATACAAGTATTAATTTTCATACAAGTATTAATTTTCATACCAGTATTACTTTTCATACCAGTTTTACTTTTCATACAAGTATTAATTTTCATACCAGTATTACTTTTCATACAAGTATTAATTTTCATACCCGTATTACTTTTCATACCAGTATTAATTTTCATACCAGTATTACTTTTCATACAAGTATTAATTTTAATGCCAGTATTACTTTTCATACAAGTATTAATTTTCATACCAGTATTACTTTTCATACAAGTATTAATTTTAATACCAGTATTACTTTTCATACCCGTATTACTTTTCATACAAGTATTATTTTTCATACAAGTATTAATTTTCGTACAAGTCTTACTTTTCATACAAGTATTAATTTTCATACAAGTATTACTTTTCATACAATATTTAATTTTCATACAAGTATTAATTTTCATACAAGTATTAATTTTCATACCAGTATTACTTTTCATACAAGTACCATTTTCATACCAGTATTAATTTTCATACCAGTATTACTTTTCATACAAGTATTATTCTTCATTTCAATAGCCATGTGTAGGCGAGGTACCGCTCCTGTTTGTACAAAAACCAAAGCTTTTTTATATTTTATTTTTGTTTTATATTTTTTTTACTTTGATTTTATTTTGTTTCAATTTTTTTATTAAAATATTTTTTTTTGTTTTTTTTTTTTGCTGGGTTTACTTGACACACCCACTACACCACTAACACACACACACATACAAACACATTAAACGCATTCAATTGACTTGTCGATTAGTGGTCCACCGCATTATTCGCTCTGCTGGCTTAATAACCCCATTAACAGCAAATGGGTGGACATTTTGGTATTTTTCAATTTTCGTTAACAGAAAAATGTAAAACGCCATAGCCACAAACTTTATATAAGAGGACGGCTAGCTGCGTGGTTCTATTTGAAATTACTGACCTACTAAATGCTGAAAGGAGACAAGTTTTCTATGTTTTTTTTATGCACATTTCAAAGTGACCAATTGAACTTGCCCCAGCATGTAGTGACTTTCGCTTTAAACAATAAAATAGAAATTCAATTCTCGTGCTCTCGAGCGCTTGCTTTAAATGTTGTTCGTCTTCTTTATTTTTAATTATCTGCATAAAATTGAACCTTAAAGAATATGTAGTAAAAGTTTGTATAATTTAATTTATTGGCCACGCTGTGTAGCAAAGTTCAATTAGTTTCGGCTCGAGTGACTAACTGTTATTTTGCGAAAAAGCTGTAGCTACGTAGTACCGTAGTACGGTAAGAGATAATTTAAAATTCAAATTAATTGACCTTTAGTCAGTTTTGTTGTTGTGCATCACTGTGCTTGGCGGCAATTAACTACAAATTCAATTAAGATACGTGCTGCACGAAGAAATGATGGCTGTGTTAAGTGCGCCGATTTAATTAAACTTCCGTCTGGTGTTAATGGTGCGTTCATTTACATTCGTAGAGTCATGTGATGTACTTATTTCTATACATTGTCATTCATAAATGATCTTCGCATTAGACTGGTTCAAGAAAATAATTTTTCCTTCAAAATAGTACCGAAAGGTAGTGGCGGATGCAGGATTTTGGGAATGGGGGTTCAACTTTTTTTTCGAGTACATTTTTTATTCACAGCTTCTCAAAACTGACCTTTATGCGTGACTTTCAAAAAAATATAGCTTTTTCATGTAATTTTTACTATATTTTTTGCATAATTTTTAATATGTTTTTTATTTTACTAAATTTTTTGTGTAATCTTTTTTGTGTAATTTTTACTATATTTTTCATTTTACTATATTTTTTGTGTAAATTTTAGTATATATTTGTGTAATTTTTAATATATTTTTTATTTTGAACTTTGAAAATTTTTGTGGACTTTTGACCTGTCGAATAATTTTTATGAAATTATTCTTCTGAGTTTTTTGGCGAAAACAAGTTGAAAAATGCTACATACAATACCAACTACGATGATTGCAATTTCGATCTTGTTGAAGGATCTTGTCAAACCGCTTTGTATTGTTGCTTTTAGAAATTTAGCATCACCCTTTTACTGGTCATCGAACCAAGGAGATTAGAAATTTTCTAAAAACCGCAGTGTGTAATCATTACACCAAACCCTGCTTAGAGTGCCTGCAGGCAAATTGCAACTATATTCTCGCACATTTTTTTGTTGTTATTTTATTTAACAATGTTATTTCTTACCTAAAGGACATACCCAAAGCGACATTCTGTTGCTATTAAGTTTGGCTTAGGATTTTTTGTTGCACGCATCAGCCAAGCCTTGGCTTATTGATGGTACATTCTTTGCCCGTGTCCCGGCTTTATTATAATTTAGTTGTTATTATTGGTCATTATATTCTGAACTTTGAAAATTTTTGTGGACTTTTGACCTGTCGAATAATTTTTATCAAATTATTCTTCTGAGTTTTTTGGCGAAAACAAGTTGAAAAATGCTACATACAATACCAACTACGATGATTGCAATTTCGATCTTGTTGAAGGATCTTGTCGCTTTGGGTATGTCCTTTAGGTAAGAAATAACATTGTTAAATAAAATAACAACAAAAAAATGTGCGAGAATATAGTTGCAATTTGCCTGCAGGCACTCTAAGCAGGGTTTGGTGTAATGATTACACACTGCGGTTTTTAGAAAATTTCTAATCTCCTTGGTTCGATGACCAGTAAAAGGGTGATGCTAAATTTCTAAAAGCAACAATACAAAGCGGTTTGACAAGATCCTTCAACAAGATCGAAATTGCAATCATCGTAGTTGGTATTGTATGTAGCATTTTTCAACTTGTTTTCGCCAAAAAACTCAGAAGAATAATTTGATAAAAATTATTCGACAGGTCAAAAGTCCACAAAAATTTTCAAAGTTCAGAATATAATGACCAATAATAACAACTAAATTATAATAAAGCCGGGACACGGGCAAAGAATGTACCATCAATAAGCTAAGGCTTGGCTGATGCGTGCAACAAAAATCCTAAGCCAAACTTAATAGCAACAGAATGTCGCTTTGGGTATGTCCTTTAGGTAAGAAATAACATTGTTAAATAAAATAACAACAAAAAAATGTGCGAGAATATAGTTGCAATTTGCCTGCAGGCACTCTAAGCAGGGTTTGGTGTAATGATTACACACTGCGGTTTTTAGAAAATTTCTAATCTCCTTGGTTCGATGACCAGTAAAAGGGTGATGCTAAATTTCTAAAAGCAACAATACAAAGCGGTTTGACAAGATCCTTCAACAAGATCGAAATTGCAATCATCGTAGTTGGTATTGTATGTAGCATTTTTCAACTTGTTTTCGCCAAAAAACTCAGAAGAATAATTTGATAAAAATTATTCGACAGGTCAAAAGTCCACAAAAATTTTCAAAGTTCAGAATATAATGACCAATAATAACAACTAAATTATAATAAAGCCGGGACACGGGCAAAGAATGTACCATCAATAAGCTAAGGCTTGGCTGATGCGTGCAACAAAAATCCTAAGCCAAACTTAATAGCAACAGAATGTCGCTTTGGGTATGTCCTTTAGGTAAGAAATAACATTGTTAAATAAAATAACAACAAAAAAATGTGCGAGAATATAGTTGCAATTTGCCTGCAGGCACTCTAAGCAGGGTTTGGTGTAATGATTACACACTGCGGTTTTTAGAAAATTTCTAATCTCCTTGGTTCGATGACCAGTAAAAGGGTGATGCTAAATTTCTAAAAGCAACAATACAAAGCGGTTTGACAAGATCCTTCAACAAGATCGAAATTGCAATCATCGTAGTTGGTATTGTATGTAGCATTTTTCAACTTGTTTTCGCCAAAAAACTCAGAAGAATAATTTGATAAAAATTATTCGACAGGTCAAAAGTCCACAAAAATTTTCAAAGTTCAGAATATAATGACCAATAATAACAACTAAATTATTTTTTATTTTACTAAATTTTTTGCAAAAATTTTTACTATATTTTTCATGTAATTTTTACTATCTTTTTCGTGAAATTTTTACTATATATTTTATTTTACTAAAATGTTTTGCATAATTTTTACTATATTTTTTGTGTAATTTTTACTATATTTTTTTACTATCTTTTTTTAGTTTTTACTGTATTTTTTGCATAATTTTTACTATATTTTTTGTGTAGTTTTTAACATATTTTTTGTGTAATTTTTACTATATTTTTTTATTTTACTATATTTTTTGTATAAATTTTACTATCTTTTTTGTGTAAAATTTTTACTATATTTTTAGCGAAATTTTTACAATTTTTTTGATGTGAATTACAATGAAAAAATTACTTTTTCGATCCCGAAGGGGGGGAGGGGGATTGAACTTGAAAACCCACCCGTGAATCCGCCCCTGTCGAAAGGCATTCGATTTTCACAGAAATTGGGTGAAAAATAGAATATTTTGCTATATTTTTTGTGTAAGGAATTGGGTGAAAAATAGAATATTTTACTATATTTTTTGTGTAAATTTTACTATCTTTTTTAGTTTTTACTGTATTTTTTGCGTAATTTTTACTACATTTTTTGTGTAATTTTTACTATATTTTTTGTTTAAATTTTACTATCTTTTTTGTGTCAAATTTTGACTATATTTTGACTTTTTTTGATGTGAATTACAGTGAAAAAATTACTTTTTGGATCCCGAAGGGGGGAGTGTTGAACTTGAAAACCCACCCGTGAATCCGCCCCTGTCGAAAGGCATTCGATTTTCACAGAAATTGGGTGAAAAATAGAATATTTTGCTATATTTTTTGTGTAAATTTTACTATCTTTTTTAGTTTTTACTGTATTTTTTGCATAATTTTTACTATATTTTTTGTGTAGTTTTTACGTAGCCGCAGCCACGTCTATTTTCTAAATTTTACAAAAAAATTTATTGGATGACATAATTTAACCGATTAATAAATTTTTGTTTGTTTCGATATAAAAATTGGGGATATAAAAAGTTTGCCCATTTTAATAAAGAGAGCTGATTAATGTCCTGCAGCAAAGACAAATCAAGATTTTCACCCAGTCTAACCTTCATACACCCATACAAATATTTTTTTATAAATAAGTACCTACTTTTACGATTGAAGAAGCATCGTCCCATCACGCTCATCAACATCATAAAAGTAACCGTACGTGTAATTTTTGTTTGTTTATTTTTAGTTTGGCATAACTAATACAGTAGTAATGCGATGACAGCTGTCAATTTGCGCGGGCGTTGACTCTTACTTTTGTACGTGGCAAGGGGAAGTGGGCGGTTTGAATAAATAAGTAATGAGACAGTGAGTAGAACTAGAAGTAACTAATAATGTTATACAGCAGGTAAGGTGAGGTTTTGAAAGTCGCACAGATATTGACATTGGACTATTATTCAATTAGAGAAGAACTCAAAATTTGTAAATTATTTCGATGCAATAAAGTTGATCCTAAACTTTAAGTTGGACCTCTAGCACGATGTCGGTGAAAATTTCAATCGATTATAGACAGACTTTTTGAGTGATGCGCAAACAAACAAAATGACAGACAGACAAAAAATTTTAAAACTGTTTTTTAGACTTTTATTGTTCTTATAAAGTATGGTGATCTATTATAAACCCCATACACAAAAAAAAAAATGGCACAATCTCGTACTGTTATCCTGAAGTTGACCAAATTGTGTTAAATTGACCAAATTTTGGTTATTTGAACGCAATTTTTTGTTGAAGTAACTGCATACAATTGTTGATTGAACGGTCATAGATCTATCCGTTTTAAATCGACAAAAATTTTGTAAAACTGAAAAAATGAATGTTGATCAAACTAAATTTTGCGTGAAAATAACAACTTCCTCAAGTTAATTCAACGGCGTAGGAACTTTAGAACTGACAGAGTTTTTGTTGATCAAACAAAACTTTGTGTTGAAACAACAAGCTCCTACAGTTAATCCAACAACGAAGATACTGTCATTACTGTCATAGAACAATGTTTTAATTAGAAACGGGCAAGCATAAGTACACGATGGCATCATGGTAGACACCTGCGTTCAGCAGTCAAATAGTGTGAGCTCGATTCTGGGTGAAGGCAGCAAAGCAACGTGAGAAAGTGTGGAGTCATTTAGAACAAAGCTATAACTAGACGCTGGTAAGCGTAAGTATACGATGGCGTCATGGTAGACACATGGGTTGAGCATTCAAGACACGTGAGTTCGATTCTCGGTGAAGTCAATATAAGAACTCCGAAAAATATATTTTTTTTGTTTACTTCAACTTTAAAAGCATGGATCTTACTTGGCACTGCGGCACCAAAAGTGCAACACAGTAAAGGCCAGTTATGTCGCGCCATGCTTGCTAATCAAGTTAAACTACCATTAACTATTAAACAATAATTGAAAAACTTCCAAATCATCATATGTCAATGCCAGTTGAGATCATCAATTCATCAATCGATTTAACCACTGTTGAAAATACTAAAAGTAAGCCATGAAGAAGAAGGCTCCTCAAAATTGTGTGGTGCGCGTATAAACTTACTAGCTGAAGTAATTTAGTCACTCATAAACAGACTCTATGTAGCCCTACGGTGCCAGCTGTCAAACGCTACAACCACAGAAACTATAAATTTTAATGATTTGACGCTTTTCCACTTTTCAATTTTTAATTACAAAACGATTTTGAATGCACACCCAAAGCGGTGCACAGGGTAGGTATGCGCGCCTCTCTCTGAGCTAATACAATTTTTCAAAAATTTTACACTTCGACATTTACCAAAAAATACTGACATTTGCAAAGCAGCGTTGCAACGTCACTCGCTTTCGAATTGTTTGTGTTTGTTATCGTTGTTGCACATCAGTTGGGTGTTATTGTCTATTGTTAGTTTGTACAGTGGCGTCTACCATAATCTCAAAAACGCCTGTTCAATTATTTTGCTGAGTGATCAGCAGCAAATCGTTTTCGTTGTTCTTTTTCGTTGATCATTTTGTTGTTATCATTTTTATGATATTACTTTGTTGTTGGAATTTTTCATTTGTGTGGCCTCTTGAGAGCGCCCTAAGTGGCAATGGATCTGCAGCATGAAATGCGGCACAACTAAATATTTACAACGCGCATCCAACCCCCAAAATTTAGTGACACATCCGCCATAAGGAAACCATAGATACACATACATGTTTCATATATAGCTACATATAAAGACATTAGAAATCGAAAAAAAATTAAAAATAATGGAAAATTGAAAAATTTATGGCAGTCATGATGCGCGTACGCCATGCATTTCCTGCCCCCTTTCCGGCTGTCTTCACCTTAAAATTTCCAGATTTCCTCTTTTTCTACACTACTCCAATTGAATATGTCGGAAGTGTCGCATACAAATACACAAACAAACTCTCGCACTTTGCAGGCTGCTGGGCTTCACTACTCCAGGAAGCACCCTGCAGTCAAACCAACGAGTTTATAACTACCCAACAACTAGTATGAGTTCCAAGTCAACGAATTGATTTATTCGAATTTCCATTTAGGGATAATCACACACAGAAAAAAATTACACTGTTAAATTGATCAAATATTGCTTATTTGAAGAGAAATTTTTGTTGAAGTAACTGCATTCAATTGTTCATTGAACAGTCATAGAATAACAAAACTTACGGTATTTCTGTTGATCAAACTAAATTTTGTGTTAAAACAACAACTTCTTATAGTTAATTCAACAGCGAATGAACTGTCATTTCAAATTTATTGCATCATCAAATAAAAATTAGTAGAAATGACAGAGCTTTTGTTGAACAAACAAAAAAATTTGTGTTGAAACAACAAGCTTCTGCAGTTAATCCAACAGCGAAGATACTGACATTACTGTCATAGAACAGCGAGCATAAGTACACGATGGCATCATGGTAGACACCTGGGTTAAGCGTTCAAGACATCTGTACCCCGTTTCAGTAAATGTCGTCACAATCAACTCGATTCAAAATTAAAAAAAAAAAAATTGTCACTACCTCAGAAGCAAGTCAGAAAATAAATCGACAAAATTAATTTTTTTTACAGAAACAAAAAAAAAAGTGTAAAGTCAATATTGCCGCTCGCTTGCCAGAAGCATGAATGTGCCAAAATTATAATTTTGGGAAATCGTCTTTGAAATTTTATTGCTCTCGCAAAATTTGAAATTGACATACATAAATATATTTTTGCAAGTTATATTCTAATTATACTCTTTCCACTGATATAGGTTTTAGGTTAATATTCCTTCATTTCCTCTTCTAAAATTTCCAAAGTAAATTTTTTAAAAATTTCGTTGTGCCAGAATCATGAATGTGCTCCACATGTTTAAAAATTGAATTTCTAAATTTTTTTTATATTTTTCGTTGAGCCAGAAACACGAATGTGTAGCAAAATTGACACGTATACGCCATGGTGTCTGTGGTTCAGTGCAATACATTCTTGTTTCTGGCTCAAAGAAAATTTTTAAAAATTTTGAAATTAAATTTTTAAACCTTTTCGTCGATTTGAACTACACATTCATGAAAATGGCATTGTAAATTTCCGGGGGTTCCTTGTACTTTGGAAACCCAGGATTTTCGTGAATCGTAGAGAAACGAGAGATTAGTCACATGAGACTATTAAATCAAATCTGTAAAATTTTTACATTCATGCCTCTGGCAAGTTTCAGTCGAGACGATCGATCGAAATGAGTTACAGAAACGCAGAACTGATCAATGTAAAACTCTGAACAAATTTTTTTTTTTACTTTGACTCCGTTTGGTTTTAAAATAACACTAATCTTTTTCGGACTAGTTTAGCATGAGTTAGAAAATTCTCATTGTAAACTGAACTTTTTTGTTGTTGTTCGCTGCATTGCATTTTCTGTGTGTACAGCAATGGTGCATGTATAACACCCCCGCCCGCAGCTGCTGCTTTGGCTGCATATTTTCAATTTTCCTAAATTTGGCATTTTTTAACAATTTTCCATTGTAGCACGTTGACAAAATTCTGATACAAATTTTTTTTTATGGATTCAGACTTCCCCCTCTCTGAATATAATCAAAAACTTGTGTATTCGAATGTGTGCATGCCTGTGTAGATAATATTTATGTTGGATTTTTTAGACGCTTTACGCTTCCCAAGTGGATGCTGGAAACATAACACAGAACGGCTCAGCGGTTTATTACTTAGATGTTAGAAAACACGACTAGAGTATTTCACAGTGGGGTGTTCTAGAAAAATTTTGAAATTGAAAGTTGACGATTTTTATCAAACTTCTTCAAGAAGGCAAATATTTAAAAAAAAAATCGAATGGTTTAACTGAAGATAAAGTTCAATACTATCAAAAAAAAAAACAAAACAAAAATTCAGCCAACTTTTATTGCTGTGTGCAGCGCGTATACAATTTTGTGTGATAAAATGGATCTAAAATTTAAGTCGAACAATTAGCAAAACATTGATAATAATTGCATTCAATTCAATACAGCGGTTTTCGATTGATGCTCGAACAAACACCAGAGAAGCAGACAAAATAAATTAAAGCTGTTGTTTTGAAGTTCCTCATGGTTCTAAGTAAGTAAAACAACAAGAATTACCCACTGTAGTATATTGGAACACTTTTTCATTTCCCTATTTTTTCCTCATTTGATATCTGTGGCAACAATTATCTCACACCGTCTCCAAATGCACACTAACGGATGGAGCCTTTAACTTGAAAAAATTCATCCGATTTTGTCACTTTGGCTGCAGTTGTTGTTGTATTTACGGTTGCTTTTACAAACATCCTCTGTATTGAATTTGCTCTTTGCCCTGCCACTATTGCCGGAACAAATTTTGCTTTTTGACAATTTTTTTCTTGCAGTGCTTAGCATTTTTTACGACATCCATTTCCTTTTTCGGGGGATGATGGCGTTTTTCTTATTGATTTTGGTACAAATAGGTTTAATATTTATATATTTTCTATTTAAAATTTCTTCATTTTTATTGCCTTAATCTTTAAAGCATTATATTTTTATCCGTGAATTTATATGTATGTAGGTTTGATTTGTTATGTACGGATGTATGAAGGCTTATATTTTTAGAGTTCCAGTAATCCTGAATGGCTAAAAAACATGCATGATTAATAGTTTTCAATGACAGCTCCTTCTTCTCCGCTTTCATATCTTTTTCTGTATTTCTTAACATAGTAATATGAACATATTCTCAAGTATAGAGTAATGAGTCACATATGACTCATTGGACAGGGAAGCTGTTAAGGTACAGCGTTTTTTAAAACACATTTTGAGGGACGTCGCTTTTTAAAGAAACTCTGACTTGAGGTAAAGCAAATAGACTTGTACTCATGATAATGAAACTTTATATTGCCTGGGACCATCACCTTTCCCAAACTGTATATAACCTATGATGTACCCAGTGGTCACATGAATATGCTCCGAAAATATCATAAAAATCAGTTGATCGCATAAACTCAAACATCAATTAATTACTAAGTAGGCAATATATCGTCGGCTTAGGTCGCAAAGTTGCTAAGTTCACTTTTTCAAATTTTTCAGGAGAGACAAAAAAAAACAATATAGAAATATAAATTTAAATTAGGAGTTTGGGTTTTTTACGTCATGTTACTCAATACGTGGACAGTATACAAAAAATTATAATTTTCACCGACTTAAATAAATTCTTGTGACTTAGCACCTTTTCGGCAGCTACTCTTTATTGTTTTTCACTGGACTTAGCACCTTTTCCAAAATCAAAATAGTCTAAGAACTAGCAACAGATAAATTGGGTCACTCAGCCCAGCCTCTAGAAGGCCTACTGAAAGACAAACGCGTTAAAAAACCTGTGAATGAACCAAACGAACTTTCTGTATATGAGGGTTCTTCCGTAGAATTTTTACCTACTCTTGGAATTTGTATATTAAGCTTAATTCTCCCACAATCCGCAATTAAAGCTCAAATGACCTAATTTTTGGAGCTCTGTAACTGTGCAAATAGAAGCAATATTTAGGTCAAAGTACATGATTCTGAAAGCCTAAACGTTTGTCTTTATCACACAATAGCGTTTTACAATCGCCGATTCATAGCAGACAAGCACAAGCACATTTTATTGCACAACTTTTGATGAAAATCGACTTGTTGACATTTTTCGAGGTCCATAATGTTATGGATACACACGGGGAGACTATCTCCAATAAATCTTCTTTAATCAGATCCAAGTTTTACTCTGATACACACAACATTGAAGATTAACAATCCACCATCTTGGCGACATCTTGCAGTATTTCTTGCAGTTCACCGCTATTTGCCACTATTCGCCGATTCGGATTATGTCGCCGATATTTGTTAATTTTTCGGCGACATCTATCGTCCAAAAAGTCAGTTTGGTTGTATTTCTTGTTAGATGTCGCTGAAAAATAAACAATTATCAGCGACATCTAGCGGCAAATAGCGGTGAACTGCAAGAGATACTGCAAGAAATATTCGTTTCGTTGTATTTCTTGCAGTTTTTGTTAATTTATCTGAAGAGTGTTGCCAGCGAACATTTTGTTGTGGCTTCTCAAATCTTCTTCAGTTTAGGGAGTTTATAATGAAGATTGAGTATAATCTCCCAAAAGCGGAGTTAATTGGGAATTTGTGCTAATGTATCAGACGTATAATTCGACAAGTGAACGTGATTTAGGTCTTTGGAAGGCTGAACATGATTTGTCTTTTCTGTCCAAGGTCAAAAAGTTATATGTCAGTTACTAAGGAGAAGTGAGGTCAGCTCAGTTAGATGATCCCATTTAAAATTTTTTGATATGAAAAAAGGGGAAAAAATTTCAAATTTATTTCATAGTTGGACTTAGCATGTAAAAGGTAAACTTAACACCTTTGCGACCTAAGCCGACGATATTTGAATCTCTCTCAGTAGCTAACTATTTTTAGAACTCGCGTAATTGCAGTTTTACATGAAGAGTCCTTAAAACCTAAGTGGTTTTTTTTTTTTAATTTCCACTTAAATATATTTTCTAAACACTTACACATGTAAATGTCTACCTACTTATCTTACACTCAAAACGTTTGAGCATTTGGCAAACTAATTTTTCAATTTTTCGGCTTATCCAGCGCTAGACACTGTTTTAGCTCAAAAGTACTTGTGAATAATTAGAAGAGATTCACAGAAGTGATTTTCTGTATTTTCTTATTTTGGTTTGCATCAATTTAATTGAGTTCTTGGAAGACAATTATCTGATGTCCGAGAGTTAGTATTTAAGGTACTGGCATCCAATTGTTGAGACAGTGCGTTTCATGATTATAGCCCACACGAAATTTACAAGTTGTTGTTCTTATAGACATCCAAGGGTTGAACTTCGTTTCAAGGACCAAGTGGATATCCCTTGAAGATGATAATCTGCGTCAGTTAGTAAAAGTAAAAAACGATAAAAAATTATGTAAAAGTACAATATTTAAAATTCTATGTTTGCTAATTTGAACTAACCAAACTGCCTGCCACTTTTCAACTTTTCTCTCTGTTATGCACCATAAACACTTTCCCCACAATTCTTTCCACTTTAACAAATTCAAATTGCTTTCATACAAAAAGAAAAGCAGCTATGTAAGTATGCTCCAAGTGCAACGTCAAGCAGCTTACTTAAGAAATTATTACACTAGACAACACAACAGGACAACAACAACAAGGACGAAGGCATGGTATGGCATTACAAGACATAGCTCAACTCAGCTGTTAAATACTCGTAACTAAACACATACCAAGTATCAACTTACTGCTGCAATTTACTTGTCACATGAAGAGAGAGAGAGAGGGAAAAAGAAAATTCTAAAAAAATAAATGTAAGGATATGCATGCACTGCTGAGAAAATGAATATGAAAGCAAGAAATTGAAACGAAAAAAAAAAAAATATTAAAAAAAAAAATACAGCAAAGGACAGCATAGTCCTTAGGGATATGTATGGTTGTTGGTGAGAACAAATGCAGTTTGCATTACAATTTAAGTGCAGCAAACTGTTCTGCAAAAAAATATATGGGAAAAAACGAGAACAAATAAACAAACAGGTGAGAATGTAAAAAAATAGTGACGAATGACAAAAACTTCTAAAACGACAGCACTTACAGGAAGAATGTACAGATGGTATTTAGTGAACTTAAGCAAGGTGTGTGGTACAAGGTGCTTTGTATAGAGTGGGTATATGGGAATGAGCGGGATATTAATTTCAGTGGTTGTTTAAAATCGGATGTGCGATATAGAGCTAAGATCTTGAAAGGCGTTTTGTGAGCGTGAGTCTTCTTAAAATTTATTTCCCTGCAGGGAACTCAGACACTAGTGAACAAATTTCAGGTTCAGAACTAGATATAAAGTGGCCAATAAAAACTACTACGTTAGTGATTACATTTTCACTAGTTCGAAACCAGTGTTTGAGGAGTCATTAAAAGGCATTTGGATTCGTATTTGAATTTAAGTTTTTGAATTTAATTTATATTCGTTTCTATGCTTAGAAATGGTTCAGAACTATAGAAATTGTACCAATAAACGAACTAGAGCCAAACTGTAGAATTTTGTACTAGTTCCAGCCTAGGACATCGCCATGTTAAATTCGCCAGTTGATTTCATGTAAAAAAGATAGTTCGCGAGCTAGTACTGGTTCGGAACGCACCAGAAGCGAACTAGCTCTGAACTAGAGATTTTCCCTACAGGGTTATTACTTGGGTATGAGTTGAGAACCATTAGAAAAGAACATTTCGATTCCATTCAGTTTCGGTCATGTTGATGCGGGGTTTGCGAATATGCATCCCTAACAATCAGTCTTCTCAAATTTTTTAACTTGAGTACGAGTTGCGAACCATTTTGAAAAGAACATTTCGATTCCATACAGTTTCGGCCATATTGATGATGGGTCTGAGACTATGTATCCCTAAGCATTCCTAAGCAGCAATCATCTCAAGAATTTATTTTCAACTTGATCACGAGTTGAGAAAAGTTTAAAAAGGCTATTTCGATTCCACTTCGTCCCGTTCATGTTGATAAGGGTTCTGCGAATATGCACCCCCCAAGCTGGAGTCTTCTCGAACATTTATTTTCAGCTTGCAAACGAGCTGAGAACAATCTGAAAATGATATTCCGATTCCATTCCGTTCCGTTCATGTTGATAAGGGTGTTGAGAATATGCAGTCTTCTCAAACGTTTATTTTCAACTTGAGTACGAGCTGAGAACCATTTGAATAGTGCATTCCGATTCGATTCGGTTTAGCTCATGGTGATGATGGCTTTGAAAATATTTTTTAAAGGAATTGCCCTCACTACATTTATCATTTTCTCTTCGTCATAAACTATATACTTTTCTCTCCTTCTCATTATTAATTTTGCTATTCGCCCTCTATTTCCTATCCTTATGCTTTAAAAATCGATAACAAATTTTGTTTTTTTTCCTCAATTTTTTATTCTTTCTTTTGTATAAAAATTGTTGTCAAATTTGAGCTCCGTAGCACTGATCCACGCATCAATATCATCAATTCACTTATTTCTTAATCAATAGCATGAGCTCATTTAAATTGATCATAATTAATGTCATCTCTAACTACCACGTATAAAGCAGGTATGCTACTCCACTGAAAATACGTTTAACAAGTAGTAAGTTTTTAGTTCCCATGCTCTCGTGCAAAGACTGTACAACAAAAACAATATAATAGCAGCAGTCATGAGCACCTCAAAATAAAGAAGGAAGGAAAATGTTTAAAAAGGAAGTGGCACTAAAAATATATGCCTAAGTAGGGATGTATGGATATAGCTACCCAGTAAGAAATAGTGAGTTCATTTATAAAAAGAGACATTCCAAACTAGTGTCTACTTCTTTATACTAGAATTTGATCAGCTATACATTTATATATCAAATTTTCAGATTTAAAAATTACAAAACTTTTTTTCCGGACCGTTTTCCGGAAAAATACAATATTTGACTGCTGTAAAATGTAATCTAAATACAAATTTAGACATCTAGCAATAGGTCTGTGAAAATTGCAAACCATTCTCTATAGCAGTTTCTCAGTGATGCTCGAACAAGCAGACAAAAAATGTTGAAACTGCCGTTCTGGCTTAGTTATATTTCTAAATATTTTTTGCAGACCAAACAAGGTTCAAGAAGCACAACCCCCTCGTCTGTTAATTCCATAAAAAAGAAATCAAAAGAGGTATGACCCTCTGCGGTGGTCCTTGAGCTAATCGCTTTCACTACAGGGTATTTTTAGGCATTTATATATGTATGTGAGTACGGACACAGTAGTATTTGTTTGTATGCCTTCCCCACGAATAGCAGTGGAATTCAATTTTGCACATTATCCTTGCAACTCAACCGCACGCACCGCGTTTCCTTATGCTCATTAGAGACGGTCCGGCATGCAAGTACACATCATCTATACATATTTGTGGAAATAACAGCCGAGTTTTTGGTATGGTGTTGTGAATGAGCTGCAAGGAATTATAATTTTGTTGCAACATGATTTTTATGGTTTCCTGTCGCAGTGGCAAAGACAAACACAACAACAACAACAACAACAGCAACAATAAATAAAATACAAAACCAGTAGCTCAAAGAAAAGAAAGAAAAGGCAAAAGACAATATGAACTAAGAAGTAAGGACTAAATTTTATGTATGAACATTTTTTGATGAGCAGAATGAGCTGAATGCGAGCAGGAATGCATGTGTGAATGAAACTGAAGTATGAGGTATCTGTAAGATATACCGACAAGTAGCTGCCAAAGTTGTAAGCAAAACTGATGAGTAAGACAGAAGCTCAACACACAAACCAACATAAAAATGCCTCCTATACTCGTACGCGAAGAAGCCAGTTAGTACAGCAAAGTGTGAGTGAATTGAGTATGATGAAGGAAGCCTTACGCGTCAAATTCCTTAAAGGATTCACTGAAGACGTCATGTCATCGAGGAAGAACTACTTGCATTTCATTTACTAGCTTAGTTGACTGCTTAAGCAATTTACACCCAGCTAACCAAAACTCACAGTTCTCGGAGTAAGGCTGTCCTTCGGAGCTTTTTTTTGGAAAAATCACACTACGCGGGCACCCTAAGAGGAGTCATGAAAAATAAGCCAAAATGACTCAGAATCCGATTTTTGTACTCTTTTTGGACCATTTAAGTGACACTTTTTAGAGCCCTTTCTGACACTTTTTAGACCAATGTATTCTTCATTTTGTTAACTTTTGAAAGCTCCTTGTATTTTTTGTTCAATGTAAAAAATAATTCAAAACTAGTGCGAATCAATTTTATGAATCTTTTCAAATGATCTTGAGAGTCTCTTTGGACTCTTTTTTTAAGACTTTTTCTATGGTTTTAGCAAACTTTTTGGACTCTTTTTTGAGCCATAAAAATAATCCAAAATGAGTTCGATGAATTGGGAGTTTTTTTTTTTACTTGCTTTTCTGAACTTTTTTATGAGTCTTTTTTGACTCTTTTTAAGGCACATTTTTAAATTTATTTTGATGGCTTTTGGAAATTTATGGGCTTTTTTGAGTCATAACAAATAGTCCCAGTCCTATGAATTTGAACAATTTTATGACTTTTTAAATGATCTTCTGAGTCCTTTTGGATCTTTTTTGAGCCTTTATTGGATTATTTTCTGAACCCTTTTTGAAATATTATTGGAAGTTTTTGGACTCTTTTTCAAGTCATAAAAATAATATAAAATGGGTCTGAATCTGGTGTATTTGGAGTATTTTAGGACTCTTTTTTTAAACAACCTTCTCAGTTTGTTTTGACTCGTTATGAGACTTTTTGGGCTGGGTCCTTTTGGATGCTTTTCTGAAGATTTTTTTGACTCTTTTTAGGCACATTTTTCCTCAATTTTGATAGTTTTTAAAAACCTTTTTGTGGTCTTTTTTGAGTTATATATATAATCTAACATGAGTCCGAATCCGATTTATGAATATTTTTTTAACTCTTTTTGGGGTCTTTTACTGATGCTTTTTTAAACCTTTTTTGTAATCTTTTTTACTCTTTTTAAGCACTTTTTTCTTGATTTTGGTAGTTTTTTTTATGGTTTTTGCAAACTTTTTGGACTTCTTTTTGAGTCATAAAAATAGTCCAAAATGAGTCCGAGGAATTGGGAGTTTTTTTACTTGCTTTTCGGAACATTTTTTATGAGTCTTTTTTTACTCTTTCAAGGCACATTTTTTCATTTATTTTGATGACTTTTGGAACTTTATGGACTTTTTTTGAGTCATAAAAAATAATCCAAAAATGAGTCCCAGTCATTTTTGGCCTCGTTATGAGTCTTTTTGGACTGAGTCCTTTTGGTTGCTTTTCTGAAGATTTTTTCGAGTCATTTTTGACTCTTCTTAGACACATTTTTCCTCAATTTTGATAGTTTTTTGAAAACCTTTTTGGCGTCTTTTTAGATGACCTTTTGAGTATTTTTTTACTCTTTAACTGATGCTTTTCTAAACCTTTTTGTAATCTTTTTTACTCAGTTTAAGCACATAGATTTTGGTAGTTTTAAATCCTTTTTGAAGTTTTTTATATGCAAAGCTGTATCTTACTTAAAGCTGTATCTTACTACTCAGAAGTAATTTCTCTGCAAATCTTCACAAGAAAGTGTTTTTCGTTTTTTTTTTTAATTTTTTTTTTTGGTTAACTGGGTTCTTTTTTTATATATATATGTATTTGCATTTGCACTTCCTCTACCCACAACGTCCTCGTCCTTGCATTTACTCTACAGTTCCTTGTCTTTTGTTTCCGTTGGCAATTGCTGAACTCAAATATTACCTTGCAACTTCATTTAGCACTGTGGGTTGCTGGGAATTTTGTCTTTTATGTAAGAATGAAGACTGGTTTGTTTGTTGAAATTCATAAAAATGTAGATTAAATTACAAGAAAACACAGCTATAGGCGACATACAAAAAACAAACGTAATGCTAATGAAAGAAAAAAATATTTGCTTAAGCAAATTAAATATTTGCATATGTAAAATTTTGCAGAGAAATGCAAAAATAATAAAATATTTTGTATAGGAGCTGGGCGGCTGATGCAGTTTTTAGACGTTTTAAAGGTAACTGTTGTTATGAATTAAATTTTTGTTTATTTAAAAATAGATTTTCAATAAATTTAAATAGCTGGGTTAACCACAAGCCAGCCTTCATCAAGAGGCCTTTTGTAATTTTCATAGACCGCCACTCGTAGTAATATCACGTCCAAAATATCCATCCAAAATATCAAAGCTATTGTTTCGAAAACCTTCCGTGTCTGTCGAGCAAGAACCAACCTTATGGCCCTATTATGTAGTGCGCACGATAGCTTAGACGAACAATTCGTCTGCTCACGTTATGGCCTAGGCATCGCATTATTAATCATTTTCGTTTTCTCCATTGATTTTTTTTAGTTATTTTCAGCTTTTCTGTGACATAAAAATGAATGAAAGAAAATGCGATATTGTGAGCAGACGAATCGTTCGTCTGAGCTATCGTTCGCAATACATAATGAGGCCATTAAAATTATCTCAAAAAACTCACTCTGCTATAATTTCTCTAAGCCCTTAAAATCACAACTATAAATTCTCACATCATAGTATACAAATTGTTTACTTGTGGTTTCCTGTAAATGACTTATTTAGACTCACACTTGAACAAAAAAAAATATTTAAGATTGTTTGAAAAATGTCTATATTGCTTTCAACACCTTGCTGTGGGAGTCAAAATTCATATGCGAGTTTTCAAGATAAGATATCCTTGTTGATCTGATGTCATAGCTCATCCGCTAAGAAACAAATGTTTTTGTTTGGTACATTATGTTGACTTGATGCCAGAACGACCCCAAAATGATCCCAAAAATATCCCAAAATGACTTTAAAAACGAGCCCAAAATGATCACAAAATGACCCTAAAATGATTCCAAAATGAACTCAAAATTACACCAAAATGATCCCAAAATGAGCCCAAAATGAAACCAAAACGACTCCAAAATGACCGTAAAATGATTTTAAAATGAGCCCAAAATTATCCCAAAATTACCTCAAAAATGACCCTAAAATGATCCCAAAATGACCCTAAATTGATGCGAAAATGAACTCAAAATTACCCCAAAATGATTCCCAAATGACCCCAAAATGACTCAAAAATTACCCAAAAATGATCCCAAAATGATTCCAAAATAAGCCCAAAATTACTTCAAAAATGACCCTAAAATGATCCAAAAATGACCCTAAATTGTTTCGAAAATGAACTCAAAATTACCCCAAAATGATTCCAAAATGAGCCCAAAATTACTTCAAAAATGACCATAAAATGATCCCAAAATGACCCTAAATTGATTCGAAAATGAACTCAAAATTATCTACCCCAAAATGATCCCAAAATTACCCCAAAATTATCCTAAAACTATTCCAAAATTACCCCAAAATTACCCTGAAATAGCCCCAAAATGATCCCAAAAATGCTTCCAAGATTAAACTCAAAAATACTTTAAATGATCCCAAAACGACTCTAAAATCACCCGAAAATTTATCCCAAAATGACGCCAAAATAACCCCAAAAAGATCCGAAATAACCCCAAAACCATCCGAAATAACCCCAAAATGATCCCAAAATTATTCCAAAATAAATTATTCCTAAAATGATCTCAAATGACCCTAACATGATTCCGAAATTGCCCAAAAATGATTCCAAAATGAACCCAAAGGACCCAAAATAATCAGAAACAGTCCAAAAAATTATCCCAAAAATTATAATTACATATACCAAAATCTAATTATTCGAATATAAATAAGAAAAAAGTATTCCAAAGACACTAGCCGAACAAACAATTATTTGAATACATAGTTAATTAGTTGATGAAAACTTCGGCCTATGCACACACACATACATACCAAAGATCCTTGATCAAATATACATTGTCATTAGAATAAGACTTGAGTAACACTTACCTGTAAAGAAAAGAAAAAAATTATTTAATTTAAATGGAAATATGTATAACAAAGTGAAAAACCTAAAATACTAATATGAAAAATCACCACTGAATTAAAAAAAAAATATATATTTCAAAAACCACATCTACTTATGAAAATCCCAAATTTTCTAGGAATGTTGATCTGATATTTTTACACAATCCGTTGCAAAAACTCCACATTACATTCGGGGGACACCCTAATGTACATTTACAGCACATAACTAAAATAGGAAAATGTATTGCCTCGTAGTAGGCTCGTACGTGCACCAAATTACGATTATAAGTCATGTGTATTATATATCAAAAAGTATACAAATCGTATGTACTTTGTATGTACTTTGTATTTACTTTGTATTTACTTTGTATGCATTGTAGGCATTTTTCTAAAAACGTGCTATTATCAAAATATTTTTTTGCTTAACTATTTGCTTGTTAAATACTCGTGCATGCCTATTGGCATTAAGGGCACTGTGGGCATTGAAGACACTGTGGTAGGTCAGCTTATTTATCAAATGTATCTTTAAGCAATCGATTTTCTGAGAATTAACAAGTTTAGCTAATGAATACAAATGAATGAAAAATAGATAATTCAAATAACAATAATTGCTAATCAGATTATTAATACGCATTTATGAATGTACCGTATATGTATAGGACTATGTACATATGTTAAGCAACATTTATGCTGATAGTTAACTTATGCATTTGTGTCATGTAATATAGGTATTTAAATATTCATGTCTACTTAAATGGTTCATACAAATAACCATATTTATTTATGATAGCTAAAGGTTCGATAATCACTCCGCAAATAAAGTACTTTGTTTATTCACATAAAACTGAGAAAGTCAATATTGACAGATTGGGCACTTGCTAATTTACCAGCGATGGGCATTATTTTTATTTTTTAGTGACGAGTGACGAAAAAATAAAAAATAAATCTTTATTCTTTAGGTATTCAAAAACATTCAAGAAAATCAAAATAATGAACAACGAGTTGTTTTCACCCAAGCGATTCTTGAATAAAATGACTTATTATGAGGTAATTTTGGAATCACTTCCGGGTAATTTTACTTTAAAATTATTCTAAAATTACCCTAAAACTATCCCAAAATGATCCTAAAATTACCCCGAAATTATCTCAAAATTACCCCAAAATGATCCTAAATGTATCCCAAAAATACTCCAAAATTACGCCAAAATTTCCCTAAAATTACCCCGAAATGATCCCAAAACTACCCGAAAATTACTCTAAAACTACCCCGAAATGATCACAAATTACCCCAGAAGTAAGCCGAAATTAACTAAAAATTACCATAAAATTACCCCGAACAGCTCGCAAATTTATCCCAAAATTACCCTAAAACTAGATCAAAATTACCCTAAAATTACCCCGAAATTATCCCAAAATTAGCCTTAAAGTACTCCGAAATGATCCCAAAATCACCCTAAAATGATCCTAAAATTAATCCAAGATTGTCCCAAATTACCCTAAAACTACCCCAAAATTATCCCAAAATTACCGCGACATGATCCCAAAATTACCCCGAAATGATCTCAAAATACCTCGAAAATAATCCAAAAATGGCCCCGAAATTAACATAAAATTACCCCAAAATGATGGCAAAATTACCCCAAAATGATCGTGAAAATGGTCCCGAGGTGATCCCGAAACAGTCCCCAAGTGACCCCGAGGTTATGCCGAATATATTGCGCATGTGGGTATAATTTTCGGGGGTCTCGCGCTACTAATTTTTCGTTTGATTAAAAATGAAATTTTATCGTTATTCCAGAATTCCCTAAATTAAAATAACGTTTTATACAAGAATCGCTTGAGTGAAAATAGCTAGTTATTCATCACTTTAATTTTTTGAATAAAAAATAAGCGGTCACTCATCACTTAAAATTTTATAAATAATGAATCATTTTTAAAAATTTTTTATTCAAAATGGCCCAACCCTGTTGCTAACCACATTGATTTGTGATATAATCAGCGTCGTATTTATTCAAATTGCCACTCTGTGCGCTTTGAAAAATACCGCCTCTTTTATTTTGAAACTATTGACCTTATTTAATTAAATTTTTTTTATATTTTTTTTTTATAATTTAGTTATTAAAAATTTTGTGGACTCTTGACCAGTCGAATAATTTTTATCAAATTGTTTTTTTGAGTTTTTGGCGAAAACAAGTTGAAAAATGCTACAAACAATGCCAACTGCGATGATTGCAATTTCGATCTTGTTGAAGGATCTTGTCAGACCGCTTTGTATTATTGCTTAGAAATTTTTTCATCACCTTTACTGCTCATCGAACCAAGGAGAGGAGATTAGGAATTTCTAAACCATTACACCAAACACTGCTTAGTTGTTAAAAAAAAAAAAACAACAACAAAAATATACAAAAATATAGCTGCAATTTGCCTGCATGAACATTAAGCAGCGTTTGGTGTAATGGTTACACACTGCGGTTTAGAAATTCCTAATCTCCTCTCCTTGGTTCGATGAGCAGTAAAGGTGATGAAAAAATTTCTAAGCAATAATACAAAGCGGTTTGACAAGATCCTTCAACAAGATCGAAATTGCAATCATCGTAGTTGGTATTGTTTGTAGCATTTTTCAACTTGTTTTCGCCAAAAACTCAAAAGAATAATTTAGTAAAAATTATGCGACTGGTCAAAAGTCCACAAAATTTTCAAAATTTTTTTTTTTTTTTTTAATTTTTTTTTTAAATTCATTCATTTTTTTTAATTAAATTTTTTGTATCCTTATTTATTTAATTTAATTTTTTTGTTTTTTTTTTATTTTATAACCTTATCAACTTTCAAAGCTGGAAAATCTTCTGATCTTTAGTTGTTTTTGCAAACTTAATTTCGTTTACATGTTGATGCATATCAGCGACATGTTGCACATTGTTAAAACATGCTCCTAAACAAAATGTGTTGACAGCTTTTACTACTTTTTTGTGCTGGGTTTGCTTTCGTTCGTGAGTTTGTGTAGCGCGTCCGTTGAAAGTGTTTTTAAAATATCTAGGCACCTTGTCTCTTGTGTCTCTCGTGTCCATGCTTTTACCCCCACGACCTTTTCTAATTTCACTCAAAAGCTCATGTAGAGTTTGTGTACCTCAGTTGTTGAGTTACTTAATAAAAATGCTTTGCTTTTCGTTTTTTTTTTTTTTTGTTTGTAAGTACTTTGCTTGACTTTATGCGCTTCAATTGTTCGTTCGCTTAGTCGTTGGGTTCTTATCCATTTTTGTCATCTATTGTGCATGCCAAAGTGGCCTCAGCTGCTCTATGAACTGTAGTGATGCTGTCATATATTTGCCCAACATGCTCATATACAAATAAATGACAGGAGAAAGTTTAAAACACAACTCCTTTGTAAGTCAATTTATTGGCTTTTATGCAAATTGTTAAACGTGCAAAAAAAGTATTGCCACAAAAAGAGCAACAAAAGAGTGTTAGACACCTATAAGTGATTTTTTCACTTTTACTCTACGGGCATCAGCTGATACATTTAAATATTGAATGATCGAAGAGTGTGTTATTCAAAAGTGTTTTAAGCTAATGCCAATGAGGGAGGATGCAACTTTTGAGAGAAACAACGCCATAATTTTTGCTTCCTCTTATTATACTAAGTGAAATTGATGCTTTTATCGAAATTGGCCATTATCGTAGTCCAGTGGCGTGCCTTCCATATAAGCCGAAAAGCCCGGCTTGCCTAGCTAATCCTCTATGAGCTACAATATGTTTCAAAAATGTATCGTAACAATTTCTTTAACGTTTACATTTGGTTTCACTAACTGCCAATAGCATAAACATATAAATAAAGCTCTTCCTGCCATCTGGCGGCTGATAGCAAAACAATTAACATAAAATTTTTTCAGCGCATATGATGGCATCTCTTACTTGCTTACTTAAAATAGCCTTTAACCGCCTAGGCGATGATTGCCATCTCGCTTTTACTTATTGGCTTTTACCTGGCTTTCAAATCCCTTACTAAAATGTCTTTTTGAAGCTACAGTTTTTTTTAATTTAGAAGAAATTTTGTATGCAACTACGAAGCCAGCTTCGTGCTGTTGTTACTATAAGCTTTAAAGCCAAACTGGATATGTATATACATATCTACAATGTTAATGTGCAAAGAGCTCAATTCAAAAATTATTGGCGCATATTTTAAAGTAGAAAAAAAGAATTCAATAGTGGTGATTGCTGTAATATTTTTTTTTTTTGCTAGGCATTATAAAATATAAAAAATATTTTTTAGGTTTCTTAGGTCCACTTGCACGACGCCGAGTTATCTTTTTAGCTCAGAGTTAATTTGACATTAACTCTGAGTTAAAAATATAAATTTTCGTTGTGCAAGTGAGCCTTGGCTTCTGCGATGTATGTAAATGGGAAATAGTGCAAGTAAACCTTTTCCCTTGGATTGGAAAAGCTTAAAAAATCTGCAAAACAATAACTTGCCTATTGAAGAAACCTAAATGTTTAAGTTTTTCCCCGTGTGCAAAAGTCGATAAATATCTATCCTGAAATCTTCTTCTTCGTCTGAAATGTTCTTTGGCAGCAGTATGTGCTTTTGTTGGGGTTATAAGGACTGGGGCTTGCCTTGATTGAAACACGTAGGCACGCCACTGTCGTAGTCATCGTGATACATATGTATATGGCGGTGCATAAGCTGATGTTTATGAATGAATGATTCGGGTTATGTGAGCCATTAATAAGAAAACTAAGTAGAGGAAGATATCCCTGAGGTGGTGCGGAAGGGACGTATTTATTTTGAAATAATTTAATTGAAACAAAAAAAAAAATAAAAAAAATAAAAAAAAAAATTAAAAAAAAAAATTAAAAAAAAAAATTAGAAAAATATAAAATAAAAAAAAATTGTTTGCTAAAGCTGGCTCTAGGTCATTTGAAATAAAACACACGTTGTTTTGTTTTTTTCATGCCGAACTGACCAGTTGTGTGTACATAGAGCAGCTGATGCAATTCCCTGATGACGATTTCCGCTGGAGATCGAAATATATTGGAAAAAACAAAAAAAAAACCAAACAACGTGTGTTTTATTTCAAATGACCTAGAACTAGCTTTAACAAACAATTGTTATATATATAAGGTCGCCAAAACTTAAAAATTAGCTAAAAAAAATAAATAAAAAAAAATAAAATAAAAAAAAAAAAAAAATTGGAAAAATAGTATGAAATGAAATAAAACAAAAAATATAACAACAGAAAAAAAAATTACACAAAACAAAAATTTATATAACATAAGTTTATATAAAATAAAATCTTATTTAAAGATAAGAAAAAAAAACTTAATTAGATGAAACAGTAATACAGTAAAATCAGTATTACTAATTAATAGCAAAATACCACCGCTGGACCTACCAGAACTTAATGGCATGAGCCTGAACTTGGCTGATAAAGCCAAATTCTGGACAGGAAGTAAAACTGGAAGGAGAATATTCTTCAGCGCCAGAGGAAGGCGTGTGTGTTGCATTTTCCACGAGCAAAAGAGCCATTGGCAAAAAGTGGAGTCTCAGCCCCAAAATATGCAAATGGATTTACACTGCAATTATCCGACTTATTATGCTATATGAAGTCGTGGTATGGTGGCCTGCGCTGAGCAAGACCACAAACCTGAATCTGGTAGGTAAAGTCCACAGATCTGGCATGATCTGTATAAGCGGCGCACTAAGAATAATGCCCAACGAAGCTGTTCAGGCCATTCTACTCATTTTGCCACTCAATCTGGAAGCGTACCGGGCAGCAGCGGCAGCGGCTCTGCATCTAAGGGAAAATCTGGCTGGGGCCCAGTATTCTGGGATCTTACAGTTACATATCTCCCTCGGTGTGAGGCCACAACAGTCGGAGAGAGCTGCTTCAAAACAAATATTTCCAGCAGGGAGGAGTGGGAGAGGACGGATCGGTGTACCGCTACTAATGGCGGCATTTCTGTTTATACTAACGGCTCGAAGTTAGACGGCAGAGTTGGAGGAGGTGTTTATTGAAGGGATCTGAAACTTGAGCTCTCCTCCAGACTACCCGATCATTGCAGCGTTTTTCAAGCTGAAGTCTCAGCAATCTTGGATGCCGCGGCCTGGATAAGTGAACGCGCTAACGGCGAGGATATCGTTATTTTAAGCTCTTGGCTCTTATTCGTTCAACTCTGAACTGACGCTCAGCTGTCGTCGATCTCTTCAAGAGATGACCCAACAGAACTGCCTGAACCTCACATGGGTCCCGGGACACACAGACATTGAGGGAAACTGTAAGGCAGAGGAACTTGACAGGCAGGGTACGACCAAGCAGGTTCTTGGGGATAAAGAGCGCTTAGGTATGCCGTTTGCCACATGCAAGCTAATGCTGAAGGAGTACTTAATCCGTCAAGCCAACGAAAGATGTCAACAATCCCCAGGGTGCCGGATATCCAAACAAACCTGGGCAAAATGGGATCATAAACCATCTAGAGACATTCACGGCCTAAGGAGAGAAATCTCCATATTAATAGGTGTTTTATTAATCGGGCACTGCCTTCTTTGTAGGCACGCAGAAAGGCTAGGTGTGCCCTACCGACGTTGCTGTAGGAGTTGCAAAGATGATGGGGAGGAGGAAACGGTGGAGCACCTCATCTGGATAGCCTAAGCCAGATCGCGGAGCTGGACATAAAGGACTGGATGGCCTTAATAAAGTCATCTAGGTGGTTCGTGGAGGAGTTACGGTGTCGGTTTAGGAGTGTCAGTCCCGGGATTCCGCTTAGTGGAGAATCCCAACAACTAAGCGATTTTTCAAATGGCCGGGTCCCGGGACTGACTTTCCTAATGTTGGTGGTATCACAACGGGCCTTTCACATCTGACCTAAGTGGGCCTCTGCCGCAGCCACTTGAATCTAACCTTACCTAATAATAAGTAAAGAGAAGAAGAGGAAAGGAAAGAAAACGACGTTAAGGTCGAGTGGAACTCAAATTGACATTTCTGCTTTTGATGCAAAATTTTTCGCATCTCAGGTATTTCATTTGTTATAAATATTTTTATGGTAGCCAGCTAGCGGTAAGTGATTGTGGCTAGCAAACACTGAATTTACAGTGCCATATTTGATTTTACTGTTGAAAAAAAAACTCAAGCGATAAAATGTGTTATGTGCTTAATGGCAACTGCATGCAAGAATAGAATGGAAAACTTCATTCTTAGTGACCGAGATGAAAGCGATATGGCAGCACCACCATATGTGAATGTGTCTAGCGGAACCAGCGAAAAGCCACAAAAAGCACAAAAACACATTCATTATATGAAGAACAGCGCGCGTGTTAAATGCCACACATTCATTTTTGTTGTAGCTCTTAAAAATTTATTATCAAAAAAAAAAAAAAAAAATTATAAAAAATTTTATAAAAATTGTGCTTGTAATATGAGCTGCAAACACAAGCGAACACAGCAACTAGTTGCAGCCACAAATTTGTTGCACCTTCACATGCTAACTGCAGTTATAGTAGCAGTCAAAAAAAAGTGCCGCATTGGTCAGCAGCATATCCCGCCGGCTATCGCAGACAAAAACAACAACAATATGTAGTCATAGCATAACAAGAAAATGAAAAATGCTAGAGGCACTGGACACTGCGCACTGAGCACAAGAGTGTTCGAAAATAAAAATATTAGCAATATCAACAAACAACAACAACCAACAACAACACAACAGCAGCAGCGTAATGAACCTGGAGCAAATAAAAATCCATAAACTGCCATGACAGGTTGCTGTTGTAGCTTTAAAAACACGAAAGGCCATTGGCAGTCGGCAAGTGCGCAAAATCTCTGTTCTGATGTTGCTAAAAAAAGAAGCGATATTCCGAAGTCGTCGCATGCCACTAGATTACTATTTTGTCCAGGCTGTGCTGTATAGAGTGCAGTGCTTCCAGGAGATGTAATTTTACAGTGGAGCGAAGTGCTAAACAAAATTTAATAAAAAAAATTAAATAAAAAAAAAAAATTTAATGACATAAAATTAAATAAAACAAAAAAAAAATAAAAAAACAATTTAAAAAAATTAGTTAAACAAAAATAAAATAAAATAAAATAAAATAATATAAAAATTAAATAAATAAAAGAAGATAAAATCAAATAAAAATAAATCAAATGAAAAAATAAAATAAAATGAAATAAAATAAAGAAAAAAATTAAATAAAAAAATGAAAAAAAAAAATAAAAATATAGAAAAACGAAATAAATAAATAAACAAAAAATAAAAAAATTTATTAAAAACAAAGAAAATAAAAAAAAAATAAAGTAACAAAAAATTAAATAAAGTAAAATGAAATAAAAACAAATTTAAGTAAAAAAAAATGAAAAAACCGAATAAAAAATAAAAAAAAAAAAACAAACTAAAATAAAATAAATAAAAACAAATTAAATAAAATGAAATAAAAATAAATTAAAGTAAAATAAATTAAAAAAGCAATAAAAAAAAATAATATAAACAAACTAAAATAAAATAAATAAAAACAAATTAAATAAAATTAAAAAAAATCAAATAAATTAAAAAAGGTTGAAATAAAATTAAAAAATATAATAAAATATAGTGAAATGAAAAAAATATATCTATAAAAACCGCGGTTAGCCAGTACACGTGAAAGAAGTTAACCGGGAAGTGGACCAGGGAAACGATCCATTCGAAAATATCTTATATATGGTGCGTTTTCCTTAAAATTTGGTACATGGGTAGAATTAGGCCTAAATTAACAGGGGCCAATACGAATGGGATATAGAGGAAGAGGGGCGTGGTAGAAGGAAAGAGCGCAATGAAGAGCAAAAGGGAGGGAGATAGGAAAGAGAGTTGTACGAAGAAAGATAGGAAGACTAGGTGGCAAGCCTGCTTGAAATTTAAATATTTGGGACACGGTCGCAAACACCTTTCACTTGATACCCATATAGGCATATCTTGCTCAATATTAAAAAAAAAATAGATAGGTGGCAACCCTTTGAACCAACCCAAGTGGCAACCGCTATGTATGTAGTCTTAGAAGGAATCATACTACTAATAATACTTAATATAATACAAAACGGCAAAGCGGTTCCCGAGATATAAAGAAAAATAAATAAAATACGGTTTGGGGGCAACCCTGCTAGAAATTGTCATATTTGAAATGCGACCGAAAATACCCTTCATTTGATACCCATATTGGCATATATTGCTCAATATTTAAAAAAAAAATGAGATAGGTGGCAACCCTGTGAACAGCCTGAAATGGAAACACCCACGCATATAATCTTAGAATGAATCATACTATCTATAATGCGAAACTTTATCCAAATCGGTCGAGCGGTCCCCGAGATATAGAGAAAAACAAATAAAATGCGGTTAGGTGGCAACCCTAGGTGGCAACCCTTCTTGAGATTTACATATTTGGAATACGGTCGAAAATACCTTTCATTTGATACCCACATTGGCATATTCTGCTCAATATTTAAACAAATTGAGATAGGTGGCAACCCTGTAAAGCGCCCCAAGTGGCAACACCCACGCACATAATCTTAGAATGAATCATACTATCTATAATGTCACACTTTATCGAAATCGGTCGAGCGGTTCCCGAGATATAGAGAAAAATAAATAAAATGCGGTTAGGTGGCAACCCTGCTTGAGATTTACATATTTGCAATACGGTCGAAAATACCTTTCATTTGATACCAATATTGGCATATCTTGCTCAATATTTAAAAAAAAAATTGAGATAAGTGGCAACCCTGTGAACTGCCTCAAGTGGCAACACCCACGCATATAATCTTAGAATGAATCATACTATCTATAATGCCAAATTTTATCCAAATCGGTTTAGCTGTTCCCGAGATATAAGAAGAGCGCCTACGCCTGAAAGTCTGCAACATACGCCTGAAAGTCGGCTACAATTTCTATTTCCGTGCCATAACTTCCATTTCATCGTCATCCATTTTCGAAAATTTTACTCTCAATCAAAACTTTATATTGCCGCCGAAGAAGTTAACTTCAAAAAAAAATAAACAACAAAATTCCTTTGTGTTCAATTCATACAAAATATGCTCAACAAATTGTGTCCACACTTTCCTTCCACCGTCCCACTGTTCCAACACTAGAATGCGGAAATATGAATGTGCTGTAAATAGTTCTTGTTGCTGCTGTGTTGCAGCACCACACTTTGCTTTTGTTGCTGCGCTTTTCAATGTTGATTTTTTCCATTAAGCCAAATTTGCGCCCGTCGCAGGTGCTGAATGAGTCGACGACTGTTGTGGTGTCGTTGCAGGCGATGTTGTTGCACGTTTGGTTGTTATGCGGCAAACGTGCGCACATCCATCAAGATTTTTGTCGGTTAACAGTGGCAACAACAGAAAAAAAAAACCCACAGCAAGAACAACGATACAACAACAACAATTGCAAATCTGCAAAAGCTTGGTCAACGCGCAAAACCATCACCAACGCGCAGTAGCACACCATTTACTGCCGTTCTTGCAGTCGCCTATTTTAAGTTAGTCGTTTGTTGTTGTTGTACACGCCTCTTTGTTTGTTTTTTTTTGTTGCTGACTACTGGGTGTTGCTGCACATTTTATACGTCAACAGGGCCCCGGCATGATTTTACTGCTGTGCATGACAAGCAATCGCTTTGGCCCACAACATCATTAGTACTCGTGAATTATGAAGATTAAATGACGGCGCGCATTGTTTCAATTAAAAATAAGCTAGAATAACAAAAAAGGCAAGAAAATAGTTTTGCGCTAGTGTTTCGCTTGTTTTTTCTTTGTGGGGTTTTCGGATGCGTTTGGTTAAGGTTACGGTTACGTCTACGGATATGGATAAGGTTAAAATAACTTTGACAGAAAAAGTTTCGACTACAGTTATAGTTAAAGTTTGAGTTTTTAGTTATGGTTACGGTTATGAATAAGTCGAGAGCTACGGTTACGGTTACGGTTATGAATAAGGTTGCTGCTATATTTCAAGTTTGAGTTTTCAAGTATGGTTACGTTTATGTACAAGGCGTTGGTTACGGTTACGGCTACGGTTATGGTTAAGGTCAAGGTAACGGTTACAGTTATAGTTACCATTGCCGTAGCAGTTACGGTTACTTTTTCGATTTTAGTGATGCTCACGGTAACGGTTACCATTACGGCTATCCAATTGAAAAAATTATGTATTTAACTAAAATATTTTTATGAAATTTTTAATCGTCTGTAAAATTTTTATAAACTAGCAGATTCATTCTTCATTTACTCGTTTTTTTTTTTTGCTGGGTTTCATTTTGGACCTTTGTTAATTTGAATAAGTTGGGGGCTACGGTTACGGCTACGGTTATGGATAAGTTTAAAATAACTTTGACAGAAAAAGTTTCGACTACAGTTATAGTTAAAGTTTGAGTTTTTAGTTATTGTTTATGGTTATGAATAAGTTGGGGGCTACGGTTACGGCTACGGTTATGGATAAGGTTGCTGCTATATTTCAAGTATGAGTTTTCAAGTATGGTTACGTTTATGTACAAGGCGTTGGTTACGGTTATGGTTAAGGTCAAGGTAACGGTTACAGTTATAGTTTCCATTGCCGTAGCAGTTACGGTTACTTTTTCGATTTTAGTGATGGTTACGGTAACGGTTACCGTTACGGGTATCCGATTGAAAAAATTATGTATTTAACTAAAATATTTTTATGAAATTTTTAAACGTCTATAAAATTTTTATAAACTAGTAGATTCATTCTTATTTACTCGTTTTTTCTTGGTGGGTTTCATTTTGTATCTTTGTTAATTTGACGCTTTAGCTCGCTATAAAAAGACAGCTTCGCCTCCAGCTGACAGAACTAATAAACTCTTGCGGCCATAGGACCTAATGCACAAAGTCTCCAGCAGCTTTCTTGCGCTGCTACCACTCAATGAAGTGCCTCAAAACCGCAACATTTGCGAAAGAGTTTTTGTATATAGAAATGCGGTTGCCCTGACTGTATTTCACTTCATTATTTCATACTTAGCAACGTTGTTGTTATTATTGTAACTAAACTTTCTTGTAATTTGATAAATTGTTTGTTGGTTTGTATGCAAAGTTTGTGGCATTATTGTGCGTGCCACGCATTCAATTCAACTTTAACTGTAAATGGAGCCTTGCCACTGATTAGCATAGCCATTCTCTGATTTGCTTTATTGTTGCAGTTAGTGCATTGCTCTTTTATTGTTAGATAGCATTGTTGTTGTTATTACTATGCGTTTTTTCTTTTCTAATTAACTACTTTAACAAAAAAGAAGAAAAACTGTGCAGTTGTATTTTTTCAAGTGTTGTTATTGCTTTTGTTGTGTAATTAGATGCTTTGTGGCTTTGGGTTACGCGAATGTGCAGCACAGTGGGGAATTTTAAAAAAAATTATCTCAAAATTTTATGATAAAACATGCCTTAACCCATTTTATAACATCTTTAAATGAAGACATTGGCCGGCCTCTTGCCATTTCTTTTTAAATATTAAAATATTATGAGCCAATGTTTATTGCCACTACTGTTTGCGGGGGGAGTAAAATATTTTCCTGATGTGAAATGTACTCTAGACTTTAAGTTGGACATCTAGCAATAAATCAATGAAAATTGATTTCCAATTTATACAGCGATTTCCGAGTGATGCGCCAACAAATATACAGATAAATTAAAAAAAAAAAACTTGAAAAAGTGTTGTTTAGGGTTTATTTGGTTCCCCCCCTTTCTTTTCTTTTTTCCTTTCTTTTATTCTATGTTTTCGCTTGAATTATCTACTGCAAAAAAAAATATTTAAAAAAAACTTCGCAAGAAGCTTTCGAAGACAGTGCTTTTTACGTTTAAAGCTTTTTTTATTGCCGACGGAAAAAAAACATTGTTCAGTTCTCGTGCTGAATTTCAGGTGCTGTGTGTTGGACTGTAAAAACAAAGCATTAAAAAAGTAAAAAGCTCATAAAAGCTCTTTTCTACAAAAGTTGCTACAAAAAATGTTTTTTTTTTTTATTTAAAGCTTTTTTGAAAGCTCATGAAAGCTCCTTCAAAAACATATTTTTTATTTGCAGTTTTTTTTTGAAAGGTCATAATGCTCTACTAAAAGCTCTTCCAAAGCATTTTATCCACTTTTTTTCAATTTGCGTTTTCAAAAAACTTTACAAAAAAAGCTTCTATTTTTTTGTTTCAATATGCAGTATTGTTAAAGCTAAAAAAGCTTTAAGAAAATTTTTTCTTTTTGCTTAGGTAGGTAGGTTCAAGTGGCTGCCGCAGAGGCACACTTAGGCCAGTTTTGAAGGCCCGTTGTGATACCACCAACACAAGGAAAGTCAGCCCCGGGACCCAGCCATATGGAAAATCCCTGAGTTGTTGGGATTTTCCACATAGCAGAATCCCGGGACTGACACTCCTAAACCGACACCGTTACTCCTCCTCGAACCACTTAGATGACTTTATGAAGCCCATCAAGTCCTTTATGTCCAGTTCCGCGATCTGGCTTAGACTATCTAGGAACGGAACTCCCAAAAAGCGCGTTCTCACGCCGCTTAAAGCCGGACAGTTGCAGATGAGGTGCTCCACCGTTTCCTCCTCCTCATCATCTTTGCAACTCCTGCAGCATCGTCGGTAGGGCACACTTAGCCTTTCTGCATGCCTACCAATGAGGCAGTGACCGGTTAATACCCCTATCAATATGCAGATTTCCCTCCTAGTTAGGGCATAAATGCGTCTAGACCTTTTAAGATCCCATTTTGGCCAGGTTTGTTTCGATATCCGACACCCTGGGGATTGCAGCCATCTTTCGTTGGCTTGACGGAGTGTGTGCTCCTTCAGCATTAGTTTGCATGTGGCAAACGGCATACCTAAGCGCTCTTTATCCCGAAGAACCTGCTTGGTCGTGCCCTGCCTGGCAAGCTCGTCTGCCTTACAGTTTCCCTCAATGTCCCTATGTCCCGGGACCCATATGAGGTTTACGCGGTTCTGTTGGGCCATCTCCTGAAGAGATCGACGACAGCTGAGCGTCAGTTCAGAGTTGAACGTGTATGAGCCAAGGGATTTGATTGCCGCCTGGCTATCGCTGAAAATAGTGATATCTCCTCCGATAACACGTTTGCTTAACCAGGCCGCGGCGTCCCGGATTGCCGAGACTTCCGCCTGGAAGACGCTACAATGATCAGGTAGTCTGAAGGAGAGTTCAAGGTCCAAATCCCTTGAATAAACCCCTCCTCCAACTCTGCCGTCCAACTTCGAGCCGTCGGTGTATATGGAAGTGCCACCATTTGTTTCGGGACACCAATCCGTCCTCTCCCAGTCTTCTCTGCTGGGAATGTTTATTTTGAAGCAGCTATCCCCGACTGTAGTGGTCGCACAACGATCTGTGCTTAGAGGGAGAAAGCTGTAAGATTCCAGAATACTGGAGTGTCCAATAGTACCCGCACCCCAACTGGAGGTTTCTCTTAGGCGCAGAGCTGATGCCGCCGCTGACCGAAACCCTTCCAGATCAAGTGGCAAAATGCCCAGAATGGCCTGGAGGGCTTCGTTGGGCGTTGTCCTTAGCGCACCGCTTATACAGATCATATTGGATCTATGGACTTTCCGCAACAGATTCAGGTATGTTGTCTTGCTCAGTGCCGGCCACCATACGACGACTCCATACAGCATGATTGGGCGAATGATGGCCGTGTAGATCCAACTGCATACTCTAGGGCTGAGCCCCCATTTTTTGCCAATGGCTCTTTTGCATGTGTAAAGAGCGATGCAAGCTTTCTTCTGGCGCTGAAGAACATTCTCCTTCCAATTCAGTTTCCTGTCCAGAACTATGCCTAGAAACTTGGCCTTATCCGACAAGCCCAGGCGCGTGCCATCTAGTTCTGGTAGGCTTAGTGGCGGTATTTTGTACCGGTTGGTGAAGAGGACAAGTTCCACTTTCCCCGGGTTGATACTAAGTCCGCAGCGAGAGGACCACCTCGAAACCTCTCGCAGTGCTACTTGCATCAGGTCACACAGAGTTTGTGGGAACTTGCCTCTGAATGCAATAGCTAAATCATCTGCGTATGCCACTATCTTCCCGCCCCCCCAGCTTGTGTCACGTAGCAACGAGTTGACTGTGAGGTTCCATAAAAGCGGGGAAAGAACACCACCCTGGGGCGTTCCCCTTGTGACATAGCGTGATAACTCGACCGTACCAAGTGAAGAAGCTATTTTCCTTCCTCTTAGAAGTTGGTCAATTAAACCAGTTAGAGGTCTATCTACGCCCAGATTAGTTAGAGCGGAGTTGATCGCCTCCGGGCTTATATTGTTGAAAGCCCCCTCAATGTCTAAGAAGGCCACGAGACAGTAGTCCTTTTCACACAGCGATTTCTCAATGACAGATACTAGGCTGTGCAGAGCAGTTTCTGTTGATTTACTCTTGGTGTATGCATGCTGATAGCTAGAGATAAGGTTGCTATCAATAGTCGTTGAAAGGTAGTCGCTTAGTATCCTCTCAAGGGTTTTGAGTACAAAGGACGAGAGACTGATCGGTCTGTAATCTTTTGGCTCGTAGTGGGATGCCTTCCCAGCCTTAGGGATAAACACTACCGTGGCGCTTCTCCAGGAGCCCGGAATGTGGTTGAGAGCCAGGCAGGCTGTGAAGAGAAATACCAGCCATTTAGCTGATGTCTCCAACGTGTTTATAAGTTGCGCGGGGATAATCCCGTCCGGCCCGGCAGCCTTATACGGTTCAAAGCTCTTAACTGCCCACCTTACTCTTTCCTCAGTGATGGGTATATTTACTGCCAGGTTTGTTGCAGGTGCTAGTGGTGCATCATGCAGATTCCCCGGAAAATGTGTATTCAAGAGCAGCTCAAGGGTTTCCTCTTCCGTGCTGGTCCAGGATCCGTCAGGCTTTCGCAAATAGCTGATGGTTGTTTGACTTTTCGAGAGGACTCGTCTAAGTCTCGCTGTGTCGTCGACCTTTTCGACGCCAGTGCAGAAATTTCTCCACGAGGTTCTCTTCGCCTGTCTCAGAGCTTTTTTGTAGGCCCTTAGTTTAGCTTTATATTCATGCCAATGAGGCTCAGAGCCGAAGCTCTTGGCCTTGTTAAATTGTTTCCGGCATGATATTCGGAGCGAGTCCAAATCGTAGGACCACCAATGTGGCCTGTGTTTACCGCGTGGTTTTGGCACTGGACAAGCCTGTCCTAGAGCATTTGAGAGCGCCGATGTAAATGTAGTAACAAGATCCTCCAGCTCCTCTACTGATGAGGGGGCTTGTGAGGGCAGTACTGGTAGGTCTCTGTCTAATATTTCATTGTGTAACTGCCAATCAGTGTTACGTGGATTGCGCTTCATGATTGGTTGTTCTACAATAAAGTCTAAAACCATTTCTATGTAGCGGTGGTCGGAGAAAGAATGTTCTTCCAGAACCCGCCATTTTCTGACCCACTCATAAGCGCCTTCACTACAGATAGTGAGGTCTATGACCTCCCTGCGGGTCTTAGTGATAAAAGTAGGCTCATTACCCACGTTGCAAATCACCAGGTTGGTTGTTAAGAGGTAATCAAACAGAGACTCGCCCCTGGCATTGATGTCGGAGCTCCCCCATTGGACATGGTGAGCATTAGCGTCCGCTCCAATAATAAGATTACCCGTGCAGAAATTTGACACCAGGTCTTTCACCTCCGTTTGTGGTGGGGGTTCTTCGGCGTCGTAGGGCATATAGACCGACGCCACCGTCAGGCGGGTGCTGTCGACCGTTAGACTGATAGCGGTAATATCACCATTGGTGTAGTTAGGTAGGAGAAAGGAGTTCAACTCAGACTTGACCAAAATACACGTTCTGACTTTGCTCTCCTCGCTGGCTCGAATGAGCTTGAAGCCCTTAGTCCCCAATCCGCAGATTCTCGAGCTATTGACCCAGGGTTCTTGGATGAGGACCACATCCACGTCGCCTTTAGAAAGACGACTACTTAAAGCAGCCGAAGCCACTTTAGATTTGTGCAAATTAATCTGAAGCACCACCAACATGAGAGCGCACAGACTTCCCTGCCGTCCCCATATCGTCGAGGTTTGCTCCATCCCGGAGGTTGCCTATCAACGACGAGTTGTTCCGATTAACTGCCCGATGTGGCGTTGCAGGAGTCCTGCTGCCTGTAGCGTTAGATGTTAGTCGCTCAGCGTTGGCTGCTACCACCGTGACGTCGAGGACTTCCTCGTCCTGTAGGCTGTCCTCCATCTCCGAGTTGCTCACAGCACTATCGCCAAGAGACGTGGCGGATAACATGCTTTCCGCATCGGAATCCTCCGCTTCCTCTTCTGGTAATAAGTTTTCCGGTTCCCCCGGAGCAGCCGAGAAGGCAGCGCGCTGAGCATCACCACGATATACGTGGATAACGATCTGGCCTACGCTGTAGTGTACTAGGCCATTGCACCTTTTGAGGGGCTCGATTGACTCTTTATTCATGGTGAACACCACCTGTCTGTCGGGCCCTACCGCATCCCCGACCAGATTGACACTCCAGTCATGCGTTGGGAGGGACGGATTCATTAGCCGTAGCATCCCGAGTATTCTCTCGGGTTCGTCAGGGATGGCCGGAATCCACGCCCTTGCCCTTGGACGAGCTGGAATGTCCTTCCAGTCGACGACCTCTATCTTTGCGCCCTGGTAGACTTCACCCAGTTTAGCAGCTGCTGCCTTGTACAGTGCTACAGTTTTTGCATCCTCGCATGCGAGTAATTTAATTTGACCCTGGTGCCAACCCGCATCCGTTACTCGTGCCGAACTACCCGGAAACTCCGGAGCAACGTTGAGAAGAATGTTGCCGAGTTCATTTCGCTTAACTTTGTTAAGTTTTCTTGCCGAATTTAAAAGCAAAGTGTTAAAAAGTGGAAAAGGCTTATGAGAGCTCTACGAAAGCTTTACAAAGGCTTCTCCAAAAAATGTTTTTCTTTCATTATGAGTTGCCATTTTTTTTTGAAAATTATTTTTCTAAAGCTCTAGAAAAAGCTCTTCCAAACCATTTTTTTCACTTTTTTTCAATTAACAGTTTTGATAAAGCTTACAGAAAGCTCATAAATTTTTTTTCTTTTTTTCAATTGCAGTTTTTTTAAAGCTCATAAAAGTTTAACCAAAAACTCCTTAAAAAAAGAAAATTTTTCCTTTTTGCTTAAAGCTTTTCGATTGCCCAGAAAAAAAACGTTAAGTTTTCTTACTGAAATTCAGCCGCTAAATAAAAAGCAAAGTATAAAAAAGTGAAAAAAGCTCTGCGAAAGCTCTAAAAAAGCTCATCCAAAAAATGTTTTTCTTTCTTTCTTATTTGCAGTTTCTTTGACAATTCTTTTTCATAAAGCTCTACAGAAGACTCTACAAAAAGCTCTTCCAAACCATTTTTTCCACTTTTAACTTTTAAGCCGCTGTATAAAAGGCAAAGTATTAAAAAGTGAAAAAAGCGCATGAAAGCTTTACAAAAGCTCCTCCAAAAAGTGGTTTCTTCTTTTTTTAGTTGAAGTTTTTTTGAAAGCTCATAAAGCTCTATAAAAAGCTGCTCCAAAACATTTTTTTTTCTTTTTCCAATGTACATTTTTCATAAAGCTCTAAAAAAGCTCCTACAAAAAATTACTATGTTCTCCAAAGCTTCCACATTCTTCAACTGTAAGTAAAACTAGAAAAAACTTGAAAAGCTTTACTCAGACAAATATCTCCAAAAATACCCCACTGTGTATTGTAGCGAGTCGGTTGTTGACTGTGCAATTAATACGAAGAAAAATGAACTTACGCACTTTTTTATAAAAAAAAAAAAAACTGATTTATAGAGCTGTACTTTCTTTTTTCGTTGGTTTCTGTGGTCAAATACTTAATTAGTTTAAGAAAAAGTGTGTTATGATTTTGCTGCTTTTCACCGGAGATTCAGATTTACTGGGAAATATGTAGGCATTACTGGAACAATTTTTCATGTTAAAGCTTAACTAATTTTTACCTAACAAAAAAAAAGCTTAAATAGCTGCTGACATTTGCTCTTTAAAAAAGCTTTTACTACACTTTCATGTTTATTGCGAGATAAATTTTTGATTGGCTGTCGTCTACTGCCAGCTGTGTCTATGTAAAATTTTTTTGCTTCAACTTTGCTTTGAAACCGGAGCATTTTTGTAGTATATGGATGATGGGCCACCAACGCAGCTACCCGATCGATCATCAATCAAACGATTTGCTTTCACATTTTCATGCTAGACAACATCATTTACAATAGCGTTGACGTTTTGAGAGAAATTAATAACTAATAGATATATGTTCAATATTGTAATCAATTATTAGTTGCACAGAAATTGCTTTAGTTTTTATTTAAAGTGATTTGAGAAAACCGCTTTTTTCTGTTAAATGTAGGTATTTTTTTTTTAATATCAGTTATCCAACACTATTCCAACAACACCGCTAGTAAATGTGTTCAAGTCTTCAGTTGCTTGACAATAAGGATATTCACCTTCACAACACAAAACTATAAAGAACAATATTTTGTTCCCAAAAAAACAAAAAAAATGCTTTTACCCAACACTTCCTCTATAATTAAATTAATAAAATAAAAAAATTTTCTCACCACCAAAGAGGTGATTAATAAGAAACAAAAAAGGCTTGAAGTGATTTACGGCACATGTGAGTTTGAGGCATGAAAACAAATTTTTCATGGAGAAGCCACCAAAAACCACCATTCTTTTCCGCCCAATTATGCATCGTTAAACCAAAAAAAGCAACGAAAAATTCTATATACTGGAGCACAGCAGAAAACTCTTCCGCTCAAATGCTATATAAAAAGAAGTAGGGGGAGTATAAAAATAAGTGGGAAAAGTTAAATGCAACTTGCATGCAACAAGTAGAATTCGAACAAACTGCGGCAGCAAACAGAAACATCAAAGCGCCATATAATAACCGGGTAACGAACGAAAAGCTCATTAAAAGAAGGAAAAGATACAGTGAGAAAAGTAAATACAAAAATATCTGGAAGCAAGAAGCAATAATTATAATGGTGTTGTTTATGATTTATGTGTATGGAAACAAAAAAAAAAAAAGAAATAAAATATAAAAATTAAAATAAATCCATAACCGTAGCCGTAACAGTAAACTCACTTAACCGTAACCGTAACTGAAGCCCAAAATTTATTTATAACTGTACTCAAAACTTTGACTGAAGGCAGAATTATCTAATCTTCCTTATGGCTAACGCCATACCCATAACGCTAATCAGCTGTTCCAACCACCCGGGTGCACCCTTTGGAAATCAATATAAACGCGTGTGCCATGGCAAGTATAGGTATAATCGATTACATTGATTTCCATAAGTTTAGTTGGGAGAGCTGATTAGCGTTATGGGTATGGCGTTGCCGATAACGAAGATTAATTCTGGCTTGAATCCGTCACCTTATCCTTATCCATAACCGCAGCCTTGAATTTTTTTTTTAACTTTTTTATATAAATAATTCTGAAATAGAGTATTCGTACCCATTGGTAAAACCGAAATTTAAGCTGTAACCGTTACCTTAACATTTTCCATAACCGTAGCCGTAACCCTAACCATAACCTTAATGTTAAGCGTAACCGTAAAATAAATTGAAATTCTTTTTTAACTTTTGGAAGGTGTAAAATATTGCAAAAATCGCTTAAACTTTAGACGGGTTTAAAATTTAGGCTCATTTTTTTCAAACTTTTGCTGTAAAAGTTACCTTAAATTTATCCATATCCATGAACGTAGCCGTAACCGTAACATTTACCTTAACCGTAACCTCTAAAAAGCCTCAAAACTTAACCTCACCCGCAACCGAAATCAAACCTGAAAAGGAAATTCTCAAACACTAACCGTAACCGAAGCCGAAACATCAACGGTGAACGTAACCGAAAACTCAACTCTAACCTTAGCCGTAACTAAAAAAAAAAATAAGTAACCGTTACTGGCAAATTTAACATAAAATAAAATTTTTACAAAAGTCAATTAAAAGGTGTATTAGAGTAAAAGAACCCGAAACTACACTTTTTTAGAATTTTTCTATGTTTGTTCAGGCATCACGCAAAAATCGCTGTATTGAATTGAATGCAATTTTCACCAATGTATTACTGTATGCCCAACTTGAAGTTTAGAACCCATTTTAACCCTGAAGTAATTTAAATTCTCTGCACACAGTGGTGGCGATAAAAGTTGGTGTTATGATATTATTTTTAAAAATGTTTTAAAATTTTGCAACACTTTGCTGTGCTTGTTTTTTGCCAAAAATAAACAAACAAAAATTTTCCAAAAATATTTTCAATTATTTTTTTGCAACTGTCACATTTTAACTATGACGACTGTAGCATTTCACTCTCATGTGTATATGTGTGGAATGTAATTAAACAGGTTGTAAGCAAATCATAAAAATGTGCCATTAGCTCAAAATTTTTAATTTCAGCTATTAAGTTTTATGCTCCTCGCAACCCATTTCTTTCCTTTCTTTTTCTTTGTTACTATTTTAATTTTATCTACGCACTTGACAGACGAGGCAGACATTTGGAATGGCGGGCAAATTGCTCATTCGTCATAAAACTGAAAAAGTTCAACAAAGTTCAAATTAATTTTTATGCCAAACAATAAGCAAATGCATTTTATATATAAGTGAGTATGTGAGTGTGCGTGTGTGTGTGTATGTGTGTGTGTAAGTGTGTGCTTGTATGAAGAACTATGAATGAGCAACTGCATATAAAGAAGTAAACAAAAAAAAAGTAACTAAATTTCGAACAAATTTCACTTTGCTTTGCTTTTGTAGAAATAATCGTTTAATGAATGAATGCAGCGTAAGTCAATATTTGTGACTGTGTGTATACATATGAGCTGTCATTTATGTATGCATGTGTACGTATTTAGTGCGTACATATGTAATTAATGACACACTTAATTTGACACACTGTAATTGTGTGCCGCCTTTTGTAACTATATGAAAATTAGCTAGTGCAGAAAATAAAGCAAATTAATTGTTATATAACATGTGTGCTATTATGCGCCAATTGTGTGTCACAACAAAAATACTTCATACACATACATATTTATAAGTTTTTTTTTATATTACTTCCCAGTCTACCTAGGCGTATACGTAACCTCAGCGCAGCGCTTGTTTACATCCGTGCCGCAATGGGCGTTCATTGAACTCGCATGACATTTAATGTGATATATATTTTCTCACATACATACATACAAACACAAGTTTTTATACACATCTACATATGCACATAAATTCTTTAAGGCATATGACAAAAGCAAACCTAAAAGTAGCAAAAGTCAACCACCCTTATGAAATGTTTGTGATATTTTTAACTTTTGGAATTTCTTCAAAATACTTTTAAAAGGGGGAGGGTTGGTTGATGCTTTGGCATGTATGTAGTATGCTACTCCAGCATGCAAACATACAAATGAACATGTGTATGAGTGCATAAACAAATGATGCGACACTGCTGTGAAATGAGGCATGAGCCAGCTGAAGTTTAGATATGGGCAAAGCTAAAATGTGCTACAAAAAAGTTAAGAGAAAAAATCTCAACATTCTGAAATTTTTAGGCAGCATTTTGAAATGTGAAAGAAAAAAAAAGTACTAAGAATATATTTTTAAGAAAACGCTGAGAAAAATATAAATAAACAAAGTAGTTTTTAACAACAGCTGTGTACAAGCGTGGATATATATTTATACACAGAGAAAAGTGAGCTGGTCATATCAACCAAAATATGGGTTGTTTTAATCAAAATCACGTTCAATTCTTATACATTATTCAATGTTGTTGATTCAACTGCGGAGAAACTGTTAACCTTCAGTTAACTGTTATTTCAACAGAAAATTTTTTAAATAAAATAAAAATAAAAATAAAATAAAAATTAAATAAAAATAAAATAAAATAAAATAAAAGTAAATTAAAAAGAAATAAAAATAAAAAAATAAAAATTAAAAGGAAAAAATAAAATTAAAATAAAATAAAAATAAAAAATAAAAGGGAAAATTAAATTAAAATAAAAATAAAAAAAAAATAAAATAAAAATAAAAAAAATAAAATAAAATAAAAATAAAAATTAAATAAAAATAAAATAAAAATAAATTAAATATAAAATAAAAATAAAATTCAAATAAAAAATAAAAATAAAATAAAATAAAAATAAATTAAAAATAAAAATAAAATAAAATAAAAATAAGATAAAAATAAAATAGAAATACAATCAAATTAAAACAAAATAATATAAAAATAATAATAAAAATAAAACAAAAATAAAATAAAAATAAAAAATAAAAGGGAAAATTAAATTAAAATAAAAATAAAAAAAAAATAAAATAAAAATAAAAAAAATAAAATAAAATAAAAATAAAAATTAAATAAAAATAAAATAAAAATAAATTAAATATAAAATAAAAATAAAATTCAAATAAAAAATAAAAATAAAATAAAATAAAAATAAATTAAAAATAAAAATAAAATAAAATAAAAATAAGATAAAAATAAAATAGAAATACAATCAAATTAAAACAAAATAATATAAAAATAATAATAAAAATAAAACAAAAATAAAATAAAAATAAAAAATAAAAGGGAAAATTAAATTAAAATAAAAATAAAAAAAAAATAAAATAAAAATAAAAAAAATAAAATAAAATAAAAATAAAAATTAAATAAAAATAAAATAAAAATAAATTAAATATAAAATAAAAATAAAATTCAAATAAAAAATAAAAATAAAATAAAATAAAAATAAATTAAAAATAAAAATAAAATAAAATAAAAATAAGATAAAAATAAAATAGAAATACAATCAAATTAAAACAAAATAATATAAAAATAATAATAAAAATAAAACAAAAATAAAATAAAAATAAAATAAAAATAAAATTAAATAAAAATAAATAAAATATAAAATAAAAATAAAATATGAATAAAATAAAAATAAAATAAAAGTAAAATAAAAATTAAATAAAAAAAATAAAAATAAAATAAAAGTAAAATAAAAATACAATAAAAATAAAAAAAGTAAAAAAAAATAAAATAATAAAAATAAAAAAAATAAATAAAATAAAATTAAAATAAAAATAAAATAAAATAAAAATAAAATAAAAATAAAATAAAAATAAAATAAAAATAAAATAAAAATAAAATAAAAATAAAATAAAAATAAAATAAAAATAACATAAAAATTAAATAAAAATAAAATAAAAATAAAATAAAAATAAAATAAAAATAAAATAAAAATAAAATAAAAATAAAATAAAAATAAAATAAAAATAAAATAAAAATAAAATAAAAATAAAATAAAAATAAAATAAAAATAAAATAAAAATAAAATAAAAATAAAAATAAAATAAAAATAAAATAAAAATAAAATAAAAATAAAATAAAAATAAAATAAAAATAATATAAAAATAAAATAAAAATAAAATAAAAGTAAAATAAAAAAAAAATTAAAAAAAAAAAAAAAAAAATAAAAGTAAAATAAAAAAAATAAAAAACAAAATAATAATAAAACAAAATAATATAAAACAAAATTAAAATTAAATAAAGTCAAGTAAAACAAAATAAAATTAAAAAAAGAAAAATAAATTAAAAATAAAATAAAAATAAAAATAAAATAAAAATAAAATAAAAAGAAAATAAAAATAAAATAAAAATAAAATAAAAATAATATAAAAATAAAATAAATATAAAATAAAATAAAAACAAAAATAAAATAAAAAAAAAATAAAAGTAAAATAAAAAAAATAAAAAAAAAAATAATAATAATAAAGTAAAACAAAATAATATAAAACAAAATTAAAATTAAATAAAGTCAAGTTATACAAAATAAAATTAAAAAACGTAAAATAAAATAAATAATAAATTAAATATAAAAAAAAATAAAATAAAATAAAATAAAATAAAATAAAAATTAAATAAAATAAAATAAAATAAAAATGAAATAAAATAAAAATAAATTAAAAATAAAATAAAAATAAAGTAAAAAGAAAATAAAATAAAAATAAAATAAAAATATAAGAAAATAAAAATAAAATAAAAAAATAAAAATAAAGTAAAACCAAATAATATAAAATAAAAGTAAAAGTAAATAAAGCAATAAAGTGAAGTAAAACAAAATAATATTATAAAAGTAAAATAAAATAAAGTAAATAAAAATTAAAATTAAAGTAAAAGTAAAATTAAAAAGAAACCTAAAGCAAAAAAATAAATAAAAAATAAAAACAAATAAAACAAAAGAAAATGAAATGAATTAAATAAAATATTAATAACAAAAATTATGTGAAACTAAACAAAATAAAATGAAAAAAAAAAAATAAAATAAAATAAAATATTTGTTTTTTGCGACCTTTTTATTTACTAAATGTGTTTAGAAGCTGGCTCGAGGTCAGATCAGCTTCTAAACACATTTAATAAAATAAAATAAATAAATTAACATAAAATAAACATGAAATAAAATAAATATATTTTAGTAAAAATTTAAATAAAATTTTATAAAATAAAATAGTATAAAAAAAATTAAATAAAACAAAAAATATATGTATACAGAAAAAAATATTTTTTTTTTTCTATTTTTATTTTTTTTTTGGTCTTTATTTTTTTTTCTTTTTTATTTCACTTTATTTTATTTTATTCCAATTTTTTTAAATTTATTTCACTTTATTTATATAAAAAATTAATATAAAATATAAATAAAGGTGCTTTTTGCAAGTGATTTTTGCCCTGACTACTACTAAATTTCTGCACCTAATAAACATGTTGCAGCAACATGCCGTTCTCTCACAACAGCACAAAAAACATGCTCCAAACATTCGCATGCTCCAAAAATATTTTGATTTTAACTATTTTAGTATGTAAAAATATGCATGTACTCAATCTCGCTTGCATGTTGTTTCAAATTTATAGCGTACGAATTTCAATTTGGCGCTGTCATAACTCTTAGCAACAAACCTTTTTCGTATTGCAGGCAAATTTCTTTTGGCTTTGAGTGCCAACGTCTGCTGTGTGCTGGCGGCCAGCCTGTGGTGCATCCATTTTTATTCATGCAACCTAACTAGAGCAAGTTTTTTTTTTTTAATATTTTTATTATTTTTAATTTCTCATGTTTTATTAGCGTCTGCTGCATTTCGCCACAAATCTCTGTTGTAAGCATGCTAAGCAGGGAAACTAAATGCCTCTATTTTCTCTCGATCGCCATCTAATTGCGGTCAAGCTGGTTGGTGTTAATCGTTTCGCTTGCCCAAAATCGACGAAATTAAGCAATGTGTCGGCATGCTAACGAGCAAACCAGAGTCGGTAGTTTTGTTTGCTTAAGCAAAATTTGTGTGCTGTTGTAAAAGGCATAAATAAATTAACAAACATATGCAGAAACATCGTTGATTTAATGGCTCATTCGCGAGGCTTTAATAGCCAATACTTTTCACTCTGCATGCTTTCTTAGCAAATTTTCACGCTCTGAACGCGATTATTGTGATTTTTTTTTTTTTTTTTTTTTTTTTTTTTTTTGTGGAGATTCAGTTATATGCAGTTTGAGTAAATTATTGCATTTCATTAATTTCACCCTTTCATTCGCTTCATAATTAGCATTTGCTTGCATTTGACCCGCATTTCCTAGCGTTCAGCCTTGCCTAATGGCTCTTTTACGTGCCTCACAAATTTGCTTTAATTTAAGTTGTTATTTTTTTTTTTTCAAATTTACTCTACTCTTTTATCGAAACGTAGCCCGGAAGTTATTGCTGCTGAAGCTTAGTAGTGTAAGCACCCTTTGAATCCGCCAGCGCGATAATTTAAATGTCAATTTTCATTAGATGAAAAATCAGTGGAGTAAAATAATCGAGCATGTATCTGTGTACACACATCAGTAAAAACAAACGCACATACATACATTTTTAAAAGGGTGTTGAAATTAATTGTTGTAATTGCTCAGAATTTAGAATTTATTGAAATTTATTTAATCTAAAATGATAAGAGAGCGTATATACGTTATATTGTTGCTCATTTCAAAATCTGACCTTACAAAGTCAAGAACAACAAGTAAGGTAGTGTAAGTTCGGGTAAACCGAACATGATATACCCAGCGATTTTTCATCAGGAATTCGTGAAACCTGCTAAATTTCATCATTATACCATAATCAGTTTTAAAGTGATGACCAGTGGAATTTTCATAAATGCCCCCAAAAATTAACGTTGCCACGCCAATTTTTAAAGTTTAACAGAAGATCACAATATAATTACCAGGAGGAATTACCTACCCAATTATCCTATTTTAGCTATTTATCTTAACGAATTATGTCAATTCATGTAATTTTCGAAATTTTCGATATCGAAATTAGGCGTGGTTGTAGGGCGATTTTATCCAATCTCATCAGTTATACTCCCAACGATAATAGTCTGCTTTGCGCCAAATTGCATCGTTCTATCGTAATCAGTTTAAAAGTTATGACTAGTGGAATTTTCAAAAATGCTTCCCATAAAAGTGGGCTATGCCACGCCCACTTTAAAAAATTTATGAAAAAATCATGATAGAATGACCAGGGGGTATTCACCTGTAAAATTATATCATTTTAGCCATGTTAGATACCGATTTATGTGATTTTCGAAATTTTCGATATCGAAAAAGGTCGCGTGGTTATCATCCGATTTCGCCCATTTTCAATAGAAACCTACCTTGGCCAGAAAGTAACATGTATACTAAACTTCATGCCAATATCTCAATTTTTACTCAAGTTATGTCAATTTATGTGATTTTCGAAATTTTCGATATCGAAAAAGCGGGCGTGGTTATCATCCAATTTCGCCCATTTTTAATAGCAACCTACCTTGGTTAGAAAGTAGCCTATATACCAAATTACATTCAAATATCTCAATTTTTACTCATGTTATGTCAATTTATGTGATTTTCGAAATTTTCGATATCGAAAAAGGGCGCGTGGTTATCATCCGATTTCGCCCATTTTTAATAGCAACCTACCTTGGTTAGAAAGTAACATGTATACTAAACTTCATGCAAATATCTCAATTTTTACTCAAGTGATCGTGTACACAGACAGACGGACGGACGGATAGACGGACGGACATGCCTTAATGTACTTTTTTTTCCAACCTAAGAACTTTCATATAAGAACTCTATATCTATCTCGATTATTTTGTGCCGCTACGTAGTACCGTACTAATACGCTCGGTTTAAAAATATAGACTTGTAATATGTATCAAAAACTTGAAGTAATTTGAGAACTGAGCTAGAATGTGAAAATAATTTTTTTTAATTCGAATTAAGTCATCAAATTTGAGAGTGAGTAAAAATATGTTCATCCCTTTTTTTCTGGAAAGTTTCTGTTATACCTAAAAAAAAATAGTGAATACATTTTTGAGAAAAATTACAACAGTTCGAACATGAAGTTGAAATTGTTTACAAAACTAACAGATTCTTGCGACTTTGTCTGCGATACTTGAAAAAAAAAAACGAATCGAAAATAAGCGTTTTCCCAATATCTCAACTCCAGCGCCACCTATCGGTTAAATTTTTTGAAACAGAGTTGTTGATTATATATCAAACATACGTGTCAAATATGAATAAAATCTGACTATAGAAACGCATTTTGTAAATATAGCGACTCCAGCGCCATCTAGCGGTCGGAAATATATGCTATGACTTATGCAAAGAATAAACTTTCCAAATTTGCCAAAAATCGGTTTAGTAGTTTTTGAGCCAATTCGTTGGTTTTTATGCAAAACAACATAACGAACAAATGGTTAAAAATGAAATTTGTTTACCAGGAAGCTATTCCTCTTAAATATTGTCACTACGAATTTTTACAGGTTTGCCCACTTTTTGAAAAAAAAAAACTAAATTATGTGTCTATCTTAAAAAATGACGAGCAATTTGAGGCAATAAGAAAAAAATTGTCTCATCCTAATTTTGGTGCAGTGATATAACGCCCAAAGGAAATAACGTCCACTGACAGAAGGCAATTAAATTTTAAATATTGTTTTTAGGCAAAACAAAAAGTCGCCTGCAAATAGAATACCCTACTGTACTTATATGCATTTATGCATTTATGCATATCGATTGAATTAAGATAATTAATTAACGCAATAAATGCAAAAAAAAAAACCAAATCGAGCATAATTACCAAATAGACAAAAGCAGTGATTTGATTATGATAATTAAATTATTTTAAAACTCTGTATTGTACCCGCATACATATTTACTTAGCTACAATGCACAAACAATTAACTATTGTCACTTTTAACGAACTGCATAAACGATTGAGAATTAATGGCATATAAAAATAATTGTGCAATTTTAACCAAAAAAAAAAGTGTAAAACAAAATTAAGAAATTTTCAAACGCCAAAGAGGAAGAGAAAGTGAAGAGGTCTAATAGAAATTAAATTGCAACATTTTATGTTTTCATGCGCATTTTTGGTTTGAAGTGAAATTCGGATTTTACCTGAGAATCGGCTCTGATTTACCATGTCATTAGGTTGAATTGATAAACGTTGTGCATGCGTTTTTGTATTCGAAAAGTGCTTGTGTGCCGTTGAGTGAGCATTAACACACCCCTCACTCCACCCTATTCTTTTGGTATTTTACCTTTTTCGGTGCGTTAGGTATGACAATTATGCGGCTATTGTTGCGAATGAGCCACAGCAACATGTTTACAACAGCGCGTATGCATTATGTATACATACAGACACATATGTAGGGAGGTACAGTACTGTACAATAAAATTGTAGAAGGCGCTTTTAATTTAACTAATTTTTTTGTGTTTTTTTTTTTCAATTTTGCATTTACTTTCTTTACTTTATTTTAATTTTTTCATTTTTCTTTATTTTATTTTTTTTTTTTTAATATTATTTTTATTTCACTTTATTTAAATTAATTTTTTTTAATTTAATTTTTTTATTTTAGTTTTTTTTATTTTATTTTTTTTTTTCATTTCAGTTATTTTTTTATTGTTTTATTTTTTTTTATTATTTTTTTTTATTATTTTTTTTATAATTTTTTTTATTATTTTTTTTATTTTTATTTTTTTCATTTTAGTTATTTTTTTTATTGTTTTATTTTTTTATTAAATTTTTTTTTCATTTTAGTGATTTTGTTTTATTGTTTTATTTTTTTATTTTTTTTTATTGTTTTATTTTTTTATTTTTTTTTATTGTTTTATTTTTTTATTTTTTTTTATTGTTTTATTTTTTTATTTTTTTTATTGTTTTATTTTTTTATTTATTTTTTTTATTTATTTATTTTTTTTTTATTGTTTTATTTTTTTTTTTTATTGTTCTTTTTTTTATTTTTTTTTATTTTTTTTATTTTTTTAATTTTTTTTTTTTTATTTTTTGTATTGTTTTATTTTTTTATTTTTTTTTTATTTATTTTTTTTTTTCTTTTTTATTTTTTTTTATTTTTTTTTTTTAATGATTTTTTTTAATTTCACTTAATTCTTTTTTTTTTAATTTTTTTCTTTGGTTTATTTCATTTTTTGCTTTGATTAATCTTTTTTTATTTTTGAATATATATTTTTTTTACTTTATTTCATTTTTTTATTATTTTTTATTTTATTTTTTTTTTTTTATATTTGTTTTAAATTTTATTTAATATTATTAGTTTGTTTTACTTTATTTTATTTAGCTTTTTTGTATTTTACTCTATTGTATTACTTTTTTTATTATTTTTTTATTTCATTTAATATTTTTTTAAATTTCAATTATTTATTTAATTTAATTTTTTGCTTTAATTAATTTTTTTCTTTTTTACATATATTTTTGTTTACTTTATTTATTTTTTTTTTATTTTTCTTTATTTTCTTTTTTTTTTTATTTTTCTTTATTTTAATTTTTTATTTGTTTTATGTTTTATTTAATATTATTATTTTATTTTGCTTTATTTTATTTCACTTTATTATACTTTACTCTATTGTATTTGTTTTTTTTTTTTATTTTTTTTATTTCATTCAATATTTTTTTGTAATTTTATTTAATTTCAAGTTTGCTTTATTTTTTTTTTTACTTTATTTCATTTACTTTTTAGTAATTTATTTTTTATTTTGTTTATTTTTTTATTTTTTATTTAATTTTTTTTTTATTTTTAATTAATTTTTTTTTTATTTTTAATTAATTTTTTTTTTTTAATTTTAAATTTTATTTTTTTATTATTTTTTTTTTTGTAATTATTGTATTTTTTTATATTTTTTGATGATTTATTGTATTTATTCTATCGGCTTCCATTTTTTTACCCACTACTGTAAGTGAACTCCTAAACCCATGCGACAAAAGAGTGTATGCAATTTTCAATGGCTACAAAACAAATAAAAATTTCAAGCACCGGATATATGAATGCTCATGTCATATAAAAAGAAATTTTGTTCTACCTAAAAATAGCTGATTGCATGAATGATTGACTGAATGAGTGAATAATTGCACAAAAGCCGGGATGCAACAAAAGCCAATACAAAAAAAACTTAATCCTGAAGTCATAGAGATATCAAGCAGCTGAGTGCGTACGACCAACCCTCAAACTCTTTTTGTATTTGTAGCACATTCAGCGCTTTATCGAATTCTTGCTGTTTATTTTGTGTGTGTGTGTGTGTTACCTGGTCTAGGGCGGTACTGCTGCAACAGCACTGTAATTATAATGCAAATAAATGGCATGTGAGAGGAAGTGCATGAGAAACTGAGGTGATTGTCTTTTAACAGTTATTATGAGTACTAAACTACTGACAGCTGAGTGTGCTCTATTTTGGAGGAAGTCTGGTAATTTTATTTTTGAAGTTTTGCGTGCCAGCACCGCTAGGCAACCCTCCTTTTGTTACCAATTCACTATATCAACATCCTGCTGCTTAATATTTTTCTAAACACTGTTTTGCGTATGGCTGCGTGTGTGCTTTAGCATTCAAATCGCACAAAGTAGTTCTGAGCCAAATTGTTTTGTGACAGACGCACAATTTCTAATCTACAATCGTCCATTTTTTCAACAACATTTAACACAATGTAATTTTTATTTTTTTTTTTTTTTTGTTCAATCGTCTGCTCGCATAATTGC